>BTHU01000001.1:138876495-139476495 GCA_036184795.1 Tokudaia tokunoshimensis | reverse complement strand
CTTTATTTCTTCTCCTGGCATTCTTTGATGTTGAATAAATGATACCATAATAGAAAAGGACAAGGTAGATATTCTCTTCTTTTTTCTTTTCTTTTCACCTGAAATGTAATTATTGTACTAATAGTAGCCAATATTTATTAAATTATTTATTTCTTCGATGCTTTTAGCAATACATAAGAAGTTTCCAATTCTACCATTCATAGAAGACATAGCTGGCGATGTGGCAGAGCAGAAGACTGCCTGCCCACAGTCACAGGTGTCTTGGCTGTTGGGGGTTTTAGACACCAGCCACTCTCTAATATCTGGAGAGACCTCTTATTCATAGTGGATGCATTCTCAGTCATAGATGGGGCACATTAACATAACAGTTAAAGAGAAATGGTGATAACAAAGAAACAAAACCAAACAACAACAACAACCAAAACTCCTGCAAGACCACTGGAGAGGAGAAGTGTTGTGGAAATATTAAAAAATCTAACCGGCATGTTCCTGCAGTTGTGCCTCCAACTCTGTCCTGGCGGCCGGCTATACACTGGTCGTGGAGATTTATCTCGTGAGATTCTGACTCTCAACTCCACCCACCTCCCTAGGTTCCCATTGGCAGGTCACTACCACACCAGCCCCATGCTTCAAATCTCCCGTGGCCTTTGTGGTACACATCTGGCAAACCCCTGCTTGGCCACCATACCTATCTCTCTTGAACCCAGACAAGCTGCAAAGGAAAACGCAATACAAAGTTCAGAAATAATGGTAACTCAATCTCTGTGTGCAACAACTCAAACCTAATCTTATAAGCCTTATTAAAATCTGATTCCTCTGGTGGCAGATCTGCACTGAGAAACTCTAGCAGCTACATCTTACCCCTCTGCTGTCCCATTCCAAAAGGACCTAACTCTCTCCTGCTTCCTCTCTTCCTCTGTCCAACCCGGAAGTCCTGCCTACTTGCCCAGTGATTGGCCTCTTTACTCATTAGGAGATTGGTTCACAAGAAGTTACCTGAGTATGTGACTCATTCCTCATTCCAGACAACCTCTCCTGGGAGAGCAGAATTAACATAAAATATAAGCAGCTCAGAGCCATCCACAACAAAGAAGCATTCCCTAGTGGTTCCAAATGTTCTCATCCTGCAAGAAGACAAATAAGCATTAACCAAACATCTGAAGGTTAACCCTTTAATCATCTGTCTTCTGACTCCACCTGGTGGAAGTTTTTTTTTTTAATTTATTGCCTCCGATTTCATTAATTGTTGGTCATTTGTACTGACTAGTGTGTCTTCACCAGGTAGAGTCAGAGACCACTTTACTAAAGAGTCAAACTTCAGAAGTTCATGTGATAATATCTGTTTGTTACTATATTTGATTGTTGTGCCAATATCACTTCACTTATGAATATGACTTAGGACTCACACCTCTGCTTCAAAGAAAAATTTATTCCAGATGATTCAAGTATATATATATGAATGTCACAATGTCACAGAGATTTAGAAGAGAAACAAACAAATAAATCAAATAAATAAAATGTATCCAGAGCTTGCCAGGAATAGGAGTGACTCTCTATATACTCATTGTCAATATTATTTGCACTCATTCACTGCATCCATTAAATAAACTATGGAACTGAACATATAGAGGAGATAGAAATTATACAAATAATATCATATATGTAAGAGTATAAATTCTCTAAATGCCATAAGTAACATTTTAAAAGAACCTAATTTTAATTAAGATGTTAGTGAATAAAATTTCTTTAAGTGACAGTCAAGGATAGACCTAACAATATGAACAGGAGTTGGTCAGATTCAGAACCAGACAGGTTTGTTTGCTTAGCAGGTGGCCGAACCAGAAATAATTAATCTGTTTCATACACATATAATATCACTAGGACTATTATTTTAACAACATTTAAAATATGGGGTAAATATATATTTAGATATTTAAATGTGTGTGTGTGTGTGTGTGTGTGTGTGTGTGTGTGTGTGTGTGTGTGTGTTAAATGAAGGAAATCTTGGCTTTCCTATAGAAACATACACATGGTCTTAGTCAAAAGGCAAAGAAGCAATGCTGTAGAAATATGTAAAATATACTTTGATTAAATTGAGATTTGGCCATTATATTTGCTTCATGTAGTACAAGGAAGAAGACATAATAAATTTGCTGTCAACTTAATGTTTCCTACACTACTTCCCAATGTCATTGCAAGAACATGAAGAGAACTTGCCTTGCATTTTGTTAGCTATTTACTCAGTCCATGACATTAACTAGCAGATCAGGTTCTTTTCTCTTCCATTTATGGGGCACAAAGACAAAAAACTTAAATTAGGCATGGAACTAGTGTGCTACCTGTTAGAGACCTTTAAAACAATTTCTGGAAAGCACAACACAGCTCCAAGGAGCACTTATGTCATAACCATATATGCTGATCTACATTTGATTCTCAGCAATCTGCCATGCTATCTTGATTCTCTCTGGCCTTTCAAATGTTCCATGCTAATTATGAATTAACATGTCAGCCACTCTGATCCTATATCTAGTTAGTATTATTATCACTTCTTATTCCAAGGACTGTCCACAGTGAATCCCATTGATGTAATAGCCTCTCAGTGATAGTTCCAATAAATCAGTTGATCTACCTGTGGGACTGGTATAAACAGAGAACAGAAACAAAAGACCACAGATAACAATGGTCACCAGAAGAAGGGTTTGTGGTCTACTACATTGTGGAGTGAATAGAAAACAAGGGCTGTGTCATCTCACTCATAAACTATTCATACCATTCCCTGTATATAAAGAAAATATTTCACTTGAAGTTTCCAAATAAATTGTAGAATTTTGAACATAAAAGAAAATAGCCATCTCATCCTTAAATGAACACAACATCTAGAGCTTATGTTCTCCCTCCCCTCACCCTATCATTCCTTTGTTTTCTTGTTTGTTTTTTACATGTATTTTAAGAATACAATTTAATAGAAATAATTGGCTATATTTGGTCACAACTAACCATTTTCTTATTTTTAGAGATTTCTGTTTGGCCCTATATAGAAAACAGCTTGATTGTCAGAGATAAGATGAATCAAGTTTCAAACCCTATTTCAACCTTCAGAATTAATATATATTTCTTTTGGGCACCTAGGCAAGACTCACAAACTAAATCATTCAAAATAAGCTGCAGCAATGAGGCCTGTGAAGATTAATTACAGTATTCATGAGTGGATATAACTAAGTATAAAACATAAATTTCCCCTTTTTATCCATTGATTCAACCTGGGGATGTGTAGAGAAAATGAGCAAGTATAGAAACATGTTAGAAACAAGTTTTCATGTCTCAGGGACTGATTAATCAATCAGACAGGTAGGATTCATTCACGTGTCAGCTCTTTCCTCTCAATGTCCTTATCTATTAAATTGAAATCATTCTCTTTTGTATAGCTCAAGATATGAAGACTTGAACAACATGAGTTTACTAAAGCAATTGATCTGCAAATAGTCCCTTATTAAAATCACATCTATCATTAAAAGTCTATTTGCTTCCTTGCTTCACTTTGCTGAGTTATGCCTCTAAACATTGATGCTCAGCTGGGGGTTACTTTGCTCATCAGTGCCTAGAGACAGTTTGGTTGTCATAGTAGCTGATAAGTGTTATGAACATGCAGTGATTAGAAAACTGAGACATTAATAAACATCCTGCCATGCTCAGCCTCTCCTTCAGCAAAGATTGCATACCCTGAAATGTCACCTCTACAAGCTAGTAGATCTCTTTGCTAGGTAAAGATTTTGTTGTGCAAGGGTAAGATTTTATTTTGTTTTCTAGTTCAGGTTTTCAACGATCCTCCCATCATTCTGGGCTGAGAGCTCTTACTAAGGGGTGAAATCATGGGCATTCGAACTGTGGACATGCCTGCAGTGTCCAGTCCAAAGATAAAGAAGGTGCATATAAAGTCATATTTTAAAACATTCTTTCAAGGATTCCACAGTAAAGGGCTAAACCTGTCCTAGAGAACTATGCATGTGGAAAGAACACTCTGAATTCAAGTTCAGCACAGTTGTACTGAGGAAGTATGGAACGCTCGTGGTACAAAGTTCGAAGCACATACTTTGCAGTTAGAAGGACTTCAGCTTAAATTCTTGAATTTATTACTAGTCTTGCATCTTTTGGATATTGTAAAAGGTTTCACATGTCATCAAAGTGACTGGTTTTTACAGCTTCCAGAAGTCAGAACATCTGTGATAATGGGCAGCTTCCCATTCTGCTGAATCCTCAGCCAACGTCTTCTATGTACAAGAGAACCAATTTTGTCCTTGTACCATACTGAAAAGATTAAGCAATTCATGCCTAACTGGTCAGGATTTAATAAATATTCACTATTATTGCAACTTTGAAATTTCATTGGCAAATGTCAAGAACGTTCTTGACATTGTTCTACTCTCTTTTCCTGTCTCTTATCATCCTTAGTGAGGTAACCCAATCACAAAAGAACACACATGGTATGCAGTCACTGATAAGGGGATATTAACCCAGAATCTCGGAATACCCTAGACACAATTTGCATATCAATAGATTTCCAAGAAGATGGAAGGAGAGACCCCTGGTCCTTGAAAGACTGGATGTAGGGAAATGCCAAGACAGAGAAACAAGAGGAGGTTGAATGGGGAAAAGAGGGACGGAAGGGGGCTTATGGGACTTTCGGGGAGGGAGGAAACGGGAAAGTGGAAATGATTTTGAATGTAAATAAAAAAAAAACTTAGAAAATAAAATAAAATTTAAAAAAAAAGAAAGAAATGAAGCACAACAACAAAAAGCCAAGCAAAGAAAATAAGAAAAATTGGAAGTCAAAGAAAGCATTTAAAATGTTCCCAAAGAGTAACTAGCGCTCCAGCTCTGCTGTGGGACTTCTGCCTGGCAGAGGGAGCCCAGCACTGGGTGGGAGCCTACCAGCTTCCCTTTGGTGACCTCTGTTCCGGTAGATTGCACTGAAGAGACAGGTATCCTGGTTCTCCCCAATATAACATCGATTGGGACACGGCCTGTTGGGGCTTCTCTCTGCTGCCAAGAACGGGACAGCGCTGTGATCGTCTGGGCGCCAGCTCTGCTGTAGGCCATCCCCTCTGCAGGGTGACCTGTGCCACCAAGAGAGTGCAGAGTGCACTCTGCCATCTTTGCTCCAGTGGCCAGGTAGTTGGGATTGCCAGGCTCGGAGACAGCCAGGCATAATATCGCTTGGGTCTCAGGCAGCTTGTGTGTACCCTGCTCCCAAGAGCTGGGCAGATCTACAGTAACCAGCGCGCCAGCTCTGCTGTGGGACTTCTGCCTGGCAGAGAGACCCCAGAACTGGGCAGGAGCCTACCAGCTTCCCTTTGGCGACTTCTGTTCCGGTAGACTGCACTGAAGAGACAGGTACCCAGGTTCACCCAATATAACATCGCTTGGGACACGGCCTGTTGGGGCTTCCGTCTGCTCCCAAGAACGGGACAGCACTGTGGTCATCTGGGTGCCAGATCTGCTGTAGGCCATCCCATCTACAGGGTGACCTGCACACCGAGAGAGTGCAGAGTACACTCTGCCATCTTTGCTCCAGTGGCCAGGTAGTTGGGACTGCAAGGCTCGGAGACAGACAGGCATAATATCATTTGGGTCTTGGGCGGCTTGTGTGTACCCTGCTCCCAAGAGCTGGGCAGATCTGCAGTAACCAGCGTGCCAACTCTGATGCGGGACTTCTGCCTTGCAGAGGGACGCCACCTCCCCCGCCCCACTCTAGGAGAGATCACACACCCCTGCACAGGGCAGGAGCCTACCAGCCTCCCTTTGGCGACCTCTGCTCCGGGAATCCACTAGGCTGAGCCTTTGGATGTGCAGGGACTCCCCAATATAACATCACTTGGGGCAAGGCACATCAGGGCGCCAAAGTCACTCAGGAGCAGGGCAGGCCCCAGAAAACTGTGCCAGGGGAATCCTGGTAATCCAGGGGGGCCAGAAATAGCTTTGCAGGCTCACAGGAGGTCCAACCAACAGCCAGTGACAGCAGGACCAACTAACATCAAGAGGTAACCAGATGGCAAAAGGCAAATGTAGGAACGTTAC
The DNA here is from genome assembly GCA_036184795.1 of Tokudaia tokunoshimensis. Classification (NCBI taxonomy): domain Eukaryota; kingdom Metazoa; phylum Chordata; class Mammalia; order Rodentia; family Muridae; genus Tokudaia; species Tokudaia tokunoshimensis. The sequence goes on along the minus strand of BTHU01000001.1, from coordinate 139,470,420 downwards.
TAACAGAAATCAAAGTAATATGGCACCATCCGGACCCAACTCTGCAACAGCAGCAAGTCCTAGATACCCCACCACACCCGAAAGACAAGATCTGGATTTAAAATCACTTCTCATGATGCTATTAGAGGATCACAAGAAGGACACAAATAAATCTAATAAAGAATTACAGGAGACCATGAATCAACGGATAGATGCCGTTACAAAGGAAACACAAAAATCGCTTAGAGAAATACAGGAGAACATGGATCAAAAGATGGAGGCCCACAATGAGACAACACAAAAATCGCTTAAATAAATGAATCAACGGGTAGATGCACTTTCAAAGGAATCACAAAAATTGCATAAAGAAATGCAGAAGAATATGGGTCAACAGATGGATGCCCATAGGGAGGCAACACAAAAATTGCTTAAAGAAATGAATCAACGGATAGATGCCTTTACAAAGGAAACACGAGAATTGCTTAAAGAAATGCAGGAGACGATGGATCAACAGATGGAATCCCATGAGGAGGAAACACAAAAAATCGCTCAGAGGAATGCAGGAGAACTTGGGTCAACAGGCAGAAATCCTGAAAGAGGTAATGCAAAAATACCTTAAAGAAATACAGGAAAATACAAACAAACAAGTGAAGGATCTCAGCAAATCCATCCAGGATCTAAAAAAGGAAGTAGAAACAACTGAGAAATCACAAAGGGAGACAACTTTGGAGATAGAAAACCTTGGGAAGAAATCAGGAGTCATAGATGCAAACATCAACAATAGAATAAAAGAGATGGAAGAAAGAATCTCAGGTGCTGAAGATACCATAGAAAGCATCGACTCAACAGTCAAGGAAAATGCAAAATGCAAAAAAAACATGTAACTCAAAACATCCAGGAAATCCAGCACACAATGAGAAGACCAAACCTAAGGATTATAGGTATAGATGAGAGTGAAGATTTGCAACTTAAAGGGCCAGTAAACATCTTCAACAAAATTATGGAGGAAAACTTCCCTAAACTACAGAAAGAGATGCCAATGAACATACAAGAAGCCGACAGAACTCCAAACAGGCTGGACCAGAACAGAAATACCTCCCGTCACATAATAATCAAAACACCAAATGTACTAAACAAAGAAAGAATATTAAAAGCAGTAAGAGAAAAGGGCCAAGTAACATACAAAGGAAGACCTATCCGAATCACATCAGACTTCTCACCAGGGACTATGAAAGCCAGAAGATCCTGGGCAGATCTCATGCAGACATTAAGAGAGCACAAATGCCAGCCTAGACTACTAGACCCAGCAAAACTCTCAATCACCATAGATGGAGAGACCAAGATATTCCATGATAAAACCAAATTTTCATAATATCTTTCCACAAATCCAGCCCTGCAAAGGATAATAGGTGGAAACCGCCAATACAGGGAGAGAAACAACACCCTGGAAAAAATGAGATAGTAACCTTCTTGCTTCAAACCCAAAATCAGATAACCACTCAAACATAAAGATAGCATCAAGAATGGCAGGTGGCAATAATCACTATGCCTTAATCTCTCTTAATATCACTGGTCTAAATTCCTCAATAAAAAGACAAAGTCTAGCAGACTGGATATGTAAACAGGACCCAGTATTTTGTTGCATGCAGGAAACACACCTCAGTGTCAAAGACAAACACTACCTCAGAGTAAAAGGCTGGAAAACAATTTTACAAACAAATGGCCCCAAGAAACGAGCCGGAGTAGCCATCCTAATATCAGATAAAATTGTTTTTCAACCTAAAGTCATCAAAAAAGACACAGAAGGACACTACGTACTGATCAAGGGAAAAATCCACCAAGAAGAACTCTCAATTCTGAATATCTATGCTCCAAATGCAAGGGTACCCTCATTTGTAAAAGAAACTTTACTAAAGCTCAAAGCACACATCGCACCTCACACAATAATAGTGGGTGACTTCAACACCCCGCTCTCTGAAATGGATCGTTCAGGAAAGCAGAAACTAAACAGGGACACAGTGAATCTAATTGAAGCCTTGGACCAAATGGAACTAACAGATATATATAGAACATTTCATCCTAGAGCTAAAGAATACACCTTCTCCTCAGCACCTCATGGTACCTTCTCCAAAATTGACCATATAATTGGTCACAAATCAGACCTCAACAGATATAAGAAGATAGAACTAATCCCATGCCTCCTATCAGATCACTATGGAATAAGGGTGATCTTCAATGGCAACAAAAACAAAAGAAAACCCACATACACATGGAGGCTGAACAATGCTCTACTTAATGATAACTTGGTCAAGGTGGAAATAAAGAAAGAAATCAAAGACTTTTTGAAAGTTAATGAAAATGAAGGTACAACATACCCTAATTTATGGGACACAATGAAAGCAGTGCTAAGAGGAAAATTCATAGCCCTGAGTGCTGCCAAAAGGAAACGGGAGACAGCATATACTAACAGCTTAATGGCACACCTGAAAGACCTGGAACAAAAAGAAGCAAATACACCAAAGAGGAGTAGAAGGCAGGAAATCATCAAACTCAGGGCTGAAATCAATAAAGTAGAAACAAATAAAACCATACAAAGAATCAACAAAACGAGGAGTTGGTTCTTTGAGAAAATCAACAAGATAGATAATCCCTTAGACAGACTAACCAGAGGGCACAGAGACAGTATCCCAATTAATAAAATCAGAAATGAAAAGGGAGAGATAACAACAGAAATTGAGGAAATTCAAAAAATCATAAGATCCTACTACAAAAACCTGTATTCAACACAACTAGAAAATCTCAAGGAAATGGACAATTTCCTTGACAGATATCAAATACCAAAATTAAATCAGGATCAAATAGACCATCTAAACCGTCCTATAACCCCTGAAGAAATAGAAGTCGTCATTGGAAATCTTCCAACCAAATAAAGCACAGGTCCAGATGGTTTTAGTGCAGAATTCTATCAGACCTTCAAAGAAGACCTAACACCAATACTCTTCAAACTGATCCATAAAATAGAAACAGAAGGAACAGTACCCAACTCGTTCTATGAAGCCACAATTACACTAATACCAAAATCACACAAAGATCCGACAAAGAAAGAGAATCTCAGGCCAATCTCTCTTATGAATATCGATGCAAAAATATTCAATAAAATTTTTGCCAACCGAATCCAAGAACACAGCAAAACGATCATTCACTACGATCAAGTAGACTTCATCCCAGGGAAGCAGGGATGGTTCAATATAAGGAAATCCATCAATGTAATCCACTACATAAACAATCTCAAAGAAAAAAACCACATGGTCATCTCATTAGATGCTAAGAAAGCATTTGACAAAATTCATCATCCTTTCATGCTAAAGGTTTTGGAAAGATCAAGAATTCAAGGCCCATATCTAAACACAGTAAAAGCAATTTACAGCAAACCGGTAGCCAACATCAATCTAAATGGAGAGAAACTTGAAGCAATCCCACTAAAATCAGGGACTAGACAAGGCTGCCCTCTCTCTCCATATCTTTTCAATATAGTACTTGAAGTTCTAGCTAGAGCAATTAGACAACAAAAGGAGGTCAAAGAGATAAAAATTGAAAAGGAAGAAGTCAAACTATCACTATTTGCAGACGATATGATAGTATACTTAAGCGACCCAAAGAACTCCACCAGAGAACTACTACAGCTGATAAACAATTTCAGCAAAGTGGCCGGATATAAAATCAACTCAAGCAAGTCAGTAGCCTTCCTATACTCAAAGGTTAAGCAGGCTGAGAAAGAAGTAAGAGAAATGATACCCTTCACGATAGCCACAAACCATATAAAGTATCTTGGTGTGACTCTAACCAAACAAGTGAAAGATCTTTATGACAAGAACGTCAAGTCTTTGAAGAAAGAAATTGAAGAAGACCTCAGAAGATGGAAAAATCTGTCATGCTCATGGATTGGCAGGATTAATATAGAAAAAATGACCATTTTACCAAAAGCAATATACAGATTCAATGCAATCCCGATCAAAATCCCAACTCAATTCTTCATAGAGTTAGAGAGAGCAATTCAAAAATTCATCTGGAATAACAGAAAACCCAGAATAGCTAAAACTATTCTCAAGAGTAAAAGAACCTCTGGGGGAATCAGTATCCCAGACCTCAAGCTGTACTACAGAGCAATGGTGTTAAAAACCGCATGGTATTGGTACAGTGACAGGCATGTAGATCAATGGAACAGAATTGAAGACCCAGAAATGAATCCACACTCCTATGGTCACTTGATCTTTGACAAAGGAGCTAAAACCATCCAGTGGAAAAAAGATAGCCTTTTCAACAAATGGTGCTGGCTCAACTGGAGGTCAACATGCAGAAGAATGCAAATTGACCCATTCTTATCTCCTTGCTGTAAGCTCAATTCCAAGTGGATCAAGGACCTCCACATAAAACCAGACACACTGAAACTAATAGAAAGGAAACTAGGGAAGAACCTTGAACATATGGGCACAGGGGAGAATTTCCTGAATAAAACTCCAATATCTTATGCTCTTAGATCAAGAATTGACAAATGGGACCTCATTAAATTATAAAGTTTTTGCAAGGCAAAAGACACTGTCAAAAAGACAAAGCAGCAACCAACTAACTGGGAAATGATCTTTACCAACCCTACATCCGACAGAGGGCTAATATCCAATATATACAAAGAACTCAAGAAGTTAAACTCCAGAGAGGCAAGTAACCCTATTAAAAAACCCAATCACAAAAGATCACACATGGTATGAAGTCACTGATAAGGGGATATTGACCCAGAATCTCAGAATACCCTAGACACAATCAGCATATCAATAGATTTCTAAAAAGATGGAAGGAGAGACCCCTGGTCCTGGAAAGACTGGATGTAGGGGAACGCCAGGACAGAGTAATGAGAGGGGGTTGAACGGAGAAAAGAGGGAGGGAAGGGGGCTTATGGGACTTTCGGGGAGGGAGGAAACGGGAAAGGGGAAGTGATTTGGAATGTAAATTAAAAAAATAAAATTAAATTAAATTAAAAAAAAAAAAAAAAAAAAAAAAAAAAAAAAATGGGGTACAGAGCTAAACAAAGAGTTCTCACCTGAAGAATATCTATGGCTGAGAAGCACCTAAAGAGATGTTCATCATCCTTAGTCATTAGGGAAATGCAAATCAAAACAACCCTGAGATTCCATCTCACACCAGTCAGAATGGCTAAGATCAAAAACACAAGAGACAGCAGTTTTTGGCGAGGTTGTGGAGAAAGAGGAACACTCCTCCACTGCTGGTGGAATTGCAAGCTGGTACAACCACTCTGGAAAGCAGTCTGGCGGTTCCTCAGAAAACTGGGCATGACACTCCCGGAGTATCTGGCTATACTACTCCTCGGCATATACCCAGAGGCTTTACCTGCATACAATAAGAACACATGCTCCACTTTGTTCATAGCAGCCTTATTTATAATAGCCAGAAGCTGGAAAGAACCCAGATGTCCCTCAACTGAGGAATGGATTCAGAAGATGTGGTATATTCACACAATGGAATACTACTCTGCAATTAAAAACAATGAATTCACGAAATTCCTAGGTAAATGGTCAGATCTTGAAAATATCTTCCTTAGTGAGGTAACCCAATCACAAAAGAACACACATGGTATGCAGTCACTGATAAGGGGATATTAACCCAGAATCTCGGAATACCCTAGACACAATTCGCATATCAATAGATTTCTAAGAAGATGGAAGGAGAGACCCCTGGTCCTGGAAAGACTGGATATAGGGGAATACCATGATAGAGAAGCGAGAGGGGGTTGAATGGGGAAAAGAGGGAGGGAAGGGGGCTTATGGGACTTTCGGGGAGGGAGGAAACGGGAAAGGGGAAATGATTTTGAATGTAAATAAAAAAAAACTTAGAAAATAAAATTAAAAAAACAAAATAATAAAAAATTTAAAAAAAAATAAAATGTTCCCAAAGCCTGAGATGATGTTTCTGATATGATGGGAAGGGTGCTCTCATGCCAGTAGCCACTCTGACAGGAAGAAGCTATCATTTCTTCACTTGTGTTTCGGGACCAGACTTAAAAGTTATTAAAGATCCAGAAATATTTGTACCTTTGTATATGACAAAGGAAGTGAGCCCAAGGGATTACTCTCATCTTTTGTCCCTTCCACTTTGGTAGCTCATAGATGAGGTTGCCCAAGCACTGAGAAAGAATATTTCCTGGTTGACTGTGAGAATGTCAGAGAGATGGGAAGGGAGAAAAGATTTCTTTCATTTGCTGAAGATTCTGATTTAGGATGAAATCTAGGTTGCCTTGAGTTCTAAGCCCCAATCTTGGGACAAAAAAATCTTCTAAAAGAAAAGGATGACTTCTTCACAGCAAGAGATAAGGGTTCAATACATATCAAAGAATAGAAAATTATGCTTCCTGAGCTCACATGAATAGGTCCCCCAGACTGTGTTCTTAGCATTTCTTTCTTTCATTCTTCCCTCTCTGTCTACTTCTCTTCCCACTCTTCTCTTCCAAGCTTCTTTCCCTCCCTCTCTTCCTTCCTTCTCCCAACACTTTCCTTCATAATTTTGCGTTTTCTTCCACAAACATAGAACTCTTTGAAGTGTAATACAAAGGATCAAAAATCTTTACACTCCTGTATCTTATACTGAATAAACAGTCTACATTAAAAGTGAGTTACATTTAATTAAAAACACATAGCTTTGGAAAATTCATGTTAGTTTTTCATTTCTATATTCAAAGGCCCAAGGAGATCATGTTAAAAAAGGAAAGGTTTTTTGGCTCCCAGTTCATGGCTAGTGGAGCCTGTTGCTATGTATGGTAGTTCAGAATAGCATGGTGAGAAGACAGGGTTGAAGAGGCCTGTTCACTGCATAGTAGTCGGGAAGCAAAGAGGGAGAGAAAAGGGACCAGTATCCCAATATCCTCTTCATGAGCATGTCCCCAGTGACATAAAAGGAATTCAACTTAAGGGACAACTGTAAATGTCCAAGCTGCACATGAAACAACATGAACTAAATATGGCTCTCTTTGATGTATTAAAGTGTTACACATTGATAAACCGTTGAAAATGGAAAATATCCCAAGTAAAACCTCACAAATGTATCTAGTATAACAAACAACACAGCGTAGCAATGGGAGTCCAAGTGGAGTGAGAACTTTTTTCTCTTGGTCACCTCACTAACTGAGGACCTCAGAGATATAAAGAAGAAGAAAGCAAAGTCCTTGTAATTCTACCCCATAGATTAGACAGCTTGTTTCTCAAAGCATTGAACCCTGATCTGTATGTCAGAGTCTGCAGTGACAAGCTCAGTGCCCATGAGGAACAAGGGTCAAAGATATTATGAAAGGATTTATGAGACTGATCTATAGAGCCTGGGTTGTCCAACAATGGATATTTGCTTATCAGAGAGACTGAAAATCTAGTAGTTACTTAGCTCACAGAGCTGGAAGTCTAGGATATTCCTTGGCCAGTCTATAGTTTGTGTTAGAATGCCAAAGAAGCTAGATGGAGATAACAAAAATTACATAAAAATAAATAATAAAAAAATAGAAAAGCATCTGTCAGGAGATTCTTGTGCAGTATGTCTGGGAATCTGTAACAGTGGCATCTTCTCACTCTGTGGATGAGAGCATGAGGAGGTGGTTCTTTACTTTTTTACAAATCAGGAGACAAAGAAATGGACCAGAATGAAAGATAGCTGCTTGAGCCAGTAACAGTGCCCGTGTTCCATTACCTAGGTCCAGCTGCATCCCTAAACAGTACCATGAGCTGAAGACCAGGGATTTATATATAACCCACAGACTAATATTTCAAACTATGACATTCTCATATAGATAATTCCTCATTAAGACTCTTTCAAGGTAAATCTAAGGTATGTCAAGGTGACATTTGAAACTGAGCACCATGAACCCTAACATTGGAAATGTCAGAAGAAAAAAAAGTACCACAACTAGAACTCAAAGTACCTAAAGCCAGATAACAATAGTCTCTGCCTTCTGAGAATATTGCAACTGCAAATTATTTCTCCACCCTCCACCAAGGCTATCTTCTCATCAGATTTCATGCTAAAAAATATTAGAAATAGGCTCAGTCAATTGGAGGAGGGGGATAAATGTGCAGCCAGGGAAAGAGAAAGAGGAGAAGAAAATGCCAGGTTTAACTGAAGAGATTAGCTGAGTTTCCCTGTCTTTACTTGATCTAAACTCCTATTTGAACCTAACAAATAATTGTGTTCTTGATGAAAAGTGTGTCATTATGTAAAAAAAATGGCACTTGACATCTAAATATTATATTAAATTTTATGAGTATGAAGAACATTTTAGTCTCTGTGAAGGAAATTAGTAGACAGCAATTTTCATAACTCTCAGATGTCACTCACATTTTATGTAGTTTTACCCTATAGATAATATAATACACCAGTGTTCAAGACCGTTATAGAAATTGGCAGTGTGTGTGTGTGTATGTGTGTGTGTGTGTGTGTGTGTGTGTGTGTGTGTAGTATGCTGACACATCCTCTGTCACACTTGAAACACGTTGGTTGTCAGCTGTGGGAAAAAAGGAGAGTAGAGGCAATGGTGCGGGTCCAGCATAGGAGAAACACTGGCAGGCAAAGCCTGCATGGGGGATTGGAGAACACCAGCAGGACTGCCCATGGCACCGTGATAGAGAGTGCTGGCTCAGGAGCACCTGTGGAGCATGAGACTGCCTGGCTAGTGGGGAGGGAGGCCTTTGCTCAGAAGGTGGTGCCATTCCGCCTTGGGCCTCCTGAGTACCTGTTGAGGAAGTTGCTTTGCTGTGATGTGGCTTGGTTGTGAGGGGCCTCGATCCTTCCCTGGTGGCTGGAAACACTGAGGCCTGCTCCATGCTTCTAAGCTGTGGATTTTGATAAGAGACAGTTCATAGTTTTAATGCTTTATTATTAGGATAGTAGAAAGAATAAAGGAGATAGAGAAGAAAAGACAGAAAGAGAAGATAGAGAGATGAGGGAAGGCCATGACCACATGGAAATGGGGGAAAGAATAGAGAAGGGAAACAGTGAGAGAGATGAGAGAGGGATGAGAGAGAAGGGGAGAGACAGGGAGAGATGAGAGATGAGAGAGAGAGAGAGAGAGAGAGAGAGACAGAGAGACAGAGAGAGACAGAGAGGAGGGACAAGGAGAAAAAGCCTTCTTTTATAATGGGTTGGTTAACTGGCAACAGCCAGGTAACTGAGATGTAGGGAAAGCCTGGATGTAGCCAGGTGACTGCAGAGGTTGAGTAGAGCCAAAACACTAGGGGCCTGGAGCGTGGCCACATGTGACAGATGACCACAGGATTGTGGAGTTGAGGAGTCAGCAGTCTGGGAGCATAACTCCTGGGTTTAATCCCTTGTAGAAGTGCTCTATCAGATCTCTGGAGTGGCCTTGCTCAACCAAGCTATAGACTGTCTCACACCTCGGTCCCACATAAATCCTGTCTTGATGATTTATAATATATAATACAATGTGGATGCAATATAGATACTTAACAACAGTCAGTCTACATAACTTCTTAGAACCTCTATATCTGTACTATGATGATAGCTTTGAACTAAATGTATATGAACTCTCTTCCCATTCAGAACTTAAGTCTTCATAGACAGCTTCTTTGTCAGTTTCTAGCAGGAGGAATTAACCTTCATGATCAGTTTATTCTAACTCTCACTATAACAAACAACCTGTCACAGGCCAAATGTCCCAGGAGTTTAATTGAAATGAATGAGTTGTACAAGTGATGTCAGTGCATCTCTGGTAAATGCTGGGCACCATGATGTCAAAGCTGCTTACATTGTGCTGCTTCTAAAAGACTTTAGACATAAAGGCATGGTGTATAGGGTTGTTTAAACCTGCTCACTTAATTTTCATCATCCATCTATGTGAAAATCGCTTCTAGAATTTTGTTCCCTATCAAATTTGGCTCAAAAGAGCAAAGTAAGAAAAGGTGACAGTGTGTCACTACAGAGAGTGAACTGCTGTCCTTACTAGTCTCCCCAGTCACTTTTCACCTACTGCCCCACTCAAAGGTCAGGAATCTCTTCACACACTCTCCCCGCCCCCCCCCCACACCCCACTTCCTCCCTCCAACCTGCAATGACAAAGCAGTTCTGCCTTTTGTTTTTCTTTCTGACCTTTGGAACATGCCCTCCTTCACAGGCAGCTTATAAGTAAACATTGTTATCTCTCTCCAGTCTTCTCTGAATGAGGCAGGTTGAGGCATGCTTCTTAGCTAACTGTTCCCTGGTCTGCCAGGTTGTAACTCTTACCTCCATCCAGGCTGTTGTAAATCTTTATTTATACACTTTACAGGCCCATCCCTCTTCTCCTCCAAGTCCCACTCTTGTATGCACCCCCCTCATTCCTCCCTTTCATTCCTCAGAAAAAGGGAGGCCCTCCATGGCTACCCACCAACCCCAGTACATCAAGTCACAGCAGGACTAAGCTCATCCTCCTCCACTGAGGCCAGTTGATACAGCAGAGCTATGGGAACGGGATCAAAACACCCACAACAGTCAGAGACAGCCTAGTTTCCCTTGTTAAGGGACCCACATGAGAACTTTAAATCTTGATTGGGAAAACACTCTTGGCTCAATAATAATGGGTTTTCTTTTAAACTCCAATGTTTGTTTATGTGGCTCAGAAATCCATGTGGCATTCTATCCCCTTCACTGTGTGTGTCTGTGATGCCTTAGTTCGTCCATTAGATGCAAAGGTACCTGGGACGAGGTTCCTGCACAAAGGGAGAACCCAACAGCACATGCTCTTCTCCCCATCTTAAACCTTTAATGCCTGTGCTGTCTCTTCTCATCCTGCTCCACACTGTGTTTAGTATTAACATGGAAGGAACCCAGGCATTAGGAGGACAAAGCACGAGTGTATGAACAGTAAATAGATTGCATAAAAATTGGCTACCTCTTTGGAAATGAGGGACACACCCTTCATAGCAGCCTGGGTGTGGCATTAGTTGCTACTTTCCCTTAAACTCCTCCTTTAAAACCTCTCATTCTATATTGCCTCTGAGTAATTTCGCGTTCTCCTTTCTGCAGTCTCCCTAGTTTCTGTTGCTTGACATGAGCCATTCTTTTCTAGACATGGTCCCATGTACATGACTTTTCTATGACAATGAGAGGTGTAAGTATACTCCTAGCAGCCTCAGGTGATACAATTACATTTCAACATAACCTTTGTCTGTTGCTCCTGTGTGAATTTGGATAAGCCACTGTATCTCTCATACATTAAGAATTCTCTGCCTGGCACCATTATCTTAAGTGTGCTGTAGTAACATGTATACTTTGCCAGTAATCAACAGCTCTCTAATTGAACTTAAGACTGAAACAAGAATACAAATACCTGGTAGTGGAAACCCAGCCAAATATGCAAAACTTAGTGAAGTCATGGATCTTGGAGGAGAACATACAACCACTAAACCAGAAGAGTCCATAGCTGCATTCTTAATGTTTATCCTTATACCCACAGTTAAGAGTAGTTCTCAACTGTCATCAAGGATACTTCTCTTTGCAAAAGGTGGAGAGTATCATGGACAACCATAACTGATCAAAATGCAGAGTTCTGGAGCCCAGTCCTAACTGATTAATCTACATAAAAACTCCCAAACCTAAGGCTGAGGGATCTTTACAGAAGAGGGAGAGAAAAGATTGTAATTGCAAAAGGAACTGGAAGTTTCCTGAGAGATTGTGTCTCCTAGAATTGCCAGACATTACACACATAAATTCTCACCAACATGGTTGCAAAAAATAGTTCACAAATGGTCTCACTTAGGTTAAGTAAATGGATGGAGGGAAAGTGCTGTCACTATACCTGATTGACTCCTTTTCTTACTCCCTTTTCAGTACCTGCATGCAAATGTCTGGTGCTTGATTCTTTACTTGCTTAAAACCTTCAGTGATTTTTGTCCACAAGTCATAATTGTTGTATAAAATGATTATTAACTCTCAGGATTTTGTCATATCCTTGTTACATTTTTCTTATAGTTTCTTTGCTTAAAAAATACCATTCTCCTTTTATAGGAAGAGATTCAACAAAGTAAAGTAGTTTTATTTTGGGAAGTCATCACAGAGGAATCTAAGCATTTTGGAAAAATCATAGCAATAACCATAGTCACTTCTTTGGCCTTTGAAAGACTTGGGCACTTGGACTTGAGGATCAGTGTTTAAAATGAGGAATACAGGGATTCTTTGGTTCTTCGGGCCAATGACAAGAGAAATCATGGCTATCTCACTGTGGTTCTTTATGGAAAGAGGCACTAGAGAAAGCTGAAAACTTTCTTTCATACTTCTCCACAGTTGTCTGCCAGGGCAGCCAGTATTTCAGTATCATTTTGCCACTAGAGATAATTATGAATTAAGCAGATCTGCTTGAAAGACTTGGATCTTGTCTTAGTTAGGTCATTACTGCTGTGAACAGATCAATGCAAGTCTTATAAAAAACATTTAATTGGGGCAGGTTTACAGGTTCAGAAGTTCAGTCCAGTATCATCAAGGTGGGGACATGACAGCATCCAGGCAGGCATGGTACGGGAGCTGAGAGTTCTACATCTTAATCTGAAGGCTGCTAGTGGAAGAATGACTTCCAGGAAGCTAGGGTAAGGGTCTTATAGCCCACACCCACAGTGACACACCTACTACAACAAAGCAGCACCTCCTAATAGTGCTACTCTCTGGGTCAAGCATCTACAAACCATCACAGATCTCAATACAAAGAAAGGGCTTATTTCTGTGACCTGAAGAACCTGAGTGGCTTTTTAGGAATCTTTAGTGCAAGTGCAAAGCAAGCTTACTTTTGCTGTTCTCATTCATATATGAGGATGAGGGACAGGCTGAGTCCCTGAAAACCAACACTAGGGACCCATGTGGTACTAGGGCTGCTCTGCTCCTAGGCTATGAGGACTTCAGAGTCTCACTTATAAAATTCTGCCAGAGTTCTGCAAGTTGTTACACTTGAGGTAACTAGGTAAAGTGATGTGGTTGCCCCTCTATTGTTTAAGATAAATAAACGTGAATCTACAATTGCATGAGAGCGTTAATATAATAAAATCCGACTCCAACACATTTCCATTAATTTTAATGTACCCTCTGCCCCCTCCATTTCTAAGCTTTATAATTTGGCTTTGAAGACAAGACTTCTTTGGTCTTCCCAAACTGACTATCTAGCATTAAAGGCCAGAAGAGTAGGACATTTAATTATTATATACAATGCACCTTCTTAATTTTATTCCTCACTTCCAGGGTAGAGTTACCTTTCTGTCTTAACTGCTGCCCATATTTGGATTGTACTCAGCATATAAAGCAATCTATGATACATCTCCCATAGAATCAACAAGAACAACATCAAAACAATCCATTTTCTTTCATGAGAAGAGTTGTAAATTGTTCTACTATCAAGCACAAGACATTTTGTGCTTTCCAATTTATAATTAAATATTCTAATATGCATTCATGTTCATTTTTAATAGACTGAAAAAAGATTTGTATATGCAGGGTCTTTCATTATTGTGCCAAGCAAAATAACCACTGGATGTTACTTGCTACTCAGCTCACATGGGATAACTTTTTTCTGCAATGCTCAGGATGTCCTCCATTTTGACTCTTTATTAACCATATAATAAATTGAATGCTGTCTTTAATTTTTGTAACTAAATTTTCAAGAATGCCATGGAAACATTGGGAATTAATTGTATTACTTATGGACTAATGTTTATACTTAAGCTTTTCTTTTTTAGACACAAGTCTAATTAAAAAATACATAGTACTAATTAATAAATACATAGAGGTAAGACAAAAAGTGGGCATTATAAAACTTTTTCCTCTCCTAGACAAATGAATAAAATATAAAAATAAAATACAAACAAATAAAATGTGGATGGGAGCTGCATATTTATTCAAGTATTTACAGGGTTCTACGGGACAAAGAGACTAGTAGAGCTAACAGGTGTCTTATCAAACTCTGCCTCACATCATTTGGTAACTTCAATGTTTCTTTGACTTATCCATGATTCTGTAAAGGAAAGTTACTGGTTACTGAGCTACAAGAACATCCAGCTCCTTTCCAGATCTGACATACGGGGTTCCATGCGTGAGTGATTATGTCATTGTGGGCAGAAATGTTAAGCCATCTGTCTTTCAGTCCTCTAATTCTCCACCATTGAATTAATATGAGTGTCTGAATTAAACACCAGGTGACTAGCGTCATTGCTGTGGCTAGCTGCACTTGAAACCAGCCTCCTCTTTGACTGGTCACTTCCTCCTCTTGTTTCTATTAGCTTAAAGATTAACTCCATGACTGTGGTGAAAGGCAGTGAACTTCATCTAATTAGAACAAAGTGTGCTCAGCCAACTTTGGGGCTCACATTCCTCTCCACCCTGTTCTGTGTTTCATAGGTCATCTTATCTTTTATTTGAGGACAGTAATTAAGAAAAAAGTCAATTGAAAAGAACCAGGAAATAAAGCACAATTCTAGTGCAGTTTAATTAAATTTGCCTAACAACTTAAAGAAAGGCTGAGAAAATGAGCAAGTTTTAAAAAAAGATACAATGCCAAGTTGGAGAGGAACGCTTGCCATCTCTGTGTAACTATTGTTTTTGTTGAGTAATTATTAGGTCCAGTTTTTTATCAAGTACATTAGTGTATGTACTAAAAATCATTAAGCATTTGTAATCTGGAGTTCTTGCTATGCAAAAGCTACCTCATTTACTAGAATAATCCAAGTTTGTAGTTATCAATAATCAATTTTAATAAAACATAGATTGTAGTTTAGCAATGTGAAAAAATGTTTCTGTAATCCCATGTTCTGTAAGTTCAGAAGAGCTTATTTAAACCGTGCAGTTGGGCTCTAAGATCCTCCTGACTATCAACAGCTGTCCTGGTCTATAACTTCACTTTGAAAGGACAATAAAATTTCCCTATAACTAAGTGACAACATCCCATCATATCACCAGAAAGTCAGTGATCTGGAGAATTCATGGAAAGATTCTATGGCAAAGACTGACTGACTGATTAAAGTGTCAGTGATATTAGGAAAGTGGAATGTCGCAAGGGCAACGACACATTATCTGGGAACATCTTTAGGCCCAATAGCCAATTTTTCCCTCCTCTAAACATGGCCTAACATCCTGGTAACCATTGGGTAAGTCCTTTGGAATGTCAGAACAGACTTTCTTTTGTTTTCGGGAGAAATGTTCTATAAATATCTGTTAAATCCATTTGGTTCATAACTTTTGTTAGTTGCACTGTGTCTTTGTTTAGTTTCTGTTTCCATGATCTGTCTATTGATGAGAGTCTCCCACTATTATTGTGTGAGGTTCAATGTGTGCTTTGTGCTTTAGTAGTTTCTTTTACAAATGTAGGTGCCCTTGCAATTGTGGAACAGATGTTCACTATTGAGAGTTCATTTTGGTAGATTTTTTCTTTGATTAATATGAGGTATCCTATTCTTTTTTTGATAACTTTTCTTTGAAAGTCAATTTTATTTGATATTAGAATGGTTACTCCAGCTAGTTTCTTGGGACCATTTGCTTAGAAAAAATTTTTCCAGCCTTTTACTCCGAGGTAGTATCTGTCTTTGTCACTGAGGTATATTTCTTGTATGCAGCAAAATCCTAGGTTCTGTTTATGTTTATGTTTGTTAGTCTATGTCTTTTTATTAGGGAACTGAATCTACTGATTTCATGATATATTAAGAACCAATGATTGTTGCTTCCTGTTATTTTTGTAGTTAGGGGTAGAATTATGTTTGTGTGGCTCTCTTCTTTTCGGTTTGTTTTAAGAAGATTATTTTCTTGCTTTTTCTAGGGTATAATTTTCTTCCTTGTGTTGGAGTTTTCTATCTATTATCCTTACCAGGGATGGATTTGTGGAAAGATACTGTTTAAATTTGGTTTTGTCACGGAATATCTTGGTTTTTCCATCTGTGGTAATTGAGAGTTTTGCTGGGTATAGTAGCCTGGGCTGACATATCCAGAGGGTAGGCACAGCCCGTGATTGAAGGAGGGATCACTCACCCATCTCAAAAGTATTGACACAGAATTGTTCCTATCTAAAGGAAATTCAGGGACAATGATTGGAGCAGAGACTGAAGGAAAGGGCATCCAGAAAATGCCCCACCTAGGGATCCATCCCATCTGCAGACATTATTGCTGATGCCAAGAAGCACTTGCTGACAGGAGCCTGGCACAGCTGTCTCCTGAGAGGCTGTGGAAGAGCCTGGCCAATACAGATGCAAATGCTCACAGACAACCATTGGACTGAGCATGGGGACCCCAGTGAAGGAGTTAGAGGAAAGATTTTAGGAGCTGAAGGGGTTTGCAACCCCATAGGAAGAACAACATATCAACCAACCAGACTCCCCAGACCTTCCACAGACTAAACCACCAACCAAAGAGTACACATGGAAGGATCCATGCCTCCAGCTGCATATGTGGCAAAGGATGACCTTGTCAGGCATCAATGAGAGGGGAGGACCTTGGTCCTGTGGAGGCTCAATGCCCCAGCATATGGGAATGCTAGAGTGGTGAGATAGGAGTGGGTAAGTGGGTGGGTGGGGGAGCTCCTGCATGGAAGATGTGGGGAGGGGAGATGGGATAGGGGATATGTGGAGGGGAAACCAGGAAGTGGGATAACATTTGAAATGTATATAAATAAAATAACCAATAATAATCACAATAATAAAAGAACATACTTTCAGTGTTCATTAACCAAAGAGCTAAAAAGACAGGCAGATAGTATCAGAGACCAATTGCAGAGTTTTCCCCACTTTTGATAACCTACCTACATTTTAAAACCATCGGTATGTTTGAAAATTGTGCTTATTTTTGTGACTGCCTTTGTTCTTTTGCTATAATAAATAAGCTCATGAAATTTCTATCTTAAGACATAATTTGTGGGGAACTGATCTGGTGTTCCTGTGCAACAGTCATTGACATTCAGCCTAAAATGTACCATCTCTTTTGTTCATTTGAGATGAGAGCTGTGTCCTTCATCACTCGTTTCCTGTGGCTAAGGACAGAGTTCAAATGAGTAAGGTAAATAATAAAATGAGAGAATTCTATTATGAACATACAATGTGTAGACAATGATGTCCTCTAAAGAATATAGCTTTCTCTACAATAGTTCAAGAAGAAAAACATGCTTTTCATTTTAATGTAAATTTTGTTGTCTGTATTACAGCAAATAATAAAGCATTTAACTTACATAGCTTTTCCCTTCAAACCATCCATCACCTTTGCCTTTTCTCTCTAAGTAACTTCTGAGTTACTCAACTTCTAACTGAACTATGCTTCATAGTTGTGTTCCTATCAAGAATGAAGAGTGAAACAAAAGTAACCCATGATAGATAAATGCAATAAATAGTCTTCCTTCATTCCTATTATGTGTCTTTTATAGAGGTTTGATGAATAATTATGCAATATTGGTGAAGGCCTAGGTATTAGATTCTAGTACTCGGTTATTGTCTGATTATTTCAGTGTAAGATGATTCTGTTGTGATTTAATGAAAGGACAGCTGCATTTTGGGGACCAAAGTGGCAATTTGAGCTATATTTCTGGTAGTTCCAAAATGTTCCTAAATGGAAATAGGTCTCTGTATAGAGAATGGGACTGGTAGAGTCAAGACTGGAAAATATCTAAAATTAGTAAGTAAATGGTGCAGGAGAGTTCTTTCACTGCTCTGGCCTCTCCTTTACAAGCTTGAAATTGTTTAAAAATATGTTAAACATTAGTTACTAGCTTAAGTCAGTACTGTGTCTTTCAATATTTCCTTAAGGCTGATGAATCTTTGAGTAAATAATGCCCCCAAATGAAGTCAAACAAAAATTCTTACACTTGGGTGACACCATTCAGCCTTCTATGAATATCAGACCCACAGTACATTCTCAGGAAACTTCGAAACACACAGAGTAGAGGTTCAGAGCTCTGTTCTTGCCTTGCTGTTGGTACTACACGGGGGTAAGAAATTCTAGCGTCCAGTGATTGGAAATTCCTACATGGCTACCTTTGAGAACCATTTTGCCCTCTGGATTATACAAGAATTGAATAACTGGTTCAGAGCCTTGATTTAGAACTGCTTTGGGATGGCTGACACCTTGAAAAATAGGCTACTGGATTCATGAGATAAAATAGGCAGAGAAGAATAATGCCTAGAAAAAAAGGCTTTATTTTTTTTCTGAATTATAGGAAAAAGCAGCTAAGATCTTGACATTAAGTCAGTTCTGTTTTGTTTTGATACTAAGAAAAAATAAGTTCACTACCTTCACACATTTCTATCTGGCTATTTCAAAAATAGTTCCAGAAACACATACCTTTTAAAAAGAATGAGGGAGAAAGAAGGATACAAAAAGGAAAAGAGAAAAAATGTCTCCAGGACTAAACATTTAATAACCAGCATATGAGGCTTGACATTCCGGCTACCTCGATAGTAAATTTCAGTTTCTGCCTCTTAGCTTGGTATGTGTGGAGATGAAAATCAATTTGTTGCACAGACACTGTGGACGACAAAGTCATGCTCACAACAGCAAAGCTAAATTCTTTATAAAATTGCCCACACATGAGTTAATAAGAAAACCTGTAACTTTTCAAGGTTTTAAGAATTATTGCTGGTATAGTCTTCATACAATTAATGGCCCACAAAAATCCAGACACTTAGGAGAAGTCAGTAAAAAGCATTAAAATTTTGTTTAACACTGTAATATCTTATTTACATAAGGACGGTTTAATTTTCAAATATTAAAACCTGCTTCTGGCTTTTGTCTCATTCTATGCTCAGCCTTCTCTGTGATATATGAGAAGTGTCTGGGTTGGCACATCGCCACGGTATTCACATGCCTGCCTGTTGATATACTGACACATGCCTCAAACACATCTCATGAATTGTTTTACATTTAGTAAAATGAAAACTTCCTCTGTAATTCTAATTATTATGCTTTCAGTGATCAAATGCCTTTCAGCTTTCCCAAGACTGCCATTTCTCCAGATTTCAAAATAGGAGTAAATATGCTGCCAATCTTATAGTATAATTTTAACGAGGGTGAAACTGTTAAGTTTATGTAAGTCTGAGGATCTCAAAATTGGAGTTGCAATTGCTTCAGGCCTCTGGAGCCACAGGCTTTTGTTGATTCTCATACTGTTATGTAAGGGTAGCTATTCAAGTGTCACTGCATCTCTGACAGGGTATCTGCTGCATGGCAATGATTGATGTTTTATTTGTAATCAGAATCTGATAAGTGCTGGGCTAGAGACTTCTAACCTTAAATTTTAAGTCATCAAACTAAGAACATTTTAGAATACATATGCCAATGCACAAATATCCCTTGTTTTTATTTGAGACCACCTTGCTTTCCTCATGGGAGCCCAGGCAAGAATAAGAAGGTCCTCTTGGAGGGGATAATGGGAGCATGGACTGTGAGTTTTACACAGAGGACATCACCCCAGAGTATCCTTTGATCTTCAGGGCACCCACCTCCTCCTCTAGCACAATTGTGGCCATTGCAGGACCATCATCTTCCAACAAGGCTTTCTGAGTGTGCATTGCTATTAAATGAGGTGCATAGAAAGGCAGGCTCATTGCTAAAATAAATTTTGGAAAATGTCATCATAAAACAAAACCTATTAGGAGAATTTCTTTGAATCTATGAATGTTCAGCATGCAGTTAGTAAGGGCAGAAGAATATAGTGTATACAATGTTTCCACTCTTTTTACACGAGTAGTCCTAACAAAATGATATTTCTTTCTTTTCATGCACTGAAAACTGACTAGCTGATTGTTAAGGTTCATATCTCGTTTATTTCTTCAGGAAGTTATTCCCAGTTCCCTCAAACTTCATCTCTATCTCTTTCCACATTACCAAACACAGGGTTTCAAAAAGCCTCATTTTCATTATGCACTTCATTCTTTTGGTATACCAGAGAGTATGTGTAGGGGGAAGTATTTTTTCCCGAATTGATTCTTGATTTTGTCAATAAAGAAGCCAGATAACACAATTGCTGTGCAAGAAAATCTCTAGCCCTAAACTTATCAGCTGTCCTATATCAGTCATCTGCTGGTGGCAGAGGTCATTGGTTCTGGTTGCCCTAAGACCTTACAAGGATGTTGTGTCTTCCTCATTCCAAAGCCTGGCTCACCCACTTTTTCTCTTTTGCCCAACAATTGACTTCTGCCTTCTTCATTGACCAAATCAAGAGTCAATTAGAGAAACAACCTCCCTTCCCCCACAAACAAATATGTGTTTGTTTTCCAAAAGTGAACCACCTTGAGATAACAATTATTGAGGGTTATAGTTTATAGCATGTCTTCTCAGAACCCTGAAGGCATTCAGTAATGCTTATCACTCAAATTTACACCAATTATTTCCAGGATCACTAAAAATGTACATTTTTCCAACCCCATTGAGGAAGAGTAGATAGGATTTTTTTTCTTGAAATGCATGTACTCACTGAATTTAATAGTGCTTTTGACTGACCAGTAGAGTTTATTGCTATAACTCTAGCTGATTCCCAAATAATTATAGACCAACAAAATCATGCAAGAGTGCTTTTATTAAACTTTGCATTAATTCTAATTACAGCTAGGCATTTCATTTGACAATCAGGCATGACACTCTAGAAAATATTTCACAACATCTGGAGAACCGAGCAGTTGACTCTGCAGTTATTATGCATGGTGAATACTTCAAGGAGTCACTGAGGGACAGAACTTAAATCACTACTGGTCCTCCTCACCAAATGAGTACTTTAGATAAGTAGCTACAATGGAAAGTACCTGGTCATGACAGAGTTACTGAGAGCTTGCACCTAAATCTATCTTTTTATTCTTGGATAAGAATTGGGGTCACATATTAGAAAGTGAATGATACTGTTGGATTAAGCCACATGTTTTCTATGAATGACAGTAACACTGATGTATTCCTTTTGTTTAAGAAATCAACTGAAGAAGAAATTATAGTAAAACACCACTATGCTGGTTACTATAGGAGATGTGTAGCCACTGCTGAGAGTTTCTCTTTACTCTGCTGGCTTCTTTAGGAGTTCTTCTGAGATATCTTCATTGCGACTGTCTTGAGCTCAGTGTATTCATAAAGACCATGTTCACCCCTAAAGAGGGAGGAAAATTGCAGATAAATATGATTGTGTACTGCAGTGTAAGTCAAATATAATCCCTGATAATTTGGTGCACATTTTTCTTACTTATCTGACCAGGTACACAGTAAAATATTTCCTGAATACACAGTAGTTCATATAATTGCTAGCTGACCATAAACTTTATGGCCAAATATACACTTCTCAGTGGACAACAATATTCTTGAAACATGTATTTTATTTTAAATAATTATGCATCCTATTCATTTTCACAGGAAATCTCTATTGTTTACATCACTCTACTTGACAATATTACTAATAACCCAAATCATAACTCAATCTTATCTGATTTTATCAGACTTATAACTAATGGAGATGTAGGTCATGTTGCTCTGTATGGTCACTGAAGAGCAGCAGGATAAGCCACCAGTTGCACTGGAGGCTGTGTTGACCATCTGCCTATCAGAGAATGGCCAAGATCCAATTTCATTCAGGGTGTTCAGTTAGGGTTTTAGCAGGATCTTTTAATTCTGGGCAAAGCAACCACCTAATCTTTCTTGGTGGATTGATTGGATATAATTTTCAGGAGGAGAGAAACTAAAGGTTGTCCTGATTCAAGTTTGGGGTGTTTTTAGAGGGATTGACTTTCTCTTCTAAACAACTTGCTATAACACACTTAGGAAATCTTCAAGTCAACCACAAGTGAGCAGTAACTGAGCAAAGTCCATCTGCATATACAACAGTACATTTTAATCAGGGATTTGTCCCATACCAATTTTGGAAAATTATGGTTTCTTTCCTGGTGGTGGATGATTTAACGAGTAGGATCAGACACCTTTATACTCCACATTGCTTTTGCAAGTACATACAATTAAATGCACATAGGACTGTTCTCAACATCATTATCAACCTATGTACACAGAGAACACAGGTTTGGAGAGGAGCAGGATTTGGGTCTGTACCAACCCCGCTCCTAATGTCCTTCCGCGTATGTAGAAGATGTCATATTCTCCCTAGAAACAACCTCCTTGTATTGATTATTTTGTGGGTAATGAAAGTTAAACATACTTTTTGAACACTCCAATGAAAATTATTCTCATAGTAATTAATAGGTTTCAACTCAGCTCTAGGTTCTATTAATAGATAGTATTTTGAGAAGTGTTTTATTTCAAAACAGTAGATAAATTAAGCTCTGGTCTTTAGAGCTGCATGGGTCCTCACTGGAGAATCAAGTCTAGTTGTGGTCCCATTGAGGCTGACAGTCTTTGGAATCTTATGCATGTACAGTTTCCAAGACAGATCACAGGAACATCTGCTTACACTTCTCACTAGCTCAGGAACTCCACGCCTTACTAGTTGCATGCTTTTGAGTTTTCACTGCCCAAATCAACTGGACTCTCCTCCCATGCTGCTGATTCTCCTGAAGCAGCCTGGATGAGGTCTGTGACTGCATTTCCATTAAAACATTTGTGTGCTGCTCAAGCTTCTCATCACAGACCATGTAGTATGTGAGAAATAGGAGCAAGACCTTCCTTTCTGTGGCTAGAAATGAACAGTCTCAGGGAAGCTGCTGAAATTGACAATTATACTCAAGCAAAATCAAAATTCATTCTAGTCCTTGTTTTAGACTTGATATTTAAAACACAATGCTTAATAATAGCTCCTTGTTTCATTTGTTGTTGTTTTTTGCCATTGTTGTTTTGTTTGGATTTTTTGTTTTAGCTTTTGTTTTTGTTTTTGGCTGAAGAAAAAATACCATGCGAAACACAGAGAGTAATTGAAATTGGAACATTTCCAAATGATATTAAGTTATCAACTGAGAACTGAGCAGGATTACAAAATGCTCCATTTTGGCCACTTAACCTGTTTTAGTATCAGCACTGATCACAGATTCAGAACTCAAGGCTTGGGCACCACTGAACACATTGGGAACTTCATAGACCTAATTTTCAGGGCCCTGTTTCCATCTGACTGAATTCTATTGAGTTTTTTAACAGGGTTTCACAGTGTAATCCTACAGGGCCTGTATCTTATCTCACTATGTCCTTCTGGATGCCCCGAACTCACTACAGAGGCCATGCTGGCTTTGAAATCACAGAGATCTCCCTGCCTCTGTCTCCCAAATACTAAGGCTAATTCTAACTTTAGTACAATCTAATTCTTGTGGTGTATTAGAGATAGTTACTTCAGTAATTCTCTGGAGACATTTTATAGCACGTGCCTTGTTTAATACACGCACCAGTTTTTTTCTGGTAAACTTCACCGGCAACATATTAATTTGGGAAAAAGCAACCTGAACTCATTTAAGTGTTATATCAAAATACTTAGAGTGTTTCCATACTTATTAAAATAAATCTCTAGATTACCAGTTTATCCCTTTACTTTCTGAAAATGTTTCCTAAGTGGGTTCTAGTTGCTTATGCCACAGGCAATCCTAAAAACAGACAACAATTAGCTACCAATTATGGAGTACTTAGCATGGCCCTTAATGGACAGTAACAACTTAATAAAGTATATTCCTTCTGTTAGTAATATTTTCAAATTTAAAATATTATTATGTAATAAGATAAGTCCTTAGAAGAATTTTACTTCAGGCATAATTTACTTAAGGTGATGAAATGGAACATTCTTCTGGTACTGGCAATCTTTTTTTATAAAATATATGTTTGTAATACGAAGTTTTACTCACAGTTCTCGTCCATTTCCAGACATCTTGAATCCACCGAAGGGGCACTGGGCTGACAACATCATATAACAGTTTACCCTTAAACAAAAAAGAGAAGGACATTGTAGATAATACTTTACTTATCTCATAATTCCAAAATTGGGTCTGAAAAGAATCTGATCTCTTTAAAAATTCCAGCATTCAATATAATAAACTCATTGGGATTAAAGAAAAAAGCAGTGCTGTAGCTTACAATGCAGAAAGCAAACACATATATTACCTAGAAACAAACTAATGATACCACTATAAGTGTGAATAGTCATAAAGCAAGATTTGTCTGAATTACAACAGAGGGAGTGTGCCATGTAAAGAAGTGCTTAGTTTTCTGGAGCCTGGGGTTTGTCAGCTGTTCTTCAGTAGGTAACTTTGTAATGCTTATGCATGTACTGGTTCAAAACCTATATTCTCTAGCAGTTGCATTGAGAACCATAAAACACAGTCTATTCATTATATCAATTGGTTGATATATTGCTTATATACCTAATTAGCAATTTTAATTAGATTAAAAACTACTAAATGTCTCTATACAGATACATTATTAAAAATGTGCATAGAATTAAAGAGAGGCTCAATGGAAGATCAAGGCAAGAGGGGAATGTTGACTACAGTGCAGTTTTGCAGGTTGCAAACAATTATTTATTTTAATATTAGAGAAAAATGGTATTTCATGGGACTGCTGAGCTCTGTCAGATGATGCAGGAAACATGCTATTTGAAGTACATGGTACACAGTAAGCCTGCAGAAATTGTAGGTGATGCATATATGTGATATACATATCTGAATTTACTAGTATGGTTATTACAGGAAATATCTATATTAGTCAATATTCATATTTACTAAATAATAAAAAATCTCAATAAGTATCATAAGATAGCTGTAATCAAAACAAAACACAAAAGACTTTTAACTCTGTTGCTTAATGCTAATTATATAGCATTACATGGAAGATTAAAAACTATTCTATTCAAGATCTATGTCCAGAGTCAGTCCTAAGATATATTATTATTAAGATGTTTGAGTAACATTTTCTATGATCATAATCATGTTACAAGTATTTATTTGCTAACTCATTTGTTTACCTATCTTGTGATTCCAGTGAGAGTATAGGTTTTTCTGTGTATGTGTTTGTACTTGGATTCCAGAGGGAAATGGATGTCTTCCACAATTTCAGCCTTAATGTTTTATTAATTAAGTTTTAATTTCATTGTGAAATAGTCATGGATAACACAAAACTCAGGATTTATTTTCAAATTAGTTTTTAAGTTAATTTTATTTTTTTGAGAATTTACTATGAGTACTGTATTCATATCATTTCCACCCCTCCTTTTAAATAAATATACCCTATCGAGTCTATTTGGCATTGTCATATGTGTATATGTGTCTGTTTGTATTTGGATAACATATCAGAGACTTTGTCCTGGAAAAGACAGATCATCCCTCAATCTTATTTTCTAAGGCACAGTCTCCCAATGAGACTGAAATTCACCAATTCAGTTGGATAGGGTGGCCAGCAAATTACTGGGAAACCCTTGCCTCTGTCTTCTCAATGACGGGATTATAACCCTCAACAATGTTTTTACATGGATGCGGGGAATATGAACACAGGTTTTATGATTGTTCACCAAGCACTTCCTAGCTGAATCATTACTCCAGATTCAGATAACATGTAGTCAAGCTCTCAGATGATACAGGTTGAGTATCCTTTATCTGAAGTTCTGAAGACTATGAGTGCTTCAGCTTTGATATCTTTAGATTATAGAATATTCACATAGATAGTATTGGTTGAATATTTCAATTTTGTTATGTGTATGTGAATATTTCTGGATGTATGTACATATACCACTCATGAGGGGGATGCCTGCAGAAGCCAAAAACTACATCAGGTCACCTGGAATCAGGCCATCAGGTTATCAGTTCCAGGTGATGTGAGTTGTCTAGTCTGAGTCCTGGGAGCTTAGTTTGGGTCCTCCTCAAAGCTAAGCAAGTTATCTTAACTGATGAGTCAACTCTCCAGCTCCATTCTCCTATTTTTGTAAAAGGTGCATTTATGTATTTATTTACTTATTTTATTCATTTATTTTTAATGTGTATGTTTGTGGGTCTAAATGTATGTAAGAGGCCTTACTAAGTATGCAGGAGGCCTGGCTCTCACTCTGCTATTCATTGTATGATGCCTATAAGTTATGTAGCCTTAGCAAATTCCTGGTTTCATCACTGATAAGGTTTGGGTTAAAAAAACAGTAGTTTTCAAGTAAGCTTAAATGATGACTATAAGAAATACATTGAAACATTAAGAGTAACTACCTGATGTCTCTCACTTTGCTAGGAGGAAAAGATTTTTCAAGCTATCAGTAGGACCCAGGACAGCATGGTTGTGCCTCTTAGGATGCTTTTCTGGGCCTCATTTTCTTTAGCTGGACTAGATGAAAGAATGAAAATAGTTTGTGCTGTAGCTGGTACTGAGGGAAAGGAGCCTTGAGGAGACAAGGGGCTGATGAGGAAAGATTCCAGGAGTGGAGCAGGCTAGACAAAGTCTCACTTTGAGAGGCACAGCTTAAGACTCTTCTATGTTAAATTATAAAAATCAAAGAATAAACTAGGTCTGAGGTGAAAGAAAATTGCTTTGCAAAATTTGTTATGCTCTTCTAAAAGAAATTAGGTCTCTAACAGAAACAATATTCTGGAGTAAGAATCTAAAATAAAAGCTTTATAGCACCTTGCCTGGGATCCCACTAACTCTTGAGCCTGGTGCAGAAAGATGACAAGTTCAAGGCTAATCTGCACCAGTTCAAGTCTAGCATTTTAAATAGATAATAAAGCTTGAGATAGAGGTGAGGGTTCGAGCACTTGTTTAGAATGTGAGAGTCACTAGGTGTAACGTTCGTTATAGAAGATGATAATGACATCAACAATAATAACTTCCAGCATACATGAGGCACCAAAACATTATCTAACATGATTAAACTCGAAGAAAACAATTCTTCTTTTATTACCATTGTTCAAAGTAGTACTAAGTACCTTGGAATTACCTTGCACCTCTTAACAATGCACAAAGTAAACATTCATAAATTGTTTTAGACAAGTAGTTTGACAAAAACAAAATTAATTTGGCATTAAAGATCTAGACAATTACTTTTCTACTAGGTCAGAGAGTTTCAAATGAATATTCAACTCTGGAGGAGATCAGCTCCACCTACTGATATAGGAAGGACATCTTACTGCAGCTGCACTTACCACACAACCCCAGCCTGCAGAGCAGAAGACACAGTGATGGCCCTATCCAGGTCTTTAGTGAAGACTCCTGCTGCTAGACCATAGGTTGTATTGTTTGCTCTCTTGATCACATCATCTATAGACTTAAACTTCATGATTTGTTGCACTGGTCCAAATATCTACACAGAATGACACAAAACTGGGTTAATTGTTTATTTTAAATATACTATATATGTTTCCCTAGAAACCATTGTATATTGGCTAAGATATTGACTCTCATAATCGACCTATTGGTAAGAATCAAAACAGATGGCCACAGATACTGAACATGGAAGCAGGACGGGATAATGAGTGACATTATCTGTGGAACAAATACCAATCTTTATGACAGTGTTTTTTTTTTTCCTTAGATGCTGTGACAGAGCTGCCCAAAATGTCAGGACTGAACATCAAATCACTAAGTGCATGATATACTTAGAAACATTTTAAACTTTAGGCCTACTTTTCTTCATTGTGCAAGGTAATACACAGGATAGCAAGACCAAGAAAGTAGTCCTTTTCTCTAAGAGTAACAAACAGACAGATTGAGAACAGTGTTTACTCTTTAAATGTAAGTCTTACTGATTTAAATATCAGCCATTCTTCCATATTTGGATCATTTCATAATTATAAATATTGTATAACATAGCACAGATTTTTATTTCTTTTATCACCCAATTCTATACACCATTACTAAATAAAATGACTCATTACTAGAAACCTATCTCTGGAACCACCCCACACTAACCAAAGCCTGAGGTCCTTGGCAGTGACTATTATCAGAGCTTGATTATTCCAGTATGAGGCAGTCTTTTATTTCTGTGGGAATCTAGTCAGGAAAGTTCCCATACAACTTTATATCTCACCCCCGACAGGTTAGAAGGAACAAATGGGTTCACTTATAGATATTAATGTTCTGTGTCTTTGATAATATATTTATCAAAATTAAATAAAAGAGGGGATTCGTGGGATGTTAGTATACGTTCCTGAGAAATGTGAATCTGGGTTGGCAGAAACCTCAGAGCTGTCATATGGTTTGCTGGTTTCAAGTCAATTTGAGTGGTATGGGGCAGTTAGTGGCCACTCCCTACAGGCTGGGGGCAGATCCTGGGGTTCTAAACTTCATCATGACCCTATAAGTAGGAAGCACAACATTGTGAACATTGGACATGGGAATCAGGTAGAGCAGGACTGTGGTTGATTTGCTCAGGGTTGCAGCAACTTAGCTGATATTGTATAGGCTCCAGACTCCTATTCTGAAGCAGCAAATGAGATATTCTAGTGAGCACACTACAGGAGCATAATAAATGTTTGCTTGAATGCAGATTATTTCCTGCTTTATTGTACTTCCTTTGCACGTTAATCATAGCCTACAAGAACAATAGCTCTAATCAAAGAAGAATCAGCCAAGAGGTGCAGAAATGCAAAATGCAGTTGAGAAGTGAAATGATGTAGACAACCTAAGTATGTTGGATGATCCACATATAATATTTAATTCTTTTCCCTATACTTATTTCCTCTTCTTGCAATGCTGAATAATTATCCTGTCTCTTTATTTATTGGCACTGTGGAGGTAAAGAAAATAAACTCTTAGGGGTCCCCTGCCATATCAAAAACATGTGTATAGATTCACTGAATGAAGAAATTATGAATCTGTGTAGTTGAGTCACAGTGTCTTCTTACATAGTGTCCACATAACACTTGCATTGTCTAAGGCATGTGCTCATATCTCTGCATAGAGTATAAGTCTTCAGATTAAAGATGAATATTAGTTACCATATTAATTGCAAACTAGTTCCTTCTAGTTATATGTTATTTTTCTGGGTCCCATCTTTATTGAAACTACTTAGATTGCACTCCACAGCACTTATGTTTACTTCCCTTACAAAGCCAGTCCAGTTTGTCTATATATGAGTTTGATTTTTTTATGTTCTTTGTAAAACTGTGGTTATTCACTATATGTTGTCCTGCATCTGGTATATGTAACACAATATTTGTACATATATTCCTAGTTTTATAAATGAAAAGGTATTTTTTTTTATTCCTTTAAGGCTGAGAATAAAGCCCCTTTTAAAATCTGTTATACACTTCTGTCTGCGTTTGTCAGAAACTCTTACAGGACACTTGGATTCCTTACTGTTTAGCTTGGATCACCAATAACTTAAGACTATCACCAAGCACTTCCTCGTAATGTTGGTCAAGGAGCTGAAAATTTTAGAGTGACACACAGCTCACACACAGAGAGAACACAGCAAATCCATAGAGAGAATCATGTGGAAACATTACCTCCTCTTTGGCAATGCGCATCTCATCGGTCACATTGGAGAAGACTGTGGGCTGGACAAAGAAGCCTTTGTTCCCCCAGCGTCCTCCACCACACTCCAGTTTGGCTCCTTCTTTCTTCCCACTCTCAATGAGATCAAGTATTTTATCATGTTGTTCCTTGTCAATCTAGTTGGAAGAAACCACAGGGAAAAGGAAAAGAAATAAAAGCCATAAACACATAATGAAAACGAGGCTTTCAACCTTCAGGATACTCTGTTAAGTCTGACAGTTTGAATCGCTGGACATAGGTTCAGCTCATTCTGATCATTCTTGGGTGTGTTTTTTTCCCTGTGAATTTTTAGGAAGAGAGCTTAAGAATTTTTAAACTGAGTACAATTACATAAACACAGAAATTGGCAACATGGAAATATATGGAGCTTTTACACAACTGTCATTTATCGTTTATTCCCTGTGAAAGAAGTTTGTTAATGTTTGAGCACATATGCCAAGAACTTTAGTAATTACTGAAATAACGAGTGATGGTGAAGGAGAACTTTGATTCAGTTCCAGTGGATATGACCAGTGGATATGCTTTTGACCATAGGAGACCTGCCTTCTTCAGAGATGGAATCTGCCATTCTTAGGTCTACTGGCTAGGTTGCCCTTTCATACCACATATGATCAGTTTGGAGTCTTGCTCCATTCAATTCAGTAGGTTGAATTCCAGCTTTTAACAAGAAATGATCACTATCTTTCTGCTCTGTAACAGATTTTTCCCCCAATTCCTCAATGATAATCTTTTTATTTGTAGTCTAATGTGGAATTCCAGGGGTTGGTTTTAAAATGAAGACACTGATATCGCTACATACTAGATAATAGAGCCAGGCTAAGTTTCAATGTTATGTATGTATGTTTAACTAAGATATTCTGGAGTTGGCATGTAGTCACAAATGTTTATGTTAATGAAAATCTTCTCTGTCCTATTCTTTAAATTATATGAAATATTTTCTCAAAATTATTATTCTTCAGTTCTTTTTTTTTCTAAAGATATATTTCCCAACTCAGAGTGCTTCTCTGTCTTTGAACAGAGAATACCTCTGGGAAATATAGTTCTTGAATATGTGCTTCAGAAAAAGAGAAGACTGAAATATACTTTGCTATATCATGGGACTAATAACAGTACTCAGTTATCAGAACACACAATCTTTGAAATAGCAAATGCACAATGTCGTTATAATAGTGTTAAAATTTATGTCTTGATTGTTTGAATGTATGAATTTTCTGATACCTTTAATTTTATGTTTCAAAATATCATATAAACCAAAAAGACATAAGTTCATCTATGAAAATCATATATCCTTACCTAGAAACTAGTGCTCAACAAGAACACTGAGAATAGACATGTAAATATCTTATTTTTAAGGAGAGAATGTCTATACTTCCTATGAAATTATTATCATTTATTATTATACATAATTATCAACATGTATAGAAGCAGTTAATGGTATTTATGACAACACATTGAGGTAAGCTTGTGCTGGCTGTGTCATGTACCTTATCTGGCATCACTATATAGGGAATCCTCAAGAGTGATACTACTATCTCTATTTAATTGGCAAGGAAATTGAGCAGAGGGATGTTTTTTCAAATGAAAATACTGATCACTTTAAGCTTTTATGTATGTATTTGGGACCATGAAGACAAATACAAACATTACTTTATAAATAAAAAATGTGTTTATGAGTATTTATATATAACATACTATATACTAAATAATACTATATTACATGTAAGATATATAAATATTATATACAATATAATATAATGTAATCTTCTCTAAAGCTGAAATGCTTTACGTTTTTCATCTTTAAAATGAGAAAAAAAATGACCATTGTAAAGATTTTTCCTAAAAGTATATTTGACTTTAATTTTTCCTATAATTATTTTTATTGTGATATTTATGAATCCCATACTCCGATTAAAAAGTTTCAGTGACTCATCCAGCAGCAGGTGAAGCAGTAGGTGAAGGTTGGCTAATGTGTATCTCTTCTCATAATATCTTTTTTTATGACAGAAAAAAACCCCACCGTAATAGTAGAGAAGAAAAGCTTGGTGTCTCAAGCTTTTGCTTCTAAAGTTCCAACATGCTTGCCTGTTCTTATTCAGAACAACCATTCTTTAAAATCTATGCACTTACAGAAAGTAAAGCCATGTGATAGTCAATTAGAATATGGGCTTAATCAAGGGCTTCTCTCAGGATATAACTGCTAGCAATCTCCCATAAATTTTTGCTAATTGAATTTGATTTATATTTATTAAATAATTCAACAATGGGGTTTGGTTCCAATTAAACAGAGAGGTACAGTATAGTAGTATATTTAGTGTGAAAGAGTGATGATACCAAGGTTTATGTCCAGTCCCTGGAACACCCCACTCAGGAGTAGCTCTACTAGCACTTGGGAACAGTAAGCTCTTTGTTGGGAAGTTTTCCTGTTCACTGTGGAGTGTTTAGTAGTGTCTTTTCTTCTGCTCACTAGAGACTCACATGGGCCCACAGCTCCCCACTTTGCAATAACAATCTAACCTGTCTCCAGATAAAGTCTACATCTCCTGTGGGGAAGTCCCTCCTGCTGAGGACCACTGTTATAGATCAGGATCCAGAGTCAGGTATGAACTCAGAATCACAGGACCAAAATCTTGAACAACAGGTTAAAACAGACCATGAATAAAAGCTGTGCAAGAGGAAAAGGTGCCTTTTGAGTGGGAAAGACAACGACATTCATATTTACAGTAGATCTAACAACACTGAATACCCAGAGTCCCTGGGGAATGCCTGGATTTTGATAACTAAAGGGAGAAGCTTATCAGGAGTTTGTCAGAACCAGGAGTTCCAAGAATCATTCATAACATCATATGTCAGAGAAAGAGAGAATGAGGACACTGCGAAGTACTCAGGAGTGCTTTCCTGCTTAGACTTGTAGAATGATGACTGAAGTGAAAGACTGATTATGAGAGAGGAATGAGAGAACTATATATGGATCTCCAAGAGGTCTAAGAATTGTAATAGGAATCAAAAGCATACAGATTTGAGGAAAGAAAACAATTGATAATGGTAGCTAATTTTTCTTTTTCTTTTGTGTATGTGGTGTGCATGACAGTGCAATGTGTATTGAAGTCAGAGGTTGACATTAGGTGTATTTTATTATCATTTTCTATTCTTCTTATCTATCTAGATAAACTGTCTCTCTGAACACAGAACTTAGGAGTTTGTCTACTCTAGTCAGTCACCTTGCCTTGGGAAATTACTGCTTTATCTCCTGAACTTTGGGGTTAAATATTAGCTATTACACACATTAAATTTTTTATGAGGGTTCTGGAATTTGAACTCTGAACTTCACACTTGTATGTCCAGTGCTTTATCCACTAGAACATCTCCTCAGACATTTCCATGTTTAATTCTCAGCATGCTCCCTAAAACTATATCTAGATGTAAAAACAATTTGGTCAACACAAAACAGAATGACTTCTTTATTATTGGGAATTATCTCTTTATATAATGACATGAGAGTAATATCCACTAGCAAAATGCATAACTAAGAGATAAAGTTAACTATTAGTTTTAAGAAGGATTATTTATTCTTGTGTTGGAGATGATTGTCTTTTTGTTGTATACTTGCCTGAGGGCCTTGATTTATTCCTGGGCTCAGAGGATTTCCAAGAACGTATTTCTTAGCTCGCTCAACACTCCTCCTCACAAACTCATCGTAAACTGACTCCTCAACGAAAATCCTGGATGCTGCGACGCAACATTGGCCTTGATGATAAAACACTCCATGGTGTGCGAACTCAACCGCAATGTCCACTGCAGGGAAAACATTTACACTAGAGAAGAGATATTTTCTAAAGCATACATGTGCATGTGTGTGCACACCCTCACACATGTCTAAATCAAAGTAAAATTTAAAAATCTATTTGTTTTCAGATAAAAAAATGGTGATATGGCAATAAGAAGGATCACAGACTCAATATGTCTCAAGTCTTAAAAGCCAGGTAACAAAATAATCTTTTTTTCTTTTTGTTTTATTAGATATTTTCTTTATTTACATTTCAAATGTTATCCCCTATCCCATCCCCCGTCCCCCTGCTCACCAACCCACCCATTCCTGCTAACCTGTGATGGTCTTTTTATTTACAAAGAAGCATTAACAATGAAAAGAATCTGGGAAAAGGGGCTTGTACAGCTTTAACACAGTCCTAAGAATGTAGACTCGATTATAAGAACAAATAGCAATACAAATAATTTATAACTCGAAGGATGTTATGTTTATGACTACTTTTAGATTCAGGATTTAACTGAATAAAAAATGAAACCTACATTATTCATTGACTAAAGAATTTCAAGGCATTCATATACTTTGATCAATGAAAACGTTTATCTTTCTGAAAAAACCCGACAAAACCCATTAGTATTCAGAGTCATCACAGACCATATGAACCTTACTCCAGGTAAGACACTTCCAAAATATATCTAGATCCTGTTCCATACATACCTACAAACTCATTGCTTAGTTTATGCAGTACAGTGTGCCTATGGCTTTTATGGAATAATTGTTGATTCTAGTGAGAAAAAGTATGTGTGTGTCAAATTTATAAATGAGGAAGATTCTATTCAATATTGTAGAAATAGGGTATCAATCTGTGAGCTAATTATAACTGTTTCAGTTGCAGTGAGGAGATTTTCCAGAGTGACAAACTAGGGACTTTGCCATGTATTGAATGGTAAACAGAAAGTAAGCTCTAAAATCTCTGTAAGAATCGCAACAGTGACAACAGCAAATTCCATGAATCATTTGTTTTTCTAAGTCTCACTGAAGGAAGAGGTACAGGAGTGCTTGAATTTCCACGAAATTAGGCTGCTTAGGATGTAACCCAAGATTTCATTTGTTAGTAAACCAGAATGATTTGGGATATTATGGATGGCAAATCCAAATGATAATTACACATATTTCAATTTACTAGTTAGAAATGAAAAAGTATTTAAGCAATATCTAATATTCTTCTGGCTATCCCCATATACTTACTAAGTGAAGACAAAAAGAAAATATATTACTGATAGCCAGACTCCTGCTGGCTCCAAATGTCTCAGGTATCTCATGTACTCAACAGAATTAAAGATACAAAATATCTAAAAGGGACCATAGATCCTAGATGCAGACCATTTATACTATCTCAGATTGACACTGGGAAGTAGCAACCTATTCCAACCCAGGGCAAAATCATATCTGTGCTTAATTTATCGACATTATGGAACAATGTAATAGCTTCCCAGAGTCAACTCAGACTCTAGTTAATTCCTTTCACCTTGAAGGAGAGTCATTTGTAAGACTCTAGTTGACTGTGTGACAGTATCAGGCATCAGGAGGAAGAAGGTGAGATGCTAACAAAGTATTTGTACTCACAGTCAGCATCTGCAAACACAATGCAAGGGCTCTTTCCCCCAAGCTCCAGGGTGACCCTCTTCAGATTGCTTTTCCCTGCAGCTTCCTTGATTAATTTGCCAACCTGAAATCAAACGTTGCAAAGGAGAAAGCTTAGCATATTCCTGTGTAGATAGATTCATTTAATACTTTCAATTTATAGAACATGTGCCCCACCATTTCATTACATTTGGAGGAAACATTAAATGGTGTTATTCAAGATCTGGCATCTTTAGATGTAAAAGCTTCCATCATCAAGTACACAAACATGAGACAAATCAGAAAATGCCCATGGTCAGGAGAGCAGACACTGTAACCTGGAGAACTGACGTTCATGAGAGGACAGATAAGAATTATTTTTCATTTTCATTTTCATTTCATTTTTCCTTCCTCTCTGTGTTTGATCAGAAATACCCCTGAGCACTTCATGTATTGACTTCTTTTCTCTCTAGTGACATTTGGAGAACTCTGTACTTCCTTTGTTTGGGTTCATCTTTTAGCACAGATTTTTCCTGAGCTCTTCTCTGATGACTATAGATGAACATGATTCCTTTCCCTCAGTCTCCCAAAGAAGGGCATGGAAATTCCCTTGGAACTCCCCAAATGGCATCCTACATATCTGCAGAAACTTTCCCAACAGACTGTCCTTTTCTCCTTCCCTGTGTGTTTATCATGGTATGCTCACTGTTAGTAGATCTCAGTATCCTTTCCCTCTTATTTCCCTGGCGCTTTGGTTCTGTTTCTCCTACGTATGTCACTGTATGGTTCTGTTTCTCCTACGTATGTCACTGCACAGAAAGAGACTGACTCTGAGCTCTGTGTTCTTCCTGCCCTTAGCTGGAATCCTGCCATTCTAGTTTCTTCTTTATTCTTGTCCCTTCATCTAAAATAAGACATTGCTTTCATTTTACTTTACTTGCTGTGTTTGGATTCCTTTGATTAAAGGTTGTTTTCTAAATAACACTTCTTGTTTTCTATCTCTAAATCCAGCTCTTATAATGACTTGGACACTAAGACCACATTCTATTGAAAAGATCTTTACCTTGGTGACTGGAGGTACCCATAATCTTTTGCGTCTTTAATCCTCTGGGTCTCTTGTGCTATTCTACACGTTGGATTTTAATGAAAAGTTTCTCTTGCATCAGAGTGTTGAGATAATATCTCTATTGATAATGCATTGCTATTATTGCTGTTATTCTTCACTGCATTATGGAAAAAGTAATCATTTTACTAAAGTTTCCCTTTTATTAACAATTTTGTGATTCTAACTTCAACTCCTGATAGTAAGTGAAGAGAAATAAACAAAAAGCAGTAATGTCCCGGGGAAGCCCTGCCTCAAATTGATCTTCCCTGCCTGTTTTTCATACTACTGCCTTCCTTCTTTTCTGTTCTGTTTTTTATTTGAGAAAGTGGATCCCCATGTAGCTTAGTCTGGCTTCAACCTTGTGATCCTCCTCTTCTCTTCCCAAGCTGGTGTAGTGTGTTGAACCATGTCGACACTCTGTAGTACAGTCTTTGTGACTATT
The DNA here is from genome assembly GCA_036184795.1 of Tokudaia tokunoshimensis. Classification (NCBI taxonomy): domain Eukaryota; kingdom Metazoa; phylum Chordata; class Mammalia; order Rodentia; family Muridae; genus Tokudaia; species Tokudaia tokunoshimensis. The sequence goes on along the minus strand of BTHU01000001.1, from coordinate 139,434,087 downwards.
TTCACTTAAGACGTTTTGATTTTCCATATAACAAATGTTACCATTTGAGTTCCCCAGTCAATTTAGTAGAAAATGTCTCCTAATATAGGTAACTTTTGTCTTGGTTAATGGAGTATGACCAGAATTCATTTTCTAAAGATACACATGGCAAAAGAATGAATAGAAAAGCTGGTTAGAAATATGAATGTGGGGGCCTAGAGTGATGGCTTAGTGGCCCAGAGGTCTTGAGTTGAAGTCCCAGCAACCATATGGTGGTTCACAACCATCTGTAATATGAGTCGATGCTCTCTTGTGGCTTACAGATATACATATAGATAAAGATATTTGTATATATAAAATGAATAAATACTATATTAAATAAAAAAGAAATATGAGTGAGGAATAAAGATTATATATATATATATATTTCAAATTCAGGCAATTTGAATCTTGCTTGAATTTTCTCAGAAACCAATCACATAACTTTTATCCCATAGTTTCATTCCCTTACTTTGAAAAGATAAAACATGAGCTTTTCAAAGAAGAATGTGAGAAAGGCAAAAATATGAACTGTTCATCTTCTTGTTGCATTCCATATGAGCAGAGGTTTCAAGTGTTTGGAAAATATTTCTTATATATTATGTGACTTATGACTATGAGAGATGCATCTGTCTGTGTATTAAAATGGTTCAGGACCTCTAATATAAGTCAGTTAACAAATGTTGAGAAAAAAGTGTAAATAAGTTTCTACGGAGTATTTGTGTTGGACTAATGCTATGTTTTTCCTCACTGGGACTTCTAAAGTCATGTTATTATCATTTTTCTGTTTAGAAGTAGTTTCACACCATCCTGTGGCTAACCTTGAACAAAAGAGCCTTGAGACTATCCAGGCAAGAGAATGAGATAACTCCTCAAGGATACACATGCTCATGATTATGAATCTCAGACAGCGGGAAAAGAGATTGAAACACTGTTGAGTTCAGGATTTCTGAGAACTTCAGATAAGAGCACCAAAGCAGCATGGGAACACTGGGGGTCAGGTGTGAGAAGCTCATGTCCACATACAACTCCAAACCCGGGAATGTGAAAGACAATGACTAGGCCATTTACTGGCTTTCAGGGGTGCTAGATGTCTTATTCTACTAGTTCTCACTTTTACTATGGAAAACTGAGTAAAACAGATATTAGAGTTACTATGCTCCTCAAATAAAGAAATTAAAATTTGGCAAAAACACATAACTTTTTAGAGGTATAGTACTTAAATTTAGATTGGAATTTGAGCCCATATGTTGCCTGGTTTTCTAATTCCCATGTTTTATTGGGAGGAGGGTGACATAACAAGTGGTCTCAAAATGGTACACAGCTCAGGGTCAGTCAAGACAGTTAAGCACTACGCTGCTGGTGGGTTCAGGACCAGAAGCCTTCAGCAAGGATGGGCTAGAGAAATGAACATAGGTTTTGGACCCAGAAATGTCGCAGAAGGTGGAAAATCCCAGGATTCTATCTGCCTGCCTTTTCCCTGCTATGATATTAACCTACATAATGGAAGTTATCAATGTGTCATGCGTATTCTCCCATCTTCTTTTCCCCTCGTGAGAAATGCTGAATACAGGTATTTTTGTTATTGTGGCTTTTTGTCGATTTTGTTTTTAATCATATCTCTAAGATTTCTCTACCATGTACTATCTTTCTACTATCCATGAAAAACAAAGAAAATGTACTTTAGCAGGTCAAAATAGAATAAAAAGAGAATTTAATGTTTTATCAATTCAATGCTTTGTGGCATTTAATGAAATACTGAAACAACTAACTGTAAGAAAAATCAAATCAACCTGAACTTATTACAGAGAATGTTCTTCTTTTTTTCTCAGTTCTTACGAACTTAAAACCATTCATCAGCATCTTCAGCAAGTTCTAGCATCCATCTAGCTTCAGGTGAGTTTTCCTTTCCTTGGTCTTCCAGACATATCTGATCACCTTCTTAATCCTATTTATTTCTTGCAGGTATTGGCAGTTTGTTTTTCACACATACCAATTAGGCATGCAGTCAGTATCTTTTTGGGTTGAATAGCTAATAATGTGATAGATAGCCAAGTAGGATGACTCAAACATGGCTTTGCTGGGAATAGAATTAAGTTCTAGATTTTCTTTTTGTTTATGATAGAAAGTTATGAAATATCCAGAGTTCTATCTTCCAAACCTTTTGCTCTCCCTCCACCTGCCCCTTCTTATTAGTGTTTATGGGCTGTTGAAACTTTGTCAACTTTGTGTCTATCTACAGTGAAGCCATGAACACTGAAAACTGAGGCTCTCCAGAAGAGACATGGAAGGAAGCAGGATTTGTTTGCCTTTCACGGTATGCTGGGTAGACAGTCCCAAAAAGATGCTAAGGGTGAAACTACTATCTAATTTTCTTAATCTAGAGATGTTCATTCATATAAATTATTGTGCTCTAATGTATATTATTTATATCATACATATCACCAGTCATCTGACAAATTCAGGGGCTAAATTTCTAAGAGATATATAGTAATAAAAACATGAACATTGTAATCTTTCTGAATTAGCAACAGGTATCTTCTTTTATCCTAAATTCAACCAGCTGTGCTTTGTAAACATACTTTCAAGGACTGAATGTGTAACAAATCATTGAAATAAATTTTGTTCTAAAAAGTGTTGGCTGAGAAATAGCTGCAGAAAAGATGCTTGCTCTAGTAGGAGATTAGATATTCAGAGATTGGCCCTACCTGTGTTGATCCCGTGAAGGCCACCTTGTCGATATCCATGTGAGAGGAGATGGCTGCCCCTGCAGTTGGCCCATAACCAGGGACAATGTTCACCACGCCAGGAGGAAACCCTGCCTACAAGCAGCCAGCAGATCGAGAATTTAATTCACAATAGAGGATGGTACATGACTGAAGCTGTGTTCTGAGTCTAACCTTACGAGTTTTTCTCTCAAGAAAATTTCACTTACATATTTATTCTCTATTGTTATTATTTCTTAATATACATGGAAATGTACTCAAAGGGGATATTTTATTTCTTCCAAAACCCAAAACCCCTTCAGTGGATCATAGTTCTAATGCTAAAGCACATAGACATTTGGTATCATCAGCAAGGCTAGAAATCTAGAGGTTACGTTTTCAGTTTTCCACCGCTGACTTTGCAGAGTAGCTAAGTTACAAATCCCGAATGGCATTGTTTGATCAGTAAAACATCACAAAGGCAAAACTTCTCTGTAGAGTATGAAAGTGCCAGACTGATTCCCACAGCATGAATGACAGAGCCTTCATGGACATATTCAAAGTTCATGGTATTTTAAATGAAAAAGTCTCATTTTAACAATTTTTAATCCATTTTAGTTTGAAATAAAAAAATATCTTAAAGATATTGCTTTGCATTTTGAAATTCTAAGCTGCCATTTTGAGTTTTTGGTATAATATTAAGGATGAAATTGATAATGTTTTAAAGAGGTGAAATCACACATTTTGATTAATTACATAAAAGTGTCATGCTCTCTGCCCTTTGAACAGAAAAGAAAATGAAGATGAATATGAGCAACTGGATATATTCTTTGCATAATGTGGCCCAATATTCCAACAAGTATATTATCACAGTTGCCTTCAACCTTCACATTAAAACTAAAATAACCGAAGGAATTTACAGAAGCAACCAGGCCAGTTATAAGTGCAGCAATTGTCAACAAATAATTTAGCATTTGAAAGAACATTTCATTTCCTCCTGAATTATGTTCATGAGACTTGAAAAAATATAAGGAATGGATTACAGTGTGACTGACTATAAGGCTCTAAGTCTGGCTTCCTGTCATTATTTAGGTGGAGATACATTTGTGCTGACTGACAAGACACCCCAGCCCTTAATTCTGCTGCATTTATCTGCATGACTGAGCAGGAGCCATGTGTGAACAGCAAAGCTCACAGTACATGTAAAAGACATCTGCTAAGTAACCTGGGACCCAGAATCTGCCTGCATGTTTAGACTCAGGAAACTCACCTCTTTTATTAAAGATGCCATGTGAAGAGCTGTGAGAGGCGTTTGCTCTGCTGGCTTGATGACCACGGTGTTCCCACAGCTAAGGGCAGGGCCTATCTTCCAAATGAACATGAGCATTGGAAAATTCCACTAGAAAGCAAAATTGAAAAAATGGACCCATTACATTGTATCAAACCACAGTTTCTAGAACAACCTGCCTTGATAGATGTTGAATAAAAACTTGTAATTTCTGAGTACTTATCTGAAACATCTCACTTAGGGTCACTGCTAAAAGCAACTAATACATGATAAATATTCTGGACTCACCATATAGATGGGAACAGGAAAACACTCTCAAATTAAGTCGAGTGCTCATATTTTGAATGCTTATTCTACAAGGAAGAATGCTTTATGTTTTTGTATATAAATCAGCATATCAGATGTTAAAAAGATATGGCATTCTCTCCCCTATGTTTTCTAAGAGTCCCTAATCATAATATCTTTTAGTATATTTAATGCTAGGAGACTTGATTTTTCCTTTTTGGATTCTGGAGACTGAAACCAGGTCATGGATATGTTGAAATTGTTTTGCACATCAGAGAGGTAGGCTCAGACCAGGACAAACAATATTGTTAAAGGCAAAGGAAATTTACCTCCAGAGGGTGAGTGTTTGAGTTTGGATCCCTGCAAGCCCTCTGGACAGCTGTAAGAAGTGAGATATGTGACCACTTCTCTGTTTATTTCTTCACCACCCATGAGCCCTGAAAACGGTCCTCACTACTTTAGATGGATGCCTGCCGAATTCATTGAAAAACAGTGCTGGGGGATAGCACATGCCTGTGTGAGGGCCAGGGTTACAGCCCCAGGACAATAGAACAAAACAGTTAAGATAATGTTTAGATTTATTCAAGTTACTCTCTGGTAGTGTGATGTAGATAGCCTTGAGTTCTTAAGCCTTTGATGGAATGAGCACTTCTATTAAATACATTGATATGTTCAGTGTTACCAAACAAGAGTCACTGTCACTCCACAAAAATGTAGGATGCTCCATTATGTTTTAATTTTGCCCTTTAAATTATATCAGCTGTATATGGCCAGTGTCCTGTGTCTCAAGTTTAAAAGAGATTTTGATTTTCTGACAGAAGAATTTTGAGTACCCAATCCAGATTTCTAAAGGTATAATGTTGGCCACACACTTTTCTAATTTTTATGACGATCATTGCTTCCACTTAAGTCAAAAGATATTTTCTAATATTTTAACAACCTTGCTACAGTTACTATTCATGGTGAGAAATTTCAATGGAGACAGAGTACTGGAGGTTGCAAGTACTGCTGTGTTCCACTGAAGTGGAGTCCCAGCATAGATGAGCCATGATAGACCTTTTACATATACTTACAAAGCACTGCTCATGAAGCTAGAACATAACACAATTTCCAAAGTAACCTCTGCAGTCAATACTTAGGGCTCATGTGATAACATTGAAAAGCCCTCCAAGGGCACAGCAGTACATCAAAGTCTTTCTGGTCCAGCCAGCTCATACTCAAGAAGCTCAGTTTAGGGTGATAAGCTTCAGGCTTTCATGCTTGCTGAATTTACTTCACACATAACCATCACATATGCTTCATTTGTGTGGGAATGGGCTTTGTTACCAGATCAATGGAATTAACCCTTTCTTTGCCCCATTGGGAGTCATGAAAAAGAACTTACGGGGATGATTTGGCCACACACCCCAATAGGTTCACGTCTTGTATAAGTGAAAATGTCTCCATCTGGAAAACAGAGCAAACATACCATTCATTAAAGGTAAATGTTTTGTGCAGAGATGGCAGCATGATATGAGGTTGATGTGAGAGGAGCCACACACTCAGCAGCAAAGGGGAAAAAAAGATCCTATTTACAAGGCTAATAATGTAAACAATAGAGCCCTCAAATGGCTCTTTTTAAAACTAGGGTATGTGTGGCAAGATGGGGGAAGATCTGACAGTTAACTATTCCTTATATTCAAAATGGCTGCCTTCTATATGCCTGTCCATAGAGTGGTGCAGAAAGGAGCTGGGAGATGCAATAAGGTGCAAGATCTCAATAAGGTGCAAATGTTTCCAGTGTTTCAAATTTCGCAGGATCATGAACCTTTAAGATGGTGAATGGTTTAAAATAGTAAACGTGTAAGCAGTTTTTCTACTGTTTTGAAATTGTTGTGTGTGTGTGTGTGTATATGTGTGTGTGTATTGTTGTTGTTGCCTACGAAATGCAAATACAGTGTCTTTTAATCTAAAGGAAAAAAAGTAAAACAAACTAACACAAGTTTGAAGTGATGTGGTTCTTTTCAATCTGGATTTGGCCAAGTCCTATACCCTGAGAAATTTATTGTTCTGTTTAATTCTGGCTTCCACAGGAGCTTACTGCTACCACAGCAAGTACTTTTCCTGTCAGAAACCACAGATACTTAAACAGTTTCTTCTATGTTTCCTAAGAGTGGAATAAGAGCCAGGAAAGGCCCTTTTCATGGTACCTCTGTGTTCTCATTTTTATCTTCTAACTTCCTTGTGACCACTTTCTATACTGAATCCTCCAGTTAGATTGGCAGTGCCCATCAGGGACAGAACTGGAAGTGGATTATCTGAATTCCTAAAGTTTGTACAGTTTTAGACATGAATCACAGCCTCTACTCCATTTCCAAATTGATTTTCTTTTCACTTGAAATATTTTTCATGTGTCTGTTCTGTTACAGGCACACTGAGTAAGACTTACATGGTCACTTCCATGCAAACGTCTTACCTCAGCTAGTAAAAATACTCTCATCTTTGTGTTTTTTAAAATATGTTAATATAAGTTAGTTTGTTCTCAGTACACTGAGTTTAAAAGGATTCAGATTAGCATACCTGCCTCTTTTTAGACCATATGTTTAAAACACTATATTATAGGAAGGATATCAATGTTGTTATGAAAATGAAGCAGAATTCATTAATTTGAGTAGGCAGCTTTGGAAAATTTGAACACTTAGACACCTCACTTGAATTTTTAACTGAATCTATTATAATTGTCTTACTTTAATGCAGCCTATACACTACATAGTTTTATTTTCTTCATAATTAATGGATACAACCTTAAAAATGACTCAGTAAAAGTTTCTTCTTCAGAAAGCTGTTTACTCAAAATCAAGGAGAAAATATATTTTGCCTTACTGTTTGACATCTTTATAAGAATTTTGATAGTGACCTGGCCTCCATCACAATCCCCGTTGTTTCTCCAAGTACACTTACCACTTGGTATTGTTTGACCGTGGATCTTGTCAGCCCAGCCTGCACAGTACTTTAATGCTTTGATGCAGCCTCCTAAATCTGCCAAGTATGCACTGGCAAAGACTTTCCCACCATTGAGTGCCTCCATAGTCTGAAAAACCAACACAAAACACAGTCAATAATTGCAACTAGAATATTAGATTACTAAAATTGCTCCCTGGAGTGGGAGAGATGGCTCGGTGGTTATGATCATGGGTTCCCATTCCAGTTCATTTCCCAGCATGATAGCTTACAATCATGTATAACTCTAGTTACATGGGATATTATACCTCCTTTCGCTCTGTGAGAGCAGCAATCACACACGTACTGCCTAGACACACATGCAAGGCAAACATCCATGCATGTGATGTAATTATACTGGTAAATAAAAATAAAAAAAAAGAATGAACATATACTCATGTACATATGAGCACCACAATTGGACTCAGAAGTTTACTGAGGAGAATAAAGAGAGAATGTAAAAGAAGTGGTAGGTGGCATGGGGTGGGGGAGTAGAGGGAGTTGGTAGGAAGGAGCTGAAGATAGATATGATCAATATCTATTTTATAAATGTATGGAATGTTATAAGAATAAAAAATAAATTAAAAATATATGGTCAATGTTTTCAGTAGTCAATATTTGAATATAAAAGAGATCTTTGTAATCATAAGGAATCTCAAATCATTTTGATTAAACTCCTGTTTTTAAAACATATGAAGTTCCTGGTATGGGAGATAGTGAGATTCTGGTTGCCTGACCCTTGTGTTCTTCCTGTCACATTCTGAGTCTCTTCCAGCTAAGCAATGTCTAAGCACTAGGCACAAATTCACAGGTACACAGCTGTGAATATGACTTGTAATTTCCTTGTCATATAAGAAGAGTTGTAACAGGATCCCACTTACCATCCTACTCTAGAGACAATTCAGTGTTGGCAATTTCTCAATGCCTGAATAACTATTGTCAGATTCCTCGCAGATAGAAAAATCTATTCATCCAAATGGAGCTCCTACCACTTTCTCCATGGATTCTCCTCAGCAGTTTTCAATAATAATCCTGATGTGTAGGTAACATGGTAACAACTATTTCAACAGTCAGACTATAAAGTTCCAGACATTCTGTCCTTGTAATGTCTTGCCTTCCTTCTCTTTCATTCTGACTATACAGGTCTCATTGGAATCCTACATTATACGAGGTGATCACCCAATTGCTAAAGCTCTCCTTTTCCAATTTACATTGTTCACTCTTTCAGAATTTATACCCATGTGAATTTCTGTGTCTGATTTTATACTCTGCGACCTTTCAAGGAGACAGAGACAGTTGACACATTTCATGCCACAGACAAGTGAGAGAAGTCATGTTCTCGGCTTTCTCCCCATGCAACACAGAGGATGCTGAGGTTTTATTGCAACAGCTACTGATTGTGTTTTCCCCCCAATTTTGAAAAATTCAGCAAATTTGAGAAAAGCATGATTCTTTACAAATAATTGGTAGTGCTTCCAGTAATATGAAGATAACAACATGTAGTTTGAAATCTAACTGGAAACCATGCTGCTTTCTGTTGGTTTCATTAGGCAGGGATTCAAAAGACAAGAAAATATGTTCTCCTCTGTGTTTTTTACTGATATATCTATCCACATAAATGGAAAAAAACATAGCACCAAGACACAAGTATGATATTCAACATTAAACCTACATTCTGTTTGTTAATTCTTTTACACCCTGTGAAAACAAAAATCATTTCTCTTTGTCAGGACATTGTGAACAAATATCTGAGAGGAGAAGGAACCATCTGCAAAAGTATTTTGACTTGATATAATACAATTTATTTTAGAGCAACATTTTGGCACTTTTAAGAGATTCACAAATGTTCCCCCAAAAGACTTTATGATCAGTGAGTCTGAGAAATCAAGGGCATTGTTAGAGGAACATTTACCATGTCAAGGACTCTGAGAAGTTCTAGAGAAAACACAGGATGGTTGACCATGTGTTCTCTTAACCAAACTGATGGACTGGCCAGTTGAAGCAGTGATACTCTGGGGAGCTATCTTATGTATCTGTTGTTGGCATTGGTTACTACTCACCGCCAGCAGCAGACGATCTCTCTCCATCAAGTCAGCCAGCTTGTTCAGCAGGCGGCCCCTCTCTGAAGCATCCATGGTGCGCCATGGGGAGCCAATCTGGAAAGCCTGTCTTGCAGCCTTTACAGCTTTGTCAACATCTGCCTGGAAATCACAGATCAATCCATTCAGGATAATCAAAATACTAGATGAGCAAGCACACCATCACAACCATACAAACTTAGACATGATTCTTACAAACAGAAGCTCCATTAGCCCAAAACGCAGGACATTTACACATGTAGCAAACTAATATGTTGTTATGGTTTCTCTTGATTAGTATTTAGAACAAGCTCCGGTTGTCTATCAAATAGTTAAATGACTAGAGATACCATGATTTAATAGATAATACATTACCCTATTATAATAGGACATTAACTCAGTTGATTCCAAAACAAAGGAGACTATCTCCCTTACCAAATTAGAACTAAAGTACCAAACAAGTGTCCTTACACATTGTACCCAATTAAAAATGAGGGCTCATCATATACATAGTGCATTGGTTTGCATGTAAAATGCAACTACAGGCTCAAATGTTTTAACAGTTGTCACACTGTTTAACAGGGTGTTAGCACTGTTTCCAGAGGTTGTGATGCCTTATGGACATAAGGACAGATGGGCAGATGTAGGGATGGCATGACACATGGGTTATAACCAGGATCCAATAGTGTCTGGAGATCTGTGATTTCTGATCCAGTGAGATACAAGGGATTCTAGCACCAGGCTCCTGCCACCGTCTTAACCATCATGATGAATTACACCCTTTCCAACTACGAGCCAGCATAGGTCCTTCTTCCTTAAAGTTGCTTCAGTCAGCTATTTTTATAGCAGATAAGAAAAATAACTAGCATGCAGACCCTTGTGGGTTTGGTGTAATGCCGCTTTGATTATGGTAATCTGGTCCCTCAAATTGTAGGAGAATCTGCATGTCTTCATGTAAGAAATTGAGGAAACCTTCCCCTCACTTGGTTTTGATTGGTAAATAAAGTTGTTGGTGGCCAATGGCTAGGCAGAGAGACAGAGGTGGGACTTTTAGGATTTCTGGGCAAGGGATTATCTTCCTTAACAAGTATTAGGTGCTGTTCATTGTTTCATGTGTTGAGTTCAGTATGCTGTGGTGGCTTAGTCATAGGATTGTGTGGCTGATAGAGCTCCACCAGCATCCCAGCAGACTACTGTACTGTTAATCATAAGCCTGGAAACAGCTCAATTTCAAAATAAAAATGTTCAGTTTCTATTCAATGTGTACTGCTTTCAAGTCTTAGAAAAGTTGTAAAATTATCAGCCCAAACTGTATAAATTAAGGATAACGGTCTGTATTTATGAATGGTACAGGAAGAACCTTTTTGAGATATACATTCTGGTTTAAATTGGTCAATGTTTAAAACTCCACACTGATATATTTGCTATACTTTGTTACACACTAGTGTCAATCCTTTTTAAAGAAAGATAAATATGTGGAATTATATATTTAGTTATTGCATTGTTCCATTGAGAACAATGTATATTTTAGGCATCATACTGATCATATCTTTTGCTTGTACTTGTACTTTCATTTTTTGTTTGAAAGCATACTTTCTAAGCTCTTCCTAAGGAAATTAAGAGATCTATGTTCAGAGAAGAAAAAGCAAAACTCCTCAAAATATCAGAGCTTTACTCTATGATCTATGGATACCATGACTTTTAAACACACACACACACACACACACACACACACACACACACACACACACACACACAATCTGTGTTAGACAGACCCATGATGCAGCTCCAGCTTGGATCTTTCTGCTCAGTGTTATGTCATTGGTCTTTGCCAAATATGAGCTGTCTTGAGCCTCCTGCCTTCCTCTACAGGTGAATAGAAAAGGTGGTTTTGAAGCACACCTTGTCATTTGAGAAATCCCTCTACACAAATCTGTCATAAATAATTGTGTTCTTATATTTATTTCTTTTAGGACATGGCTCCCCTTCTCTCAGGTGTATTTAATCCTTCAGTATCAGAAAGAGAGTAAGGATGATGAATTTTCAGTGAAACAACCCCCCTCTTTGAATTCTGATTTCTCCCTTTAACTATGTAAGACTTGAGAGATCCAAACATCCATCTGTCTATATAGCATTCCAACTATAAGTCAGATAACGATAGGACAATAAAGTGAAGATTTTATTCTGAAATATTCATCAAATTAAAGTAGCACACAACCAAATATCACCTTTATTTATCATATTATAAATAAATGAGCTTTCTTCAGTATCCAGGAAGAACTGCTCCTCAAGTCCTGGAAAGATTACCTAAAATCATAGATGCTAAGTTTACATAAAATTTGCATGTAATTCACAGGTCTTTTAGGGTAACTCTAGTTTTCTTCTGGTACACGAAAGAATACTAGATATAGTAGTTAGAGAATAATAGCTAAGAAAGTCTGTGAACTCTGTCCTCACAGCTGTGAGAGACCTCCTGGCATCATCCATGTCATCAGCAGCCCATTCTCATCCCACGGTACTTTAATTTACAAATATAGAACCCATGGATGTTGATAGACCACTCTGTTCTAAAGTAAAATACAGTGATTGAAGTTCACCCCTCTTGTTTGGAAACAACAGCCTCACATTTTCTAAGTGACAGACATGCTAAATGCTCACTAGATGGAGGCAACTGTGATCCTAAAAGACAAACCAATATCAACATGACTACAGCATCCTAGTCCATTCTAGCATATTCTCCCAGCTTTTCTGCCCTCTCCTAATTTGTGTATTGTTAGCAGACTCCCATTCATTATCTTCCATCTCCACTACCTCCATATGGCTGCCAGACTAATATCCTTTGAAGGTAAGATCTTTATTGCCACAATTATTACTACTGATAGTATCATAAACCTTTTCTATTTATAATGGCACAGAAGTGGAAGCAACTTAGGTATCCATCAATAGATCAATGGAAATATGGTTCACATGGAAAAAGGAATGTGCAATTGTAAAGAAAAATGAAATCAAGAAGTCTGCAGTAAAAGGAATGGACTTAATATGTAGAATATTATGCAAGTCACTCAAACTCAGAAAAAAAGTAGAATGTTTTTCCTCATGTGCAGATTCTAGCCTATAATACATACATGTTTATATGTAGACAGTTGTAAGTTTGTATGTAGAATAACATTTATAATGGAGACTAAAAAAGAGTAATGGAGTGACTGTTGCAGCAGAGAACCCAGGCAAAAGGACACTTGGATCATGAAGGAGGACAACAATGACTCCTTTTTCTAATTTCGACTCTGTCATGGTCTTATGTGTTGGATAAGTCCACAAAAAATACAGTTGACTGTGAAAGTGTAAAACCCCAAGTGAAATTTATGGCTTCTTGAAAATATCATCCTTAGTGAGGTAACCCAATCACAAAAGAACACACATGGTATGCAGTCACTGATAAGGGGATATTGACCCAGAATCTCGGAATACCCTAGACACAATTCGCATATCAATAGATTTCTAAGAAGATGGAAGGAGAGACCCCTGGTCCTGGAAAGACTGGATGTAGGGGAACGCCAGGACAGAGTAACGAGAGGGGGTTGAATGGGGAAAAGAGGGAGGGAAGGGGGCTTATGGGACTTTCGGGGAGAGAGGAAACGGGAAAGGGGAAATGATTTGGAATGTAAATAAAAAAACTTAGAAAATAAAAAAAAATTTAAAAAAAATTAAAAAAAAAAAACAGCCAGGCAGCACAAACACAGTGTTGAAGCAAATAGAAAAAAAAAAAAAAAAGAAAAAGAAAAAGAAATTTATGGCTTAAGAACGACCCCTGTAAATGTGTGGAGCTTCCCTGAGATGCATAGTTTGGGACAAGGGAAGTTTTTATTTGAGTGGCTTTTGATTTGAAAGTTCATCACAATAAAGTGATTTAAGAAAGAGAGAGGGTCTTTAGGTTCTGGGCTCAAAGTCAGGCCCCTTGTTACTATTACAGTTAAACATTGTCTATCTTGTTTTGTAGGTAAGTAGTTCATGCTTGTGAAACACAGCAGAAAGTAGAGACAAATTTTGATTCTAGTTCTGACCTCCATAGCTACATCTTCTATCTTAGCAAGACAGTCTAACAAAGCTGCACTGGGTATCAGAGTTACTATTCTTTAAATTACAGACTGTTAGACTTCTTGCTATGCTTTATTCTTTTAATACACATCCCATATTTAATTATTTTTTAGCTTTCTTATAAATATAACATGATATGTTTTTATCATATAAAGGCATGCATTATGCTGAGTGTAATTTATGCACATTAATATTTATATTTTATTTAACTGATTCCATTATGTAACAAAACCTTTCCATTACCCAATGTACTGATCACATAAAAGGTTTTAAATAAGTTTTCACTATTTCAAAGTTGATATTTTGTTTATTTTAATTCAAGAACTGGCATTTCTAAGATTTTTTTAATTACTAAGACAACAAGATTAACTGGAATTTTTTATGATCAAATCCTGGTGCCTAGGGAAAGTAAAATATTCCAATTGTAAGTCAGAGCCTGCAGGCTGAATGCACATAAGCAGTTTCAGTGAAATCATGAAAGCAAGAGTCTCTAAGGCTAGTTAGTGAAGGTCCAAGTACCTGTATCTCTCCTGGAATACCCGCATATTAACTTCAATCAGAGGTGGAAAAAAATAGCAATCAGACCAGTTTTCTTTCACACCTGTCTTCAGCACTTACTTTAATGGACATTTAGTTACCTGTCTTCAGCACTTACTTTAATGGACATTTAGTTTTATCCCTCTAATTATCGATTAGCTCATGCCCCAGAATTAGTCAGTGGTTCCTAAAGGAGCCACTGAAGTGAAAAGAAAGCCCTTCCCACCCACAGGCAGGCTTCACTTTTTAACATGCAGTTGCTCTGGCCCCTGCCCCACCCTTGTGATACCATGAAAGACTGGATGTGGCCCCGTTGGCAGCCCCATTCTGCTGTGAATGGATTTTCCAAGACCAACCTTTAGCCTGTGACCTCATGAGTCAGTCCAGCATATCAGGTTTCTTGTGATTGTGCACTTTATCAGGTTAGGACTTTCACTAAGTCATGCTAGCCAGTCTTCATTAGATTCCTCACAAACTGTTTCAGAATCAACTATTTTAAGAATGCAAGTTGTTTAATAATTCCAAAAAGGAGATACAAATACAGGAGTGTGGTAATGAAACAAGCTCTTGCTTATCACTGACAATTTCCTTAGAGGAACCATTTGCCCAACCAACCAGACTGGCACTGTGACATGACTTGCCGCTTGACTAGCCTTGAATTAATTTTTTGATCTCTTCTATGGGAGGGGCAGTTGTTCCTAAGCACAGAGCAGATCAGTGCTCACTGGAAAGGTTGCTCGCTTGGAATGGTCACCAGCTTTCCCTTCTGCACGTTAGGAAGAACGTAGAACTCACTGACTGCCACAGCAAAGTCTCAACCTGGCTCACAAAGATTTTACTGAACCCAGGCAGAGAATTTTGTTTTCCTAATGACACCAATCCCATTGCCAAAACAAGATGTCCACAGGGGCTAACTAGTCAAGGTTTCAATGTTAAAGCATCAAGAGCTATTTTTTTAGTTGGCATCTACAGATTCAGAGCCTTGAGTATAATTTGTATCTAAATGGAGAAGGCATAGGCAATGGGTGGGCTCTTAGTTTATGTCTTACTGTATGTGTGACTTATTTTTCTGTTTCTTTCCATTCTTTCTGGAGAGAGTAAAATGATACTGTGTGGATCTCTAGAAATATCACATAAGTAAAAAGTATTCATTCCTCCTTTCTTAAATGGAGTGAACACATTCCCTCTTCCTCCTAGGGTCAGCTTGCAGGCTTCTGGGTCACTTGTGATGCAGAGCAATGGATGGAAATTATCTCTGTCTGAGTTTGGGTCCCTAGAAATCCGTGAAGATGCACCAATGACTAAACCAACAGCTCCAGCCATCTACTTGTATAATCTTCCAATCCCACATTTCCTGTTATGCACCCACAGACATTACAACAAGGGCATCACAACATACTCTGGAGAAGAGAAGCTGAGAAACCACATGAAGAAGAGCTAGTGTAGAGTCTTTTATGACGTATAGAAATTAATTCAAATGGAGCAGCAACCCAAAGGAAAACAAAAAACTATTATTCTACTGAAGAAAAATGGACAAGAATAATGTCAAGATATCGTACTAGACAGTGATTCTCCAAAGTAAAACAATCAAAACAAAAATGAAATAAACCTGTGTAGTTTCAAATCATAATTTTGCAGAAAAAGTAGGTAAACAGGTAACCTACAAGGGAAAATGTTAGATGGTTTGTCTGATAAATATTTGATTTCCAGATTTTGTAAGAGACTAAAATAAAGAAAAATCTTCTAAATAATCTACTTTGAACGGAAATTATCTGAAAACCTATAGCTTTTGATATGTAAATGGCCATCAAGAATATAAAACTCTGTTGATATTGCTGCCTATTAAATAAATTCCAAACAAAATAATGATTGACAGATAGTCTCTTTTTCTAGTCCTAATGATTATTAACAACAACAAAAAAAAAAACTTCAGAATGTAAAATGTACTGTTGGGACTGTGGGAGAAATAAACCTTTACATATATTAGTGGGAATCTGATCATCATTATGTAGAATACCATGAAGATCCCTCAAAAATTATATATATATAGTTTATGTAACCTATATCCTGATTCTGAGCACAAAACCAAATGAAACAAAATAAGTTAAGCAAAGAGATACATTCTACTCTTTCAATTATTTTCGAATTATTCATATTAATCAATATATTATGCTAAATAAATCAAGTGAAGAAGATAAAGATTCTGCATGGTCATAACTCACAGTGAAATTCAAGCTATAGATATCAGAGAAGAAAAGTACACCATTGTGTTACAGAAGCATAATGTGAAGAACAATCAAAGGTAAATAGTGGGTGCAAATGATTGTTAGTTATAGCTCCAAACATAGAGAACTAAAGAATTGGCTGAGGAAATGGAAATGTAATTACCCTGATCTGATTATTTTAAATAGTATACATATATTGAATTCATATGCTTTGTCTCATAAATATATGCAATTGCTAGTTTATTATTTATTTATTTATTTATTTTTGTTTTTTGAAAGAGATGAGGTCTCTTGATGTAGCACTGGATGTCCTGAAGCTTACTATGTAGATTAGACTTGACCCTAAACTCATAGAGATCCTCTAGCCTCTGCCTTCTGAGTGCTATTTTTGAAAGTGCACATCCCATATTTGAATGCTAATAATAACCATCGAGAAAAAACCACAAATTGTTTTCTTTTATAATCATTGTTTCTAAAACTCTGTTTGATACTCTATCCTTAGCTAATAATGTTAGTAGTAACTGAAAAATATTCTGAAATGCCAGTTCCCAGGCTCACTCTAATGAGGAAAGGTATTTTGAGAATGTAGGGAATTTGTGCTTTATAGGATTTCTAGAAATTCTTGTGTCCACCATTTCTCAGAATTTCCACTTATGTCAGTAACTTGGTGAATTAATACTAGATTCCCAATATATGGTGTGTGGGTTATATAAAAATTCAAAGCTTGCCAGAATAGAAAAGTTTCCTTGATATGCATAGTGTACCGGCACCTGATTTTATAAAAGGAGATACAGTATTGATCTGGAAATGAAGGGGTTCTCTCTGATCTGATCTTTATATATTTTATTTAGCCCTCCAAGAATTTCTTATTTCCTTACTTTATGTGAAATGAAATAGGAGGCGGGAGAGAGTGATACAATGGGGAACCCATGAACTCTCACTATGGAGGGGCTTGCGAGGACCCATTCTGGAGCACCACAGTGGGGTCAAGTACTGTAGCAATGAACAGGCATCAAGCCATGTCTGGAAAGAAGTGGGATACTGTCCAGAAGTCGAAATTCTCCTTTTGGTGAGGTGACCTAGTATGAGGCCATAAGCAAAGGTTGTGTAGCATTATAAATGTCTTTTATAGACTTTTCCTGAATCACTGAGAAGAATCACTGAGAGGGAAGAGAAGTCTTTAGTGGATGTGGACAATGGATTCAGAGAGCATCCCACAAAGGTCATCCTTGTTCTCTGTTTATCTTGCTCTTTTGTTCTATGTTACATTCTGAGACCTTGTCCTTGAAGACCCTGATCTAACTTTGTGCCTATACTACTGTAATCTGAACCTTTAGTCTCCACAAACCCCACAAAGTTCTAAACCTAAGATCCATGGCTATCTGAAGTATTGCTGTGTTGTGGCTCCATAAATATTTTAATATTTGTGGTCACAGGGATTGAGGCTGAGCTGATAAGGTGTGGACAGTAACAGGGTCATGTGATTGCCAGTTAGCCCTGTGTCGGGAATGATATAACCCTCAGGTTTGCTCGCTTCATCTTTTTTCATCTTTTGTTACAGAGATTTAAAGCTTAATGTTTTCTCAATGGCTACTGAGCAGTAATAGTTTTCAAAGTAGACTTGGGAGGCACATATATATTTTACATGTGTTTTCAGATGAAGATTCTGAGGGCTTTCTGGTTCTCATTACTATTCAGTATTTGCCATTTCATTATTAATTTTATAATAAATAGTGCCAAAATGGAACACTAATCCCCACCACAGCACTAATCCTGCAGCCACAGGCTTTGGCTTTACCATAACAGCGATGCCGATTTTGTGAGCTATTAATACTGTCAACTTGAGTAAATTATTAACTTCGCTATTCTACTTTATTATCATCTGTAATTCAACTAGTAAACAGAACCTTCTTTTGCCCCCTTTATTAGCTACAGAGTAACCAACTTGAGGTAAGTCATGCTATCACTAAAATTGACCCTGATTGATAAATTCTAAGTTTATGACTCATGTCTTCAGGGTATATTTGGCTGTTGGTATTCTTGTGTATATATTCATGTGGCACCTAGATGTGAATGTTGGGTGTCTTCTTCAATGTCTCTTTATGATACACTTTGATACACAGTGTCCCACTTAATCTGGTGCTCACTGCTTAGCAAGATCAGCTGGTTAGTAAGCCTAGCGGAGCCTATGTCTCTGTTTCCCTCACGCTGGCCTTATAGACATTTGCCACAAATTCTGCCATTTTTTTGAATCTTTTAAATTATTTTTATTTAATTTTGTCAAATTAGTCACATAAAAAGTACTGTCATTTATAATTGTTACTATTAAAAACAAAAAAATGCCATGAGACATTCTAACACAATTCAAAAGTTTATGGTTCAGTAAGTCTGAAGAGCTTTATAATTTTAAATTTTATTTCCTTTGTATAATATTTTTGAGTATGTAGGATATAGAAAGAATTCTCTAAATGAAAGTTATTAATTGGAATAGAAATTGATTTTTCATCTAATCAATATTTGTTGACTATTCCATATAAGCTAGTGATATTACAAATAATGGCTTTCGTGTGGGTGGTAAGGTTCTAACTCCGACCCTCAAACTTGTACAGTAAGTATTTTATACATCGGGTCATGTCTTTGACAAAAGAAAAATGCTGGACAACAGAAAATTTGGCCAGCACCCAAGCAGCCATGTTTTCACGTCTTTCCTTGAATGTGTAGTGGGTGCGCTCATAACATAAAGGTGAGAAACGAAGACTTCTGAGGGTGCTGGGCAGCTTACCTTGTCCCCTTCTTCCACATGGCAGATGACCTCCTCGGTTGCAGGGTTAAGGACAGGAAATTTCTTGCCACTCACTGAATTGTGCCATTCATTGTTTATGAAGATCTGTAGTGATAGCGAGAAAGCAAACGAAGGCACTTAAATATGCCACAGGTTTGAGAATATTTTTAAACTAGTGTTGACATACTGTATGACATTTACAGGTTGCATGTCTTGACCTGTCTCAAAATGTCCACCATTTGTTGTATTTGCCATGTAATAACCATATACACTTGTTTGTACACACTAAGGTTAAAAAAAAAAACTGTACTAGATGGTTTTTCACCTTTGACCTTGGGGCCCACGGTCCCTGAACTCAGCCCCTCCTCTCCCCCCAATTCACTGCCTTAGTCACTGAGTCCCCCCTGCTTCCCTTTCCTTCATAAGTTTCTCATCTGGACCCACACCATATTTTTTGTTATACTTCAAACTAGTTTGAGCAACATCTCTTCATGACCTGTTCACTAGTTGCTCCAACTAAATGTAATTTCTTTTGTTCCAAAGTAACGCACGAATCTCCTACTACAAAATTAGTAGGCTCTTCTCTGTATTAAAGTTAGAGACACACAACCTCTAAGGTTGAAACTAGCTGGTCATTATAATCAGCCTTAAAAATTAGCATGGAATTTACTCACTTTCAATAATTCTACCTTATTTCTGCCAGAGGAGTTGCATTATACCTCAGATTTTTGATGGGTAAACTAAGAGATCAAATATGTAGATAGACTCATAGTTCCATGCCCTATTTTGACCACACTTTGTTATACTGTTAGCTTAACCATCTAGTTTCTGCTTAAGTTTACATCCTTAGCTCACTGAGTTCTTAGTGATATGCCTGCCACGGGAGACTTCTGACCCATGATCTCTTTTGGTTCAAGAGTCATTACGATACATTTCTTGTCATTTTGATATTAGAATCCTGCATCTAAACTGAACACTGCTCCTTTAACCTAAATGCAGTAGATGCCTGAGAAACGAGTCAAACTAGAATTATTGAAGTTTGTCTGGTATGCTTCAGAAAACTGGAGCGATAAGCTGCGAGCACCTGGGGCTCTGCATGATTCAGACTTAACCTTTAATATTAAAGACAACTGTGAATCCAGGGTCTGTTTAGTTTAGTTATATATGAGCAAATCCTGAATGACCACTTTAAATTGTTTATTGAGTTGTTTTCTTTGGAAACTTTATGTGTGTTCAAAATATATCCTGATTAGCACATTGGCTCATGTCTCTAATCTTTCATCATCTCCATTAATCCTCCCAAGCTCTCTGTGCACCCTTTTTCAGGTCCATTTCACATTATTTTATTGTTTATTTATTTGAAGTGTTAATTTAGTGAGGATCAGCTGTATGTCGAAGGGTTTGGAAATATCCATTAGAAGCCTGGTGGGATCACCATTGGGTATACAAGTGAAAATGATGACTACCCCATCCCCTACCCCCAGAATCCCTCAGTAGTCTGTAGTTCACCAGAGAGGCAAGGGACCAGTAAGCCTCTCCCTGATCTATGACCTGTTCACAGGCACAATTTCATGTTGTCTCATAAAGCTACAGCCACTATTGGATCATGGTTTGCTTTGGCTGTGTCATGCAAAAATGGCCACAGCTTTGATCAAAAAAATCACTCTGTAAAATAATGACCAAATATGAATGAAAAATGCCGTGAGAGAAATGGAAAGTATATTAAGTGTAGCCCTGATCCTGGAGGTTTATACTCTAAAAAGAGTGGATTTCTGATCAATATAAGCCAGTAAACTGAAGAGTCAAATACCCAAAGTATATTTTGATCAATAAAGTTCATGGCAAGACTTGTGAAAGAGAGTGGTGTGGGATTGGGGCAATATACACAAATTATGAACAAAGCATGGGCCAATCTTAAGATACAGCACAGCAAAGGCTCCACTAGAATCAAATAGAAATGAAGTCAGCATCTAGTAGACTCTGATGCACAGAGAGAAGGCCCAAAAGGTTGTTTAAGGAAATAATTCAAACAGCCACTACTGATATGAACTGGAGTCGTCAAATCTAGAAAACTCTTCCAGAGGCCACTTTAGCAACCAACAATGAGGCACAAGGTCACAGAACAGTGAAAAAGCAGTATAGCTCACAAAGTATGACTCAGTAGTCCTATAGTAATAAATTACAGGCATTGCCCATCAAACACTTCAGGATTAAGACAGAACTCGATATAGACTATATGACATCCTTTCCTTCCTTGTAGTTATTAGGTATAGTGAATTAGTTTCTCTCTTTTCTCTGTCTCTTTCTGTTCTCTTTCACTGTCTCTGTCTCTCTCCTATTTAAGTTTCTTAGAGTTATGTTTTTATTACCTTCTAGCTATTTGTAAGAACAAATATATTTGAATATCTATCCTTCCTATAATTAAATGGATAATCTAGGGCAATGAATGTTGATTACAGTAATAATTAAACCCATTTGAGGCCTATTGAATGTTCTCTCATGGAGAGAACAAAACGTTCCATTTGTTGTTTGCTGCTGTCAATTTAGGGGAAAGGAATGATACTATTAAAATAAAACATTTTGTCACAGTAAACCATTAACTGTATTATAATTATAAATATACTTGAGGTGCTTTAGAATATTATGTGCAATAGATATTAGCACTAAGTTACAGAAACCACTGGAATTTTAAAGGTATCATTTGTAATCTCAGAATTCATGGATTTATATTTTAATATTGTTTTCATCTCATAAAACAATATGAGTTTGTAAGGAGCTTAAACTTGACTTCTCCCTTTTGTACTTTCCATATATCAAATTTAAAATGATGTACATACTTCTGTCCTATTTGCCAGGCATATGCTAGTGTCCCATATTATAACTGTTATAAAAATCACTGATCACTGCTCAGTGGTCAGTGTAAAAGTTATTAATTAAGTCTTCATATATTTGATGAAAAACAATTCTAAATAAAAATTTTCTACATTCTGGTTTCTCTTCAGATCATATCAAATTTTTTCCTTCTACTACATGAGAAATTTCTTCAAAATATTTCTTATTTAGATCAAAATAAGTTTATTAATAGACATAGTAAATGACTTCTCTTATTATCTGTTGATAAAAATTTGGTTGCCTATCAGTTCTCAACTCCCTCAGACAAAGTGTCCTAAATTCAAATTATCTCTGCATAATGACAACCCAGCTATCAGCTCAAGGTCCTTATAATTTAAGTCAGTAGTTTCATAGTTGCCAAAAATGTACACATATTAAAATTTCAAAGCACAAAGTGTTTTAAGATATTCTAACTGAAAAAAGCTAAAGTCATTCCTCTCCAGATCACCTGTGTGCATTGCCAACTCTGAAAGCCAGAGTCACAGCTTGGAGATTGATAACATACATGGAAAGACAGATACCATAAAGCATACCTTTTCTCATCTTTAACAATCTGAAAATGTACCAAGACTGTGGGAAAGGTTGAAAGAAGGAGATGATAGACAGGGTGGAGTAGACATTAGGAGATGGAACATGTCAAGTGGTGTTTTAAATATTAAAAATAATCAAGGCTTGGCTTCTCATGACTGTTCTTAAACTAAGCCTTGAGGAAGCAAAACAAAATATTGTGAATTAAAATTGAAAAGGGAAAGGAAACAAAACAGGAAATAATATATGGTAGAACACTATCTGCAGTCCAGGGTGTGGAAACAAAATGAGAGTGACTAAAATGAATAGGAAAGAACACAGACTTCGTGATATGTCCACTTACATTATTCCTCGACTAGTAATGTGACTGCATAGTCATTTGCCCTGGTATTAAAGCCTTGCCAGACTAGGACAAATAAAAGTGCTGCTACATCTATGTTGAAGTACATCATCATTAAGTCCAATAGATTACAAAATGACATCGGTACATCTTATATGTCCTGAATCAGAATGAATCTATACAAGTATTAAAAACTTGTGTATATATTTTCTTTTTAGTAGTATTAGGTCCTCTTCCTTCTCATGAAAACAGCAATATAGAGCAGAGGTATTGATACAGGTTGGATTGCTCTTCAAATGGGTTCCCCACACTCTCTAAATGCTTCTCGCATAGCCCTCTTATTCTGAAAAGGAGCGAGTGAAAAATTCAATAGGTATCATCTATGTTTGAAAAGCCAAGTAAACACACAGTCCTTATGAAATGGAGACAATAACTTTCAAAGGGACTGTGCTATTTACTTTAGGATTTGTGTTGAGGAGATGTTCTTGAAAGAGATTGGAATGCCACTATCATTAGTAGTCAGGGAGAATAGAATGCCACATAGAAACCTGTCACCTGAAATGGTATAATTCATAATCTCTATATTCTGGTTTTGTATGTTAAGAGAACTGGGTAACTTTGAATTTCTTTTTAAAGCAGGGCATGTGAAATGAGAAAGAAAAACTGGAGTGAGGAAAAATCCTACAAGAGAAAAATCTTTGGACCCTGAAAGTCTGGGTAGTAAACCTTGGAGCTTTACCCTGGTGGTGAGGTGGAGAAATACTATTAAGACAGACTAACAGAAAAAGAATGAGAAAAATGAGAGGAGATTGATCCTGTGGGAACAGAACTTTTAAAGGATTCAAAGAAAGACACAGGATCAAGATTGGTAATGTTAGAAATGCCCCACGAGCCAGGGCCTGCCTCAACTGTTCCTTACCAATTAAATGTGGAAACAGTTTGCATGTCCTGAGGAAATGGGATTCCTCATTATCCTGTAGTAATTGGAAGAAGGCAGAGGCAGGTGGAGGTGATAGTGTTGGTAAGGGGTCCTATAACTTTCAGGGGAGCTTTTCTTGCAAAAGCTCCTTAGCAGGGATGGAGGTGACATGTGGCATTTACTCAGAACTCCTAAGCAGGTGATAAAGACAGGGATATGATGGGGGCTTTTGCATTGCTTTACAAGATAATTCATCTATGGCATCAAAGAGGAACTAAACTAGAGAAGAAGTCCTAAAAAGATACATCGATGAGTGCTTTGGTTGAAGACAAACACTCTGAAGAATAAGATTATGCAGACATTTGACTCTAGCTGATATTCTTTTTATTTTAGTTATTGTTTATTTTTCTCTATCCCCTGAATATCAACTTGATTTCTGCAATAATGAAATTAAAAAAAAATCAGTAGGAAAAATAATACAGAAATTGAGACAGTGGTTAGAAAAAGTGGACATGTACTTTTAATCCCTGACTTTTGTGGTTTGCAACCAGGAACTGAGTTGATAGCCATTGCTTTCAATCCATCTAGGGAGTATGATCCTAATACTGTTCTTCAGTGGGACACAGTAAAAGGAATGTTCACAGGCATAGAGAAAGCTCCCCATTGAGATTTAATTGCATACATAACTGGTGTCCTCCCAAGTGTGAAAATGCTGTAGCCAGCACATCAAACGGTATAGTACTTACTGAGTAGAGCAGATGTATACAGAAGATAGGTGGAATATCAATATCCACCAAGTAGCATTGCTTACTATTAACTAGAGAAGTATGTGAACACCAAACAAATCCATTCTTGGCTCTTAAATATTTGGGCCCATCATCTAATGTCTTTGCATTAAAACTGAAGAGGTTTCAATCTGCAAACATCTGTCTGTGTTAAGGGATTACTGGTCCTGTGTTTGTATATGGGACTTAAAGCAATACCTCCTTTTTCAAGTACTTTCATTTGTATGCTTCCTTAGTAAGTATTAAATTAAACTTGACTCAGTGGGGGAAAAGTTAACTTTAAAAGCTTCTTTGAGATTCACATACATACAAACACAAATGCTCTGCAAAATTCATGAAGAATACAAAGAACAAATATCAATTAAGTAAAGAATGCATGGGCATCCCAACTACCCAAATCCATTTCCAGCTCAGATCATATAAATTAAACTCTTCTTGATGGTTAAAATGTAATGATGGAATCAGTGCCAATAACTCCAATCTTCAGGAAACACTGGATATATACATTTTGACAGGAATCTTTCCCAAATGAGAAGTGTGCACATTTGGTTTGCACATACTTTCTTTATTTTCTTTTCTTTTTTTTTTTTATCTGAGAGCTGTTGGAGAGAGATTGTGCCCTCCGCACAGTTTGCTGCTACCAGTTTGAGAGGGAGGAAGTAAAAGGAAAGAAAGAAGAAAAAGAAAACCTAAATTGAAAGGCATTTTCATTTTCATTCTTCTCAAAACTTGGGAAACGAGGCTTACTGTATTTCTAGCTGCTCCTCAGTCAGAACTAAGGCTCACTCCTCTCTGCAGACCTTGTTCCAAGGAAAGAGCCCATAATCCAGGCTGCTCCCTCACTTCAGGTGCTTAGGAAAATGAAAAAGGCTTCGGGGATTCAAAGTCACCCAAGTATGTGCAGAAGAAAATAAATGTACAAGAAACGGCATTTGGTCCCTCAGCACCTAGGTTAACACTCTTGGCTTTCATTAGTAAATACAGAATTCAACATAAGCCGCCCCAGTGTTGAAAAGTTCATCTCTTACTTTACTCTTTGCATCATATCACCCAGCTAATTTTAATTTTGTGGCTTTTTGTGTGTGTGTGTGTATGTATGTGTGTGTGAGAGAGGGGAGGTGGTACGGTGGAGATTTCTTAAATCTCAAACCCTAGGATGTGTGGCAAACTAGGCATGAAACTACGGGGGAGGAAAAATTCAGAGAGCATCTCAGGACAATCCCAGCCTGATCATTTTCTGACTCTCCCTGCCTGAAAAATTTGAAGTCTTGGATCTCTCAATATTTATCAGCTTACAAACACATGTGTTCTCCAACAGCAACAAACTTTCTTGGAGAGATAAATAAATGTAGTTTCTATCTCAAAAATAACTCAAGTGTATTTGGGGGTTTTGGCAATAGCTTCCATGGGATGATCAGAGTCAAGTCCTCCAACCTTAACACTGTGTTATCAAACATATGGTCTTGTAATACTGTTTCATTGTGCTACTTCTCCTTTAGAAAAAAAAATGGAAGAAAGGAAGGAAGGAAGGAAGAGAGAAAGAAAGAAAGAAAGAAAGAAAGAAAGAAAGAAGGAAAGAAAGAAAGAAAAGTCAATAAAGGAGTGGAAAAAACCATTCCTACCTGTCTTTTTCCTTTCAGTAAGTTCCCCCGTTTGTATGCCTTACTATAAGTGCCCACTCCACAGAGTTTATAGAACTAACTGCTCACAATGGTTCACCGCACTCCGGCCCAAGAACCTTGAATACAGAAGAAAAACCCGTTCCCTTGGACATATGTCAAGAGATAAACTTATGTGATATTGTCAGTTACGGTTTAGAACTCACCCCTGAATCAGGCTTCTAACTTTGCAAGCTTTTTGTCTTCCTGTTTGCAAAGAGCTCTTACAGAGGCTTCAATTGACCTGAGCTTTAACCAGGACCCCAGAGAAAGCCCTGTTCACAAGTGACTCACCTTGGTGTGTTGAATCTTCAAGTCGGCCAGCGGGGCAGGGACTGAAGGTTGTGCAGGGGAAGACATTGCTGGTTTGCCTCCTGGAACACAGGTGACAGGCTCAGCAAATTGGTTCTGAAAGAGCACTTGCTCCTTTTTATCTGCCTGCACTAAGGGTCATTTGCATATCGGGATATGATTGGATGGGCATATCAGGGCAGGGCAGGGCATGAAGGGCACAATTCACTTGTAACACCTAGGGCTGAAAACCTTTGCCTTTAAATGTAAATCCTTAAGGAACCCGCACCTCAGACCTGAAGTTCCATATGGAGACTGTTCACTATTTACAGATGAATTAATTTACCAAGCCAAACCTGTGCTAAGGGTGTGTGTGCAGCTGCTCCAGACATTGGAAATTAGTTCTTCTTCTTCTTTTTTTATTTTTCCTTGCCTTTTCTTGCTTTGTTATGCTGCTATTCTAACTTTTGCTTCTCTAACAGATTCTGGAACAAAGACATTGAAATGAAGAGGAGTCTAAAGAGACCTCTGCTCTCAGGAGGAGCTGAGGAGGAGCAAAGGACCGCAAATCTGCCTGATATGACTACCAGCAAATCCATCCTTATCCCAGCAGATCAGGGTGTTATTAGGGAGAAATGTTCTTTTCCTAGACTCTATACTTCCCAGTTTTAAAAAAAAAAAAGTTCACCAAACTCATGTTATATCAAAATCTTCAAATTGTCTTTGTTCTTTTTGGTGGGAACAGAAAACTGTGCCAGACTTTTCAGAGTTCCTTGTCCCTCGCAGACCCTCATAGAGTATTATGCCGAAGTCATCTGTGAAAATTCATTGAAAGCGAAAGTAATGTCTGATTTGGAGAAGTGCCTGCCCTTGTGAATCATTACTCTAAGCAGTGTAGAAGGAAATGTAAATATCACCCCCTAAGAGTTTAAATTCTGAATGTTTTTAGCTGGGAACTTGGTAAAGGACAAATTTTAGCTGTAGCGTTGTCATTTTGAATACAATGCTTCTCTGTGTTGAAGCTCCAGCACAAGATATGGAAGGAACACGATAACATTCTTAGGATGCTCTGGTTAATAAGAGTTAGTGATAAATTCTTTGTAGTGAAACTGCCACCTCCCCTGCTTTCGGACTTCGCTAGGGGGAGGAACAGGGACCTGGGGAACGTGTTTCTCTTTTCACCTTGATTGAACTTCATATTTTGTAAATACAGAGAGTGAGGAATACAGCTTATGGTCACAGACCTCACAGGATAAGGCTGGAATTTCACCTCAGGCAAAGCACCCTGAGATGTTATTCCTCTTTTCCAGACCTTAGCGATAATAGATCCCCACATAGGGTCAAATTCAGTTTGGGATCTTCCAGTGAGTCCTTACACACATGGAAATTATGGTTAACCTTTTATTCATCCTAACAGGGAATAGCGATCTTTTTCTTATGAAACAGATGGGAAACATTTTCATCTTCCTGGGACATGTTAATACTGTTCGAATGTGTTCTATACTAATTAAAATGAACAATAGACAACAGGTCTATGGATGCTCATTTTTAACGGAATTGTATATATAAAAAAAATAGGAGGCAAGTCAGATCCATGACATTGACTGTTTTTCTCGATTCAGCCGTCCTGGAATACACTGCTCATCTTGCTCCAGTCTGAACAGGAACATTTGTGTTCTTCAAATATTCTCTTTCTCTCTCTCTCTCTCTCTCTCTCTCTCTCTCTCTCTCTCTCTCTCTCTCTCTCTCTCTCTCTCTCTCCCACCCCTCCTTATTTTTTGGAAAAAAAAAGAATTGTTTTCTCTTTCATAGATGCTTTTTGAGTTAAATGTGCAATTTCTCAACAGCTGTTACATAACACGCAGAGTGGTGCTCAGGCCAATTCCCAGACAGCTGTGTTTTGCAGACTCACAGTTGTTTGTGGATTCAAAACAGGTTCAATTGATGTCTAGAAGGAAAAAACACAGGCTGCACAGCATACTTGACATACCGCCTCTCTCTGAATGGGCACGCCATTCATTGAATTTTCTTGGATAATTATGCAATAATGTGCCCTTCAAATGAAGCATTATGCATGTAACTAAAGGAAACTTGGAAGACAGTTACCATGCCTGCCCATTTAATTTCCCAACCAGTCCATCAGTCCTTCAAATTTACATTGTTAGCTGAGACGATCTTTTCTTCCCTGAAACCACATGCCTGAAAGATGAATTTCTGGGGCTTAGTTTTTAGAAATTTTGTTTCTGGGAATGGTTACACAAGTGAAACACTGATTCTCTTCTCCTTTCCCTTACAGATGAAAAACTAGCTTTTGGTAAGATGATGGATACCAAATAGGCCTACTTCTAGATTAAAGTCAGAGTTGGGTATTTTCATTATATGCCAGAGCTAGTAATTTAACATGGGGTCCTCAGTAGAGAATATTTCATCATTTTCTTTTCGGTGGCAAGCTAAATTATATGTGTGTGTGTGCGTGTGTGTGTGTGTGTTATAATATAAATATAAATATAATAAAATATAAAAATAAAAATATAATATAATAAATATAAATAATATATATACACATAGAGAGAGAATATAAAAAATATTAAGATAATTGTTACATGATTGTCTCCAACTCTTCATATGGCTGTCTTGTTTTTAGATTTATTTATCAATTAAAAACAATATGTGCAGGTGTGAGAGGAAGGTATATGCTCATAAATATAGGCATCTGTAGAAGGCCAGAAGAGAATGTCAGACCTCTTGGTTTATGAGGTACAGGTGGTTGTAAGCCATCTGACATGGAAGCTAGGCATACCCTTTTGCCAGAGTAGTGTGCACTGTTAGCCAATGAGCCATCTCTTTAGCCTATGAAGTATGTTCTTAAACCAGTAAAGGCAGTGACTACAACATCTGCCACC
The DNA here is from genome assembly GCA_036184795.1 of Tokudaia tokunoshimensis. Classification (NCBI taxonomy): domain Eukaryota; kingdom Metazoa; phylum Chordata; class Mammalia; order Rodentia; family Muridae; genus Tokudaia; species Tokudaia tokunoshimensis. Next base: position 139,404,779 of record BTHU01000001.1, on the reverse strand, counting down.
GCCAAAACCAATCTCATCAAACTGCACTTCTGCCCATGGCTCCACTCAAGATGAAGTGCCTGACAAGATAAAATCTCTTCTTTACAGGAATAGCTGAGCATCTTACTCATACAAATAATTTAAATTTAAACCATATTAGGTAACAAAAATTAAGGTCAAGTCAAAATGAAATTTTCTGCAACGGGCCATATGTTTGCTTCCCCTAAAGCACACATGCTAAACTTTTAAGGGCGGTGGCAAGGAGAGAGGACATAGGGTCTTTGGGATGAAGATGGTGGTGAAGGGGAAGCCCATTTGCAGACCTAGTAATTGATCCCATAACTTCCTTCACACTAGACAAACACTCTAGCAGTGACATACAGTTCCAGTGTCTGCTGTCAGTTTCTTTTGTGTGAAGATCCAAGTTGAAGTCCGGAATTGGCTACCACCTGATAATGCTGAACTCTGATGGAGGACTTTGGGCCTCCAGACCTTTGAGAAAGATTTTTTTTTCTTGTTTATAAGTTTTAGAATTTTGTTGTAGTAGCCCAGAAAGACTAAGATGACTTATTTTTTTCTTCCTTTTCCATGATGTCTGATTTTTAGATCTTGGATGGCTAACAGGAGCTCAGAGCCTCAGTCTGGATGGCTCATGGATCTCATGGGCCACCTCTTGAGCCTCTGGTTAAGTTAACCCTGTGGTGTATATACCTTACATTGCAAGCCTACAATTTTGTCTAATACAATATAACTCTTGCTCATATGGAGGGGTTAGGCTTAAATAAATTGTAAAAATTAGCCCTTCCTTTTGCTTGATGGAGAAGCTGATTCTAAAAAGCATATATTAAACCAACTTTATGCATTTGTGGGCTAATTTCTGTTCATTTACTATTCTCTATTTATCCGTATTTCAGCACCTGTGATTTCTCTGGCTCCTCATGTATTTTATCATTGCTTTTCTTTGTGTTTCTTGTGACTAAGTTATGACACATATTTCTAGCATCTGATACAACCTGCGCACTTACTGGATAGTTAGGTCTCTAAAATTAACTGTGGATTTAAGACTTTATAACATAATTCTTTGAGCTTAAGAAGTTTTTGACTAGACCTGTGGCCCAAGGCTGTCTCCTGGAACTTGACTGGCATGGGCTTGAAAATGACTTTGTCAACACAATACTCAATGTCTTAGCTATACTTTCCACTTTGTTTCATTATAGTAGAGAGAAAAATAAAAGCCATGGACACACTGAACAGGCCATCTCCTCTGGGATACTTTATTTGTAGCTGCCCCATGATTCGTACATTTAGGTTGTGCATAGATGACCCTACAACACGGTCATCATTTTACTAGACATAATTCTTCTTTTCTACTTTTGCACTCATAACTTAAGTCCCATTGGCTGTGCCACTTGAATGAAATAGTGAGTATTTCACTGGGCTAGGCACTTAGCTCCAGGAAATAGAGCGTTGAGTCAGAATTGAGATTTCAAGAAATGATTAGGAACAGTGGTCTTCCCCTCCTTTACAATTTGCCAAACTCATTACCAGTTAAATGTGCCATTTATAGAATGTTTAAAACCCATGAGAATACAGATCAACAAGTAGCTATAAAGTGGAAAAAGAAGATACCCACCACTTGCATATGGAAACCTGTAAGAGCTTCACAGTGTACTAGGTCCTCACTCAGGATCACCAACCCTTTTCTATTCTTTCAACTTACCTCTACTCTAACTTCAAATACATCCAATTATTTAATCCCTGATTATTTGAACTTGTCATTAATGAAATAAATATGCAAATACTTGCACCAGGGAATTACAGGGAATAGGACATTTTGTGGGTTAATTTTATTACAAGAAACATTGTTTTTTGGTTTGTTTGTTTTTGTAGAGAAGCCTATCCTCAAATTCACAAATGGACAGTAAGTTATCCTGCAACAAATGGAAGCATAACACACACAGTTTATGTTTCTGTCAAATAATGTTTCCCAGCTTGAGCACAGAGAACTCATAAATTCAGAGTACTGACTCTTGTCCTGTAGTACTTGCCAGGAGACAACAATATCACTGAAAATACAAACAAAATGTCAATATTCTTAGATCCTAGGTCCTCATAACATCATTTTAAAATTATACTATATAAAAACAATCAAACACATATATGTTAGGAACATATATCAAAATTCTTTTATTTATTTATTTATTTATTTATTTTATTGTGTGAATATTCTCATGTTCTCCTCCTTGAAGAGAGAGACCCAGGTTCAAGTGTTTCCTGCTTCACACTGCTTAGTAAAGTAACTGTTACAAAAAGGTACAGGTTAAATCACCATTCAAGATTTTTTTCTAGGTAACATATATTTTCTTTTTTATTGGTTATTTTATGTATTTACATTTCAAATGTCTTCCTTCCGACAGAGGTTACCTCTGTGGTGGACACACAATACAGTGATGCCACTGTCATTGGTCTCTGCCCATTTTCACTGCCTTCTGGTGATTAAACTGTGTCTATCTTGGAGAGGCCCTGCTTTTTGCCATCCTTGTATAACACCAGAACCAAGCTTCTTTTGACTTCCAGTGTAGACTAAAAGCTAGTAACTCTCTAAAAATCCTCTAGGACTTCAGCGGCAGATTGGGATGACTAAAACATCAAACCTCATGGATTGAATAGATAATCTACTAAAGCCAATCTAATAAATCCTCTTGCAGAAGGTATTCATTATTTCTGTTTTGTACCTCTGGAGAATCACATCTAATACAAGAGGGTTTCAAAATATTTGAGCAATGAAGGAGTCAGATGATTTAAGACACATGAAAAGATAACTGGAGAAGAGTTAGTCAGTCATCTGTTAATGCATAATAAAACTGATAGTTCTTTATTTGCTACTTGTTCAGAAAATGACTGGGTTAATACATCTGGGCGTAGGGCCTTCTAACACCAAAAGGTGAGTCCTAAGAGTTAAAAGTTGCACAGAAGCAGCCTTCAAATCCCTAAAAAGTAACTTAAGCAGCTGTTGTTATTAAACTCACACATCAGAAATAACATCTAGTACAAAGCCAGTGGAATATAACTAATATACAATTCAAAAGCATGTGTTGAAATGGCAGAGTATTTAAAATTCAACCCAAAGGGAGTGTTTAAATCAGTTAAGATTAGTGGTTTATTTAGTTTTCACTTTCGGATCAAACAGCTGAAATTGTACTTCACTGTCTCTTCTACTTTGAGTATGAGCTATCTTTCTGTGGCCATTTGAACAGAAAAGGCCCCCATAGACCACAAGGGGTAACTGGAGCAACTAGAAACACCATGGGGTTTTGAAACCTCAAAGCCCATTCCAAGTTATATACCTCCCTCAAAAGGCAAAACTTCCTAACCCTTGCCAATCATTTTTATCAACTGGGCATCACATATTCAGATATATGAACCTAAGGGCCATTCTCATTTAAATAACCATAGCCCCAAATACTAATGCATAGGTTTTGATGTAAGAGAAACAGAGATTTAACTATAGCAAACAAAAGCAAAGTGACCAATGAAAGGAAATGGTGTTTGAAGCCAACCTGGTCTACAGAGCGAGTTTCAGGACAGCCAGGACTATACAAAGAAACCCTGTCTTGAAAAACAAAACAAAACAAAACAAAATGCCCAAAAAACAAAAACAAAAACAAAACAGAAAAAGAAAGAAAGAAAGAAAAGAAAAGGAAAGAAAGAAAAAGAAAGAAAGAAAGTAAAAGAAAAGAAAGAAAGAAAGAAAAGAAAGGAAATGGTATGTTGCTAGGTTCAAGCTGATTGAAGGGGCCAGATCAAAAGAACGAGACAGCCAGATGCAAAAAGGTGTAATGAAGAAAAGTAAATCATTCCTTCTGGAGGGAATGAATGCTGTGCATCATTTTACTCTCATCCACCGAATTTTATTTCAGTTCTCTCATTTTGAAAAATTTAAACTCTATGGTCATACCACTTGTACAACCCAAATAAAATAAAAACTGTAAGAGAATACATCTGTAGGGTTTTTTGTTTTGTTTTGTTTTTTGGACAAACATAATAATCATGGGAAAATAATACATTGCTAAATGGAAGTTCGAGTTCAGAGATGCCCAAATTGCCTTCTATCCTCAATGATGATATGAATCACTCTCCATAGCATTTAGGTTATGAACTGAATTTTCCTAACGCAAAACAAAAGCCTTATGTTCAATACTCTATAGGACAGATTAAAATTCATGGTTTTGGAGAGTTCTAATATTTTCAGAGCCAAATTATCTTGGGCAACTTTTTGTCCCCCAACAACAAATTCATTGCTATTCATTGCCAATTGTCCTGTGTGACCTGCCAGCATTTAGATTTTTCAGGTAAAATCTTTCTAATGTATTAAATATTCCACCAACCTCACTTTGCTGTAACTGCCTATATAATACACTCATCAATATATTTGAAACTGCCATAATTTGTGACTTCCTTTATTTTAAATTTTTGTGTAATAGTTTTCTCCATGAGTGAAATATTCCATCCTTCAGGAATGTTCCTTATGACAGAAGATAAGCCATTCAAAAAAAGTTCAGGAAGTCCCTGAAATTGACCAGATTCATCAAGCTCCCTCCCTCCCAATAATAAATAATTAAAAAGCACTAAGAGGCACACTTTGACAAGACAAGATACAAAGAAGACTCTTATAGAAGACCAACTGCTGGGAAAAAACAAAAATCAGCCAAGCTGCCTGGAAAATATTTAGGGCAACTGATTCATTTGGAAAGGATACTTTCCAATTATTTAACTGCCTGTGGGTTGTACATTGTACACCAGGTTCCCAGCTTTTGTGAGCTGTCATCCATTGCTTGGTGGTCTTTGATGATAAGACTGTCTTTGACTCATGTATGCTCCTGTAAGTAATAGCCATTCCTTGATGACTTCCTGTGTCTAAGGTGATATCCTTGAAAGTTTTAGGTAATATCTTTCAGAATGTATTAAACTAGTATTAAACTAGTAATGCTCTACCAAATCACATCTTACAATGTCATCAGATAGACCATGAGAGTGCTTGTCCAATTTGCTATATCCACCTACATAATAAATACATCCACCAATGTATTTGAAAAATACTTTATGACTTTCCTTTGTTTTATAACTATAAAGTTTATGAAACCACTTTCACATCAAAAACCTGTTATTTGGGGAAACTGAGTCCATGTTTCTGGGCCACAGTTATTCATATTTAACTCAACAATAGACATATAGTTTTGGAAGTGAGAACTGTTTCATGTTGTCTGATTTTGTTTCTTAACATGATCCACTTTGAACGGGCCAATCATGAGCCCTGTGTGTCTAATCAATCATGTTGTCTTCTTATGGGAACATTTTTTTTTCTGAGGCTCAGAGATCCCTTGATTTGACAGAGAGTTCATTAGTTTATTCTGAGGTGATTGAATACCCTTTTAATTGTTCATCTAGTTATCTTTGTGTTCAAAGCATTTGTGTTCAGAGCATTTTTTTGCATCATCTTGCCATTCTACCCTGTCCTCCTCCAATATCTAATTCAGTGTTTTCCTGTGACCTTTATTGCATTTTGCAGTTTTGTAATACACATGAGCTCTTGATCATAAAAATGTCAAAGATAAAAGGTTCTTGCTCCCATCACCTCTACAGGGTGGGGATAGCAATAGGAACTCCCCCAGGAAGTACAGTAGTCACATGGGGAAACCCAAAACAGCAAGCCCTTCTTATAGGTCAGAATGAATCAGTTGGCTGAATCCAGAAAATGAACGCAAAGGATAAAACTGTGACAGAGTTGGAGGAACCATTTTGGAGCGAGGTCTAAGGGGAAATTTTTCTTAAGCAGGAAGCAAATCTGCTCCCCACCTACATTCTGTTAGCTAGCTTAGAGAAGACTCTAGTTTGGAAGAAAATGGAAGACAGGTTGAAGGAATGAGGAAATTTGTGGAGAAGAACTGCCTTTTGGTATTCCAGCTTGTTTTAGGCTTGATAATTATGTTCATTCAATGTGAAAATCCTTGGAAATAGTGGGCAATATTTAGTATTCTCACACTGGTTTGATAAAGCCAACAGTGTTTAATAAAATAAAATAGTGTGTGTCCTGTGGCTCCTATGCCATAATTAAAGATTAAAAGCTGGCAACATTCTTTAGTCAAAATTTGAAGGTATCTAAGAGAACAAACCCAATAAAGTTATTTCAAAACCCTGAATAATTTAACTATGATGTGAAAAAAAAGCATCTAAAAAAAAGAAGGAATTGCTAATTTTCAGAAGAAAAAATGAGGTTTAGAAACCATTGAAATAAAGAAAGAGATGTGATATAGTTAAAAAATAGGAAATTGATAAAGAAAATGCAGAATTTTAGTAAAAATTAAGAGGAATTGTGAAGAATTTGACTTCACAGACCTCTCCTCTCTAACTTTACTTCTTCCTCCATCTTTATCATCCTCACCTTATACTCACTTATCTAGTAATGTCCCAGAAGAGCAAAACTCATTACCAAGAGAAAAGTATGTTGTAGCTGTTTTGATAAATCATCTAGAAGGAGAATGAATGCTGAAACTATGTAGACCTCTTGAAAACAATGTGATTGGACACTTTTAGATTTACTAAAGAATTTCATATAAAGTTGTTTGTCTAAAAAATGAAAGTTTTATGACATTTATTTCAAATTCTCAATTGTGTTTGGACCACAAATGGGCTCACTAGGCCCTGTTTCCCTAGGGAAGTACTGACTACTAATGATTTTTAAGGAACGATAGTCATTGCTTTCCATTGTGTGTACTTGTGAGTATACCAGATTCCAGAGAATAATCCCAGTTCCAAGGCCACATGCACATCCCTGGTTAAAAATCAATGGATTATAAGAACAATCAATAAAACAAATAAACAAACCCCAAATAACAAACACACAAAACAACAACAACAACAACAACCAAACCACTAAGACATCATCAAGGTAGAAGCATGGCAGAATCCAGGCAGGCATGGTGCAGGTGGAGCTGAGAGTTCTACCTCTCAGTCTGTAAGATGACAGGAGAAGACTGGCTTCCATGATGCTAAGACTAGGGTCTTAAAGCCCACATCCACAGGGATGCACTTCCTCCAATGAGGTTACATCTTGCCACTCCTTGAGCCAAGCACATTCAAACCACCACAGCTATGAATGTGAGAAAGGGTTGTGTGGGGAGGAATGGGTTTGACAGAAGAAGAAAGGAGATTAAGTAGACTGGGGGGGGGGTAACTAGGATGCATTTTGTAAGTATTGATTGAAATGACCAAAAAGGAGACTTAATAAGAGTTAGGAAAGAATTTGCATTTTTCTTTTTTTATTTTCTATGTTTTTTATTTACATTCCCAATGATTTCCCCTTTCCCGGTTCCGCCCTCCCCGAAAGTCCTATAAACCCTCTTCCCTCCCCCTGTTCCCCAGTCAACCCCCTCCCACTTCTCTGTCCTGGTATTCCCCTACACTGCTACATCCAGTCTTTTCAGGACCAGGGGTAAATCCTTCCTTCTTCTTGGAAATCAATTGATATGTGAATTGTGTCTTGGGTATTCTGAGCTTCTGGGTTAATATCCACTTATCAGTGACTGCATACCCTGTGTGTTCTTTTGTGATTGGGTTACCTCACTAAGGATGATATTTTCCAGTTCTGACCATTTGCCTAAGAATTTCATGAATTCATTGTTTTTAATTGCAGAGTAGTATTCCATTGTGTAAATATACCACATCTTCTGTATCCATTCCTCTGTTGAGGGACATCTGGGTTCTTGAGCTCTCCTTCTCTGCCTACTAGCTTCTAAGCCAGAGGGTGATGTTGTCCAGAGCTCCACAGCTTATTTGCCTTCTGAGCCTATACTGTCTTTTGAAGGATGCTCTGCCCAAGACTGCGATGTTTTATATTTCCTCAGGTACACTGTGATTTAGTATAATTGTGTTGGACGTGTTCATCAGAGATAGCTGAATTTATGTCACCAGTTTTAAGGTGTCATTTGGTTACTGAAGCAGTATGGGGGCAAAACTTTAATCTTAAATCCAGAATTTTTTCAAAATAATTGACTTGCAAACCTGGGGTAAGTTCATTTTTACTTTTCTATTTTAACTCATTTTTACTAAGATTATTACCATCATCATCACTATTATTATATTAATATTATTTTTATTACTATGCCTGATTTAACATGTGTGTATTAATGTGAATATAAATATTTTAGAGCGATTTTTTTAATTTGTAATTATGGCACTAATATATAGAGATTAATGTCTGTCTACTGATAGTTGCCCTGTACTTGTTTCTTTTGAAAAAAAAATCTGTTTTTCAAGGTCCTTATATTAATTAAGTCTGAAACATAGACATTTAAATGTTGATTCTAGAATTTGTGACTGAAGAATTATGAAAAGGAGGGGAAAAATGTCATTTTCAAATTAAGTTTTTGTTTCCTGCAGCAGGTCAACAGCTGACCTTAGCTGGTGTCATTTCATTATTGTGAGTATAAATTAGATTCCTAGCTGCTTTTCTGTATATTTGAGGCAATAGCTTGTGTGTATGCCATCAGTTTTGAAGGTGAGACAATTTGAGCAGACAGTTCTTTGATTTTTGTGTTTACTTCAGAAGTAAATAGAAGACCCAAAGAATTAAGAGCGGTAGCAGATATGGATAGTTACTCCAGATTTCTTCAAGCTTTCACTTGCTTTGTGGAACTCAAATGAGAAATTAGTGCTTTTCTTAAAGAAGGTATTTTCTGAGTGGCTATTATAGTAAGACTTATCACTGAGCAGTTAATAGAACATTTTTGATAAGAGAAAGCAGAATTATTTCCAGACTATGAATATGTATTGTTTGTATTTCCATGTTCCTGCTTGTGCATTCTAATATACTCGTTTTTTATTAAAGAAGTGTTCTCTAAATTTTATAAAAATAAAATGACACAGAAATGAATCACAAAGTGATTAAAAGAAATATAGATGTCTATAGAGATAACATATATTTTTTTGGTGAAGAAGCTTAAATGGGAGAAAAGAGAGAACATTTTCTAGATGAGAAAGGACTTTAGGTTGTAATTTAGTTTTGTCCTAAAAGTAAATGATTGTTTCAAAATGGAAACAGCAGATGAGGACAAAACTAGAAGGTTAACATATGTCATATGAAGATTTGTAAAAGTTAAATCCGAAAGAAAGATGGTGTGGATTGACTGAGTTGGATGTACTGAAAGGTTATTCAAAATTCCTAAGGCCAAAATTCAACACACTGATGTAGAACAGAAGCCCAACTCTGTTTACAACAGGGCTCTTAAAGCACTGATCCGATCTTAGCAATGTTTGCAGAAAAAAAGTTCCTTGAAGAACTAGGATTTAATGTTTCATCTCTTCACCAAATGGACATTTAAGCCACAGCGATTGGCTTTTATCCAGGTGCAAAGGCTGTATGATTTCTCCATGGTTAAAGCTGCCTCCTTACCAGTAAGGAGGTTTATTAGAAAGAATTATTTCTACTTGGGCATTTCTTAAGATTAAACAGTAATCATTAAACTTATTTTAGTAGATAAAGATTATATTTTTATTGACAAATTTTTAGTACAATACATTCTGATGCTAACTTTCTTTGCCCCATTTCCTCCTATACCTTCATACCCACCCAACTCTATGCTTTTTCTTTACCTTTCTTTTTAGAAAACAAACAGGCAAATAAAAAAATAAAAAAGATACAAGAACACAAGAAACACACACACACACACACACACACACACACACACACACACTGAAAACCCATAAAAATACAAAATCAGAAGCCAGAATAGTAGAAAAAAAGCCCAAACAAAATGATATGAGAGAAAATTGTCTCCAAATGTCCTCTTGGGGTAATTTTGTGTTGGCCATCTAGACATGGGGCCTGACCTAAAGTCTTGTTTCTATACCCCTTAAGACTCCATTGTAGAAAACTAATTTTTCTATTGCAGGCAGCTATGAATTGGTGATGGCTTCTTGGTAGAGATGAGAGCTCATGCCCACTCCCCTCTCTAAGCACTGAGACCCCCATCTTGCTTGAAGCTCTTTAGGCCCTGAGCATGCTGTCACGTTTTCAGTGAGTACATATGTACACCAGTTCCGTTGTGTCTGGAAGATAGTTTCCTTGGCATCAATCTTTTCTGGCTTGTACAGTTTTTCTGCCTTTTCTTCATTAGAATTCTTTGACGCCTGAGGGAAAGGGTTTAATGAAGACATTTCATTTCGTACTGAATGTTCCAAAAATTCCTCATTGTCTGGATGTTGTTCAACAATGGGTCTCTATAGAGGTTCAATCTACTTCTAGATAAAGCTTATCTAATGAGGAACAAGTAAGGCCTGATGTGTGGGTATAGCAAAATGAGTAGACAAATATTGAACTCTGATTTTAAAATCTGCCTTGTAATTCTATTGGTTGGTGGTTAACTAATCAAATACTCACACTTTTTAAGTCATAAATAAATAAATAAATAAATAAATAAATAAATGTTTGTTTCTTAAGCCAAATACAATTGGATTGGTTTTTCTAAATCTAAGATCTTCTTCTTTTAGAAAAAATTATTTATGTTCATATAACTACAGAGTATCCTAGAAAAATTGAGAAAAGGACTGTAGAAAACTCAGTTAAAAGAAAATATTATTTAAATAAGGATAACACTTATTTTTATTATTGAAAAAGTGATAATTAAAAATTCAAATTGTTATAGAATATTTCTATAGTGAGTTCCTGGGAAGATGGACAAACAAACAACTCCCCAACCCCCCAAAAAACACCAAACAATAAAACAACATTCCTCATAAACAACAAAGCTAAAGGAATAAATAATAAAACCAGGTGATTTTGCAATTAGAAAAGAAATTAGGCCAAAGCTTCCTCTCGACCCCTGTGCAAAGAACCCTAGTAAGTGCTTTAAAGAACTTTCTGTGCTGTGAATCTTCAGTAGATAAAATCTTACATCTAAATTTGTCACTCTGAAATCATGCCAACTTCTGAGGATATGACCAAGTAGACTTTGGAAAACCTGGGCCATACTCATCTTCAGTTACAACTAAGGAATTTGAGTAACAAAACTCAAAGCCCTCTGCTAAAATTTCTACTAATTATCTCTCTTTTATTATTTTTAAATCCTGTCATAATTAGAAATGTAAATACTTCTTCAGATGTTGGGAATTTCATTGGGAAGTTTTCCAAATGATGATGATCTTGATTTTAGTAAAACTCCAACAAAGATTGCATGACATCATTTCACTAACCATGTTTATATACTAATTGCTTACTTCCTAGGTCTTTTACTTTACCTAGTAGTGTTTTCATGTTTAAGAAGATTCAAATGTCAATATGCTCATAAAACAATTCACTCATTATTTAGCATAATTTTGATAAAAATATAGGTTTAAGTTGACAAAGATCTATCTTACTTCTCCCTAAAGGAAGTCTATTTGAGGGACAGGGGTTACTTCTACTTTTAAGTTCAAATTCCCAGGATATCAAAACAACAAAACTTCCTACCAAAAAAAAAATAACCGAATTAAAACAATTGAATTAATACATTGCTATTGGTATTCATCCTGTTAATATACAGTATACTGAAATACCTGGGAAGCCTACAACATACTCAGACCACAATGTATCTTATGGAAACTTTGATTCTATTGACTCTTTCATTCTTTAAATTTCTTTTTTTTTTAAAGAAGGAGTTTCCTTCCTGTTTTTGCAAGAATATTTATTTATTTATTTACTTACTTACTTACTTATTTTATATGATTACACTGTAGATGACTTCAGGCACACCAGAAGAGAGCATAGATCCCATTACAGATGGTTGTGAGCCACTATGCTGTTGCTGGGAATTGAACTCAAGATCTCTAGAATAGCCAGTAATATGAACTGCTGAGCCATCTCTCCAGCCCCTACTCTTTAAAGCTCAATCATACAAAACCAATGCACTTCCAATGACAACATCAGTGACATTTATTTCTTAAGAACCAGTGTTTCCTGGTTAAATATTACTTTAATTACTTGTCAATCATTTCCTTTATGACTGAACTTCCGTCTACTCAACTTTAGACCTTAAGAAATCTTTTGTCTACAGAGCTACAATACATCATTTGGCCTCCAAATACACAAAATATGATACTTGGCCAACAGAGAGAACTGCCGACTAGGTTCCTGAAAGCCATACCTACATTAAAGATTTTACAGGGCCACCCAAATGCTTATAACTTCACTAATTATAGAGTTGGAATGTTGCAGACCCAAAGATGAATTATCTTGCTCTGCTTTGGTTTTTAAATAGCCATTCACTCCCACCCCTGTGTCTGTTCTAACATCCTTGTGGATAGCAGATACAATCTTTCAGGATGTATTAACTTAGAAGACGAGTAGCTTCCACAAGCCCGAAAGCTAAGAATGCCATCAGCAAGAAAAACTTCAAAGATCCACAGCAAAACTTTCCCTGTTTGGTGAATCCTACCTATGTGGTGTCCCCACCAAGGTATCTAAAATGTGCCTTAACTTTTGAGTTCAGTTCTGTAACTATAAGAACGAGAAAGTTTAGTCTTCTCATTGGAATTTGTTTTGGGGCAACCAGAATCTGTGTTCCTGGGCTAGGAGCATGCATATTTGACTCAAGAGAAGTTTTTATGTTCCACTGCAGGTGAGAGTTATGCGTCATGTCAACACAGTTATTTGCTAATATCTAAATATTTGTGTTCAAATACAGGTGAGCTTTTTATCTCTCCCTTGGAACAAAAGGCTCTTCATCAGCTAGGCTTCTTGAAAATCTTGCAGTTCCAGTTGCAGCATAAATGCATATTTATTTTATTGCAAAAGTAAAATACAATGGATATTTGTGAAAGCTATTAGCTAGAAAAACAATCTCTGTATTTACATTTGCTTACTTAAATCTGTTCCCACGTTTGAAATTTTTTAGACATAGCTAGATCTGTGACCACAGTTCCAATGGTCTTCCAGATTGTGGTTTTACACATTAGCAGCTTGTTGAGTTCATAAGCACAATGTCACACCTAGTCTTGTAGCTGCACTTGCAAGCTTGTGGGCTACATATTTATTTTACGTGTTTTATACACCCCCCTTACACATTACAGACATTTACACGAAGAACCCAGATTTCAAATTTGTAAGCATCAGAAAAGCCCAAGGAACCATTTAATTAGTCTAGAGCATCTGGATCACTAAGCAAATGAAGAACAACAGATTCTCATCTGCTAGGCCTGGCTTAAGCTCAGGTAGAAGGCTTCCTCTGAAGCACCTTGGGGCACTGGAACCCTTAGGCAGCTGTTAGACCACTGAAACAGCTCTTGGCCCATTTCCTCATGGCACAGTCAACCACTGAGGGTGATGGGCTGGTAACCACCTTCACACCATCTGGAAATCTTTCCAATACCAAGCTGCTAAATCAGAATCTCTGGGGTGGGTTACAGCCACCTGCAGAGTAGCAAGTGTTCCTTGGGAATCAGGTTGAGAGCTACTGCAAGGCCACACTACCCTGGACCTCTGTTCTTTATTCTAGTTTGCTTTCCCTTAACTCAACTCATTTACTTTGCACTGTCACATGCCGGACAATAGTTATGTGGAACATGGTTAGTATGTATTCAATATACATTTTGATCTTGTGATTATTACTGTACTTTGTGCTCTCTGTCTTTGCTTAGTGGATTAGATTCCACTGCCTGAAACACTTGATGTGGAAATGGGAGGTGTTTTTCCGTCTGTCAGACAAGTTAAAGCTTGAATCTGGAGACCAGGGTGTCAGGGTAGATTCATAAAGAGGCTCCTTCCAATTTGCTGTCCCAGTATTTCTGAGGTATATTAGCCTCTTGGCCACTTAATAAGCAACGGCTGCTGCAACTCTTCCTATCATATCAAGTGTTACCGGATTCAGAATCGGGGGAAGGGGAGGAAGAAACATGACAGAAAAGGAATATGCATGCTTGGAGGCTTTCCTGAAGCTTGGAATTAGTTGACAAGAATCCACTAACTTGTGCACATCTAACGTTGAGGGAAAATTCAAACTGTCCACTGTCCTTAATCTTCAGTCTCATACACATGGAATTATCAAGGATAGCAGAAAGAGTTGTTACTGGAGAGGTAGACCCACATGTACTGATCCTATTTCATGCCTATGCCCTATGCATTGCCTTCTTTCTCTCTCCTTGCTCCCCGCCTCTCTGACTTTCTCTATGTCCCTCTGTCCCTCTCCCTCCCTCCCCCTCCTCTGTGTGCATGTGCACACATACACACACAAGTGTTCTAACCAATGGGTATGCATGCAGAAGCCAGAGAAGGATAGGGACTGTCATTTCCTGAATCATTTTCATCTTTTTGGGTCTGTTCTTGCTATTTGAAAATACACTTTAATTTAATGATCTAAACATTTAGCAAGCACATTAGAATGTTTGAATCTATTACTATTTCTTTCAAAGAGTTTTGAAACTTTCAGTTGGATCCTTTTAAACCAACTCCAAATGTTAGAATTGTCACTGTAAATTCTTTTTCACTTTGAATTGTACTTTCCAGAAAATTACAAATTATATCATTATTATTTATTTCATTACTATTTACTTTACTTAGTCATCAAGAATGTCATACATAAGCACTGTACTTAAATAATGTCCAGCACTCTGTCGCCTCTTTAAAACTTTCAATGTCCCTCCATTCCCTCTCAAGTTCATGATCTCTTCTTATATATTATATATGTATACTGCTTATATGTATATTTGTTTAGGGTTGACTACTTGGGGTTAGATAACTCTCAGAGGGGCTTGTTACTGGAGAAAATAAATGTGTTCTTCCTTTCTTGGCAGTCATTAAGAGCCTTAGCTCTTCATCTAGCAGAGGGACCTTATGAAAATTTCCCCATTCCCTTTGGCATTTTGACTGATCCTATCATTTTGCAGGTCTTGTTTAGGTAACCATATTGACGGGATTTCACTGGTGTAGCTTCGCTGTAATGTGTAGAAGCTGTCCCAGTCCTCCAGATTTTTCAATCTTTCTGAACCCTCTGAGCTTCAGGTGTAGGGAATCCATTGTGAATGAACCAAATGGGGTTGGGCACCCTGTTACTTGCTGTTTTCCTCTTTTTTGACTGTTTTTAGATTTCTGTAAATGCACAGTTAAACAGCTCTTGGTTTTTATAAATAGGACTCCATTTGCTCAGGAATTAAGGCCAGCAACTAAAACTGCGGCATCGTAAAACTTAAAGACCATGTAAAAGAGGAGAAACAGTCAACCGAGGGCAAAGGAAATCTGCTAAGTGAGAATCTTTTCCAGCTATGTCATATGACAGGATTGATATTTTGATATTTGCAATATATGAAGAATTCAAAAACAGTAAAAAAAACAAAAACAAACAACTCTAAAAACTCAAATGACCCTATTTTAAAATGGCTACAGATCTAAACAGAGCTCTCAAAAGGAAAAATAGAAATGGCTAAAAAATGACTCAAAGCGCCCATCCTTCTTAACAATTATGAAAATGCAAATGAAACTATTTGGAGATTTCATCTCCTCTAGGTCAACCAAACAACCATCAACAAATGCTGGGAAAACTGTGGGGAAAGGGAACCCTCACTCACTGTTGATGAAATGTAAAATGGCACAGCCACTCTGGAACTCCTTAGAGAACCCTTACAAACTAAAGTAAGTTCATCGTATGACCTATATGGTTTACCTCACTTTGGCATATGCCTAAATGGACATACTACTCCATACATGCTTGTTCAGCTGTGTTCATTGATGCTCTATTCACACACAATAGTTAGGAGGAAATAGAAACAACTTAAATGTCCTTCAACTGATAAATAGAAACTATTATTTTTCCCTTCCAATGAAAGTATCCTGTTACTTTACTTCGTTTCCTGATCACATTGTCCAGAAAGTTCAGCAAAACAGTAAATAGAATTGATCAAGGCTAAAATAATCGTGTTGTTTCTGATCATAGAAGAAGCCTTTAGTCTTTCACTGTTGCAACAATGACTACTGTTTCTTTACTTTAATTTTCTCATTCTTTTGTTTTTATTATCTTTAATCTTTTTTTACGGTTCAATTTTCCCCCTCCCCCTCCCTCCCCCTGTTCTGCCTTCCAGCTATTCCTCATCCCATTCCTCCTCCCTGTCTCCAAGAGGATGTCCCCACACACTGCCAGACCTCCCATTTCCTGGGGCCTCAAGTCTCTCAAGGGTTAGGTGCATCTTCTCTCATTGAGGCCAGACCAGGCAGGCCCCTGCTGTATGTGTGTCCGGTCGTCAGACCAGCTAGTATATGCTACCTGGTTGGTGGCTCAGTGTGAGAGATCTCTGGGGTCCAGGTTTGTTGAGACTTCTGGTCTTCCTATGGGGTCACCCTCCTCCTCAGCTTCTTCCAGCCTTTTCCACAGGGGTCTCCGACGTTAGACCATCGGTTGGGTGTAAATATCTGCTTCTGTCTCATTCAGCTGCTTGTCGGGTCTCTTGGAGGGCAGCCACGCTAGGCTCCTGTCTGTAAGTACATCAGTAATAGGGTCAGGCTTTGGAGCCTCCTCTTGAGATGGGTCCCAATCTGGGCTGGTCACTGGACCTCCTTTCCCTCAGCCTCTTCTCTGTTTTTATCCTCGCAGTTCTTTTAGACTGGAATAATTCTGGGTCAGAGTTTTTGACTGTGGCGTGGCAACTCCATCCCTCCACTTGATGCCTTTCAAGTCTTTCTACTGGAAGTGTATTCTACAAGTTACCTCTCCCCACTGAGGTAGCTTTCATCTAAGGTCCCTCCTTTGAGTCTTGAGATCTTTCACCTCCCTGGTCTGGTATATTCTAGATTGTCCTCCTCCCACCTTCCACCTCTGGAGGTTATATATTTCCATTCATTCTGCTGGCCCTTGGGGCTTCACTCCTGGTCCTCCCCCCATACCTGATCATGTCCCCCTTTTCCCCTGCTCCTCCCCGTCCTCTCTCCCATCCAGTTCCCTCCCTCCCTCTGCTCTCTTATTTCATTCAAGAATTAATTGTAAATGTGTCCAAGTGTCTATCTTTCATATAGTTAGATTATGGTGAATTACACTTATCCAAGGTCCTATTAATCTTCCACTTCTAGGAAAAATTACACTTTGTCATAATGTAATAGCCATTATGCACTTTAATGATTTCTTCATGAAATTTATGGATTCCTATATATCATTTCAAAATGCCATGATTTTTCCATGCCAATGCTTTGTCTGGGGGTGTTTTGCTTTCTCTTCCTTTCCTTTCAGCTTCCTCTTTTTTCTCCCCTTTCTGTTCCGACCATCTCCCATCTCCCTTACTTTATAAATAATGAATTCTACCTTAGAAACTACTTTGGAACATTGTATGTAACCATTCCAGTGCCACCCTTATCTGCCCTCCTGTCATCAGCTGCCAAACCAATGCTTGGTCTTTTAAAGGAATTTTGTCTATTATGTTTTTTCCTTCCTATGTTTTTTTTTTAAAAAACAAAACAAAAACAAAAACAAAAACTTAACTGAGATGTCCCCTAAAATTAGATTTCCCTTTTTTTTTTAACCTTACTTCAAGGACACAGTGCCTCTTGAATCTTTAATTCGTCCACTCCTGTAGAGAAACAGTCTCAGCTACAATTTCTGCACAATCTCTCTGCTCTTTCTGGCATTTCCATTTTGTCTTAGAATATGTCACTGTGTTTTATTAGTTGTTCATCCTGTTTTCCATCGCCTTTGTTTGTTATTTTTCCTTCCCTAACTAGTTTATCAATTCTACTTCTTAAGGTGTTCACATTTTTCATAAAAAAAATTGTTCACTGAAGTTTTTATGAGCTGTTGTTTTTAGTTACAAAATGTTGCTATGCATTTTCAACTCTCCAGGACCAGTCTCAAAATTTGCCAGTATCATTTTAACATTAGCATTTTAAGTATTGTTTCTGATAATCCCAACCAGATATGTTTGCATTTTCTATAGCTTTTGCCCCCCCAAAAAAGAAGTGTTAGCTTAAAACTGTGTTTGTGGAAGTAAGCAGAGACCTAAGATGATGTGGTCTTCCTGTGTTTGATGCTGCTAAAGTTCTTGGTGTCTCCAGTCTTGTGAAATAGCTGAGAAGCCTTATGTTTTGAAATCAAAATAGGGAATACACCTCGGTGCTATCCTATACTATTTGCATGTTGTAGGTTAAGTACGAGGAAGTTGAAAACGTTACAGTGTGGCCTGACAGATGCTCAGCTAGAATTTTGCTATCAGAAAATACCCTGAGAGTCATATCCTCAAACCTGAAACTGCTCTAAAGAGATTTATGCAGCTGTTGAATCTGGCCTGATCATATGCCACTCTCTAACTTGCACAGTTTAGAGACCTAAGAAATGTGTGTGTGTTTTCATGTTTATGTGTTCTGCTTTTTCTAGTTGATTAGTTGTCCTTCAGTGGAGGAACCAGTCCAAACTATTGGTTCTACCACTACCAGAATCAGAATTTAAGGTAACTCTTTTATTCTGGAATTTTATCTAATAAAAGATTTGAGTAAAATGATAATATTTCATATTGTTAGCTTGATTTTTTTCTCAGTGATTTTCAAGTATTCTTTTTGTCTATGCTTTTTGGCTTATTATTATTTTTACTATGAAGTGTCTAGGGTATACTTCTCTTCTGCATTCATCTTGATACTTAAATCTAGGTTTCATGAGCTTTGCTAGTTTTGCAGATTTCTTAGGTTTTCTTTTCATTAGTTGTGGGGCCTTTTCAGTTGAAACTCCTTCAATCTGTTGAAAGAAAACTCTAGGGGAAATCATTTGGAATGTAAATACAGAATATAGAAAATAAAATAAAATAATAATAATAACAACAATAACAAAAACCTCTGTCTTAAAGCCTCTTGTCATCCTACCTCTTTCCTGTCTCCCAATGAAGTTCCATCTAGTTTACCTCATCTCCATCTAGTCTCATAATCCTGCTGCTTAGATCATCCATTGAATTTTTATTACAATGATTTTTCTACACATTTTATAGACTTTCGGTTATTTATAATGTTATACTTGCTACTGCTTTTACATAAGATAAATAATGTCATTGTTTAACTAAAGGATTTGGGAGAACTATGGGATGTACTTTATCTTTATGCATACATGGTAAAGAAGAACATCAAAAGTTCTCCTCTGGACCAACATAAAGTATCTGTTTAGACAGTGGACTTGGCAAAGCACATGCAGGCTCATATGGAAGAGGATATGTTTCACAAGACAAAGCAATGACAACGCCTAAAGTCTGAATGTCTTTAAAAGGCTCATTTGTTTAAATAACATATCCAGAGATGTTTGAGGGAACTGCACAAGACTATACAGATTCAGACAAAACTCCATGTGGGCAAGGGGACTGGAAGTTAGATTTTCCTAAGTGTTCTTAACTTATACTTTATCAGAACAAAATTTAAGATATGGAGTGCAGCTGCTGCTGGCTGGCTGCACAGGAAGGAGAATTTCATCCTTAACTTCCTGATATCCCTTTCTTGGCATTCGGGATTTATCACAGTGTTGTCTGGAACACCAGAGACACTGACAAGGAAATTCATCTTTGTTTATCAAATGTCAAGAAAGGAAGAGTCTTTTGCACCCTGTGTTGGCTGAGGCTATGACCACACCCCTACCCAATCGTTTCAGAGAATGTTTTTCTAATACATTCTTCAGAGGGTAGAGGTCTCTGAAAGCTGTGGGTCTCAGGCCTCCCTCCTCCCTACAACCTACAGGACTGCCTTCCTAGCTACATAAACCTTGGTCCCTCAAGACTGACAAGCCTGAAGTGCAGAAACAACTTGATTTTCATCAAGATTTCAGATCCCTCCATTCCTCTCTTGGCTTCTGGAGGTTTTTCAACCTTTCTCATTGAGCCGATTGCATATTTATTACTCTTACATTGCATTTTTAGTTGTAAAATATCAGGTCTGGTTGAATTTTCATGCAATCTAGCCTGCTATAGTGAATGAAATGGAAATTATTTCTTTAATTAGAAAAGGCACAATCATCTAAAACCACTCAACTTGTGCATGAAATTGCAATGCTTTAATGATTTTTTTATTTTTATTTTTCAGTCTTACATGTTTTAAGAAACGGTTTTTTTTGTTTTAATTTTATTTTCTAAGTTTTTTTTTATTTACATTCCAAATCATTTCCCCTTTCCCCTTTCCTCCCTCCCCGAAAGTCCCATAAGCCCCCTTCCCTCCCTCTTTTCCCCATTCAACCCCCTCTCGCTTCTCTGTCCTGGCATTCCCCTACATCCAGTCTTTCCAGGACCAGGGGTCTCTCCTTCCATATTCTTAGAAATCTATTGATATGCAAAATGTGTCTAGGGTATTCCGAGATTCTGGGTCAATATCCCCTTATCAGTGACTGCATACCATGTGTGTTCTTTTGTGATTGGGTTACCTCACTAAGGATGATATTTTCAAGTTCTGATCATTTCCCTAGGAATTTCGTGAACTCATTATGAATAGCAATTATTTTCTTGGGATCTTTTTACTCTCTTCCATTATGAACTTTTTAAAAGACTCATGTTTGGAAATGTGTTTCCTGATTACAACCCGTTTCCTCTTCCTTTTCCCTTTCATAGACTTTCTTGATTAACTTTATTTTAAAAGTTATTAGTTAAGCCTGTTTGCTTCAATATAAAGTTTTATGTCACTATTTAGAGTTTCAAATTAAGCCAAATCAAGATAAAAATCCACTAGTACTCAGACACCTCTGAATGTGTCTGGAAAAAATTAATGTTGTTCGTTAGGAGCACGTTTGCAAGAAGGCTTAATATCTTGGCCAATAAACTCTGTGAGTGCAGACAGAAGCACCAAGTAAATTTGTGTTTAGTAAAGCATTAGTTCTCAGATGTGAAGGCTCAATCTGATCACTGACATTTACAAGTGACATTTGCTTCTGACCCAGCCTCCCCCACACACATTGTCTTTAATCATACTGGTAGCAAGAGAGAATGGTAAAATTAATTAGAGAAAAGTCCTCTATTAACTTTCAGTTTTTCACATGCACAGAGCAATTCAAGGAGTACTTAATTTATCTTTGTTACTAACATGATAAGGCACATGAAAAGGGGAAGAGGCAGACACATTACCTCACAGAGACTTAGGGATGTAAGCACACTCAGAAGGGCAGTTCATAGCTGTATCTGAAGTGCAAGGCCATTGTTGTATACCACTTACAGCTGCAGAGATAGAGCACAGTCACGACCCCTGATAAAGCTTTCAGGTCAATAAAATAGCAGGAAGGCAGTAGACAGACACAGGCAGTTTAGTGCCTATGAAGAGAGACAGTGTTCTTAGCTCTAGAACACTCAATGGTGTTGGATAAGGCAGCAGAGAGACAGTTTCAGATAAGGTCATGGATAGCAAAAGCACTTATCAGAACAGTCACATTAAAGGAGTAGATCAAGAAAGGGGGAGAGGGGATTAAGAGAAACTACATAAAGGTGAGATTTACTTTGAGGTATGAGAAACATTTTCCTACTAGGTAAGGGTAGTAGTACACCACTTTATGAATGTAGGAAACGTGTGTGAACAAATTACACCAAATGTTTAAGTTTTATACCTAAAATTTTACCATTTAAAATGTGCAGAGTTCATTGCAATAAGTCATTTCTAAAATACAAAGGGATTCACAGAGAAATCCATTAGTGACAATGCCTGACAAGCTAGTTATCTTACAAACAATGACTGCTCTTTAACAGGGTAGCAGGCTCTACCACATCAGGCATAGTTAAGGGCTGAGGGACATGCTTCTAGTTTACAAGTGAATAATATACTTTGATACTTTCAAGCTGAGCCAACAACAGATGTCCCATGGAGATCTGAGTTTGACACGATTGGTGATGTTTTTCAATGGTGACCTCCTATTTCATCTGCGGTTCTTAGATGCTGTGACAGCACAAACAGCCATTGGCATGTGCTGGACAGCACATCAAGGAAGGTCCACATGGGCCAGCTTTTGTGTATTTTTCTTGTTTCTGAACATTTCTGAAGCAACAGTTTCCTTTTTATCAAAGATCAAACCCAAAGTGGGTGTGAATGCAAAATGTCTGTAAGCTATCCTGATTACTTATAAAGAAGGTTTTCACAGTATCCTCACTGTCAAAATTCATTTTTCCCTGAAGTGAGGCAACGATAGCTCACAGCATAGAAACAGGAATACAGCATATGGACTTTAAGCATTTTTTGAAACAAATCATGTGTGAACAGAGAGAATAGTTCCTCTTGGGCGATTGCACTGTATTTCTTCCTGGACCCAGATTTCAAAGGCTGTCTCTCAACCAAGTGCAGTTGGTTTTACTAGGAAATAAATATCCAAAAATGCAGCAGTGAATTCATGCAGGTTTCTTCTTCATGTTGCCGTGGAGACCAGTCCCTCAGATGCTGGGGTCATAAACTTCATAAGCACGTACAGTCAAATAAAATGACCTATCAGAAGTACAACATCTCAAAAAAAGTTGGCCTCCACAGTTCAAAGTCTACAAAGGACTCTGGCAAGTGCATTTAGCAATAGCATTTTTGTTTATTTTATTTTGTTTTCCCAAATATGAAGTAATCTCTGTAATTCGATTCCTCCAAACTAAAAATTTCTAAGGAATAGTTGATACCTAAAGTAGTCACATTAGGTCTTCAAAACTGTGCACATGAATCTCCCTCTGCTACAAAGAATAATGAGTTCTCCAGTACAGGGCAAACTCAAACTATCTTCTTTTAATGACCATCTGAGTCCATCATAAAAAAAACTGACCCTTGTAAGAATCACTGTTTTGCATGTTTGATTTGGGGGTTTTCTTTAAGAAAGCCAAAAGAACATTTAAAATTCATTTATCTATATTACTTATATATTTAATATTTGGTCAGCACATAGAAAGAGGGTCTTTGAGGTCTCCTTCTAAAAGGTCAACAAAAAATTCAAAGATCATAGTAAATAATTTCATTGCTGCTTAATATAGAAGTAAGGTCTGAGAATCTTGGTACCTTCTGATCCCTTTTAGCTTCTTGCTTAGGAAATTCTTTTGCTTAATAAAGCTGTGTGAAGTCCTGCTACATTCTGCATCCGCACGAATGAAATGCCTAACAGCTGTGATTCTAGGGCTGAGAATCGACTATTGTTCTCAAATGTTAGGATATTGCTGCTTGTTCAAATCAGACTTCTAAAGAATTGTGCTGAAAAACAGAAATAGAACTGTAAGGACACCAAGAGAGGGTTGTGGTTATTATGAGTATGATTCTGCTCTAACACTAAAAAAATCTAAATAGGAACCACTTCTGTTTTTCTCATGTACAAAAGGAATTGATAAGATTTGATGAGGTCAGAGTCATATCGTCAGAGTATTGCTGTCTTCCTACTGCTTCCCTGCATTTGAAGTCTCTCTAGTCACTTGGATTTCCTAGTATCTGTGTGTATTTTCTAATTGTACCCTGATCTATAATGATTTGTCTTATTCAACCCCTGGCCAAAGGAGGTCCAGAGAGAAGAATATGGTTCTTGATATACTTTTTAACATTTAGTAAGTGGTTAATAGTAATACTGAAAGCATCGAGTATCTTGTGCTGGCTAACTTTATTTTATCTTCACACACACTAGGGACATTTGAGAAGAAAGAATACTAATTCAGAAAATGCCTTTATAGGATTGGCATATAGGCAAGTCTGTAGGACGTTATCTTGATTGTTGATTGATGTGGGAGGCCCCTATAAAATGTGACTGGTGCCATTGATTCACAAATGGTTCTGGACGGTACAAGAAAGCAAACTGAGCAAATCACAGGAGAAATCCAGTGATCCTTAGTGCCTTCTGCATCAGCTTCTGCTTCTAGGTTCCTTTCCTGTTTGAGTTCCTGTCCTGACTTCTCAGTGACAGACTGTGTGGTGTGGAAAAATAAGCTGAAATAAACCTTTTCTTCCTCAAATCCCTTTTAGATGTTTAATCACAGTAATAGAAACCCTAAATTAGTAATATGGATTACTAATGGGTCATTGCTTCCAGACCCTTTGGTCATGGTTCAGTCTTAAGATGGCAAATGGGTGACTCACACCAGAGACTCAGAATCTCCAGTAGAATGTCTAGCGTAAGGATATATTTTAAAATTTCCATTTACAATTTCCCCCAGCATAATATTTTTATTAATTATTTGGGGATTTCATACAAAGCACCCTAATCATAGACTTCCATCTTTCAAGTTAGGAAAAAAAAACCTATGAAGGAAGAGAGTCCTGTTACTTTTTTTGGTTAATGTTCAAGAAAATTTGCCTTGTGAAGCACAGACTACAGACACACCATTTTAGTAGCATTGCTAATTTGTTACAGGTTCAAATTTCTAGGTTATCTTTGTTGTTGTTGCTGCTGCCTTAGGTTAGTTAGTAGTTCTGTAATAACGTACCTTTCCCCTAATTCATTTGGAATTTCTTACACTCCAAATAAATAAACACATAGCAGGCTCAGTGACTACCAAATACTACTTTCCTTCCTCTAATTCTTGGTGAAAGGGAAGGATCTCTACATAATTCCTACAATTTAGTTTTAAAAGTAGAAAGCCCTGAAGAATTTTGATGAATTTTGTGCCAAACACACATCTTTAATGTGTCAGTTTTTCATGTCTACCTTTAGACTCATCGTCTTTATTTCTGTGTAAGGCTGGCTAAGCTGGTGTCCTTCTGCTGGATAGGCAACTGTCATCCCATGGGAAGGAGAGCCTGTCTATCAGAACCCATCACTCCCATCTTTCCTGACAGCAACATCATCCAGCTCACACACAGATCTCAGCATACTCGCCTAGGAGTTCAACTGGACACTGACATAAAAAGCATTTCTCTCTTTCCAGCTGAAGTGGGAACCCTCTCTGCACCTTCAAAGCTCTGGCACTCCAGGACTTTTGCTTCTTTCCTTGTAATAATAGTAATTATTATTTCTTCAATGGTCTGTTTTCCAGTTTCATAACTCTCATCTAAGTATACCTGGAAGACCCATGCTGGTTGATGATGTTTCTATTCTGAGTGTCACTGAACCACAGCTCATTTTTATGTTCAGTACCATTCTTCCTCAAACTCTTCCATTTAGTTACAATGGATATAGCCTTAATTTGAAATGGCTTGATTACTCATGAGCTTGAGAATTTTTCTTCTTGTTGATTGGTTATTTATATTTTCTCATCTGCACACTGTATGTTCAGGCTCTTGCTCCCTACTTATTTCTTTAGATAGTTTGCACACTAACCATCTTCTGGTTTATGTTCTTCACAAACAGTAACTTGAATGTATGTCCTTCTTTAGAGGTCTTCCAAAGAATGGAACTTCCTTATATATGTGAATTCAACTAACTGTATGTTTTATCTTGTGGTGAATTATTATGTAATTTGACTAATTGCTTCACCTGACACCAGTATAACTTGTATCTAGGTTCTCTTTTAAAAACTTGCCAGGCTTATCACTCACAGTTAAGATTGATTTAGCTGAATTTGATTGTTATCCAGACAGCATTTCTCTGAAAGATCTCCTTCAGTCCATCATTCTTAGTTAAAGATTCGATACAAACATTACCTTGTCTCCTTATTTGATTTAACTTAGTCACTGTCTGAATATATAGATTTAAAGGTGGGAGCCAGACTGACCCTAGTCTTTCTCAGAGGCCTTGATAAAAGGACAAAGGGAACTTTAGTCCTGTGTCCTTGTCTAGGAATAGACTTAGCAAGGTCAGTTTTGAGACTGGAGCCAGTGATTCGTAGGAGTCAAGGTTACGGCTTCTGGGGTGCCCCTGGATTTAAGCAGCTCAGGCATCTGTGTCTGAGGTATCCTGTATGCTCTTTGCCAACATTTTCTAATTTAAGTCTCTAATGACTTAGGTCATTTTCCGACTTTATAATAGTATATAGGATGCAGTACTTCTTAATAAACTTGCTTGGCATACATCATCAGCTTATGAAAGAAGTCATTGTTCCAACTATTGCTTTTGACTCTTTTTATTTTCATTTCTTTATTTTTTAATCATTGTCCTCATACTCAACAACCTCACTCTTCAAGAACCTTGTACTTATGAGTTCAGTTTTCATAATTGATATACTATTCTGTGTGTGTGTGTGTGTGTGTGTGTGCGCGCGCGCATGCATGCTAAATATTGAACTAAGGGCCTTTTGTATGTTAGACTATCTTATCTATCTTGAGTTTTCCCCTGTTTTCCACATGCCATTACAAGAGAAAAATCTTCCTGGACATTTGAGTTGAAATGTTGTTCTTTTCCAGTTGCAGTCTCTGGCTCAGAGGTGCATCGTGTCTACAAAGCTGCTGCCTACTTGTACCTCTGTGAACCACAGATTGAATTACTGTCTTTCTCTGTGTTACTGGCAGAGATCAACATCAAA
The DNA here is from genome assembly GCA_036184795.1 of Tokudaia tokunoshimensis. NCBI lineage: Eukaryota > Metazoa > Chordata > Mammalia > Rodentia > Muridae > Tokudaia > Tokudaia tokunoshimensis. The sequence goes on along the minus strand of BTHU01000001.1, from coordinate 139,378,448 downwards.
GAGGAGGAATTAGATTTCATCCCATTCACAGGAATGGTGGGCACAGCAGCTAAGTATAGAGAATCACCCTAATTTTACTGTGTTGCTAAGCTTAGCTGGCCTCATCAGACAGTGTTTTACACTAGATAAAGGAACACCAAGCCTGGACCTGATGCTTGCAGACATCAGAATGCACATGGTCACTGCTCTTTCACACTGGCCATCCATCACCATACCAGAAACTAAACAGGTGCATTTACTCACACATCTAATGAGCCACTAAGCCCTAGTTACTATGGACACAGCTGCCCTTTAGTTCCTTTGTCACTCCTAGAGACTCCTCCAAGGCCTTTAAGCATGCCCTCCTTGAATATTTATCCCTTTTATATTTTATTTTACTCTCTATCAGAACATCTTGCACAGCAAACAGAAACCTCACTGCAAAACATCTTAAGAAAACAACATGAAATGTTGAGAAATTATTGAATCAAACATTCATAAGAAAAGACATGTCTTTACTTGTATCTTGACTCAGAAGTTCAAATTACACCATTGAAACTCCATCTTTTCCCCACTGTTAGCTGTGCTATTCTTTTGTATTGGCCTGGAAATCTTGCCTGTCATCTCAATCTTGCTGATTTCTGATGTGATAATACTCCTGCTTCTTATTGTGATATTGAAACTAATCAAGGCCAATCATCACTTCTTAGTCATCTTTATTTTCTTTCCTCCAGACTGTAGTGACCCTGGCTAAAACCCAAACAAATACAGTTAATTGAGTGAATTCACAGTGTGAAATCAAATCCCAGATTTTTGTATTAAAAGAGTTTTGAAATTACATTCCCATTCTCTGATGGAGTGTAGTTTCTTAAAGAATAATTCCTCCTGAAGAAATTCATCTAGTCATATAGCTGAGCAGAATGGCAGAAACATACTGGCACAAGTCTTTTATATGTGATGCAAGGACATTTTGTGGTTTGGAACCATTTTCAATAGTGGAGGGGAAAGATTGCATAAGAATCCAAGAGGTTAGAGACCCAAGAAATGAGTCATGTTTAACAGGCCTACTTTCTGGCACTTGGATAGCCTGAATCCCATCCAAGACTGTGTTTCTATATACATAAATGTGAAGATTTACTTTGAGTCTCACTTACTCATATTTCTGATAAACTGGGATAGAAGTTCTTGAAATAATACATCTGTGATATAACAAGTTCTCAAAATAATACCTCTCTTATGCCATTCTCGTATGCACTGTAATGTTTCCTTATTGTGGATATCCACAAATGGTTCTTAATGAATTGAGGCATCTGTTGTTATAAGACTTTGGGCTATTATGATCAAATACACTCAGAGCCACTTCACCAGGGGGCTTCTTCCAAGAACACGGCATGCTTTGTCATCCTCAAGTCCTTATTAAAGTATGATAGGCACTGGGAACGCCACTGGCAAGTGGTCCCTGTTGAAAAAGCCAGGTTCTGTGTTATCCTCTGACAAACAATTAGAACATGGATAGAAATGGAAATAAACACAGTTCATTAAGAAAGGGAACCCACTCCTGAGCATAAGAATGAGACTGAGCTGAGGAAAAACTATGCATTCAGGAGAAGTAGGCCAGAGGCCTGGTTATGTAGCCTCTCTTTTCTATGTTGTTGTATAGTGTGTGTTTTTTACAATTATGCTTTGCTCTCTGCATGAAGTCTAGGTAGAAAAGGTCTTTTGGTGAACTTCTGCTACTGGCTTCCTTTACATGTTAATTGTGATGGAGCATTCCCCAGTTTGTATTCTTCTGCCAGAAAAGCAATCATTATCTCCATGAAGACCAGGACATTGGCAGCATAGAACTCCTAGGCCAGATTCACATGAAAGACACTATAACTACATGTCATTCTTCTGTGTTTACTGGGTTTTGATGTGCATTAGTCAAGCTCGAATTAGAGTTGGTGTAAACAGCAACGCCTACCACAAAAATGCTCTTGTGAGTACTGCCACAGAAACCAAATGCAAACAAGACTTCAAGTGTATACACAGGGAGTATCCCATGTTACATAAGCCCAAACATAAGGGCCTTTCAGTCAGAAATAGGTGGAAGGTTAAGAGAATATCATGAGAAATTATAAAGCTGTAGATTTCAGTTTCATGGTTACTTAACAATAGATAAGACAGTTTACATTCTCTATCAGAAACCAAATTGCTGACTCACTGGGTAAGAAACAATGCTGACTCACTGGGCAAGAAATAATGCTGACTCACTGGGCAAGAAATAATGCTAACTCCCTTTGAAAGAAATAAAAGCCAAATTCTAAATGTAGAGCAAATCCTCATATTGTCAGGAAAAGAAAAGATGAATTGACAGATGTATGAAACCATGTACACATTTGCAATGTTTTTAAAACATATTTTTGTACATGTAATGTGTATCTGTCTCCCAGTGTATATTTGTAGGTATGTGTTGGTGCCTGTTTTGGGTTCACAAAAAGGAAGTTGGGTTCTTTGGGGCAAAAGATACAGGGATATGTGGCTTAGCTGATGTAGTTGCTGAGAACTGAACTCTGATAGACCAAGAAGTGGTTGTGAAAGCTGAACCATTTCTCCAGTTTGTGGCTTTTTATTTTATTTCTATTAGCCCTCCAGATGGTGGAAACATTCAGAGTTCTCTCTAGGAAATAGTATAGCTTAGATGCGCTTTATTCAATGTGTGGGTTTATCCTTTCTAAAGGCTTTGCTTTATCAAAATTTAAGATTGGAAATCATCTTTGAGATAATTCATTTTTAATTCCTTCTTTCACATTAAAGTATTAATAGAAAAATATTCAGTAGAGTCACAAACTATCAGTGAAGACACCAAACAGTGACGATTTGTATGTATGTAATGATAAAGATAAAACTGTAGACTTCAGTTTTATAGTTAACAGTAGATAAGACAATCATTTTACATTCTTTATCTGAGCCCAAAATATTGATTCACTATGCAAGAAAGAATAATATTTGCTATTGGCAGCTGAGCCATTTCTCATCTTTATTGGTTACTCAGATAGTTGAAACAGTCAATGCTCCATACAATTGTATCAAAAATGACAGTTCATAAACACACACACACACACACACACACACACACTAAAATGTGTGGATTTATTCTTCCTAAAGGCTTTGTTTTATAAAAATTTAAGGTTGAGAAGTGTCTTTGAGATCAGCATTGGCACCAGCATTATTGGCTGCTGACTTAGGTCCTTAAATCAATAAGAATGGTTTCTCATTATACCCAGTTTGCCTAAATTGGTGAAGTTAATCAGGGTTTGGGGACAATTTTCAGAAAGTCTTTATTTCTTATTTAGTAATGTAAATTTTCTGCACAGATCTATAGTTCTCAAAAAAATTTGAACAGTTAATCATCAGCCTGGCAGTGCAGGTGTGATAGAGATGAAATGGTCTACACGTATCCAATAGACACAGTGCATTGAGGCGGGGGTTCTCTTTAAGTTGCATGGAACTGGTTTTCTTAGAAAGATATTTACCTGCTTTCCATCAGCTTTGTGTCCTGAGTCAATCTGAAAGAAGATTCTAATCTATGTTGTTTAGCTCTTTAATGACTAGATTTTTTTTTTGATACAGGCTCAAGTGTTGGTTCTTTGATCTTCTACCATAGCCTGCTACACACAGAGTGTGTTATTGTGAGGGCTAGGTTTGGAGAGAAAGTGTGCTTTGAAAAACCTACTCTTGTACTATGCTGTTCAGATCATTATCTTATGTTCCTTAGTATTTTGAAAACCCCTTTCAGCTGGTGCCAGTATTATTGGCTGCTACCTTAGTATATAAAGGGGTATGTGTTTATGAATAATGGGGAGTACCATTCATTTTTAGCCTGTCATAGTGAACGACTGGTTCTTTTTTAATAATTAGCCTAAAATGTTTTTGGAAAGGCATGTAAAGGAGCAAATTAAAGGGAGGAGGGGATGCCAATTCTTTACAACTTCAGAACCTTGAAAAATGCATCACTAGAGTCAGTCTTCACAAGAAATCCAATTTGAACTGTAGATTTGTCTCTCCATGTCCCCATTCTATTACGGATATGGAAGACCACTTTTCCCTCTCGGTCACTAATTCTTCCCATTTGTACAGGTTAGGTTTGTCAGAGAGTTTTACATAGGAAGAGTAAAATGAAAATGATTAGAGAAAACACCTGTTGCATTTCTCCCAGGGAAAAACAAACATCATCCTGACTAGGAATAATAGTCTATTTCCCTAAAGCCCCAATGCTTAGGACAACCTCAACACTGTGCTAGACTTTCCAGGCAGGATCAAGCATCAGGCCACTGACTGAGAGTATGAAATAATTGGATAATGGATCACATATACTTAACATGCACTTTGGCCTTTGATCTTGAAGTTATTAAACTCTAGGCTCCCAGCATGGCTAATTTCACAACTTCTTGTACTTTGTTGTTCAATAGTCCAAACCTTTGCTGAAGTGGAGATGACACCCTTTTGAAACTCTGACACTCCAGTTGTCTTCTGATCATGCCAGGCAAGAATAAAAAGAGGAGACCCTGCACTGTGCTTCAGGGAGGATCCAGGCTCCAGAACTGGTGGCTGATCAGAGCTTGTCACCACCTCTTCCAAACTATAGTCGTGCCTATAGGCAGAGTTATTTAAAATTGTCGAAGAATCTCTCTATTAACATTGCTAAAGCTTGTTGACAAAATTCTGTTGCTTACAGGTTAAAGCCTCCCATCTTTCAGATTTACTATTTTAAAAATATTTCGTAAAATATAAATATACTCGATTCTTTATTTTTAATTTTAAAACCAAATAAACAATTCAAGTAATTACCAAAGAAAAATTTTCTATCAAAGGATCAAATTAGTCTTATAGGTTAAGTTCATCATTTTGAAAACTAACATATAGTAGTATTTAATATCCAGGTGAACATTGCACATCCTATAGATTAACATTATTTTATGAACTTTCCTTCAAATATATTTTTGTGGTAAATTTATATATAGTTATATGTCATTACAAATATGTGCTGTATTAAATTTGGCATTCAATTATATCACCTCATACATTAGTTCAATACGTATTTGTTAGAAATCAAGTTGCTGGAAGTAGTAACCTTTGAAAATTGTCATGATGTTTGACATGACAGTATAATTTAAAAGAGGAATTATAGGACTCACTGAATGGAATGAACTTCTAGGGAGGAATTTCAGGTCTCTGTAATTAGGAAGGTGTTTTGGAATGTTTTCAAGTCTTCAGTCATGGTAACTGGTGAGTAGCAATCTGTTGGTTCTACAAATCTCATAGTTAAAATATTTGATGTAGAGGATTACAGTTCAATGTTGTGATCATGGAGGATCAGTCCCAGCCTCAGATTCATACGCTTCTTTTGTATTTTCTCTACCCAGATCATGGTGATGCTGTAGCCCATCAACATTCACAGATGAATTTCCCAGGCTTCTCTGTACTCTTAGGTCTGTACTATTGCCAATGAACTCAGGCTGAGAAATAGACATGTCTGATTTAGAATAGTAATCCTTGACATAGTTTTCTTTTGCAGACTAAAAGGATCTGCATAGAAAACCCTTGTTAATATTTCATTGGAATTAGTAACTAATCAAATAATAATGCACAAAAAGATTATACCAGAATAGCTGATGATTAAGAATTACTCTTACAGCTTTTCTAAAACTAGGGGTAAGTTGACTCTACTGATCAGGGAGCACAAACATGCTTTTCATAAATGGTTACACACACTGTTGAAAGGTCACCTTATTACTGAAACTGATAAACACAGGAGGCATTACCAGCCTAAGTACCTTCTATAGAGGGTGATTGCCATAAAAAGGGACCCGAATGCAAATGGTTTCCCAAGGTGTTTGATGATTTGTAGTTCTTGTGAATATGGTTCCTTTAATAATTTATTTTCTGAAAGTTCATTCCAATATAGAGTTGCTACTGATTTTATGTTTACTTTTTTTTCTAAATGTGAAAAACTAAAATTTGACTATAGAGAAGCAAGAGGGGGTTGAATGGGGAAAAGAGGGAGGGAAGGGGGCTTATGGGACTTTAGGGGAGGGAGGAAACGGGAAAGGGGAAATGATTTTGAATGTAAATAAAAAAATCTTAGAAAATAAAAATTAAAAAAGACCATTTCCATAGTTATTTCATATTGAAATTATTGCTTGATGTTTGATTTTATGTTGAGAGAGAGAGAGGGAGGTGAAGGGGAGAGAGAGGGAGAGGGAGAGGGAGGGAGAGGAGGGAAAGGGAGAGGGAGAAAGAGAGAATGTAAAGTTGAGTATATAGGGAGGAAGGGAGAATCTGGAAGTAGTTGTGGGAAGGGTAAAATAGAGTAGTGTAAGTGGGTATCTGATCATGTCACTTCTATTAGAGGACAGACTTTTACATTTCTCTACTAAGAATGATTCTGTCTGTGAATTTGGCCTATAGAGGAACAGTTTTCAGTGTTTAATTTAGTTGAGGTGTTTGGTCATTAAAGGATGTTGAAATTTATAAAATGTTTCTTCTTTATATAAAGAAAAAATTCTATTGTCTCTTTTCTCTTTGTATGATATTTTATGTGTGCTTCTTGTGTATGTTGAAACATCACTGAAAGTAGTAGCTCAAATCTCTGTATCAAGTGAATAGTATTTTGGTTCAAATCAGAAGCTAGGGTTCTTATATGAACTGTCCCACAGCAGAAAATATGGGGCTAGATAAGTGAGGGTGGTGACTACTCTTTATTGCTTTGTGCTTTCAGTTATAATCAGTCCTTCATGATGAAACTCCTGTTTTTTCGTCTGTTCAGTATTTGCTTCCACAGTGACATCATATGCTCAAAATGCTTAGTAGGTACTTATTTACAGTAAGGTACAGTAATTAGAGTTCAATTATATTTTTAGAAATTCCAAATTAAATACTAAGATACACTTTCTCACCTGAAAAACAAATTGTCTTAAATGATTCTCAATACAAAAGAATTTAGCATCACAAGGAAACAAACCTTTGGTCCTGGCTCTGTGGGATTTCCTAGATGAGGGTAACTGATGCAGGATGATCCACTTTGAATGTTGGTCACAGCATTCCATGGGCTGGGGGCCTGAGGCTGAGTAGAGAGGAGTAAGATTAGCAGCATCATTCATCAGTCTGTCTCCTAACTGCAGAAGTATGTGACCAGATGCCTTAAACTTTTCCTGACACTATGTACCCTCCGTGATGAACTGTACCCCTGAACTACGAGCCAAAATAAAGTTTTCCTAAAGGTATTTTTTCCCATTTACCCACACAGCAATGAGTAAGTAACTAATACACATATAAATGCTTCAAATTCAATCAGTTCCCATATTTGATATGCTGCAGACAGCCGACCTAATCTGCACCTCCACACGTGTATATCTTTTACTACCTTCTAACTTGTACTGTTAAAAATAGTTGAAGTTAAGCACCTTTCAGCTTTTCATGAACAATCTTTGTTTCAAAGTCAAGAATTAGGGAGCAGATTGTTTTTCACTTGCTAGCACTGTGGGCAGTGAATCTGGGCTTGAACCCTTTTGTGATCGGGCATCATGACGATGTGGCAACGTGAGATAGAAAACAATTGGGAAGCTGATTGCTTCAAAGTCCTACCACCTGATAACAGGGTTGGTTGCTTAAGTGAAAACCTTGTTCCAGCATAGATGCCATCAAGCAATCTAGCACTCAAAGTGTTTTCGAGTTGATTGGGGTCATGGTCCTCTGATGCTAAAGTCCACAGTTAAATAAAACAATTTCTTTTTAAACACTCCCTTCTCCACTCCTTCTGAATGGGAAGTGATGGGATACAATTACATAACCAAATTTCTTTTAAAAAAAATCATTTAGTCTAAAAGAAAACGAAAGATATTCAGAAATTTTGTAGCGTAGTATTGCTTTTTCATGCTAGGCCAAAGGAGAAGTTATTTAAAGTTTCGTCAGATACTTATTCAATGCTTAACATGGAAGATATTTATAGGGACAAGAAAATTCAGTAGCAGGTCAGTGAGCGTGCTCCCAGTCTTCCCTCAGCCATTCTTTCTTCACAAAGTAGAACAGACTCAACAGACTCTGTGAAGTGCAGATCCGTTGACTGTTCAATGCTCAGACTTCTCTTTGGAAGATAAAATGGAAGCTTCTCTGCATGCTGCATTCAGTCTGCTTGATGGCAGTCCAGGCTCACCTCAGACTCATTTCTCTACCTCTTCCTCTAGAAATGCTGAGCTTCAGGTCACTTCAAGAAATGTAAGTGTCTGTCTTGAGTACATGAATTAGAATGTGGAGTCTTCCTGTATGTAAAACTCCCCATGTTTCATCTCATTTCTTCCCTCCCTCCTTCTCTTCCAATCTCGATTCCTCCCTTCTCCCGGGAAATACAGGAATAAGCTTCCGTGACCAGCAAAGATCCCTGATCCATTCCTATGCTTCTTTGGTTTCATTTGGTTTTTGTCCATTTTTCTTATTTATCTTTATTCTGTTACTACTTCATATCTCAGTTTTGATATGACTTTATTCTAGGAAATCTTTCAGAACCCCTTTCATCTGTTATTTTAGTGAATTAAGTCAATCTGACTCCTTCAGCCTCTTACAGAATTGAATGATCCAAAACGACAGACATTGTCCACATTTTAGTAACTATGAATTATTCCTTCCACTTACCTGTTAGATAACTGAGCCCCAGAAGCTAACAGAAGGTAGGTAAGCTTGACAATAAAGAAATATTAAACACATGAGTCACCTGCTTCACAGTTTCAAGGAAGTGATCTGAGAAACCTTGCCTTTTATGTACTGAGTTTATAACTCATTTTAAAGATGTTTCTTATGAAGGCAGAGCACATGGAATGGTTACTTGTTATGATTTCAGACATCTAAAATGTGCTTGAAGAGAACTGTGGGGCAGCAAGATATATAATAATATTCTCTGTGACAGTATCTTTGTCAATGTGAAGTTTATTTATCATCACTGTAAATACTCATGAGGAATAGAGCTATAAAAAGGAACTGTGCTTCCATTTTTAGACACATCCCTTCATTGGTGTATGTGGTCCAAGCACATACTGTCTCTTGCTTTGCAGCCTGGATAAAATTACACCCACTGTTTGGCATTTCATTCCCTTGAGTATTTACATAATCCCTCTGGCTGTGGTTATCAATTTACAGAGCAGAAGGATTCCCATCATGAGTGCTTGAAGGCATATACTTGGCTGCATCACAAAATGAGTTTTACCTGGATTGTTCCTGGCAGTGCAAGCCCCCATGTATTTATAATTTCAGGGGACTAGAAAGAGAATTTCCCTAGAGATGATGGGGGTAGTCACCTGATGTTTGGTGAAATCAAAATCTGCTAAGATAAAACCACCCCTGACAAGTTGCCTTCTTTCAACGATCTCTTTCTTTAGAAGGACATTTTAAGTTCTGACCATTTGCCTAGGAATTTCGTGAATTCATTGTTTTTAATTGCAGAGTAGTATTCCATTGTGTCAACTTGAAAATATCATCCTTAGTGAGGTAACCCAATCACAAAAGAACACACATGGTATGCAGTCACTGATAAGGGGATATTGATCCAGAATCTCGGAATACCCTAGACACAATCAGCATATCAATAGATTTCTAAAAAGATGGAAGGAGAGACCCCTGGTCCTGGAAAGACTGGATGTAGGGGAACGCCAGGACAGAGTAAGGAGAGGGGGTTGAATGGAGAAAAGAGGGAGGGAAGGGGGCTTATGGGACTTTCGGGGAGGGAGGAAACGGGAAAGGGGAAGTGATTTGGAATGTAAATTAAAAAAATAAAATAAAATAAAAAAATACTCTATTATAAAAAAAAAAGAAGGACATTTTAATATGCAGAGCACTGAACCTGTCTGGAGTAAAAGAACCATCCTCACACCAGCTCCTTTGAAATCTCACCCTGTGAGAAATTGCCAGGTGAGGTCATTTTTAAATACAGTTCTTTAGAGGAAAGATGGTGCAGGCTTTTGTTTTTACTTTTGTATCAAAATGATAAAGTTTACTAGTATATTTTAAGCATAGTAGAAAAAGAAAATACTGTGTTAAACTTTTTTTTAATGTATCAAATAAAAATTCATATTAGTTACTAAATGCAAATTATTGAACCAGTTAGTCTGTGAGCAGAGAGAATAGAGTAAATCTTGTTTTTTTTTATTGTTTGAAGAATATTTATTTGGTTTTCTTTCTTTCTTTTTTTATTTTAATTTCTAAGTTTTTTTTATTTACATTCCAAATGATTTCCCCTTTCCCATTTCCTCCCTCCGCAAAAGTCCCATAAGCCCCCTTCCCTCCCTCTGTTCCCCATTCAACCCCCTCTCTTTTCTCTGTCCTGGCATTCCCCTACATCCAGTCTTTCCAGGACCAGGGGTCTCTCCTTCCTTCTTCTTGGAAATCTATTGATATGTGAATTGTGTCTTGGGTATTCCGAGATTCTGGGTAATATCCACTTATCAGTGACTGCATACCATGTGTGTTCTTTTGTGATTGGGTTACCTCACTAAGGATGATATTTTCCAGTTCTAACCATTTGCCTAGGAATTTCGTGAATTCATTGTTTTTAATTGCAGAGTAGTATTCCATTGTGTAAATATACCACATCTTCTGAATCCATTCCTTCGTTGAGGGACATCCGGGTTCTTTTCAGCTTCTGGCTATTATAAATAAGGCTGCTATGAACATAGTGGAGCATGTGTCCTTACTGCATGCAGGGGAAGCCTCTGGGTATATGCCCAGGAGTGGTATAGCCGGATCCTCTGGGAGTGTCATGCCCAGTTTTCTGAGGAACTGGCAGACTGCTTTCAGGAGTGGTTGTACCAGCTTGCAATCCCACCAGCAGTGGAGGAATATTCCTCTTTCTCCACAAACTCACCAACAATTGCTGTCTCCTGTGTTTTTGATCTTAGCCATTCTGACTGGTGTGAGATGGAATCTCAGGGTTGTTTTGATTTGCATTTCCCTAATGACTAAGGATGATGAACATCTCTTTAGGTGCTTCTCAGCCATTAGATATTCTTCAGGTGAGAACTCTTTGTTTAGCTCTTTACCCCATTTTTTAATAGGGTTACTTGGTTCTCTGGAGTCTAACTTCTTGAGTTCTTTGTATATATTGAATATTAGCCCTCTGTCGGATGTAGGGTTGGTAAAGATCATTTCCCAGTTTGTTGGTTGCCGCTTTGTCCTTTTTACAGTGTCCTTTGCCTTACAGAAACTTTGTAATTTTATGAGGTCTCATTTGTCAATTCTTGATCTTAGAGCATAAGCTATTGGAGTTCTATTCAGGAAATTTTCCCCTGTGCCCATATGTTCAAGGTTCTTCCCTAGTTTCCTTTCTATTAGTTTCAGTGTGTCTGGTTTTATGTGGAGGTCCTTGATCCACTTGGAATTGAGCCTAGTGCAAAGGATACTCAAAGGATAAGCAGGCTGAGAAAGAAATAAGAGAAATGATACCCTTCATGATAGCCACAAACCATATAAAGTATCTTGGTGTGACTCTAACCAATCAAGTGAAAGATCTGTATGACAAGAACTTCAAGTCTCTGAAGAAAGAAATTGAAGAAGAACTCAGAAGATGGAAAAATCTTCCATGCTCATGGATTGGCAGGATTAATATAGTAAAAATCTCCATCTTGCTAAAAGCAATATACAGATTCAATGCAATCCCCATCAAAATCCCAACTCAATTCTTCATAGAGTTAGAAAGAGCAATTCAAAAATTCATCTGGAATAACAGAAAACCCGGGATAGCTAAAACTATTCTCAAGTGTAAAAGAACTTCTGGGGGAATCAGTATCCTGGACCTCAAGCTGTACTACCGAGCAATAGTGTTAAAAACTGCATGGTATTGGTACAGTGACAGGCATGTAGATCAATGGAACAGAATTGAAGACCCAGAAATGAATCTACACTCCTATGGTCACTTGATCTTTGAAAAAGAAGCTAAAACCATCCAGTGGAAAAAAGATAGCCTTTTCAACAAATGGTGCTGGTTCAACTGGAGGTCAATATGCAGAAGAATGCGAATAGAGTAAATCTTGATTGCAAGTAGTAAAACCACTGTGATGTTGCTCATTCTTCATTCGTATGTGTACATTTATAGGCAATAAAAACTATAATATTGGTGCCTATTATGACTTCGAGTGCCAAGAAACCTGCATATGATTTTATCTGTGTTCTTTAGATGAGTTGCTGATATCAAAAGGAAAAGAAGGGAGAAAACTATTTGAATACACCAGTGTCCTTCAGTGTCAATGTTGTCCTTCCAAAGAACTTTTTCTTTACTAACAGAAGCACTGAAGCCACTCACAAAGATTCTGTTGGGTGCTTTAGACCTTCATGCTTGTCATTTGTAGATGATTCACAGAAAGGAAAACTACTAGGAAGATTCTGAGCACCACGATCTGCAAGTGAATTTCCACGCAGACCCATATTTAAAGATGTGTTTATTCATTTGTTAGATTCCCAGTTTTGTATTATCAAATCAGCCTTTCTGTGTTGTCATAAATTTTCTCAATTTAAGTAAACTTCTAGAGAAATTTTGTTTTCAGTATTACCCAAAGAGTTCTTAGGTACAGTGCAAGAGGAGCCACATATCCTCAAATCTTGGAAAACTGACAGTAGTGCTCGAATTTAGCATTATTTGTTCAATTTGGTAAAATACAAATTGGTGCTTGCTAACCCCTTTTTAATTCAGTAGGTCCTGGTAGAACAAAATAATTTGATTTTCTAAAATGTTTCAAGACAGTGAAGATTCTGTTATGGAATGTGTTTGTGAAAAAGCAAAACACATATTTCTATCTCTGACTTTTTAATTAAGAGAGAAAGAGAGGGATTATTAGTAGGAATCCAACGTGAATGCAGAGAAGACTAACAATTGTGCGAACTGTATAGAAAGGTTCAAGAATACTTTGTTAGCTCTCCAGCTCTGTTCTTGACCATAGAATATGCTAAACTCCCAAAGTCTGAAATAACACACAAATATAGAGAAAAAAAGCTGCCTTCCAGTTATGGAATTTATAGGGATATAAAATTCATATAGAATCTGTCAGCATTGATTAGCTCTGTACTCACAGAAGAATAAGGTTGAATCAAATTTTCAAATAATGGTGCAACAAAGAATAACTGTACTTATAACGTGTTCTTTGTGAACCACATAAGTAAACGCTCATGTTTATGTGGTTGGGTATGGCATTATACATTTATAAAATTTTTCCAGTATGCATAGTGAAATGTACAAATGAAAATAAAAAAGTTATTTAGCTCATAAACTAGCAACAGAAATCAAGTAGTTACTTTTCGTATTATGAATCACAAATCCCACTGTAACTGTTGTCATGAAGTAAAACTATGTGCAACAATGATACTCTATGCTTCCAATGATGTATTGCATACTACAAGTATCATTTCACACAATAAAACTCTAGTGCATGATTATCAAGTGTTTTAACTGACTTCCTGAAATGGACTTTTTCTTCCAAGACTTATTCTCCTTTAAAAGCATGGTTCTGCATGTTTCTTTTATTACCACATCATTTTCTGCATAAAGCAATCCTTTATGATTGCATTTTGTGGCCTCTTTTATCAAGTCACTGGATAATCCAGCATGTTTCTCCTGACAAGCATTACATTGATGCTATAAATATCACAATGTTCTGTTCAGAGACTATCATGAATAAAAGTGTAACGAGGAATCTGCTTGTTTTTTAAAAAAAAAATTTCCAAGAGTACTCTGTAATTTTCAATGGGAAATTTATGAATAGAGGTAATCCCTATGAGGTTATCTAAGCTCACACCAAATGCAGACATGAGGGCTTCCATACGGCACAAAACAAACTTTGCAAACTGCCTGGTCTTGGGTAAGCAAATTCATATAAAACCTTTTGATAATGAGAGTATTTAGTCTAATCTTATCTTTCAATGCATGATTTAAAAATTGTAAATGACTTTTATAAAAAATATGTGATAATTTTCCTTGACATCAAAGTCTTAAACATAAGGCAATGGATTGGAGACACTTAGAATATTGGCACAGAGGGTTTAATGTAATGAATTCAGAAATAATAAAAATATTGAATTTCTGAAATATTTTATAGTGAATTAATGTAAAGTTTAAAGCCAATTACTTATTCATTCACTTATAATATATTGTTATATTCAGTTTTGTTTGCTACTTAGTGATAACTAATGCAGTGTCAAATAACATAATATAGTCAATCTCCAGTTATCATTATTTTTAACCAAAAACAGTTTATATTTAAAGGAAAGCTATTCTGTAGAACAGGCAAAAAGGTTAAAGGAGAAAAGTAATGTAGTACTACTTGCAGTAAGTATTGTTTTTCCAAAATGGTTAATAGACCTTTCAGCAACATGTTGTTTTGTTTTCTTGGAACTAGAAAAGTAAGTGGTGAACTGTGAATATTTGATAATTTCATTTTCCAATTTGTAACTATATAGAATTTACCCGTACACACACACACACACACACACACACACACACACACACACACCATCCAAGTTGTCCACTACAAATTCTTATTAACATGTAAATGAACTGACTTTTCCTCTTCTACAAAAGTCAAACATAAAGGTCAATCAAGTTATGTCTCACTTTAGTGAGGCAACATTTAAGTTATTAATATTTTAAATATTCCTAAATGTGACTACTGTACATTTCAAATTTGTGAAAAAAGAGAACAAAAAATTTAATGAACAAAACAGAAGGACTATTTCTACAGTAAATAAATCTATACACATATTAGTTTATTCATGTATAAAATCTTGTATGCATTTAAAAGTTCATTATATTTTCAGGTTTAATACATTTAAAATACCTGAATTCATATCTCTTGATTAATTAGTTAATATTTGGGAAGTCTCTGACAATTTTAGATACTGGGGATTACTGTACCCATAAGTCACATGTGACCCTTCAATAATGATCACTGTCACTATGGAATAGACTATTAGAATGTACTTTGAGAATATGATAAATATGCCGGTAACATTTCCTCAATTGTACATTTTATGGATCTAAATATGGTAAATTATTTCTAAAAATTTGAAGTGACTGGTTTGAGGTTTACTTTACACATGAAATAGACAATGTAATTTCAATATTCAGTCATTTAAAACAAAAGAAAACAGGAGGGTAATTATATTGCCTCTCATGTTGCATACATGTTTGCCCAATATTGTGTATATGTGTTCTCACATATGAGACACCTGAAGAAAGTCAGACAAGTATTCTTAGTTACAGCTAACAAACTGGAATTGAGCATATGCTTTGAATTTTAGTTGGAATACAGATTGATCTAAGCCGAGGTTGCAAGTGAAATTAAAGCACACCAACCACAGTGCCGCTCCACTGCCCTGAATACTGTATCTACAAATCAGTGGAGAAGATAGCTACCCACAGACCCAATCAAAGCTCTCACTGAACTTTGGTTTTCAATAATGAAATATGTAATCATGTTTTATTAATTATCTTATGTTCCTAAGGAGCCCCCCAAATCAATGACATCGTAGTGTCCTTCCCGTGATTAACATATTTGAGTGAATATTTCTCTTCTCTACTTATCTAAGTGAGGCTATGCAAGGGATCCCCAAAGATAACATGTATTTGGGGGAAGTAATTTACCCTGACATTTAAGAAAGATTTTTTTTACTATACTCAATTAAAACATATTATTGTTAATAATATACAATATTTTCATGCTATTTTGGAAAAATGTGAAACAACTTGACTGCTGCTTCTGTGAATCTCAGCTGTGAGGAAAATATGTTTAGGATAAGTCCTTAATATCCCTTTTGAAAATATGTTTGTCGTTTCTTATTCAATGTAGATTTCTTAAGCAGCTGACATTTATTTTCTTTCCCACCGCCTGCCCTTGATTCCTTGAAATCTGTTTTCCATTTATTTTGCATTTATTCATGGTCTAATGGCTCCCAGTGATTTTCAATTAGAATTTTTAAGGAGTGAATTTTAAGTTGTTTTTATATACTGGTTGTTAATAATACTTAAGCATTAAAAAGCCTTTATTTGCTGATTTCAATGACTCATTAATGTTGAGTCTTTATTTGTTTCTATTTTATACATTAAATTGAATTGTATAGTTCACTAAATGACTACATGATGTTACAAAAGTAGTTATGATACCTCATAAACAATTTGTTCATACACTGAAATTCAGAGCAACCAAGACCATATTAACTTTGAAGAATGAAATGTCTTCCTTTATTACAAAAGTTGACTTTGGAAACTCTATGCTTCACAGCAAAATTTGACTCTGGGCTACCAGCTTGTATTACAGCTTCTGTATTGTACAGGTTTTGAATGTAACAGAACCACAAAGATGTTGTTTTTCTTTTCTGATGATCATCATCATGGCCGTGGTGGTGACCCAAAGAGATCACTCAGGCATGGACATCGTCCACATGGAGATAGGAAGATTTTAATAAAACATGTCAGAAATGAGTTTCAGTTAAAGGTACAAATGAGAGTTCACTCCTAACAGTCCCCTGCTACTCATTCCTCAAGTCATGTAATAGGCTCTGTCATTTTGACATATAGCATGTTTCTTTTCCTCCATCACCTTCGAGTTAACTGGACTGTATGAGGAATGGAAAAATAAAAATAAAAGGGGACTGACAGGAGGTTAGGATTCCCGGTGCCCCTGCCACTGTTTGTATCTTTGAAACATTGTGAAATCAGTAGATGTTAATTTAATAAGAGAAATCCCACTGGCTTTCCTGCAAACAATAAAAGGGTGTGCCTGAGTCTGTACCTCTCTTCAATCATTCTTGTATAACACAAAATGGGGACAAATGGCAAAGACTCCAATTAACTCAATTTAGACTAAGGAGAGAGATGAAAAAGTTCTGCAGCATGTTTCAAGCTTCAAAGACACCAAGGACAACAAAGCAAATGTTAAAAGGACAAATTGGACTACTTTGAAAACAGCAACCGCCAATCCGTGGCTTTAATTCATGAAATGAATGTTTCCAGCTTTCTACAAGAAAGGACTTCATCATTTAATGCAAACCCAGGGCTTAGGATAGCACTGAGCCTTTGCCACTGCTTGATTCTCCAACCGCTGTTAGCTTAGAAATGGGGAGGATAGTGGCTAAACCTAGAGAAGTTACTTATTTAAAAAATGTGTGCATGGGGAAAATATTTTATTTTTAATCATGTAAGCATCCAAAATATGGAAATGCTTATGGCAGCATGTTATCAAATATACTGCATAAAATATGTATATGAGAACTTTTTCTGTAATTTTATCATATTGTTTAAAAAATCGACTTCTCATTCAAATGCTTACATTTTGTCTTTTCTCATGATTTGGTCCTCAAGAAATGATACAATTTGCTCTTAATTCACATTTTGGCTTCTAATACTCTCTACTTTTTGAATTTTCATATACTATGAAATTACACTTGTAAAGATCATTTCCAGTATTACAAAAATTACCCTCCTGCAGGCTTGTTAATCATGTTCCAAATTACATAGGAAGTATGTTGAAAATTTGTTTGTATTTCTAGTCCTTGTGGCTACATAAAACATGTGATGTATCCAGATGTATTATAAAATGAAGAGCAATTATCTAAACTTAAAAATAAAGACCTCATATAAGAAGAAAGATAGAATGAAAGTGTTTTGGATTAGCCTCAAGGACATTTGGTTGAACATGAAAAGTACATCAGGGTCTTTGAAAGTCAATGTAAAAGGTCCACCTGACTCTCATTGAATAAGATGGAGTATCATTAGTTTCTCAAAGGAAATGATGCTTGAAAAGGAAGTTTTTGTTCTCTAACACACTCAATAACAATCTCTTCAGAGTTTGTGGCTTGACATAGGAGGTTGCCATCCTTACAAGGGATATTTGAGTTTGGAACAATAAAATAAAGAGTTTTGGTGTAACAAGGTCACTGGGCTCTTGTGGTAGATTCTGCAATTTCTACCTTACATTAGAGTTGTTGAGAACTCCAAGTTGCTTTCTCAGCACACTAAGAGGAATGCTTTAGGAAAGCAAGTTTCAGATACAATCCAACATCCTTCTAACCCAGTATAAGGTGAAATTCAAGCTCTCCATATGAATCCCGAGACCTGCATGGCAGTAATCTTGAGGAAGGATTAGTTAGCCATCTAGTCATAATAGGATGGTTCCCCATCATGCCGGTGTCATGGTCATGATCATGATGAATCTTAGGAATACGGCACATTTGGGCTGGCAATCAGAGCCTACCAACATCAGGTCCTGACACCAACTTGCAAGGAGGAAATGCTTATCAACCTGTTAGTTTTGAAAATAGGACTTCGATATTAGAATTCATTGTCGTCAGTGTTTACTTTGTAGTTATGGGATGCTGATCAAGCTTTTTCTAATGCTTCTGACATACCTGATGAACATATTCCTGATTGGTATTCTTCAAAAGTTAACTTCTCCGGCTGCGGAATTAATTTACCTACCCACATGCCATCTGGCTCCTGCTGAAGCATTTAAAATAAATTGTAGAGAACATAGAGTTGTTATAATCTATCTCTGTGTCCCCAAATATTTATTTTAGCATTTCTTCCCAATACCTGCTATAAAAATCTCTTCTATAAAAGAAACAATTAAATCATAAAAATAAAAACACTCTTCCTTTGAGTTCCTTATGCATAGAATTTTAGGTTGCAAATTACTTAATTTTTCCAAATTATGCTTAGATCTTTTAGTTTGTAGGCAGACACCCTGAAAAGTAGAATATGAAAGTGACTAGTCTTGCCATCAAATGAAAGACTGGAGGGGCTCCAGAGTTCCACAGCAGTTCAGGCAAAGTCTGGTTGTTCTTGTGGCTTTACACTGATTGCCTTTTTAAAAGTGTTTTATGCTTGTCTGTTTTTAAAGGCTGTCTGCCATGGCTCCAGGATAGACAATTAAAGAAATGCACTCTATTTGATTCTCTCTTAATTAGTCAGTAAAACATTTTAAACATATTCAGTTAAATCAAGTACAAGCAGCTTTAAAATTATGGCCAAAATTCTTTAACTGTATATTAGTCACCGTTTTGTTTTGATTTTTGTTTTTTTAAATAAAGTTAGGTGTTAGCCTGTGCTTCACCAGAATTATAAATGCTCAAAACGTAATAAATTTATTCTGGAAATATAAATGGAAAATCTTGTTTCCATTTGAAAATGTAACAGTGAGGATGAACATCTTCCAGGGCCTGAGGAGGTGCTGGGCAACAGAGTTAGGATCTCTCAGCTTTTCCTCTGCCTTAGATGCCATGGGTGAAGACTTAGGTGCCACGTCAGACTTCTGCTCTCAGCTTGTGTCCTTTCCTTCTCATCCTAGCTGACTGGGAATCAATCCTCTCTCCTGCCTTTCTTTGCTCATCTGTCATCTTATATATTGTGCCTTCTCTGCGTCTAACTCCATGCTTCTCCCCTAAAGCCAAAATCTATGGAAAATAAGAAGGCTACTGTATTATTCCTTGTAGGTTCCCTCCAAGAACAGCACCAGCTATGAAGCAAATCATTGCAAAAAGTCTGTTAAAAATGGAAATGGATACCAGTGTGATGGGAAAAATATTACTATCTGGCTTTCAGGATTATTGTGAGGATGAAAACTATTAAGGTGTATCCATTAAGTCAAAGTATTAAAACAAATACCATGGTTTTTTTTTTCTCAGCAACACAAGCTTTAATAAATGATTGAGAAATTTCACTGTGTCAAAAATTTTAAAACTGTTACATATTTTGGTCTAAGACATGTAATTAGTAAATTCTGGCATTGCATAGAGTAACTCTAAATCTCCCTATCTATTAAGTTCTTGATTGGCCCTGGCCTTCCTTGATGGGGTTAATAAGGACTGTGGGTATCTCAGACTAAGGAGACATGACAGGAAAAGCCCACAGTAACTGCGGTCTGCCTTGGGCTTTTTGTGATCTGAGCATAACAAGGTAGGCCTGTCTCTGGGTTCTTTGGAGGTGAAATGAAGCGATCGTTGGATACAGGGCATAGGAGTTGCCGGGTCCTGACAGGCTAAAGTGCGACCTGCTAAATCCTAACCACTGCAGACATCTTAGGACGAGTGAGTGGCCAAGACAAGGGGTTGTGTGCAGAGCCCTCGGAGATAAGGGAAAGAAAGGGCAAGGGAGATTACTGGTCATCTGGCCTCTCCGATCACAACAAACGCCAAGCACAACAGCAAACACAACCTTTGGGCATTATTTCTCCAAAGCGTATTTACCAAGTGCTTGCTTGCTTAGATCTGAAGACTTGGTTAAACATGAATTTGTAATAATGTTTCTCACTTTCTTACCTTCTGTTGTAACTCTTGCTGTTTTTGTACTTTTTTTTTTAACTTAAAAAAATATTACCTGCGTTGACACTGTAACTCTGACTCTGAGGAAGAAATAAGGGGAAAGAGGAGAACACTTCATTTAAAAAATAGAAATTTCAATGAAAAACAACTGAAACTAAGGATTTATAATTATATGCTCAATATATTATATTATGTATAACATACTATTAAGTACAACACATAATTAGATATATATTAAATTTCAAATACATATATAATTATACATGTTATTCCCCATTATAAAATACTATTTAGAAAAGATTAGGCAATTCTTTTAACTTATGGCTTTTCTGGGGGGCTTTTATGAAACATGGTCTCACTGTGTAGTCTTTGTAGGCAGGCTGACCCTGCTGGCACTGACCTTTCATTGACTCCATATTTGTATTCTACATTTCCTTACAAAACAAACCAAACAAAATAAAAACAAAAAGAACAACAAAAAGTGTCAGTAGTAATGTTAAATTTTATCTTGTTTTGTGACTAAGGCATACAAACATTTATCATTGTACCTGATTACCAAGGGGAATTTAAAAGTTATTTTTTAAAAAAAAAATAAATACACATGATGTTTTATGTGGTTTTCTTGTAGCGATTTCTTTGCACTTTATTCCAGTTCTTTTCCTGCGTGACTTTTGCTCCAGTTAAATGGGAATTGCAATTTGGTACTCTGTAAAGGTTCGGTACCAGGGACATATTCGAAGCATAACAGATTCTTAAAGATGTACAATGAGTTATACATGGACACAATTATGCATCCTGCTCTTCTGCTGTGAACACCCTGTGCCTTTCTGATGGGGGATAGTAAAGGACCAGCCTTCCTACCAGACTCATCTATTGCTAATTAAAATTCTGTCTAGTTGACATTCATATTTGTGGATCTCTGTTTTCAGGTACATTCCCCATTTCCTTAGGGAAGTAATTCTTACAGCATTATACAGTGTCTCTCTTGACAATCAATAATTGGTCTATGTACACAGTGCCTGAAATTAATATTTCTACTTTGAGAAAAAATGATTTCATCTTTCCTTGCAGAATCATTATCAAGTATTAGCTCTGTGGCACCAGAATCCCCAGACTTCCAGACTGATGGAAATGCAGAACGCATGAGTGTTTCCTCTCCTTGAAATGCAGGCGTCTGTACACTAAGCTTACATGTCTTTATTCCCCCATCATAAGAATTCCCACAGACTGAGAGAAGGCCATGCAATATTAGATGGTGAAAGACACTGAAGGTCAAATACTTGAAACACCTCATGTTCATCTCTAATTTAATGATTAGCTGTTCATTTAAACATATGGCTTGTTGGGCTAGGGAACCCCCAGTTTTAAAAAGAGTAGCTAGGTGCAAGGTCAGTGTGAGGATCCAAGTGGGAGAATTCACTCTGCGTAAAGGTCAAAAGGGAAAAAAAGAAAGAAATGGCAATATGGCAAATCTACACAGATTTGTCCCCAAGCACTGATGTTCTGCCAAAAGTAACTCAACAGACTATGGGATGGCCTATTACCACTCTTTACCATATGCTCTTGGGATCTTTGAGGGGAACTGTTCTAGATCCCCAGTGGGAAGAGCAGCCTTCTCAGCAGTCTGAATTTGCAGCAGAAATTTCTCCTCCTTTAAACTTCACTTGTCGTAGTTTGTGTCTCTACTGTTGTGATACAACACTGACCCATAACAACTGGAAAGAGGTGAGGATTTATCTGGCTTGTAAGTTATAGTCCTGCTCTACATGCAATCTTTGAAATCAGTTGTTACATATGATCTAATATATTCTTGCTGTCTTCCATAGATACATGGTAGTAAATTTTCCCTTCTTTCAAAACATGTTCCATGCACTTGTTAACACATTAATAATATTGGGATAAATATTTTAATTGAAAAATTATTCATAAAAACCTGACATGCTAAATTTGGAGGGAATATATACTTCACTCTTTAAATCCAATAGATATATACTCTATAAGGATATGTATCATATGTATGTATGAATTCTTTGGAAGTTAATGTTTACCATGTAAAGAAAATAATCCTCTGAATGGCAGTTTAATTTTGAATTCCTTCCCCTTTCTTCCTCGACAATTGCCTCCCCTCCACTTCCTTCTTCCCTTCCTTTCCTCTTCCTCCTGTTCCCTCCCTTCCTTTCCTTTTCCTCTTTTAATCTCTCATCTTGTGATGATCAAGCAGGGGAAATACAGGATAAAGCAATAGCTCAGCTGTTAACAGCATTTACTGCTTTTGCACAGAACCTGATGGATTCTATTCCCACATCAGATGCTCACAGACACCTGAAACTCCAGCTCCAGGTCATCTGATACCCTCCTTGCAACCACATGCACATGTGAGACACACAGTAAGACACACAAAAATAAAAAGTAAAAAAATAAGTGATCACGTGTATTTTTGTACATGTTTTGCAGGAGCACACATTCTAACTAAATCGTCAGTGGTGAGAGATTTCATTGAGTGTGGGTAGGGACATGGACATCAGGGCTAGAGTCTGAAGGAAATGGTGGGAACATTAACCGCTGTAGATGGAACTCTTCAGCACATACATAAGAAATTAATTGAGAATTTCTTGGACTAGATAAATAAATTGGAATTAAATATATTCTTTCTTAACAAATATCAAATGTAAAATTTTAAAACCATCTGTGATTTTTCTGAAAGTTTGGAAGTTTAAGTTAGGTACATCAAAATAAAAATGTCTAGCATGTTTTTCTGTTGCCAGGCAACACTGATAATCTGAGTTCTCACAAGCAAGTGCCAGAAAAATGCTGAATGCAATGAATGTATCCCCAAAGCGAGTGAGTCAGCAATGGTTATTTCAAGAAGTGGCTGTACAGAGCCACAAAAATCCCCAGTGAGCATGAAACTATCTTCAGACTTTGTTGCTTATCTTTGGCAATGCAAACGCTCATACCTCCTCTCAGTGGTCTCCAAATGAGATATAGTCAAGGAGCCAAGATGTATTCTGTCCAGTCCTACCGAGGTACTGACAGTGAAGCCAGTGCACCATTTCAGTGTGCAGAGACTGGGGGACCACACCCTTATCCCCAGGGCAGAAGCCAGTGGTTCAAGTCTCCCAGCTGGGAAACAGGTGTCTCTTCTGGATCACTTCAGACTAGGAAGCAGGAGGAGGAAGAGAAAGCATGCCTGTGTTCCTGTTCCTGGAAATGCTCCATTTAAATTTAAGAATCACATTTCCTTCTTGTAAAAATACCAGTTTCATCTGCAGTGGGTTCTGATTTTCTTTGCTCCTTGTTTTGTCCTCAAAGAATTGCTTTGAAATGGAATCTGTTGAAGACAAGAAGTTTTCTTTCTCTGTTTAGTAAGTGCATATGAACTCTTATGGATCATAACAAAATTATAAAAACTGTGATTTGTGCCTCCGCCTCATACATGAAGATGTGTTTGTTAAAGAGACTAGAACTTCAAGACTTGATTCCCTACCAGGTTAAGATGGATGACTGAGAGACAAGTGGCCCTAACAAACATTCTCTGACATTGGACTTGGCGAGAGTGAGGCTGAGCAGGGATGATTATATATATTTATATCTGTGCACTGAATGAAATGTATGTTTTTTATTTGGTGAAATGACTATAGCTTTTTGAGCAGTCATTGAATGAAGATGTCAGAATCAGTTAATTTCTGGCTTACAGAGTTTAGATGGGACTGAGATCAAGCAGGAAAGATCTAACCTAAGAACTAAATTAAATATGGCAAAAACTTCAGGGTTTAAATTTTTCAGAAGGTAGGACTCTCACATTTTAAATAACTTTTGTCCTTGATGTAATGTCTATAATTATTTTCTTTATGATGAGCTGTGTTATTTGGGCTAGTTAAAAATATAGGTATGCATATTGCTAACTTAGGTGAGGGAATTTTTCTTACTTTGTTACTGTAACCAATATTGTATCAAATTCTAGAAGTAGTTTAACAGCCTGGGGATCATTTGTGTCTACTGAAGGGTATTTGGTATAAGTATTCCTCTTACAGAAATGTTTAGATAGAAATGCTATAAGTTTGTTTTTTATGTTATTGGGGGGGCATAGAACATATTTAATACATGGATAAGTACACTTGGTATTACAAAAGTCATGCAGTTTTCAGGTTATTTAGTTATTATCTTTTGCACTTGCTAATAATCACAAACAAATTATTCTTTTGTATAGAAGAATTTTATAATACTATGCAATTGCTTAAAATCAGCAACTGATAATAATAAAGAATAGGGACCCATAGAAATACTTCATAAAAATGTTAGACACAAGTCATTAGCTTCCTTAAAGTTTGGATCCATTATAAAATATCCTTTTTTCCCCAGTAATAATTTTTATGTTCCTTGTATTTTTGACCATAATTATATATTTTAAAGACAAAATATTTGTAAAATTCTATATATGAAATATTATTTGTAAAACACATATCAGTATACAAAATATCAATACATTTTATATTACATATCTGAGTAAAATACTGATCATTAAATTTAAAGAAACAATTGTTTCATTTCCTTAGATGACTCTGATAATACAGTAGCTATTTAATTATTAGCAGATAATTATGTCTGTCATCATTTTTATCACCAGTGAATAACTATGATTTTTAGTAGGACATACTTTGTCCCCAAATGGATGACTTCATTTTTAAAAAGAACTCTAAAGATAGGTCATAGTTATCCACCACTCAGTTCAAAGCAGTTTCTAAACGTTTTGTTTTCTTTGAAAAATGGTAATCTCATAATACAGTTGTATTAAAAAAATATGGGAAAATTCCATGTTTGTCACAGTGAGAATTTTGCATTTGATTATCTCTCTTTTTTTCTTTTAAACTCTGTAAACAAACTTCTGCAAAAAAAAAAATTAGAAACTTCAAAGTGGTTTAAGGCATCTGACAAAGAATCATACTTGTCTAAAATCAAATAACCATTGTGGATTTAGGAAATGTATTTTGTCAACTTATGCTTTAAAAAACACAATAGCTCTAAATTCATGGACCAACCATGAATTTGTTGTTGGTTTTAAACCAACATTCAATTCTGATGTATAATGTATTAAAAGGAGAATGACTAAAATAATATGATAATGATAAATATAACAATACTAAAACAATATGATAAAATAATATAATACGTCAGAAAATTTCTGGCTCTCAAAGCCTATTTAAAATACGATCTTAGTTAAATAATCACTGTCACCTAGAGATGAATGTTAGCTTCTGAGAGCTATGTGCTTACACTGGTCTATGTGTAATTCACTGATTACTATTAACTAATACTTAACCTTTTGTTCTATTTGAATTGATTGAGATAATAAACTTGAGACTACGGGAGATAAGAAGTGTAGATCCATCTTACCTCACAGTGAAACATATACCTTTAATCCAGGGGTCCTCAACCTTCCTAATGCGGCAACCCTTTAATACGGTTCCTCATGCTCTGGTGACCCCCAGAACTGTAATTTTACTTCTGTTATGAGTCATAATGTAAATAACCGATATCCAGGATATCTGATAAGCTACCCTAGTAAAAGGGCTGTTTGAGTCCAAAGATGTCACAATTCACAGTGTAATTCCTGCTGCTTTACTCAATCAGAGTACTCTGTGAATGGTGCAGAAGTTAGTATAAAAGCACAGATTTTGGATCAGACTGGTTCTGCTTTGGTTGCTTATAAGGTGTGGGATCCTAAAACAGTCACTCTTCCCATTCGTGCTTTAACTTTTTGTCATATATAAAATGGAAATATCAGAAACAGTCTATTCAGGAATTAGATGAGTTTAAATATTGAAGCACTGTGGAGAGTATCTAACACTCATGGAGTCCTATGATAATATAACCTAATGTGCTCATTGCTCTTTACTTCATGTATTTCTAAATGCATTTATAGGAATGATGAAAGCACCTTGAAACAGCTGTCAAGACACCACAGTGAGAAATGTACAGTGTTACTCGCCAATTTCTTTCAAGCTCATTTTGTTATTAAGGTATGTAGGTATATATTCATATTGTGTATTGCAAGCATACCTGCAGGTATGTATGGAAACTAGAGTTTCCATCATCATCGAATCTCCCTCCATCTGATTTTTGAGACATGGTCCCTCATGGAACCTGTCACAAATTGGCTAGCCTGGCTGGATCTCCACCTCACCTTCCCATCACTCATCACAGGCGTGAACTGCTGTGCCCAGCTTTTTGCACGGGTGCTAGGGATCTCAAATGACTATAGGGAAAGTACTTTATCAACAAAACATGCTCTCCAACTTATATGTTGACTTTATTTTATGCAAGTTATTCAATTTCGGTATGGTTATAGCCTCTATAGCTTTCAATATACTATTAACAAATCTTTACTAAACTATGACTTTGGAAAGTAATGTAATTACTTTTTGACACAGTATTCACATCTGTAAGGGGGAAGAAAATAGTAATAGAAACTGTCACAGAATTATTATGAATAATTGTGTTCAATAAATTCTAGCTGTCGCTGTCATCATCATCATCTTCATTATTATCATCATCTCTATGAGGTATAAAGTTTTAATTCAGTGGTACCAATTATACAATGAATGTAAAAACGAATTAGGTACTATAATGCAAAGAAGACTACAAGCTAAAAGGGAAAAATATCTCCAAAAAGCACAGCAAATACTAAGTGTTGTCTATTTTCACTATCACAGGGTCTAATTATGTCACACTGATCAAGAAGGAAGAGTAACCCAAAACACAGAGAGAAATGCTGTTAAAAGGGAACTCAGATCCTCATGGATAGAAAGCAACCAACCTTTAAACTAATAGTCAAATAGGATAATTTCAGACACCATTCACAACTTGGAAAGTCTGAATAGGAACAAAAGATTCAAACTCAGTGCACTGAAGTTTTCCATTGGGCTAAAGAGGTCCTTTCTAAAACGATGACACTTAATTCAACTCCTAAATATTAGAGGCTTAAGTAAGACTGATTTGTGTATAAGGGGAGAAAGAAACACCAGGCATGAGTTGGCAAAATGAAAAGACCATGAAAGACAGAAAGGCTTTCTGTGAGGTTGAGATATAACTTACCAGCACCTTAATCTTGAAATTTAATCCTTTAGAACTGGAAGAATATTTGTCTGATGTCCTTTGCTAGGGCAATGGCAGTGACTTAATACACACACACACACACACACACACACACACACACACACACACACACACGCGCGCACACACACACACACACGCGTGCGCGGGCGCGCATGCGCGCTCCCAGTAGCAAGATTTGCAAATTAAATAGAATCACAAAAAAGTGATAGTCATATCTACGATATGTATATTTTACAGACCTAGCTCTTTCAACAGGGACTTGTCACAAAGATAGCATAGAAGGTATGTATGACCCTCATTAAGATCTTGATTTTGGACCATTTTGGAGAAAGTGAAGAAATTTGGGCATTAACTAGAAATTATATCATGTTTACTATTTTAATTTTAGTAGATCTGTAAAAATCGATGTAGAAAATAATTATTTATGAAAATAATGATATATTTCTGTGGGACAAGTGGACAATGCTACCAGATCGGAGAACTGATAAGGCTGAGTGAGTTCAAATACTGGAAATCTCAGAGACTTGAGATTGGCAGAAGTTGAGCCACTTCCTACCCCTTTCACTATCTGCTCTGGAACACATAACCATGACACTCCACTGAGAGGACCACTTAGGGAAAACATTTGTAGTCCTTCTCCATGCAAATAGAGCATCACTAACATCTCCAACTGAGCCAATAGGAACCACTTACCCCTAAATCCCACACTGCTCCTCAATGTTTAGAGAGTCCCTTTCTACATGGAATAATGTGCACAAGTTATTTCATAGAGGACCATCTGAATGTGGCTGTTTTACTAAGCTGTAACACTGGGAAGAGTTTCCTCTCCTGAAGGATTCATTTACTGCCGAACCTTGGACCCATCTGACTGGCCAGGTTCACACCTCTGCCAGATGCTGGAGCTGCTATCAAAGCGAGACCTCAAGTACCTGCCCTATGCAGGCTGCCCAAACCTCCTCACTTCTCTTCTAAGAGCTGTAGCACTGCCAGCTTTCCCAGTGGAACTGAGACAATGTGAAACCTATTCAATACTTGTCATGTTTTGGTTTACCATTCAGGCAGATAGAAAATGACATATACAAATTTAACATTTTATATAATTTAATTAATTTTTACTATTTAGGCATACAGTGCATAAGAAAGAGTAGAATCTGAATCGCTCAGGATTCTAAAAATATCTGATAAGAACTTTGCAGAGAATGTTTGCAAATCCAGCCCAGCTGCCTTCTTCCCACCACTGCCTCTCCCATTCCACTGTGGCCCAGTCTGAGCATGGGTCATGAACAAAGACAGAATTCTCTGTTAACTCAGACTCACACCATTGGCTTTGTAATCAGGAAAGAAAAATGAGAAACGAAGGAAAGAAGGAGGTGAAGAAGGAAAGGAAAAAGAAGAAAGGAAGGAAGAAAGGAAGGAAGGAAGGAAGGAAAGAAAGAAAGAAAGAAGGAAAGAAAGAAAGGAAGGAAGGAAGGAAGGAAGGAAGGAAGAAAGAAAGAAAGAAAGAAAGAAAGAAAGAAAGAAAGAAAGAAAGAAAGAAAGAAAGAAAGAAAGAAAGAAAAGAAGGAAGGAACAAAGAAACAAAGCCACATGATTGCAGTCATGAAACAGTAGAGAACTCAGGCAAACAGATCCTGAGAAAGGCATACAGAAATTCAAAGTCCCTCTTGTATTTAATCTTTTAGTTAGGGTTTCTATTGCTGTGATGAAACACCATGACTAAAACACAAGTAGGGAGGAAAGGTTATTTGGCTTACACTTCCATATTGCTGGTGATCATTGAAGGAGGTCAGGACAGGAATTCACACAGGGCAGAAACTTGGAGCCAGGAACTGGTGCAGAGGTCATGGGGTGGGGGGAGTACTCCTTACTGGCTTGCTCTCCATGGCTTTCTCAGCCTACTTTCTTTGAGAAACCAGGACCCCCAGCCCAAGGATGGAACCACCCATAGCTGGCTGGGCACCCCCCCCCCAATCAATAACTAATTAAGAGAATGCTTTATAGCCAGATCTTCTGGAAGCATTTTCTCAATTAAATCTCCTTCCATCCAGATACCACTAGTTTGTGTGTCAAGGTGACGTAAGACTAGCCAGCAATCTTCATGCCCTCTCTTTTGTTGAGTACACATAAAAGGATCAAATAAAAACAAGAATTAAGTTAGAAGTGACTTTGGACTAGCAATAAAGAGATGGAACTTCCTGCATTTAACAGCTATAGAATACAAAGCAGCTAGCACAGGGTTCCTGCCGATGAAACCAGACAGGTACTAGAAGCAGTTAAACATGGATGTGATGAGCATGGTAAACACAGTCCAGCACAGTGCGTTCCAAATGTGCCAGGCAGTCTCTGCTATACCAGTAGGTGAATGGCCCAGCTACAATCCAAGATAAAGTAGGCTGTCTTTCATCCTAGAGGGATGGGAAAGAGATCACAGACTTTAGAGAGGGCAAAGAAAATTATGCAAACACAGCCCAAAAAGGTGGCATTCTGTGTAGAAGCTTTGCCCAGGTTTTCCATTGTTCTCTGAGGCATGCATGGTAGGAGAAGGCTGAAAGAGGCCTAAGAAAGACCTGAGCTGTCACCACACTCAAAGGGAGAATTTGATATGCTTTCAGTCAAGATCACTTTTTGGTATGATGTAAGAAGAACCAAATCAAACCACATAGAAGTAGAGAACACATCCCACACAACATAGCACAGTAGAAATCTACAATGCTGTGTTTACCTGAAAGCCCCTCAGGATTTCAGATCTGGTGTGGAACGAGTGTTTTGGGATAGAATATTCCTAGTACTGTTCATTATGTGAAACTCTAGTTTTTGTTTTATATTTAAATCAAAAGTTTAGTTAAACTAGGGTTTAGGTAGTAAACTAGTTCAATCTAGGGTCTAGAGGTTCAAGTTTTTATGTAAGCACAAATTTCAACAGGGAAAATCTCTACTAGAATTTCTTGTTAATTACACCTGATGTTTCACACGAGACCTTTAATGTTAATGTATATGATTCTTTCTTCAATGCATGCTTTTATCCACACTGGTTTTCTTTGAGGTGAAAAACTGTCTTCCCAAGCAGAGCCAGACACAGACACTGGGGTATATGCTCTATAAAGCTGTAATGATGTATTTTGTTCTTAATTAATCTTCCTGAAAGAAACTATGCCTTTGTGACCTAGTGACTGTAATATCCTTTAAAGTATTCTAAAATTCTATGAAAACAAAACAATCTTCTATATTTAAATGGTGCAGAAGGTCTTTTCTCTAGAACTTAGGGACCTTAGGAACACACTGTACATTTAAAAAAATGTTAGTATTTATTAATCAGTGGGAATATTTGGATCGAAAGCTTTCTGTATCTTAGTCAAATAAATTTGTTTTGTGGCTTGGCTTTGCCAGATCTTTATATAACTTAAGTTACTAAAGGGTTATTGACCTAGAATTTAATGATACCATCACAGATAATTCTGAGCCAGGTGTAGATGAACTGCATAGACTCCAGATACCCATCCCTGAGTTCTTTCTCTGCAGTATGTTGCCTTCATGATGTGGTTAGACACCAGGTTAAAGTCACTTTGTTTTCTTAGCTAGGAGAATCTTTTGGTACTTGAAGTAAAACTGTGCCAACAGCATGGTAAAAATAAGCATAGCGCTCCTTCCTCTGCATATGTAACTTATAGGAAATTTCAAGAAATGGAATATCTGTTGAAGACAAGAACCTGAGTCCTGATGGTAAGCTCTGGCCACATGTGGCACATGCTGAAACTTGGACACTTTTGACTTTCTGTAATGAGTGCCCAGACACTAGATCCCAGTATTCTTTTACCTTTTCACTCATTCTTTATTTTTTTAATTATTTTATTTATATATATATTTTATTGAATATAATCTTCATTTACATTTCAAGTGGTAAAACCTTTCCCACTTTCCCCCTCCCCCAAATCCCCCAACCCCTCTTCCCACTCCCTGCCTCCAAGTATATGCCCCTCCTCCTGACCCACTCCCACCTCCCCTCCTCAATTTCCTTGTTGGGGCATCTATTTAGCCTTCACCTGACCAAGGACCAGTCCTCCCACTGATGCCTGACAGGGCATTCCTCTGCCACAATTTTGACTGGAACCATGTGGACCGCTTGGTTGCTGGTTTAGTCCCTGAGAGTCCTGGAGCGTCTAGGTGGTCAGCATCGTTGTTCTTCCCCTGGGGCTGTAAACCCATTCACCTCTTCCAGACTGCCCTCCAATTCCTCCATTGGGGACTCCACTCCCAGACCAATGGTTGGCTACTAGCATCTGCCTCTGTATGTATAAGGCTCTGGCAGGGCCCCTCCGAAAACAGCCATGGCATGCTCCTTTTAATATGCACTTCTTGCCGTCCATAGTAGTGTTGGGGTTTGGTGACTGTTTATAGGGTGAATCCCCAGGTAGAGCAGTCTCTGGGTGGCCTTTACTTCAGTCCCTGCTCCACACTTTGCATCTATTATTGCTCCTGTAAGTGTATTGTTCCCTTTCTCAGAGGAACCCAAGCACCTCCACCTTCTTGAGCTTCCTGTGGTCTGTGAATTTTAACTTGTTTATTTTGAGTTTTTGGGATAACATCCACTTATCAGTGAGTGCAAACCATGTGCATTCTTTTGTGATTAGGTCACCTCACTCAGGATGACACTTTCTAGTTCCATCCATTTGCCTAAGAATTTCATGATTCATTGTTTTTAATAGCTGAATAATACTCCATTGTGTATATATACCACAGTTTCTGTATCTATTCCTCAGTTGAAGGACATCTGGATTCTTTACTGCTTCTGGCTATTATGAATAAGGCAGCTATGAACATAGTGGAGCATGTGTCCTTATTACATGTAGGAACGTCTTCTGGGTATATACCCAGGAGTGGTATAGCTGGGTCCTCAGGTAGTACTATGTCTAATTTTCTGAGGAATCGCCAATCTGATTTCCAGAGTGGTTTTACCAGCTTGCAACCCCACCAACAATGGAGAAGTGTTCCTCTTTCCCCACATCCTCTCCAACATTTGCTGTCCCCTGAGTTTTTCATCTTAGCCATTCTGACCGGTGTGAGGTGGAATCTCAGTGTTGTTTTGATTTGCATTTCCCTGATAACTAAGATGCTGAACATTTCTTTAGGTGCTTTAGAGGCATTCGAGTTTCCTCACTTGAGAATTCCCTGTTTAGGTCTGAACCCCATTTTTAATAGGGTTATTTGACTCTCTTGAGCCTAACTTCTTGAGTTCTTTGTATACCTGGATATTAACCCTCTATCAGATGTAGGATTGTTAAAGATCTTTTCCCAATTTGTTGGTTGCCTTTTTGTCCTACTGACTGTGTCCTTTGCCTTACAGAAACTTTGCAACTTCATGAGGTCCTATTTGCCATTTCTTGTTCTCAGAGTGTAAGCCATTGGTGTACTGTTCAGGAACTTTTCCCCTATGCCCATGTGTTCAACATTCTTCCCCATTTTCTCCTCTATAAGCTTCAGTGTGTCTGGCTTTATGTGTAGGTCCTTGATCCACTTGGATTTGAGCTTTGTACAAGGAGATAATGGGTCTATTTGCATTTTTCTGCATGCTGACCTCCAGTTGATCCAGCACCATTTGTTAAAAATACTGTCTTTTTTCCACGGGATGTTTTTAGCTCCTTTGTCAATATCAAGTGACCATACGTGTGTGGGTTCATATCTGGGTCTTCAATTCTATTCCATTGTTCTTCCTGCCTGTCCCCATACCAATACCAAACAGTTTTTATCACTATTGCTCTGTAGTAGAGCTTGAAGTCAAGGATGGTGATTCCCACAGGAGATCTTTTGTTGTGGAGAATAGTTTTTGCTATCCTGGGTTTCATAGAAGGTCTCAGAAGATGGAAAGATCTCCCATGTTCATGGATTGGCAGGATCAATATAGTAAAAATGGCCATCTTGCCGAAAGCAATCTACAGATTCAATGCAATTCCCATCAAAATCCCAAATCAATTCTTCATAGATCTAGAAAGAGCTATTCTCAAATTCATCTGGAATAACAAGAAACCCAAGATAGCATTTCACACATTCTTACGGCAGCTAACGCAGCTGGAGATGTTGCTTTAAGCCCCAGGTTGCTAAGTGTTGATGTTTTTCTTTTTCTAATCCAGTTGGACTCAGATTCAGTGGAGCTGTAGTGAGGGGAGCAACAGGTACTGAGCAATGGACCGAATTTACTAATATTCTAAAAATGTTCCCAGTGTTTGCTTTATTGAAATTGTTAGGATTATTACTGAGTTCATCTTTCTTTATGTTGCTCTCTTTTCCCTCACTTTTAAACTCATTCCTCCCCAAATTACTAAGAACTCTGGTTTCTACAAGTAGGCTTACAGGAGCCAGCATGATTTTTATATTGAAATCTTTTAACTCTAACTGATATTTAGCTCAAGCATCAAAATTCCAATAAATTTTATAATTTGTCCATTGGGTTGACTTCATTAAAAACCAGGATTTGGTATAATATAGAATTTTCCTATTCCAGAGTTTGTTTTCAAACATGTTTTTAAAGATGTCGGGGCTTGTAGAATATGTCAGAACTAAGTATTTTTTCCAGCTTCTCATCTTTGGAGATTCAGGGAGCAACAAGAACTGTTTTCCGAGATGAGTGGGCTTTCTGCTCCTGGTGATCAGCTTGGCCAAAAGTTGAGGCTGCTTACAAGTACTAAATGAAGAACAACCTCTTCTCATTCAAATTTATTCTCTCTATATTTATAAATGTAAGTGCCTCACTCAGCCATTGCTGGAGAAGCTTCCTCCTGCAGCAGATGGGAACCAATACAGAGACCCCCAGCCAAGGCCAGACATTCAGAGAGTGAGAAAATTTGGATTGCTTAGCCCTAAATGGGATGTCTCCATCAAATCCCTCCCCTCTGAGCTCAAAGAACTATGCAAAGCAGAGTTGGAAAGATGGTAAGTATCTAAGAGCCAGAGGGGATGAAGGATACCAAAAGCAAAAACAAACAAAATGAAACAAAACAAGGCCCTCTACGTCAACGTGATCAGCATGTACACATGAACTCACAGAGAGACTAGGTAGCACAGGTTTGCACCAAGTACCCTATGCTCATATTAGGGCTTCCAGTTTAGTATTTTGGTGGGATTTCTGAGTGGGCAAATGAGTAGGTCCTGATTCTTGTGCCATCTCCTGGGCTCTTTTCCTTCTGTTAGTTGGTCTATTCCATCTTCAATTTGACAGCTTCGTTTTACCTCACATTTTGCTTGGCTATGTTTGCTTGTTACCTCTTGGAAGGCTGTTCTTTTCTAAGGAGAGATAGAAAGAGAATGGATCTAGATGGAAGAGGTGGTGGGGAGAACTGGGAGGAGTAGAGGGAGGCAAAAATCATAATCAGGATATAGTATGTGAGACAGAATCTATTTTCAGTTCAAGGGAAAAAAGAAAATCTATTTACTTGTTTGAAATATGAAGTGGTGTTTAGAACAGTTGTATACATTTCAGAATGAGTATATCTAGGGAATTAGCACATCTATCACTTTCTATGATTTTTTTGTACTAAGAGCATTAAAACCTATTATTTAAGCAATTTAAAAACAGACAATGCATTATTGAGATGTCTCTATCAAATCCCTCCCCTCATAACTCAGGGAATCCTGTCGAAGAAGAGTTGGAATGAGAGTAGGAGTCAGAGGAGATGGAGGACATTAAAAAAAAATGTCCTCTATATCGCCATGATCAGAGCACACATGAACTCACAGAAATTATGCAGCATTATTATTGACTATGCTTTTACTGATGTGAAACAAATTACCATAACCTTACTAATCCCAAATAAAGGATCTTTACAATGGCACCTTTCACCTTATTCCAAGTTACTGGGCTTTGGCAACCATAATTCTACTTCCAATTCATGGACATTTTTAGAATCAACACTGTGAAGTATGTCTCTGTTAGTTCTTAGATTATTTCACTTAGTTGAATGTCTTCTAGATCAATTTATATTATAAACAACAGAATTTTCAAGTTCTTAAGGCTAAATAGTATTCTATTTTGAATATGTACCATAATTTTTAGATTTTGCTTTATTTTCTCTATTATTCTCATTCTTTGAGGAGAGAAGGATCAACAAATGTTTTCAAAAAAAATATTCAGTGCAATAATAAATAAAATTCCAAAATTATTTCATGCTATTCTAGAAGCAGGCTTTATTAACCCAGGTTAGCTTGGAACTAGCATGTAGCCCAAGATATCTTCAAACTGATTATCATTCCATTTCAATTTTAGATGTTATGGAAATACAGGTGTTTTATATACCTAACTTCGAAGATCTCTTTATTAAAAGGCAATGGAAATATTCAGAAGATAACTATTCAGGTACTTAAAATATTGAAGACATTCTACTGAATGTGAATTAACATAGTGAGCCCACAGTGAGCAAAAGTACAGTTCCAGAAGGTCTATATAAAAACTTACCCTTGAGCTAGGCAGATGAATGAGTGGCTAAATTGACTGCCATGTAGGCATGAAACCTGAGTTTGGATCCTCAGCACTCACAGAGAAATCTGGACATGGAAGTACACGTCTGTATCCCAGATGCAGTGGAGAGACAGAAAGATCCCTGGAGCTAACAGAATAGCCAGACTCACTAAACTAGTGAATTCCATGTTCAGGGAGAGACATTGTCTCAAAAAATTAAGTAGAAAGTGATTGATGAATATGTGTGTTTAACCTCTAGCCTGAATATACATGTCCCATATGTTTACACAAAACCTTATGCAATTTCATATGACACACACACAATCTCTATTAAGGTTATAGTAGGCTCTGTACCCCATTTTTAATAGGGTTATTTGGCTCTCTGGAGTCTAACATCTTGAGTTCTTTGTATATATTGGATATTAGCCCTCTGTCGGATGTAGGGTTGGTAAAGATCTTTTCCCAATTAGTTGGCTGCCATTTTGTCCTTTTGACCGTGTCATTTGCCTTACAGAAACTTTGTAATTTTATGAGGTCCCATTTGTCAATTCTTGATCTTAGAGCATAAGCTATCGGTGTTCTGTTCAGGAAATTTTCCCCTGTGTCCATGTGCTCAAGGCACTTCCCCAGTTTCTTTTCTACTAGTTTCAGTGTTTCTGGTTTTATGTGGAGGTCCTTGATCCACTTGGACTTGAGCTTAGTACAAGGAGATAAGAATGGATCAATTTGCATTCTTCTACATGCTGACCTCTCGAATGACTGAGAAACACCTAAAGAAATCTTCAACATCCTTAGTCATCAGGGAAATGCAAATCAAAACAACCCTGAGATTTCACCTCACACCAGTCAGAATGGCTAAGATCAAAAACTCAGGGGACAACCGGTGCTGGCGAGGATTTGGAGAAAGAGGAACACTCCTCCACTGCTGCTGGGATTGCAAGCTGGTAAAACCACTCTGGAAATCAGTTTGGCGGTTCCTCAGAAAACTCGACATAATACTACTGGAGGACCCAGCTATACCACTACTGGGCATATACCCAGAGGACTCTCCAACATGCAATAAGGACACATGCTCCTCTATGTTCATAGCAGTCTTATTTATAATAGCCAGAAGCTGGAAAGAACCCAGATGTCCCTCAACGGAGGAATGGATACAGAAAATGTGGTATATTTACACTATGGAATACTACTCAGCTATTAAAAACAATGAATTCATGAAATTCTTAGGCAAGTGGGTGGAACTAGAGAATGTCATCCTGAGTGAGATGACCCATTCACAAAAAATCACACATGATATGCACTCACTGATAAGCAGATATTAGCCCAGAAGCTTGGAATACCCAAAGAACAATTCACATATCAAAGGATACCAAGAAGAAGGAAGGAGAGTCAATTGGTCCTAGAAGGGCTCAATCTGGCAGTGTAGGGGAATACCAGGAAGGGGAGGTAGGAGTGGGTTGGTTGGGGAGCAGGGGGAGGGAAGAGGGCGTATTGGACTTTTGGGGAGGGGAGGAACCAGTAAGAGGGAAATCATTTGAAATATAAATAAAGAATATACCTAATTTAAAAAAAAGAAAAAAGAAACGAAGTTTTCATTTAAGGTCAAATACGCTAAACTTATTTTAAAAAAAGGTTATAGAAGGCTAATATAAAGAGGCTTACAACATTTCACATTTGAAGAAGTGTGTAATGTTTCTTTTAGAAATGAGGAAAAATATGTTGCTACATCAGTGTTTAGCATTCACAGCTTATTGCCCTGACATAGTAAGTAAGAGAATGTGTAAAGTTTAAGGCTACATTTGTTGTGAATAGATACCAATAATATCATCAGGTTTATGATCAGTTGTAATCACCTCAAAAGGTTCTTTCATAACTTTGGCTTTGGTTCCAATATTTGTGACATTTGCAGAGTTAGATGTTGAACACTATGCCCCAGATGGGGGGCTGTGGGAGATTCCCTAATACAAGGGCTTGAGTAGCTAGTACAAGATATTTCTGGTGTGAGGCTATAGCATTTGTTTCTTTTAATATCTGAGGATGCAGAACAAGTCCTCTTTAGTCTCTGAATCTTCTTTTGCTATACTGCTGAACTTCCCTGGCTCCTGGACTCTGAGGAAATACTTCTACTGTTTGTAAATTACCCACTCTGTACTATTGTGTCATAAAATACCAGGCTATGACATCTTAGTTTTCTAAGCATATGACATTACTAAATTTTCAAATTTCTATTGTATAAAGCATCTGGGAAGGAAAGAAATTCCATGGACCTGAGAGGAGACTGGTGACTAGGTTATGACCTTAATAACTCTCTATCATTTCAAACACTGGGCCATGAGAACTTCATTTCAGATCTGTCTTCATTTCAGATACCTGCTTTCCAAAGCCAATTTCACATTTCAAAGTCATTAAAAGACCACTCAGAAGTATTTTATTTAATATACGACACTTGAATATTCAGTTTACATCCATCACCTATCATCCATCACCCATTATCAAACTCCTGGCATGGGAGGGAATAAGAATTCAAATGATTCCAACCTATGAGCTTTGATTATTTCTCCTGGTCTCCAAAACACCATAGAATTGAGAAAAACTGACAATACTCTATCTTGACAAATTTTCTAACAAAGACCAAGACAGATAATAAATTATGTTGCCCTTTAAACTACTGAGTTTTGCAAAAAATTCACTGTACAACTTAAACCCAGACATGGAAAACAATTGCATCTGGTCGTTGATCTGAGTAAAGGTTGTTTTCTAGGTATAATCATCAATCAGGAAAATACCCTGGTGACTCACAAGTTATGAGGATTCAAATAAGAGCAATAGTGAGATTATATAACTGTTCGAGATATTTGTTAGGAGAATATCTGCATTTTCCTTCCTTAAATAGAAAATTGACTAGTATGAACTATTTGTATTGAAATACATTTATTTTCTAATGAGGAAAAGGTGGTCTTGTGTGTGTGTGTGTGTGTGTGTGTGTGTCTGTGTGTGTGCATACATGCATCAGAGAGAGAGAGAGAGAGAGAGAGAGAGAGAGAGAGAGAGAGAGAGACAGAGACAGAGACAGAGACACAGAGACACAGAGAGACAGAGACAGAGAGACAGAGAGAGGGAAGGAATTTCTCACCCATGAGATCTAAAGAACATTTAGATCTCTATAGAACATTTTTTTAATGTAAAATGAATAGGTCTTCCTGATAGTTTTAGTTTATCTTCATAATGTTAGAAGCTAATCATTTACTAATGAAGAAAGTTCTAGAACTATGGGAAAGCAGTACATCCTTGGGAAAATGACCAAAAGAACTTACTAGGGCAAAGCGAAAGAGGTACAACAGTACTGAAGCTTAGTTGTCCTTGTTATCACTGGGGGATTTTTTTGTTCTCAGACACACATTTCTGATTCTCTTTCTCTCTCTCAGTCTTTCTCCCAATCTATCACTGTCTCTTTCTGATTATGAAAGATATGATAATATTTACATATCTGTAGCTTATTTGCTTTAATTAAGCTTTGAAATCTGGCCTTATAAAAACTCATAATGGTACAGCCCTTTAGGTTGCCTTAGTTGAGGTGTTAGCCATGGCTTGACCTGGAGACAAATTGCTGCCTTTGCAGGGCCTTAGATAAGATCAAAGCTCTTTCACAGAAGGAAGTACAAAATGACTTTCTGGAACCCACTGTCTTTGGGCTTTATTGATCCCAGAAGAATTTGGGTAAATCATAGTGCTTCCTGTTCCTGTTAGGGATGCAACTCCTGTTATCAAAAATATCACTACATTAATATAAAATCCCAAGTGCACAGAGGGCACTGCTTTGTACTGTCTGCAGCTTCTATTTGACTCCTTCTCCACAGTCTTTACAAGGGCCATGCCAGTTTCATTGGCAGATTTGCTCTTTCCCAAAATCCAGTTGTTTTTTTTCCTTTGTTGTGAAAGGATAAATGATCTTGGCAGAACTATGCAAACTATGTAGAGAGGCCATGGATTTTGGAAGGGATTTTGAAAGCTGCTGTGCTTTTCTCTTCGGAGTGATTATGATCGTGAGTAAAGAATGCCAGGCATTTCTCAGTAAGTAAGGGATGTTATTTATCTAAGGTAACACAACATGACTTTGCAACTGGGACAAAATGTAAAATGAAAAACAAAATGTTCTTTCTTAGAATTCTGCTATCTGCATATTATAATCCCCTTGCCTAGAAATTACCTTGTACATTTAGACTTAGGAAACAGACTTGGTGTGGAAAGCCTCTTGAATACCCTGCTCCTCATTGAGGTGACTCACTCTAAGAAGGATAGCTATTTCTAAAGTCCAAGCAATATTACAATACCTTCATACTGTTAAAGTCTTGCATGGGACTGGCATCAAGAATATGGTGTTTCCCTTCTGAACATAATTTCAGGCAAAGACAAATGCATACAAAACACTCAGACTTTAATAGAACAAAACGGCAATCCAGAATTCTCTGCAATCATGTCCTGGTAAACAAAAGCAAGCACATTATCCCAACCACACCAAAAAAGACCAAATATCTTTTCACTAATTCTAGCTTTGGCTGTGTTCCACTCTTTTCTACTGCCTGGATAATGATCAGTAAATAGCCTAGTCATAGTGTTGCCCTTGCTTCCTGATCACAGCAGTCCATTCAGAACAAAAGCACTGCTTCTTTGAAATCTACTCAGTGTTGCTAGATGTAAATTCCAAATCCTCAAAGCCCATTTTTTGTGACTCTTTCTGTGTGCCGCTATACTTTGTCATAGCTTGGAGTTGATGCTTTCATTCATTAGAACAAGTGGGCAAGAACAATTGTACTCTATTGCAGTAACAAAGGTCTTTGATTGGAGTGATCTGACCCACCTATTGGTCTGAACTCACTGTGTAAGGTAGTCATGGGCAAAGGACAAAGTTAGCAGCAGCAACAAGGAAGAGAAGACTCAGGAGAGAGGAGAGAGAGAAAGACCACCATAAACAACTTTTGAAGAAAGGAGTTGGAAATTAATCTCCGTGAGTCATAGGAAGAGCTGGAGAACAAAGGATTAAACATCCATGGAATCTCACAGTTCAGTTAACCAACTAGAATTTACCAAGAGTCAGATATGTGCCTAGCATGGAAGTCAGAGAGCTGCAGTGACAGACACAGGAAACACTATCATTTCCTTCAGCCAGCTCAGTCTTCTGGTAGCAAATAGGGAGAATGAAATTTGACCAAATAATTCCAGAATTAGAAAGTGTCACTATACCTGGTGCTGTTGATGAATGAGAGTCTAGAAAACCATGCTAAAAGAACAAAGACTAGTGATGATCTTCCTGGGAAAGATACTTCAAGATAAGAGCTGAGGAATGAGAGCTGAGTAGAGAAGAGAGAGGAGCATCAGGAGAATAGAAGCACATTCAAGATTTCATCAATCCTTCCCATTGAAATAGACAAGAGAAAATACCTCATAACAGGATCTATTAGGCCAGAAGTTTCCTGAGCCTAAACTAGGCAACATTAATATCCCTGGTCAGTACTAATGCATATTTCTCAGACACCAATTACTAATGTAAGGAGAATGATGCAGTCAAAGGATTATAAACTACTGCAATTGGTTGTCAACTGACAATCAACTCCAGATTCATTATTGAATTCATCATATTTGTCATAGCTTGGAGCTGATGGACTAATTTATTATACCAATCGATAAAAACAACTGTATTATATTGCAGTATATCTTTGACTGGATTGATTTGATCCATCTATTGGTCTGAGCTCAGCATGTAAGGTTGCCATGTGCAGAGGGCATAGTCAACAGAAGCATATCAATATATTGAATCATGCGACAATGACAATTCAACATATAAAACAGTAAAGGTAATACATCATATTAACAGAATGAAAAAGAAATTCTATGGGCCATGTTAGTTGGTATGGAAAAGGCATTTAACACTGTTTTATGCTTTCTTGTGCTAAAACTATCAACAGCTAAAACTAAAAATAGGGAAATAACTTAACATGTTGACATCATATATGCAAACCATTCAGCTGGTAAGATATTCACTAGTAAAAGACAGAAAATTCTCTCACCAAGATGAGGAACAAAATAAGTATAACTATTTTAGTATTATCTAGCTTTCAGAGTAAAATTTCTTTCAAGAGGCAAGGGGAAAATCCTCTAAATTCTAGTGAGTGAAGAAGGATTGATTATTAATATGTATTATTGTGCATGTAAAAATAATCTATAGGGTCTACCCCAAAGCTATTAGAAGTAATCATAAATTCAGTTAGTGGCAAAATAGAAAATCAACAGGAAACAATAAACTATATTCCTGTGTATAGACAAATAGTAAAAAAAAGATTAAGAAAGTAATTTAATATG
Organism: Tokudaia tokunoshimensis; assembly: GCA_036184795.1. Classification (NCBI taxonomy): domain Eukaryota; kingdom Metazoa; phylum Chordata; class Mammalia; order Rodentia; family Muridae; genus Tokudaia; species Tokudaia tokunoshimensis. The sequence goes on along the minus strand of BTHU01000001.1, from coordinate 139,336,222 downwards.
AAATAGTGTCAAAAACAAAATAGTGTAAGAATAAACATAACATAACATAACTGCACTGTGTGCTGAAAAAAACAAAGAATTTTGATGATTAAGGACTAAAGAAGATACAAATGAAGAGGCAATCCATGTTAACTCAAACTACATCAAAAAGTTACATGTAGGAGTTGAAACTTACATAAGTGTGCGTGTGTGTGTGTGTGTGTGTGTGTGTGTGTGTGTGTGTGTGTGTGTTTGGGGGAAAATTCTCATGAGACTGAACTGAGTAATAATTTATTTCTTATGATGCCAGAAGATCAGGGTACAGAAAGAAATGTAAATTGTCTGTGTCCTTTTGGAATAGTTTTTGTTGCTGTTGTTGGTGGTGGTAGTGGTGGTAGGTATTTTATGTTGATCTCATGTATTTATTGGATACAAGTCCATCCAAGCATTTTTGTATCTTCATGGTTGAGTTAAAATGTCATTCTGCCTTTAGGAATTGCTGTCATTACATTTAGATTATCAAACATTTTGACATATGTAACTTATATATTATTTTACAGTATTTTTATATCCAAGTCATCATCGTTTTTACAGTATTTCCCTGTTGGTTGCTGAGTTTCCTGTGTACATGGACAGGCCAGTGACACCATATCTAAGCTTAGTTGCAGCCACCCTAACCACTTGGCACATACCCATTCTGAAGAATTGGATTAACACTGACAATTTTTAGAGCCGAAAGTTGGTTGTAGAGATGGAAAAAATTAATTTTTGAGAAGTTTTCAAGGGGTAAAAGTAGTCTTCCATGATGAGTATCCATATCATATATGAAAGATGTGGTGTCAGAGCAGACATTTCAAAGCTCTGCTTCACACGGCAATTGGGAAAATAGTGTCATTTACTAAGACAAGGGTTTTGGAAAGAAGAACTGCTTTGGTATTTATTTTTTCTTAAGGAATTTGAGTTTTATTTGATTATGTTAATTCTGAAGTTTCTAAGGCCTCGATGATGAGAGATAATAGACACTTTATTTTTTTTTTTTTCAGTTTAAATATGAGTGTATTTTGTCTCTCTCAATCAGGGGATTTTATACATTAAAACCAAACATAACAACTCTTAGAAACCATATCCAGTGAAACAATCACAAATACCAACAAAAATCATTTGGCACAGTAAGATACAAAAATCATGGGAGCAATAGAACTCTGAAACTACACGTTCCATGAATCACAGACAAAACAGGTAACATCATTACTATTAATATAAATCATCAAAATATAACAATTCTAAAAGAATGTATTCAGTAGGGCGGTCGTCCAAGGCTAGTGACATATTCCCAAGAACAGGTTAATAAGTGTTTATGGTCAGTGCTCTTAACCGCTGAGCTAACTTTCCAGCCCCATATGGTTGTTTATTATTTAACATCAAATACCTGATTTTTTTTTTTAATTTAATTTTATTTTATTTTTTTAATTTACATTCCAAATCACTTCCCCTTTCACATTTCCTCCCTCCCCGAAAGTCCCATAAGCCCCCTTCCCTCCCTCTTTTCTCCGTTCAACCCCCTCTCATTACTCTGTCCTGGCGTTCCCCTACATCCAGTCTTTCCAGGACCAGGGGTCTCTCCTTCCATCTTTTTAGAAATCTATTGATATGCTGATTGTGTCTAGGGTATTCTGAGATTCTGGGTCAATATCCCCTTATCAGTGACTTCATACCATGTGTGATCTTTTGTGATTGGGTTACCTCACTAAGGATGATATTTTCAAGTTCTGACCATTTGCCTAGGAATTTCGTGAATTCATTGTTTTTAATTGCAGAGTAGTATTCCATTGTGTAAATATACCACATCTTCTGAATCCATTCCTCCGTTGAGGGACATCTGGGTTCTTTCCAGCTTCTGGCTATTATAAATAAGGCTGCTATGAATATAGTGGAGCATGTGTCCTTATTGCATGCAGGTAAAGTCTCTGGGTATATGCCCAGGAGTGGTATAGCCGGATCCTCCGGAAGTGTCATGCCCAGTTTTCTGAGGAGCCGCCAGACTGCTTTCCAGAGTGGTTGTACCAGCCTGCAATTCCACCAGCAGTGGAGGAGTGTTCCTCTTTCTCCACATCCTCGCCAACAACTGCTGTCTCCTGTGTTTTTGATCTTAGCCATCCTGACTGGTGTGAGATGGAATCTCAGGGTTGTTTTGATTTGCATTTCCCTAATGACTAAGGATGATGAACATCTCTTTAGGTGCTTCTCAGCCATTAGATATTCTTCAGGTGAGAACTCTTTGTGGAGCTCTGTACCCCATTTTTTAATAGGGTTACTTGCCTCTCTGGAGTTTAACTTCTTGAGTTCTTTGTATATCTTGGATATTAGCCCTCTGTCGGATGTAAGGTTGGTAAAGATCATTTCCCAGTTAGTTGGTTGCCGCTTTGTCTTTTTGACGGTGTCTTTTGCCTTGCAAAAACTTTGTAATTTAATGAGGTCCCATTTGTCTATTCTTGATCTTAGAGTATAAGCTATTGGAGTTCTGTTCAGGAAATTCTCCCCTGTGCCCATATGTTCAAGGTTCTTCCCTAGTTTCCCTTCTATTAGTTTCAGTGTGTCTGGTTTTATGTGGAGATCTTTGATCCACTTAGAATTGAGCTTAGTGCAAGGAGATAAGGATGGGTCAATTTGCATTCTTCTGCATGTTGACCTCCAGCTGAGCCAGCACCATTTGTTGAAAAGGCTATCTTTTTTCCACTGGATGGTTTTAGCTCCTTTGTCAAAGATCAAGTGACCATAGGAGTGTGGATTCATTTCTGGGTCTTCAATTCTGTTCCATTGATCTACATGTCTGTTACTGTACCAATACCATGCGGTTTTTAACACTATTGCTCTGTAGTACAGCTTGAGGTCCGGGATACTGATTCCCCCAGAGGTTCTTTTACTCTTGAGAATAGTTTTAGCTATTCTGGGTTTTCTGTTATTCCAGATGAATTTTTGAATTGCTCTTTCTAACTCTATGAAGAATTGAGTTGGGATTTTGATGGGGATTGCATTGAATCTGTGTATTACTTTTGGTAAGATGCTCATTTTTACTATATTAATCCTGCCAATCCATGAGCATGGCAGATTTTTCCATCTTCCGAGGTCTTCTTCAATTTCTTTCTTCAGAGACTTGAAGTTCTTGTCATACAGATCTTTCACTTGTTTGGTTAGCGTCACGCCAAGATACTTAATATGGTTTGTGGCTATCGTAAAGGGTATTATTTCTCTTACTTCTTTCTCAGCCTGCTTATCCTTTGAGTATAGGAAGGCTTCTGACTTGCTTGAGTTGATTTTATATCCGGCCACTTTGCTGAAGTCGTTTATCAGCTGTAGGAGTTCTCTGGTGGAGTTCTTTGGGTCGCTTATGTATACTATCATATCGTCTGCAAATAGTGATAGTTTGACTTCTTCCTTTCCAATTTGTATCCCTTTGACCTCTTTTTCTTGTCTAATTGCTCTAGCTAGAACTTCAAGTACTATATTGAAAAGATATGGAGAGAGAGGGCAGCCTTGTCTAGTCCCTGATTTTAGTGGGATTGCTTCAAGTTTCTCTCCGTTTAGATTGATGCTGGCTACTGGTTTGCTGTAAATTGCTTTTACTATGTTTAGATATGGGCCTTGAATTCCTGATCTTTCCAAGACCTTTAGCATGAAAGGATGCTGAATTTTGTCAAATGCTTTCTCAGCATCTAATGAGATGACCATGTGGTTTTTTTCTTTGAGATTGTTTATGTAGTGGATTACATTGATGGATTTCCTTATATTGAACCATCCCTGCATCCCTGGGATGAAGCCTACTTGATCGTGGTGAATGATCGTTTTGATGTGTTCTTGGATTCGGTTGGCAAGAATTTTATTGAGTATTTTTGCATCGATATTCATAAGAGAGATTGGCCTGAGATTCTCTTTCTTTGTCGGATCTTTGTGTGCTTTTGGTATTAGTGTAATTGTGGCTTCATAGAACGAGTTGGGTAGTGTTCCTTCTGTTTCTATTTTGTGGAACAGTTTGAAGAGTATTGGTGTTAGGTCTTCTTTGAAGGTCTGATAGAATTCTGCACTAAAACCATCTGGACCTGTGCTTTTTTTGGTTGGAAGACTTCCAATGACAACTTCTATTTCTTCAGGGGTTATAGGACGGTTTAGATAGTCTATTTGATCCTGATTTAATTTTGGTACTTGGTATCTGTCAAGGAAATTGTCCATTTCCTCAAGATTTTCTAGTTGTGTTGAATACAGGTTTTTGTAGTAGGATCTGATGATTTTTTGAATTTCCTCAGTTTCTGTTGTTATCTCTCCCTTTTCGTTTCTGATTTTATTAATTTGGATACTATCTCTGTGCCCTCTGGTTAGTCTGGCTAAGGGCTTATCTATCTTGTTGATTTTCTCAAAGAACCAACTCCTCGTTTTGTTGATTCTTTGTATGGTTTTATTTGTTTCTACTTGATTGATTTCAGCCCTGAGTTTGATGATTTCCTGCCTTCTACTCCTCTTTGGTGTATTTGCTTCTTTTTGTTCCAGGGCTTTCAGGTGTGCCATTAAGCTGTTAGTGTATGCTGTCTCCCGTTTCTTTTTGGCGGCACTCAGGGCTATGAATTTTCCTCTTAGCACTGCTTTCATTGTGTCCCATAAGTTAGGGTATGTTGTGCCTTCATTTTCATTAACTTTCAAAAAGTCTTTGATTTCTTTCTTTATTTCCACCTTGACCAAGTTATCATTGAGTAGAGCATTGTTCAGCCTCCATGTGTACGTGGGTTTTCTTTTGTTTTTGTTGCCATTGAAGACCACCCTTATTCCATAGTGATCTGATAGGAGGCATGGGATTATTTCTATCTTCTTGTATCTGTTGAGGTCTGATTTGTGACCAATTATATGGTCAATTTTGGAGAAGGTACCATGAGGAGCTGAGAAGAAGGTGTATTCTTTAGCTCTAGGATGAAATGTTCTATATATATCAGTTAGTTCCATTTGGTCCAAGGCTTCAATTAGATTCACTGTGTCCCTGTTTAGTTTCTGCTTTCCTGAACGATCCATTTCAGAGAGCGGGGGGTTGAAGTCACCCACTATTATTGTGTGCGGTGCGATGTGTGCTTTGAGTTTTAGTAAAGTTTCTTTTACGAATGAGGGTGCCCTTGCATTTGGAGCATAGATATTCAGGATTGAGAGTTCTTGATGGTGGATTTTTCCCTTGATCAGTATGTAGTGTCCTTCTGTGTCTTTTTTGATGACTTTGGGTTGAAAATCAATTTTATCCGATATTAGGATGGCTACTCCACCTCGTTTCTTGGGGCCATTTGCTTGTAAAATTGTTTTCCAGCCTTTTACTCTGAGGTAGTGTTTGTCTTTGACACTGAGGTGCGTTTCCTGCATGCAGCAAAATGCTGGGTCCTGTTTACGTATCCAGTCTGCTAGTCTATGTCTTTTAATTGGGGAATTGAGACCATTGATATTAAGAGAGATTAAGGCATAGTGATTATTGCCATCTGCCATTCTTGACGCTATCTTTATGTTTGAGTGGTTATCTACTTTTGGGTTTGATTCAAGAAGGTTATTATCTCATTTTTTCCAGGGTGTTGTTTCTCTCCCTGTATTGGAGGTTTCCACCTATTATCCGTTGCAGGGCTGGATTTGTGGAAAGATATTGTGAAAATTTGGTTTTATCATGGAATATCTTGGTCTCTCCATCTATGGTGATTGAGAGTTTTGCTGGGTATAGTAGTCTAGGCTGGCATTTGTGCTGTCTTAGTGTCTGCATGAGATCTGCCCATGATCTTCTGGCTTTCATAGTCTCTGGTGAGAAGTCTGATGTGATTCGGATAGGTCTTCCTTTGTATGTTACTTGGCCCTTTTCTCTTACTGCATTTAGTATTCTTTCTTTGTTTAGAACATTCGGTGTTTTGATTATTATGTGACGGGAGGTATTTCTGTTCTGGTCCAGTCTGTTTGGAGTTCTGTAGGCTTCTTGTATGTTCATCGGCATCTCTCTCTTTAAGTTAGGGAAGTTTTCCTCCATAATTTTGTTGAAGATGTTTACTGGCCCTTTAAGTTGCAAATCTTCACTCTCATCTATACCTATAATCCTTAGGTTTGGTCTTCCCATTGTGTCCTGGATTTCCTGGATGTTTTGGGTTACGCGTTTTTTGCATTTTGCATTTTCTTTGACTGTTGAGTCGATGCTTTCTATGGAATCTTCAGCACCTGAGATTCTTTCTTCCATCTCTTGTATTCTATTGTTGATGTTTGCATCTATGACTCCTGATTTCTTCCCAAGGTTTTCTATCTCCAAAGTTGTCTCCCTTTGTGATTTCTTAGTTGTTTCTACTTCCTTTTTTAGTTCCTGGATGGATTTGCTGAGATCCTTCACTTGTTTGTTTGTATTTTCCTGTATTTCTTTAAGGTATTTTTGCATTACCTCTTTCAGGATTTCTTCCTGATGACCCACGTTCTCCTGCATTTCTCTGAGCGATTTTTGTGTTTCCTCCTCATGGGATTCCATCTGTTGATCCATCGTCTCCTGCATTTCTTTAAGCAGTTCTCGTGTTTCCTTTGTAAGGGCATCTAACCGTTGATTCATTTCTTTAAGCAATTTTTGTGTTGCCTCCTTATGGGCATCCGTCTGTTGACCCATATTCTTCTGTATTTCTTTATGCAAATTTTGTGATTCCTTTGTGAGTGCATCTACCCGTTGATTCATCTCGTTAAGCGATTTTTGTGTTGTCTCCTTGTGCGCCTCCATCTTTTGATCCATGTTCTCCCGCATTTCTCTAAGCGATTTTTGTGTTTCCTTTGTAAGGGCTTCTAACCGTTGATTCATGGTCTCCTGTAACTCTTTATGAGATTTATTTGTGTCCTTCTTGTGATCCTCTAATAGCATCATGAGAAGTGATTTTAAATCCAGATCTTGTCTTTCGGGTGTGGTGGGGTATCCAGGACTTGCTGCTGTTGGAGAGTTGGGTTCGGATGGTCCCACATTACTTTGATTACTGTTAGTAACATTCCTACGTTTGCCTTTTGCCATCTGGATACCTCTGGTGTTAGTTGGTCCTGCTGCCACTGGCTGTTGGTTGGACCTCCTGTGAGCCTGCAAAGCTATTTCTGCCCCCCCTGGATTACCAGGATTCCCCTGGCACCGATTTCTGGGGCCTGCCTGCTCCTGAGTGACTTTGGAGCCCTAATGTGCTTTGCCCCAAGTGATCTTATATTGGGGAGGCCTTGCACATCTAAAGGCTCAGCCTAGTGGATTCCTGGAGCAGAGGTCGCCAAAGGGAGGCTGGCAGGCTCCTGCCCTGTGCAGGGGTGTGTGATCTCTCCTGGGGTGGGGGAGGGGGCGTCCCTCTGCCAGGCAGAAGTCCCACAGCAGATCTGGCGCGCTGGTCACTGCAGATCAGCCCAGCACCTGGGAGCAGGTTACACACAAGCTGCCTGAACCCGAAGCGATATTATGCCTGTCTGTCTCTGAGCCTGGTGGTCCCAACTACCTGGTCACTGGAGCAAAGATGGCGGAGGGCACTCTCCGTGGTGCCGCTCACCCTGTGGTCACGATGGCCCGCCGATCTGGCACCCAGACGACCACAGCGCCAACCCGCCCTCGGGCACAGAAGGAAGCCCCAACAGGCCGTGTCCCAAGTGATGTTATATTGGGGGGAGAGCCTGGGTACCAGTCTCTCCAGCGCAGTCCGCGGGAACAGAGGTCGCGGAAGGGAAGCTGGCAGGCTCCCTCCCTGCGCGGGGTCCCTCCACCAGGCAGAAGGTCCCACCGCGGAACTGGCGCGCTGGTTACTGCAGATCAGCCCAGCACCTGGGAGCAGGTTACACACAAGCTGCCTGAAACCGAAGCGATATTATGCCTGTCTGTCTCTGAGCCTGGCGGTCCCAACTACCTGGTCACTGGAGCAAAGATGGCGGAGGGCAGTCTCCGTCAATAGACACTTTAAAATACAATCTGGAAACAAAATTCTCTCTCTAATATGTATGCAATATGTATATATATATACTATATTATATGTTTATATTATTATTATATATTTATATATTTTATAAAATATACAAAATTATAAGTGTATATTTATATTTTATGAAATAATATTATATATTATACATGTATAATTTTTATTTTGGATTTTGATCTTCATTATGTCCTTGTATTGCTTCTACATTATTCATATCCATAAGTAGATAGAATACACATTATACTGAAAATGCTGAATTCAAGTAATTCCTGGTAGTACTCACTAGGATCTAATCTCCTCAACCTGAGATGTGGATACTAGAGAATGATGCATATCCCTTTTAGATAATAACCAAATATGCACTGAAGATTAGTTTTGTTCTGCTTGACTTTAGATCAACTTAAGAGTATATAAATATAGGCAGAGCCTTTCACAGACAAACACTTCAATAGTTTTTATCTCACCAGTGGAGAGACTTTATACAGATAAATTCCAATCCTGTCACATAAAGTGTTTCTCCATCCAAGGGAGAGATGGCTGGTTAGAGGATTGCCATGAATTATTCAGACATAATTATTCTTTATGTTTGCATGGATACTGAATGGTGATTGTCTTTAGTTCAAATATAATTTTCTTTCCATAGTAGTGCTAATAAGTTTCACTTAATATTTTTATATTTATCCATATTTTCCTGAAACCAAATATCATGGAGTTCAGTGTAAGATAATGTCAGAGGCCCTCTAAAAGGAGTATTACCTGCTACATTCTTCATATTTCCCATAATATCATTTATAACACAATTCTACATAGTTTTATGGAAATATTTGCTCTCGCTCTCTCTCTCTCTCTCTCTATCTCTCTCTATCTCTATCTGTCTGTCTGTCTCGTGTGTGTGTGTGTGTATGAAAGATTTCCAAACCAGAATGAACTTTGCAAAGGGGCCTGAAAGAAAATGATTCTTCAGATAGGAACAGACCCAATTAAATAGGCAAGAAAGAAAGACAAAAAGTTGACCAATATTGCTAAATTTTTGTATTTATGAAATGAGATTAAGCGAGTGTAGTTACAACTGGATTAAACAATCTTGTGCAAGTGTTTTGGGGTTTATTTTGCTGTTTTAATACATGGCTTATTAATGCATGTGTTTGAATAGAGAACTAGAAAGAACAGAATTTTACAACATTTAATCCAGGAAACTACAAGCTTCTCTTAAGTGACTACAAATTTAAGCTTTATGGACAAGCAATTTTATTTAACAGTGCACATGGTTAATCTGTCTTTTCTTATTCTCTTACCTTTTTTCTTATAATTTATTCTACCTGGTTTATGTTATTGCATGTGTCTACACTTGATTTTGTAGCAGTACATGTCACTGTCTACCAAGTCTGTGAGTATACCCACAGACTTGTTGGCTTTGTTTAGTGGTATGGCTCAAATTTCAAGGGAACACAATTGACAAACACATGACAAATGGTTGAGAAATATTATGTATTAGTATCCTAAACTAATGCTCATAAAAAGACAAGAGACTTAAGGCAAAGAGATTAATTTGTTCCCATTAAGGTAATAAATTTTGACATTGAGTAAAGGAATAAAAAGAATCTTTTAAGAACCAAGGCATTCAACACTCAGAAGAATGGAAAACCTTGACCTGAAACCCTCTGAATATGTCCATTAAGGAAAAAAAGAGAAACAAACCTGCTGAGGATACAAGGTGATGTGTGTGGGATGAGAAGGGCAGCATTTCAAAACAATGGGCATTCATCTGAAAAGCAAGCTTTGGCAGATGAGAGATTAAGCTCTGGCAGAGACACGGAGCTGAGGGCTAGTTTAAAGACAGATTAGAGTCCAGGGACCAGGGCAGCATTGGGGACTTTGCTTTTGGTAGAGTTGATAGATGAAGTGTTAGGTTTGAATAAGATCTCTTTCAAGATAAATTTCAAACACTGAGGAAGAATGCAGAAAGTTAAACCTTGAAGCTGCTGATATCCGTTAGAGTTGACCAAAAGGATGTCATTTCATTTGACCTTACTTTTTTCTTTAAAGTTTGTTGCTATCAGTTGTTCTGACTTTCTTATACATTCACCTTGAGTCTAAGGTGCAGCTTGAAAGTATTCCCTAACATTCAATAATTTTACTAGTCATTCTTTTATTATGTTCTTTGCTGAGTACATTCTAAGCCAAAATAATCTCATTTGTCTCCATTTGCTTTTGTTGCCAGTGGTATTGGGAGCTTAGCTCAAACAGCATTGCCTATACCAGTCTCATGCCACCATTCTCTGTTCTTAGTATTTTCACAGAATTTCATTTTTTCATAGTATAGGTAATGTTGAAGTCTTCAATACACTAATTCTTCTGCACATATTTATTCATTGTTTACTGAAGCAATTCTTCTTCCCTTGTGCTCTTGGGACACTGTAAAACAGTGGCTGTAAGTGTGCTGATATAGCTCTGACCTGCTCTTTATTCCCTATGTTCTGTGTGAATTTTCTCTTCTTAGTGCCCTGCTATTTTGGTTGCTATCATTTGTAGTTTATTTTAACACCAAGTCCTTTGCTAGTTCCACTTTAGTTTCCTTTGATATTTGGGGATATTTCATGGTTCTGCATGCATGTGAAGATTTAATCTTTTTCCTATGTCTGTGGAGACAAGCATTTAAAATTATATTGTGAGGATCTCATTGAATCTCAGACCCTTAGGATACTCTGAGTCTACAGACATCTTAATAGCATCAGTCATTCCAGTCTATGAACAAAGGAAGCATTTCTATTTATTTGTAGGTTATTCAATTCGAGAGAGAGAGAGAGAGAGAGAGAGAGAATCACAGATGCTTTAAACAAACATTCAACTTTATAAAAACTGCAAGTCAGAACTGTTGTACAATATCACATCATGTCAGTTAGGCTATCTATTACCATAAAGTAAAGAGTAACAAATGCTGGTGAAAATGCAGAGAGAGAAAGGAGCCCATCTACTCATCCACTGTGGGTCAGAATGAGAAAGAGTAGATCATTAAGAAAACATTATAGAGATTCCACAAAAAGTTGAACTATCGCGTAGTCCAGCCATCCTTTTGTTCCCAAAAGGAAACCAGATGTCAAACAAACATCTGCACTCCATATTTATCTTAGGACTATTTACAGTAGCCAATATATGAAATCAACATAAATGACCATCAGTGCCTGAATGAACAAAGAGAATGTGGCATGTTTACACAACAAAAACTATTCAGCTTTACGAAGATGTCACACCAGGGCACTTTACTCTAAATGAGGTAAGTCACGCAGAGAAAGACAAATTGGGCATGCCCGGGCTCACATGTGGAATCCAAACCCATTGGTCTTATAGTTGAGAACAGAATAGTATGGTTGATAGAAATGGGAGGGAAAAAGGAAACCGTTTATCAATCAAAAATAAATGCAAAGCAGGAAAGAACTGACCTTGGACATTCTGGATCATTATGTTTTTATTTATTCTACACATATGCATTAAGTCTTTAATAATAAAGATAGCATGAAGATTCCAGGAACTCTCAATGCTATGGGGAGACAAACAGACAGAAAAAATTTTAGACACCAGTTTATATAAATAAGCCACCAAGGATTCAGTCAGCTGTATACCTGAACTTGCCAGATCTGATCATCTTTCTGACAAGTTTAATTTTTATCTGAGAATCTGAGAATTTATTATGCCTAGGTGCAAGACATTGACTTAAATGTACAAACCAATTAAAGCAGGTTCTCTCTCTAGATTTAACCAGTAGTTACCCACATTGTCATATCAATCAAGAGAAGGCAGTTTGCCATTCCTAGAATGGGAATTACACAATTTCAGTGAGTATTGTGTTAGTTCTATGAGGAGCAGACTCAACAATTTATAAAATTGTTTATATTGGTTACATAGTTTATAAAAGAAGGGTATTCTAGAGAAGTCCGTGTATACTGTAGAGTGCTCTTGCTTGTAGGTCCTTTATTTATGTAACAGATAAAGGCAGAGACTCTGAGACAGGGTTGAAACTCAGTGTAGAGGTATGAGTGTATCATGTGGGAAGGATGAGTGTTTAAAGTAGTGTATCAAGTGTACCCTTACAAGAAAAGGCTTGAGATCAGTGCTGATGAAAGGAAGAGATCTGCTGTCTAACACAACTAGTCTGCTGTTGAGAAATGCTTTAGAATTTATGAGAAAGTTACTACTGGGAGAAGCTATTTATAGAAAAGCTTTCACCTGTGTATTGTTGGGGAGATGGCGCAGGCATGGCTAATATAGCCGTGAAAATAACTCACATGAGGAATAAGATACATCACACTTTCATATGTGGGAAATAGCAGCTAAAAGCAGGAGAATACTAAGTGAAGAGCAGCAGCTTTTACGTTTTCTTAACCATATTATAATAAAGAAATTATTTGTCTTCTCCATACTGCATCATATACTTTGGGGAGCTTTTCTAAGCTTTTAAAATTAATAATTTTTACTTATTTATTTTCATTGTGCATGGTTACCTGTCTGTGTTTATGTGTACAACATGCATGATAGGTTACTGCAGAGGCCAAAAAGAGGAATCTGAGCTGTTACAAGAAGAGCTATAGGCAGTTTTGAGCCACCACATGGGTGCTAGGAATCAAACCAGGTCTTCTGTAAGAGTGATAGATGGAAGAGCTTTGCTGCTGAGGCATCTCTACAGCCCTGGTTGATAAGTTTTAAGCACACACTGATTAAAAGAGAAATTAAAAGAAACCTACATTTTTTACATCTTTGTTGGCTATAGTTGCAATTCCAGCTTCAAGAAGTTATCCAAAATGTCACTCAAATTTGCCCACTCCACCATCTGGACAGGTTATATTTATAGCTAGTGAAAAGAACATGGAATATAGAGAAAAGAGAAAGAGAGGGAGCCCAAGTGATTATAGCTCTGGTCTGTTTTACTTGAATATAATTTGAATTGACTACTTGGTATTGGCTGAAACTCAGCTACTTGTAACAAGGTTAGGCTATACATCAAGACAGGTTATAGTTCACTAGTATAAAGTAATTTTTTAAGCCAAACTTGCTAAGGTTTATACAGCCAGCTTTACACAAAACAACACATGTTACTACATGTGGGAACTTGAGATACTTTCTACTTTGTTTTATTTCACTGGGTACAGAGCTAAACAAAGAGTTCTCACCAGAAGAATATCTAATGGCTGAGAAGCACCTAAAGAGATGTTCATCATCCTTAGTCATTAGGGAAATGCAAATCAAAACAACCCTGAGATTCCATCTCACACCAGTCAGAATGGCTAAGATCAAAAACACAAGAGACAGCAGTTGTTGGCGAGGATATGGAGAAAGAGGAACACTCCTCCACTGCTGGTGGGATTGCAAGCTGGTACAACCACTCTGGAAAGCAGTCTGGCAGTTCCTTAGAAAACTGGGCATGACACTCCCGGAGGATCCTGTTATACCACTCCTGGGCATATACCCAGAGGCTTTACCTGCATGCAATAAGGACACATGCTCCACTATGTTCATAGCAGCCTTATTTATAATAGCCAGAAGCTGGAAAGAACCCAGATGTCCCTCAACGAAGGAATGGATTCAGAAGATGTGGTATATTTACACAATGGAATACTACTCTGCAATTAAAAACAATGAATTCACGAAATTCCTAGGCCAATGGTCAGAACTTGAAAATATCAACCTTAGTGAGGTAACCCAATCACAAAAGAACACACATGGTATGCAGTCACTGATAAGGGAATATTGACCCAGAATCTCGGAATACCCTAGACACAATTCGCATATCAATAGATTTCCAAGAAGATGGAAGGAGAGACCCGTGGTCCTGGAAAGACTGGATGTAGGGGAATGCCAAGACAGAGGGGGTTGAATGGGGAAAAGAGGGAGGGAAGGGGGCTTATGGGACTTTCGGGGAGGGAGGAAACGGGAAAGGGGAAATGATTTTGAATGTAAATAAAAAAAGACTTAGAAAATAAAATAAAATTAAAAAAAAAAAAGAAAGAACTAATCATGGCCACTAGTGATCACACTCTGTGTATTTGGAGGCAGTGGACTCCCCATGACATTGCTTCTCACTTTTTGCTTCTCAAATGTCCATGTGTTTTCTGGGACTCACTGTTTATCATGCATAGTAATCTCTGAGGTTCACTCCTTTCTTCTACTATTGAGTTGGTGGAAATGAACCATGCGCTTCTTAGTCTCTCCAATGCAACCTCACATTGTTTTAAGTTTCAATTTATATGGTAACAGTAAGATTGGAAAAGCTATCCCTAAACAATTCTAGCTAGCACTTACAATGTAGAAGCAGGGGATCTCTATTTTGATACCTGCCTAAACTAGACAGTAAAACTATGTCTCAAAAAAGACAGACCCAAATCCAAAAGCAAGCAGAGATATTTAGCCAATTCATGTTATTTTAAAAATATGTGTTTTTACATTTTTGTAGATTTTTGTTTGTTTATTTCGAGATAGGGTATTTCTGTATTACCTTGGCTATTCTGGGACCCACTCTGTAGACTAGACTGAGCTCAAACTCAGAGATTCACCTGCCATGTAACTGTGACTGATGTATTCTGCTAATCTAGTGGATTTTATAACAAGTCAGTTAGATAGTAGGGTATTGTGTGAAAGGTGCCACCTTTGCAAAACTTTGAAAGATTAAACCTTATTGAAACATTTGTGTTACATTCTTTAAAAATGTAATGTCAACTGAAATAACACTGTAGAAAAGTGATTTTTCTTATGCAAAATATACTAAGACAAATGTTTTTTAAGATGAGTAAATTAAAGCAAATAAATGATGAAGAGATGGCTTAGCAGGTGAAGGTATTTCCAAGCCTTAAAAGCTGAATTTGAGGCCTGAGACAAACATGACAGGATGAAAGAAGGAACTCAAGACAATAGTCTTCTGACCTCCAAGGGCAGGGCCATGACATAAGAATATGGTGGGAAATGCATGCATACATACATACATACATACATACACACACACACACACACACATGAACACAAAATAAATAAATATAATAAGAATGTTAATGCTGTAAAGTGAGGAAACCTTAAATAGAAAATTCAAGAAGTCAAATTACATGTTGATAAGATTTTCCACCAATTCAAAGTTTTGAATCCTGTCTCCTGTGTAGTTTATAACTAGGTCAGTGTAGTCTACAAATCGAGTTCCAGGACTGGCAAGGCTGGGCAAAGAAACCCTGTCTCAAAACAAAACAAAACAAAACAAAACAAAAAAAACAAATAAAATCAAACAACCTACCCAAAGCTAAACAAAATGGAGAAAATATCTGCACAAACTGAAGAAAAGGTACATAAACTAACACATGAATACATGGTAAAAACAGAAATATCAGAAACATGAAAATATTTTAAATAGGAAATGCATGAAGTTTTCTTAAATACACAACAATTGATATAAATTTCCATATATTATATCCATATATTATATATTATATTATAACACACACACACAAGTCAATAGCAAGAAAACTATACAATATGGACAATGCTTGAATTACTTGCAGGTTATCAAAGAAATCAAAGACAAAATTTAAAAGTTCCCATAGACCAATTAAATAAAGTTACAGCTTACCAGAAACTTTGGATCTTTGGGATACAGGTTAAGCATTTCTAAGAGGAAAGTTTAGATCTATGAGTATTCATGTAAAAGAAAAAAGGAAAAGGAAAGGAAGAAAGAAAGAAAGAAAGAAAGAAAGAAAGAAAGAAAGAAAGAAAGAAAGAAAGAAAGAAGGAAAGAAAGAAAGGGAAGGAAGGAAGGAAGAAAGAAAGAAAGGAAGGAAGGAAGGAAGAAAAGTTTCATTGACTTATTTGTGACCCTCAAGGACCTAATAAAGAAGAACAATCTAAACCTTATAGCATACAAGAAGTATTAAAGATAATAAAGGGTGAGAATCAAAGGAAGATTAAAAGAGCAATACAAAGAGTTGCTTCATTGAAAAATAAAAAAGGTTAAAAAATCCTTAAATAATCAAGTAAAAGAAAAATTTCAAATTAATAAATTTAGAGATGGAAACCTAGGGATTACTGTGGATTCTAGTTAAATACAGAGACTCAGTAAGGGGTGGTTTGAATTTTTAAATTTCAAATACCTGTAAAATTAAATGAGATGAATAAATTTCTAGATATATAGGCCCTAGCAGAATTAAATCAAAAGAATACAAGTAAACATCCATAAATGTCAATGAGACCTAATAACTAAGGAAAAGCATCATAGCATGCAAAACTCCAGGACCAGATGGATTGTCAGCTGAATTCTATAAAATCTTTCAAGGAGAACTAATGTCAATGTTCTTTAAGTCATTCTATAAAATAGGACTACAAAATTAATTCTATGGCCAGGTATTATCTTGGAGTAAAAAACAGATAAAGATAAAAAACAATAGAAAGAAAGCTATGCAATAGAATTCTCAAGTCAAGATCAGGAGTATATGAAGAAGGACTAGAGAGACGGTTCAGAGGTTACAGCATTCACTGCTTTTGCATAGAACATGGGTTCAGATCCCAGCACCTAGATAACAGTTTATAATCATGCATGACTTCAGTTACAGGGACTCTGATACTCTTTTCTGGCTTGCACAGGCACCATTCATGCATGTGGCATAATACAGACATGTAGACAGAACATTCATACACATAAAATGAAAATAAATAAATCTCTAAACAAATGCAGTAAAACAAGTTGGTTTCATTTAAAGAATGCACAGATGGTTTAACATAAACAAACCAAGAAGTATAATTCAACATGTAATATAGTTACAGTCAGAAATCACTTAGTCATTTTGGTCAATGCAGAAAAGGTATTTGACAAAGTTTAAAATTCCTTCATGATAAAAGTTCCTAAGAAACTAGAAATAAAAGTCACATATTTAACACAATAGAAGTTGTATGTGGCAAACTTATAAAAATGTTATATTAAGTGGGGTAGGCAGAAAGCATTTTTTATAAATCAGGAATGATAAAAGATACCCACTCTTTCCAATGTTACTCAGTATAGTGCTTGAAATTTTAGGTACAGTAATAAGACAATAGGGAAAAAAAAGACAAATAGGAAAGGGAGAACTGGTGTTATCATTACTTGGGGGTGATATATCCTATCATTAAAAGATCCTACAGGCTTCATCAGAGAACTTCTAGACTAGCTGCAAATTTTTGGTAAGAAAATTAAAATCATTTTTTGGAAATCAGAGTTTTTCTACATGCAGAACAGTAATAAACATGTCAAATATAACTAGAAATTTAAACAATTTACAGTAACATTGTAATGCTTATGAGTAAACCGAAACAAGTAGTCACAGGTCTCAGAAATAAACTTATGAATATATGAGAAGATAAAAATATCATGCCTCCTCATAATGTTCATTGACCAGTGAACTGAATGTTGTAAAAATAGGCATATTACCAAAAATAATGCACATATGCAACACAATCTCGATCAAACTCCCAATGACAATCCTCACAGATTTAGACAGGGAATACTAAAATTGACATACAAGTATGGGAGATTCTAATAGCTAAAGCAATATTTAGTAAGAACAATGCTAAAGACATCCCAATACTCAATCTCAAATTCTCTTAGAGAACATGAAAATGAACAGTGCATTGTACACATGCAAGCACAGGATAAGCAGAATAGAATAGTGGATCCATAAACAAACTCATTCAGTTAGCCAACTAGACTTAAATGGTGATGTACATATATACATTAAAGAAAAGCCAGTTTTATTAATAAACAGTCTTAAGAAAACTGAATTCCAATATGTAGAATAATAAAACTAAATTCATAACTTTTAGGATGAATAAAATCAGTGTAAAATAGATCAAAAACTTTGTTGACAATTTGAAATTTGGAAACTTCTGAAGTAAAACTACTTTACAATATAGCATAGACAACAATCTTCTGAGTAGGTTTCTTAGGAACCTACTCAGCATTTCACAGGAAATAACCCCAATAATTGACAGATGGAATTACATGAAAACAAGACATGTATGTACAACTGTACAGCAAAGGAAACAACCATTAAGAAGATAATCCACAGAATGGGAAAAGTAACTTTGTCAGTCACACAGCAGATATTGGATTAACAACATGGTATATGAAAGACTTCAAAATTAAATTAAGAGATCTACAGTTGTCCAATCAATAAATGAACTATAGAACAGAATCATAATGTCCCACAAATACTTTCAAAAACTGGTGCACAATGTTAGACTTTAGCTGTTAAATACAAATAAAAACTCCAGTGACATTCTAGCTCATTCCTTCCAAATTAAATATCATCAGGAAAAGAAATGGATTAGATATTGGAGGAAGCAAAAGTAAAATGTGATCAAGTTACATTGCTTGAAATTCTCAAAAATTAATAACATAATAAAACAGATTACAGCAAGCACATTGGCAGCATCAACTTTAATGGGGACAAACTCAAAACCTTTCCAGTAAAATCAGGGAGCAAACAAGGTTGTCTGTTCTCTTCATACCTATTCAATACAGTACTTGAAGCCCTAGTTAGAGAAATGAGGCAGTTGTTCAAAGGGATACAAAAGAAGAAAGAGCTCAAGGGAATATAAATTGGAAAGGAAGAAGTCAAAATTTGGTAAGGGACTTGGGTTAGGACTGAGATTCAGGTAGATCTCCCTAGGAAAAGAAAATAGAATTGATACTTATGGCTGGATGAGGGTGGCTAGAAAAAGAGGGTCAAGTGAGGAGGAAGAGGGAAGAGGTGGATGAGGAAGAAAATATATGGAGAGACTGCTAAAATTGAGGGGAAACTTGAGGGGTTTTATAGAAACCTAATATGTAGAACCTTCATACAATGTATACATATATGAAGGGAATCTAAAATATATTGCCAGACAATGGGGAGAAAGAGCATCAACTGGGCATTTCTTGTCACCAAATGGAGCTTCCAGTACATGAACTGTGTTACACCTAATTGAGCTTTTGGTCAAAGAGGACACATGGGAATCCCCAAATTCTCAGGTTGTTGCCAAGGCTTTAGGTTGCTCTCCACAAACTGACAGCAAGTCCATGTTGCTGAAGACAACACCTACACCCTCACAGAACATGGAGAAATTAAAAGTAGCTTTTTCCTCCTTACATAATCTATCCTGATTATAGTTTCCCCTTCCACTATTCCTCCCAGTTCCTCCCCACCTTCCCTCCCTGGTGTTTCCATAGAGCCTTTACCTCTATGTGCTAGCATCTTTGGTACATGCAGAATCTCTCCATGCTACTGAAGGAGTATAAACACCAACCCACACATAAAACACTGGGCTGGTAAGATGTCGTGCCTGTAAGAAATGCTAGTACTGTTTTATAAAGGAACATCACTGCAAAATGATTCCTATGTACATATTGCTATAGTCATAGATCAGTGCCTTCATCCTAGAAGCTTCCTCTTGCAGCTGATTTGAGTAACCCACACCCATAAAATATTTAGAGAGTGAAATACCTTGGAACACTCAACCATAAATGAGATGTCTCCATCAAATCTCTCCCTTCAGGGCTCAGGGAATCTTATAAAAGAGGATATAGATTAAGAGCCAGAGGTAATGGCAGACACAAGCAAAACAAGACCCTCTGAATCTACCGGATCCACAGACATATGAACTCACAGAGACTGAGGCAGCATGCTCAGAGCCAGCAGAGGTCTGCACCAGATGGGGTCCTAGAGCTGAAAGAAGTGAGCAAATGCCTCCATCCCTAACCCAAAAGCAATCTCCACTTGATAACCACATGAAAATTAAATTTTAATTTCTACAGGGAAGCTCACTGGGGAAACAAACTACTCTTAAAAGTATGATGTAAGATCAGCAGTAGATAACCGATAGAAAATTAACTCAATGATGTTTTTGGAGATTCTCTATCTCATAATGTCATGGCAAGGTCTGAAAAATACCTAGTTTTTTCATTTCTCTCTCTCTCTCTCTCTCTCTCTCTCTCACACACACACACACACACACACACACACACTCACACACACACATACACATGCACACACACACAAACATGCACACGCACACACACACACACACTGGGTCCTATTGATCATATATATATATATATATATATATATATATATATATATATATGTATATACACACACACATAGGCTTCTAGTTTAGTGCTTTTATGGGATTCCTGAATGTGAGATTCACTGGGTGTCTACATCTGTTTCTTGTGCCTTCTCTTGGGTTCTTTTTACTTCTGTTTATTTGTTTTGTCCTATTCCAATGTATTAGTTTCACTTTATCTTATTATATTTTATTTTATTATTATAACTTAGAAGCTTATTTTTAATAAGAGACAGAAAGGGGTGATTCCAGAAGGGAGGGGAGGTGGGGCGGAACTGGGAAAAGCACTTTTAATAAAAGGATAAAAACAAAACAGTTTACTACAGAAGTAAAAACTACTGACTTTCTGAACATAGTTCAGTATTTATAACATATGCAAATACTTTGAACTCTGGGACTCACCGAGATTTTCTGTTTTGCTCTCTCTGTTTTCACTTTTGATACATTAATATATTAAAAATTTTCACACTAGCAATATAAAACTTACAAAAAAACCCAAATATTACGTAGTACTTGAAAAAATTTCCTTGGAGAGATGGAGACTTTTCAAGGGTTTGAGTTATAGGAAATATTTTTAGAGGCTTGATTTTAGTACAACAAAGCATATGCCACAGACCAAATGTTGTCTGGATGAAGATAAAAACAATTTTGATTTAAGCTGTACTTCTAGGAATGAAATGTATTATAGGGATCCTGTGTTATAAAGTGAGAATTTGTATTTCATCTCATCCAAGACAAATATGTAAGAAAATATCCTCTGTTCTGGGCTACCTTGTGGCCACAGTAGAAGAGGATGTGCCTAATCTTACAGAAACATGAAGTCCCAGGGTGGAGGGATACCCAGGGGGACTCCACCCTCTCAGAGGAGGAGGGAATGAGGGATGGGGGAAGGATTGTGGGAGGGGGTGACCAGGAGGGGTCAGTGAGCAGGATGTAAAGTGAATAAATAAAAATATAAAAATGAAAATACCAAAAAAAATCCATTAAAACAAAACAAAACAAATTTAACCCTTTATTTAAAAAATATAAAGTGAAAGCTTGACAATATTTTAATTTTAAGAAAAGAAATTTGTATATGTGTGTAATAGAAAATAAAAATTCTATTCTACTAAGTAGATTCTTTAATTTGAGTAGCCAGGTGAACAGAATTCTCCATGCTTTGAACAGTAAATTTCCTGGTAATGTAGCAACATAAAACTCTAGAACCAAGCACCATCATTACTAGTATTTACTGAAAACCTATCACAATCTAACTCATATTCTCTGGGTTCCAGCCAGCCTGACACATAAGCAGAAGTGGACAGGCTTGCTGGTCCTATTTCTTATTGGTTTGTGTTCTACAACTGGAGCTATATATCACACCTCTGACACAGGCTGGCCTTGTCAGAGTCTATCCTGTGTGCATTAGTTCCAATCCCCAGGAAGGTCTTGCATTTCACTGACTTTGAGTATTCAAGAAATGTTGAGTTGAACTTCAGACTTCAGAATATCAGCAATAATATAAGGATAAATAACTAAGGAAAATAAGTGATGATAAATATAATGAAGACAAATATATAAATATGGAAATGAATGGTAAATTTTTTATTTGTAAAACCATGATTTGATATTCAATTACATTAACATTTTTATTAATGATGTGATAAACAATTATAATCAACACAAAAATATGAACAATGAAATAGAAAATAGATATTTTGATGAGCTTTTGATGTTATTATCTCTATGGATATATGCATGCTTCATTGTACATTTAACGTAATCAAAATATTTCTTCTCATGTGTAGAGCATAACATCATTTTTTTGGTTGTCAGCATGGCAAAGATAACTTCCATGGTTAAAGCCTTTTTTTAAAGGCTACAATGATTTAAGCTGCTTTTCCAAGATGTTCCAATGTGTGGGGGGATATATCACTATCTCCTGGTTACAGTCAAGTACAGCATAGCACTGCACACAACATTAGGGTGTGTGGTATGGTGGTTTATGCACATGTGTGGGTATAGGAGAAATGATAATAACCACAGTAGGTCTCCTGTATTAATGTAGGTATTAATGTCTGAAGTTGTGGTCCTAGAACAGTCATTTTAATAAGGAAAACTGCATAAAAATAGTTCATATTTTGGAGAGGAAAATGCTTCTTTCCAAAGCAGTCTCTAAGAAAATGTCTCCAATTTTAAAGGATGGCTCAGTGGTCTGGTATGCTAAGAATTCAGACTTGCATAGCAAAACTGGCTGCCACAATCCATTACCAGTTTCTCTAAAAGGCCAACACTGACCAGAGATTATATCATTTGTTACAAATATCAACAGACTTGAGTATAATTGAGTCTCCTAGAAACAGATTCTGAATTAAAATCTATATTGGCAGCTTGCTTAGAAGTTTCAGAAGATGAAATTGTGAAGAAGAGCAAATTCCACAGAGCAAGGTCTTGATCCAGAGTGCAAATGGAGCTGAAACAGAGACAACCCTATCTACCAGGTCCTGTGAACATTCTGTCCTACCCTAAGCTGAGACTTTGTATATTTGTATCAGCCAAATAACAAGGAGAAGAGTCTGGATGGAGGAATTGTTCAGAAACCAAGGACAAAGCTATCCAAGAAATATATTTGATAGTGTTGAGCAAGAAAAATTCCCAGCAGCTAAGATGTATGTATGGGCCATGAAGATTAGATCTGAGGGAGACACCACAGCGCCCACTCCAAAATCAAGAATGAAAGAAAGAGAGCAAGAACAGCCATGTCCATAGAAGGAAATGTGTTTTAAAGGCTAAATGGAAATATTTGGGTACACAGTGTAGATTGAAAAGGGTGTACTATGTAAATGGAATGGAAAATAAGATACTGTACTCATTGTTACTGCTGCTGTTGTTGTTTGTGTTCTGTTTTATTTTGTTTTGAGGCAGGGTTTTTCTATATATCCCTAGCTGTCTTAGAACTCACTCTGTAGACCAGGCTGGCTTCCAACTCATAGAGAACTACCTGCCTCTCCTGGGACCACTGCCCAGCTAACATACTGCACTCTAAAACTTAAAATTTGGGATAGGATTCTATATCCATATTGACTAACAAGAAGAGACAATCAAAGCACCTCTAACCAAACTCTAAGACTTCTCTTTGTCTATTGAGTCAAAGTCAGGTAAGCATCACAAATGGTACTGAATGCTGACGTGCAAAGTTAATGCACCAGTTCCACTAGGTGTTTACATTTGAAAGATAACGATAATCAGAATAGGCCGTGGAGACAAGATTTAAGACAAAGCCTGATGTGGGCATTAGCTATTGACACTATCAACACACCTAGTGTTCTTACTCACTGAGCCTTTCCCCTTTGCAGAGGCAGCAGGGCAAGCTGAAAACTTCCATCTGTAATTGTAATGAGATTTAAGCAGAAGCATATGGGTGACTACTAGGAAATCTTGCTTCTTGAATTATCGAATAGTATATATGTGGCTTTCATCTTTTTTCTTGTTTTAATTATAGATGCAATGGTTAAAGACACTATAGCTATTTTGTGATCAAAAGGAGTCGAAAAGAGTGGCAGAAACACCAAAGTCGCAGGAGTGCAGTGCCAATGGAAATAGTCACTCACCATTAGGCATTCTGCCAAGTTAAAATATAAACTCCAATACTTAAGCAATTTAAACTGCATGGCTCTTATCATTAATGATTTCTGAAAACTAATGTAGACAATTAGTGATACGATTTGAGAACTATTTCATGGGGATCACACAGACTGTGAACATGGCAGGTGGGAACAAAGAGCCCAAACATGTAAAGATTGTCAATGGAGGAATCTCCACGGCCTAGGGGACATAGGAGAGTTTGAAGATTAGGTAATCATTCTGGGGTCTCAAGTCAAGAAGAGTCCATTTTTATGGTGGATCCCCTACTACTTATATCTCAATTATTAATCATTAAATTCTTAGAAGGGGAACAAAATACTCAAGGGAAGAAATATGGAGACAAAGCGTGGAGCAGAGACTTAAGGGAAGGCCATCCAGAGACTTCCCCACCCAATTGGGATCAATCCCGTACACAGACACCAAACCCAGACACTATTGCGGATGCCAAGAAGTGCTTGCTGACAGGAGCCTGATAATTGCTGTCTCCTGAGAGGCTCTGCCGGATTCTGACAAATACAGAAGTGGATGCTCACAGTCATCCATTGAACTGAGCATGTGGTCCCCAGTGAATGAGTTAGAGAAAGGACTAAAGGAGCTGAAGGGGTTTGCAATCAGTAGGAAAAGTAACAATATCAGCCAACCAGACCTGCCAGAGCTCCAAGGGATTAAATGACCAACCTAAGAGTACACCTGGAGGGACACATGGCTCCAGCCACATAGGTGGCAGAGGATGGTCTTGTTGAGCATCAATGGGAAGAGAAGTCCTTGAACCTGATAAGGGTTGATGCCCCAGTATAGGGGAATGCTAGGGCAGAGAGGTGGGACTGGGTAGGTAGATGGGGGAGCACCTTCATAGAAGCAGGGGGAGGAAGGATGGGATAGGGGGTTTCCAGAGAAGAAATTGGGAAAGGGGATAACATTTGAAATGTAAATAAATAAAATATACAATTACAAAAAAAACCAGAAAAATATCATGAAATTATTTTAATCCTCCTAATCTTTTCAATTATTTGTTTTTCAGCTTTTTATTCATATTCTTGCATAGTAACCCCGCATACCCACTTTCAATATATTTTAAATATCATTTTTTCAAAGCCTTTTCTCAGCTCTTAAGTATTCAAAACAGAATATTCTTCTTCTTCTTTTTTTTAAAGAAAAAGACATTTTTATAAAATTTTTATTTTAGAAATTTAGATTATTTTGTAGCAAGTGGTATTTTAGATATGTTGTTAGTTTTACTTTTAATTACCTGGGGTAAGTACCCAAAGATGCTTCTTTTTTCTTAAGTCACCAACTCTGATCATTGTTTCATTATGAGTTATACCTTTGGTATACAAGCCTTTTGGTTGAGGGTACATCATATCCAAACTACACAGTTCTACCATTACACCTTGTATTCATATTCATCTTACAATGAAAAAAAAATGCATCCAGTCAACATTAAAGAGCTTCTATCATCTTACAAGTTCTATTATTTTTCAAGATTCCAAGTCTGTAGTCCATTTTGAGATCCATGACAAACCCTTAGCTATGGAGCCATGTAAAACTGAAAACAGCAAGGTGCCTGCTTTCAACGTACACATTGATGACACAAGGTAAAAGCTGCTATTCTGAAGTGATGAGTAGGACTCTAGAAATGTGGAATGGGGCAAAGCAAGACTGAAACCCATCAAGCCAAGCATGAGACCCTGTTGTTAGGTTTCTAACAACCAGAAAACATGGGAGGCAGCATGGTATGTGCTTCAGACATCTGGAAAGCCTTATTCTTGAATCCAGTCAGTCTTCAGCCTGAATAGACTCTCCCTTTGTGGATTCTGCTCACCATGTGCTTCTTTCCATAGCAAACTTTCTACACCCTTGGAAACTTATCCTGGGAGCACTTGCTATTCCAGCAATTTCCTGAGAGTTGCTGCTCAAGGTTTGACTTTAATCCCACAACTTCTTGCATCATCCTATCCCTTTCAAGTGTACAATATGCATTGTCTGCTACAATTTTTACTGAAGAATTGTGTTCTTCTTAAACAAAGGGAATGCAAGGCAATTCTCATTGCCTTCTCCTAACAAACTTTACTTCCTCAGACAATCATAACTGGACTATCAATATAGGTATCTGTACATGTACATGCTGCTTGCTATGCCTCTATAATATAAAATCAGTTAATTTGCTATTGAATGAATTGTATCCAGAAGAGACTTAACTGAAAAAAATTAGGGGTGAATTTTTTTCTTTAGTAAGATATGACAGTTGTAAAAGCGTCTGGCAGTTGGTCAAAGACTTTGAGGGTCTGTAAGCCCTGCTCAGAGATTGCAAATGATTAACTTACAGTGTTTAGATATTTAGGAACCTGTGAGGTTTGAAAACTATGGCAAGGTAATTCAGAATCTGAAGCTTACCAGTACAGTGACCTGTCAATTTCACATTTGTTTTGGAGACTTCCTTTCTTTTCTGTGTGACAGTATTGTAGCCGCTGAAGATTATTTGGAGGCACTGACATTAAAAGCTGACTTTGAAACTTCAATTACACACCAAACCCAAAACTCCAACCTAAGAAGAAGAAGAAGAAGAAGAAGAAGAAGAAGAAGAAGAAGAAGAAGAAGAAGAAGAAGAGGAAGAGGAAGAGGAAGAGGAAGAGGAAGAGGAAGAGGAAGAGGAAGAAGAAGAAGAAGAAGAAGAAGAAGAAGAAGAAGAAGAAGAAGAAGAAGAAGAAGAAGAAGAAGAAGAAAAAAGACCATTATGTAAGTTACAGTTGCCTTGACAGGAAGACAGTAAAACCTCACAGGTCATTTAGTTGGGCATATCTTGATAACACAAAATCTACCCAGATAGGCTCAAAGTGCTCCGTACCAATATGGAAATTATTTCTTAATCTAAAGCTTTGACTCTTATATTCATGATTTAACTGTTTTAATTTTGGAGATACAGATCTTCCCAGTTGGTGTAAACTCCTGAGGAGTTTACTAATCCATCTAAGAACATAGATCTATGCTCCTTTCACTGTCAAGACCTTCTTCCTTCTCTGCCATGAACAGAGACTACAGAAGGATAGTTTGCTTCTGAGGGACTGTGTTCAGAGTGACTCTGAAGCTCAGAACAGCTATCTTGGGTCTGCTGTCACCACTACCCTTCCTGGCACCTGCTCTGAAATTCTCAACCCTGCCTATAATCACCAACTAATTAAAGACGATTTCATCTTTTAACCTTCCTTCTCCTTCTTGACACTGTTGTCAGAAGTTTCCCTTTGCTCCCAATTCTTTTCTCCAGATATCATACCTTTCTATGACTCCATTCCTGGGGGCATTTCCCAGCTTCCTTCTGGTTGTAAAATCCACTCTGTTCCTCTCTCCTGCTTCCAAATTCCCCAGCCAGCACCAGACTCCTCCCCACACAGTTCTATTCACCCCTCAGCTTGTCTACCAGGCCTGGATGTTCTCTTTTGGCTATTACCCCAGGCAGGCTCAGTTCTGGGCTCTGTCTCTGCTGTGAGAGAAACGGTTCCAGTTTCTTAGGACATTCTTAGTTTTGCCAAAACCCCTTGCCTTTAAATGGCTTCTCTAGTTTCCCCACTGAGACAGAAGACATTTTTGGGCCTAAGTTTTTCAAAGTCAGGCTGGGAAGGTCAGCTGATGATCAGCCTTTGAAGTTGCTTTGCCTTTAAGAAATTCTTCCACCTGGAATCTCCCGTCACATTGAGAGGGTGTTAAATGCATCCATTCCTAGAGGAATAGATTATTTAGATGGTCTTTGTGGTTGTAATTATTAAACTGTTCACAAGACAGATCTGATATATGTGTCTAGGTTTTTGAACCAGAGCAGACACAGCCACCCTGTTTGTTCTTCCATGCCTTCTTTCTGAAGGAGTTAAGATTTGTGTTACTTTTCATCCCTTGTCCTCAGTCATAGTTCACCCCACACTGGCAGAGACAGAGTGTGCCTTCATAGCTTTCCAAGACAGTTGCAGAGAAGGCTGGCAATATAACAAAGCCTGGTAGACTGCCAAAGAAAGGCTGATAAAGGGAATTAGAAAGGCTCAGGCTAAGGGAAGCATTGCCAGCTCACTGGTCCTGGAGACCAAGGGATGTAATAGTAGACAAGAATCCTGAATGCCATAGTCTGACTTTTGTCCTGTTTTTCCTTTTACCTGTGATTGCAGAAAAATGGAGTTGGACTTGGAAATCTTCCAGTCAATGAGGGGCAGAAGAGATTGTTACTTTAAAAACATAATTCTGTATGAAGACAGAAATGTGGTGGTGGAAAAAAAGTCAACTTCCTAATAAGACAATGTCCTTCTCATGAAACATGCACATGCATGCATGCGCACGTGCACACACACACACACACACACACACACACACACATACATGCACATGTGCACATGCATGAATACACATGCACACAGATGAATACATGTAAACACATGCACACACACGCATATACATTTATATACACATATACATGTATTTGTGTCCACATATACACAGGCACATCCATACATGCACCAACACATGCATATACATATATATGCACACACAAACACATATGTATGCACACACATACAAAAAATACACACACACTCAAGCATCACACACTGAATACTCTGTTTGGAAATGCTCTTGGGTACTACCACTGTACAAGGTGAATGTTTGAGATATTTTCAGTATTATTAAAAAGCAAAGGAATCATTTTTCCTACATTTAAGTAAGTGTAGCTCTTTCCCTCATCAAAGAAGCTTCATTTTGAAGTACACAAAGACCATTCAGGAATCCCTAACTGGTCAAAATGAAGAGAACAAGAGACAACGGCGAGCTCAGTCCCAGTTGACAGATCTACAATAACCCCCCTCCCTCATATCTCAGGTGATATTCTCAAGGAACATCTCAGGTGAGAAAAGTAGAGAGAATATAAAGAACAGAAAACCAGAAATTTAGATGTGAGGTGGTGCCTTTGGTATATGACTGGGAAGATGTACCCATGAAGTCTCAAAAGTATAGTTAGGTACAAAGATATGCACAGTGATCATCCCTTCCACACTGGAAGCAATCTCACAAGGTTAAACCCATAGATGAAGAGCTATATGTAACTAACAGCTGCTGAGTAATGGATATTTAGTCTTCTCCAAGGACAAGGCCCAATCCCAAACTGTGGTGGTAATTTCTTACCTCAATAATCCCATATAAAAACACACAATTCAGTTATTATATTTATAAGCTATATGTCTAGATTGGGCAGATCTATCATTATACTAATTTATTCCCCAGATATGAGATGCCTTGCTACTTTTAGCTTCTTCAGGTCATGTGGTTCTGCTCTGTTTTCCTTCCTCTCAGAGACCTCACATCCCACCTTTCTCTTCCACTGACCAATCATCTTTTCTAGTCTTTATGTGACTAGTCAGAATGGGAAGAAGGTTCAGCAAGATCCCCTGAGTATGTGATTTACATGAGGAATCATGATTAACATCAAAATACAAATAGCACCAGGGCAACCCACAATACCAAGCAATCAACCCTAAATATATACATGTAAGAGCAAGAGTAAATGGACTTTATCTCTCCTCTTTCTCTCTCTCTCTCTCTCTCTCTCTCTCTCTCTCTCTCTTTGTGTGTGTGTGTGTGTGTGTGTGTATGATAATAATTTACAAAATGGGGTCATGACTTTGATAGAGAATGAGTGGGACATGGGATAAGTTGGAAGAGGAAGGAGTGATGACAAATATTAAAGTAAATTTAAATGATATCATACGTCAAAAATCTTATGTTCCTTATACAAGATATGAACATAGTTTGAATTTTTAAAATGAATGTTAATAACTCTAAATCACAATATAGCTTATCTCCAATCCCTGAAATCTTGAACTACTAAGTATAGTTTCACCAATATTTCTGTGCTTAAATGCAAAATAAATGAGAATAGATAGATGTATATAATTGTAAGACTAAAAGAAATTTGGGAAGCTGGAAAAATATGAATTAGTGTTCACAGGAGTGTGAGTTTTGCAAGTCAGAATTTGCTGAGTACTGAATTTGGTACATGGGAAAGTCCAGTCAGAGGTAGTGACTGTTATTACTACAGACTATGAAATATGCTCGTCTTAACTCTCTCAGAGAAGAGAGAAGAAAGGTTTTGAAAACTAAAGTTGTTTTATTGATTACTCAGGATATTTAGCTTTTATGTACACCTGGGTTCTGTTTATTCTCCTGGTAAATATGGTTAATAAAACAGATAGCCACGTTCACATGTTCTCATATATTAGGTCCATTTTGTGTATTATGTTAATTAATTGTAATGCTTTCTGAGATTTTGTTTGTCTAGATGATGTGTTTATAGGAGAAAGTGAGATATTGAAGTTACCTGATAAGTTTGGTTTAATATGTCTTGAAATCCAGTAATATATTTTTATAAAATTTGGGGCACCAGAGTTTGGTTCATATTTTTTTCAGAAAACAGTGTTTTCTGGGTTACTCATTCAGTGATAAGATTGAGATATCCTTCTTCATCTCTTCTGATGAATTTTGGTATGAAGTCTGTTTCCCCAAGAAGTAAGGAAACAATGCGTTCAATCTTCCTCCCCCACATCCTCCTCCACAAGATTCCCTGAGCTCTGCCTAATGTTTGTCTGTGGATCTCTGCATCTGTTTCCATCAGCTATTGGGGAAAGACACCCAGATGGCTGTTATGCTAGGCTCCTGTTTCCAAGCATAGCAGAATATTATTAATGATATAAGGGGTGAGTTCTCTTCCATGGCATGAGACTCAAGTTGGACCAGTCATTGGTTGTCTATTCCCCCACATTCTGCTCCCTTTACCTCTGCACCTCTTAGAGGCAGAAAAAAAAATATGTGGGTTGAAGGTTTTGTGTCTAGCTTGGTATCCCTATCTGTCCTTTGGAAGTTTTGCCTGGTTACAGGAGATGACCGTTTCAAGTTCCATATCCCCTACTGCTAGGATTCTTAGCTAGAGTCACCCTCATAGATTCCTGGGAGTTTCCATTGTCCTAGGTTTTTAGCTAGTACTAGAGATCCCTGATGCCCCATCTGATTCTAGTGCTCTCTCCTGTCATCTTCCCCACGGGTGATCCTTCCTGTTCTCTCCACTCCCTCTCCCACCAAGTTTCTTCCTTCCATCCACCTCAGATGTCTGTTTTATAGCCTTTTCTCAGTGAGATTCAAGCATCCTGCCTTGGGCCCTACTTGTTACTTAGCATCTTGAGGTCTCCTAATTATAGATGGTTATCCTGTATTTTATGGCTAATATCCACTTATAAGTGAGTACATACCTTGTTTGTCCTTCTGGGTCTGGGTTACCTCACTCAGGATGATCTTTTCTAGTTCAACCCAATTGCCTGAAAATTTCACTATGTCATTGTTTTTCACAGAAGAATAATATTCCATTGTGTAAATGTACCATTTTTATCCATTCCTCTGTTGAGGGACATCTACATTGTTTCCAGTTTCTCAAGCTCTATAACAGTGCAATAGTAATAAAAACCACAAGATATTGACATAAACGCAGACATTTTGGAACTGAACTGAACACCCAGAGGTAAACCCACACACCTATGTACACTTGATTTTTGATAAAGAAGCCAAATTTGTACTAGGAATGAAAGAAAGCATCTTCAACAAATGATACTGGTCTAATTGGATGGCTGCATTTAGAAGAATGCAAATAGATCCATATTTCTCACCCTCTACAAAATTCAAATCCAAGTGGATCAAAGGTCCCCAGTATAAAATCAGATACACTAAATCTGATAAAATAAAAAGTGGAGGAATAGTCTTGAATAAATTGGTACAGAAGATAACTTCCTGAACAGAAGGCAAACAGCTTATAAATTGTTTATAATCTTATATGGCACTAAGATTAACCATTGATAATTAAGACCTTATGCAACTGAAAAGCTTCTCTAAGCCAAAGGAAAAAAAATGGCAACCCACAGAATAGGAAGTGTATGGTATAGTCTCAGCAATGAGAATATTTCAAGAGAAAAATTAGATGCAGTATAATCAGGAATTTCAATCTCGCCCTTGTAAGGCTGTAACTTGTGCTGATTGTGAGAACTTGATGCTGAAGATGATGCTCATAGAAACAGATAAACTCTCTTTAGATCACAGGTTCAGAAGAATGAGACTGTGATGTTACATATTTTTATTTTCAGTGATATTATATAACATATAATTCTTCAATAGGACTAGAATGGCCTAGTCCAAAAAGAATCGACATTTGCTAGATATACTGATATAAACTGAGAGAGAGGCAGAGGCAGAGAAAACATGACAGAATCCACTTTTTTCTTTTATTGAAAATAGATTATTTCATACAGTATATTCTAATTACTATTTCCCCCTTTTCCACTCCTTTCAGCTCCTCCTCTTCTCCTTTCCCATCCTTACCTATTCTCTTTCTCTCTCTCCTTAGTAAACAAACAATCTTCTCAGAAACTAATAAAACAGAACAGAACAAATCAAAATAAGGAAAAACAACAGCAAATAACTAGGAGGAAAAAATATGAAAAGGTACAAAAAAACAGATATTCATGACCAAGAAGCAAGTTGCGGAGGAAAGGGTTTAGTCGGCTTACACTTCCACATTGCTGTTCATCACCAAAGGAAGTCCATACAAGAACTCACAGAGGGTAGGAACTTGGAGGCAGGAGTGGATGCAGAAGCCACAGAGGAATGCTGCTTACTGACTTGCTTCCCTTGGCTTGCTCAGCTTGCTTTCTGGTAGAACCCAGGACTACCAGCCCAGGGATGGCACCACTCACAATGGGCCCTGCCAATCCTCCCTCCCTTGATCACTAATTGAGAAAATGCTTTACAGCTGGATCTCATGAGGCGTTTCCTCAAGGGAGGCTCCTTTCTCTGTGATAACTCCAGCTTATGTCAAGTTGACACACAAAACTAGCCAGTATATATGCAAAATTTGTAAGATAAAAACATAAAATTAAATTAAACAGATAGATAAATAGATTAGTAGGTAAATGAATGAATGAAAGTAAAAATTAAAAAAAAATTAAGGCCCTGTACTGATGTTATAAGGAATCTCTAATGAAGCCATTGGGTTATCTTTCTTTTCCACTTTTTTTATTGGTTATTTTATTTATTTGCATTTCAAATGTTATCTGTCTTCCCAGTTTCCCTTTCACAAACCCCTATCCCCTCCCCCTGTCTCTATGAGGGTGCTCCCCTACCTGCCCACCCACTCCAGTCTCAACACCCTAGCATTCTCCTATGCTGAGTCATGGATCCTCCACAGGACCAAGGAGCTCCCCTCCCAGTAATGCCAGACAAGGCCATCCTCTGCTACATAAGCAGCTAGAGCCATGGGTCCCTCCATGTGTGCTCTTTGATTGGTGGTTTAGTCCCTGGTAGCTCAAGGGGTGTGTGTGTGTGAGGGGGTGAGATTAGTTTACATTGTTGTTCTTCCTGTGGGGTTGCAATCTCCTTCAGCTCCTTCATTCCTTTCCCTAACTCTTCAATTAGGGTCCCCATGCTCAGTCTCATAGTTAGCTTGGAGCATTCATATCTGTATTGGTCAGGCTCTGGCAGAGCCTTTCAGGGGACAGTCACAGGGCTCCTGTCAGCATGTACTTCTTGGCATCAGCAATAGTGTCTAGGTTTGGTGTCTGCAGATGGAATGGATCCCTAAGTGGGGCAGTCTCTGGCTAGCCCTTCTTCAGTCTCTCTTCCTCTCACTATCCCTGCATTTCCTTTAGACAGGAACAATTCTAGTTTAAAATTTTTGAGATTGGAAGGTGGCCCCATCCCTCAACTGGAGGCTGTGCCAATCTTCTGGAGGTCTTTACAGGTTCTATCTCCTTTTTGTTGGGTATATGCCCAGGAGTGATATAGCTAGGTCTGCAGGTAGATCTATTTCCAATTTCCTAAGCAAATGCCAAATTGATTTCCAGAGTGGTTGTACCATCTTGCAATCCCACCAGCAATGGAGGAATGTTCCTCTTTCTCCGCATCTTCATCAGCATCTGCTGTCACCTCAGTGTTTGATCTTAGCCATTCTGACTGACATGAGGTGGAATCTCAGGGCTGTTTTGACTTGCATTTCTCTGATGGTTAATGATGTTGAACATTTCTTTAGGTGCTTCTCATCCATTCACAATTCCTCAGTTGAGGAGTTTTTTTCTTTAGCTCTGTACCACATTTTTAATAGGGTTATTTGATTCTCTGGAATCTAATTTCTTGAGTTGTTTGTATATATCAAGCCTTCTATTGTATGTAGGCTTGATAAAGATCTTTCACCAATCTGTAGGTTGCTGTTTTGTCCTCATGATAGTGTCCTTTGCCTTACAGAAGTTTTTCAATATTATGAGATTTCATTTATCAGTACTTGATCTTAGAGCCTGAGCCACTGGTGTTCTGCTCAGTAAATTTCCCCTTGTGCCAATGTTTTCCAGGCTCTTTCCCACTTTTTCTTCTATTAGATTCAGTGTATCTGGTTTTATGTGGAGGTCCTTGATACACTTGGATTTGAGCTTTATACAAGGAGATAAGAATGTATCAGAGAAACTTGAAGCAATCCTTCTAAAATCAGGAACATGACAAGGTTGCCCACTCTCTCCCTCTCTATTCATTGTAGTACTGAAAGTTCTAGCCAGAGCAATTAGACAACAAAAGGAAGTCAAAGAGATACATAGGAAGAATTCAAGATATCACTATTTGCAGATGGTATGATAGTATACTTAAGTGACCCCAAAAATTCTACCAGATTGCTCCTACAGCTGATAAACAACTTCAGCAAAGTGGCTGGATATAAAATTAACTCAAATTAGTAGCCTTCCTTTACTCGAAGAATAAGTGGGCTAAGAAAAATATTAGGGAAATGATACCCTACACAATAGTTACAAATGATATAAAATATCTTGGTGTGACTCTAACCAAGCAAGTAAAAGATCTGTATGACAAGAACCTCAAGTCTCTGAGGAAAGAAATCAAAGACCTCAGAAGATGGAATGATCTCCCATGCTCATGGATGGGCAAGCTTAATGTAGCAAAAATGGCCATCTTACCAATAGAAATCTACAGATTCAATGCAATCCCCATCAAAATTCCCACTCAATTCTTCACAGAGATAGAAAGAACAATTCTCAAATTCATCCGGAATCACAAAAAACCCAGGATAGCAAAACAATTCTCGACAATAAGAGAATTTCTGGGGAAATCACCATCCCTGACCTCAAACTGCACTTCAGAGAAATAATGATAAAAAACCACATGGTATTGATACAGAGACAGACGGGTAGATCAGTGGAATAGAACTGAAGACCCAGAAATAAACCCCCACACATATGGTCACCTGATCTTTGACAAAGAAACCAAAACCATCCAGTGGAAAAAAGACAGCACTTTTAACAAATGGTGGTGCTTCAAGTGGTGGTCAGCATGTAGAAGATTTGCCTTTCTATTGGCCTTCTACTTCTGGGCTTGTAACCTACCCTTAGTAATACTTTGATTCCCACATGAGACTCCCCTGGAGAAAAACTAAATTTTCATTTGCAAGTGATTATCAATTGGAAATAGCTTTCTGGGTTAGGGATGAAAGCATGTGTCTTCTTCTCCTCTAGGATGCCATCTGCTATCTCAGTCTCTATGAGTTCATAAATTTATGAATTCTGTTGATTTAAAGGGTCTTGTTTCTTGGGTGTCATCCATTCCCTCAGGTTATCACATTCTTTTTGCATCTTCTTCTGTAGGGTTCCCTGAGTCATGAAGGGAGCGATTTGATGGAGGCCTTTTGCATGTAGTGATGAGTGTACCAACATCTCTCACTGTCTGCTTAATGTTTAACCTTGGGTCTATGCATTTGTTCTGCTACTGGGGAAGGTTCTCTGATGATGGCTGAGCAAGTTACTGATCTCCATGTTAAATGAATTATGTAGGCATTATTTTCAGCAATGGGACCTTGCTCTCTGTCAGTTTATAGAAATTAACCTGTATAGCCTTTGCAACATCTTGGGCTGTTAGGGGTTCCCATGAAACCCCTTTTGCCCAGAACTCAAGTATATATAACCCATCCAAGTATATAAGTTTTATTTGTGATAAGAGATACCCAGTTGGGGCTTTGTATCACCCATTATTTGACAATTCATTTAGAACACCTTCATATATGCATATCATTTAGGAAGCTTCTACTGTATTAGGTTTCCATATGATCTCCAAATGACTCTTATATTAGCTGTCCCTCCCATATTACTTCATTACCCTCTCTCCTTATCTGTTGTTTGGAGAATCTTTTTTTTGTCATCATCATTTATTTTCTATATTAAGACTTCAGTTTCAGACTGGAGAGATGGTTCAGTGGTTTAGCGCAGTAGGTGCTCTTCGAGAGGTCCTGAGTTCAAGACTCAGATACCACATGGAGGCTGACAACCATCTGTAATGGGATTTGATGACCTCTTTGGATGTATCTGAGGACAGCTACAGTGTACTCATATAAAATAAATAATTTAAAAATTGAGTTTCATGGAAAGTTGATATTTGTATGTATTTGTGTGTTGAAAAAATGTAAATTTAGAGCATGTTGATGTTTTTACTTTATAACTAATTTGCTTTTTGTTTGCTAAATGTATATATGCATTAGATTACTAGAACTGTCTTATGACAAAATGTGAGACACTAAATGGCTTATACAAAGTTTCTCTCATCGTTTTAAAGGTTGGATGTCCAAAATCAAGTCCTGCTGGTAGGTTTCTCCCAAGCCCAGTCTCTTGACTTGCATGTGACCTCCATATTTCTCTGTCTTCCAGTGAACCTTTCTGTTGTATAAATATCTAGTAGCTCATCTTACAATGAAACAACTTCTTTATATCAAGATCCTTATTCAAATTTCATCACCTCTCTACAGACCATGTCCAAATACAGCATTCATATTTTGAGCTACACATGACATATAGTGATATATGAGTGTTTTTGCAGAGGAACGGAATACAACATTTCACTCATATTAGATATTCTGGTAGAAATGGAATTGCTTACGAACTACACTACTAAGTACTGCATACTGCATACTTCTTTAATTTGTCAATGAGTCAAGGTACAAAAACAACCTTAAAACAGACAGAGATAAGCTTGCATTTCAAGCTATGACTCTAGTGTAGTGTTACCTTAAACACGACTTAGAATTCATCTTGGAGTCAAGAACACAGCTGGAAGAACAGCTGGGAAGGAGGTGTGGCCCTTCAAACAGCCTTTGGCCAGCCACGACTTGGCCGCAGAAGCAGTGGAATTAAGCAATTCGGAAACATTTTTGTAATCAGTCAGAACTTGGTTGAAATTCCAAACACAAAGTCAACATTTTCCTTAAAAAGAAACGAATTGAATTACTTGTCCTTTTCTGCAAAGCCTTTGGAAGTTGTTTATGTTATTTCACACATTTTTTTAATAGTACAGTTGTCAAATTTTCTGTAGGCTCAGCATCAGTGGGGGTAAGTAAAGCACCACAGGGCATCTTGACATCTGTTTGCCTGGTGTTTTCCCAAAATACTGGTATTTTTAACCACTCTTTTATTGACTAAGTAAAGGCATTCCTAAATTTTAACACTGTTTTTAAAATCTGATTTGTACATTCATGGTGTTTCTAAGACATAATTAGGTAGTATACATTGGGGCTTTTTCTATAATTCATGATTATATTTTACATTTGCTTATAAGTATATAGAATTTTTAAATACACAGATAAGAATAAAACTAAAAAAATAAAGCAAGAAAATGAGAAGAGTTTTGCTTTGTCATTTGATGTAAAAGTGAATTTTGTTTCATTCTTAAGTAAAAATTATTATATACATTCTGTTTCATTCTAAAGTAAAAATTATTTTCTAAAATCTAGTCTGAGGCATAACAATGTGACAATATGTTCTATCAAAACCACATATTACCATAAATATGTTAATAAGTAGAGACAAAGAATTCATTGTAACTTTAGATTAGATGACCATCTCTGTAGATGCACTTATCTGACCATTCAAGCTGAGTGAAGTTCTTTAAGTTATAATATGTAAGACATGAAGACAGATACAGGGTTTAAATATTCATATACATTTTGATGCACAGCTGCTTCTGTTTCCATGCCTTTCTCACAGCTGACTACTAGAGTTTTTGGTAATATCAGGAAAACGAAGACATTATTCATTCCAAGACTAGTAAGAAACATTATTCATTCAAAGACTAGTGAGAAATATCATTCATTCCATAATATACTTGGGCTTAATCTGCCTAGTCCATATCTTTTCCAAATAACAAACTTTTACCCTGACTTTAATAGTTTAAGGCCCTTTTGTTTATTGTAATCTCCACTTTTCAAGTAAAGCTTAACATTTAGATGTGATATCAAGATAATATGAAAAGAAATAGAACCATTTTTTAAAGGAAGACAAAAGAGATCTGTAGGCATTTTTATTACATAATTCTTACACTGTAAAATCTGCAGGGTTTTCAGGACTCCAGATATGTGGTTACACAATTGGGGCTTTTATTCACATGGGACTTCTTCAGAAAATTGCAGATTCAAACTTTAAACAAGCAATCAAATACTGCGCTATAGCAAAGGGGAAAGCAAATAGCAAAAGAATTTTTTTATATAACTCAACAGACTATGAAAACAAATGCTACGGGCTGCACCTCACCACAAACATAAGACGCAGGATAAGGATATGACTGAGGGGCAGAGAGATGTCTGACACCAGGGACAACACATATGAAAATCATATAATCTGTAGTTTTTTTCTCCTTGAAGTTGTTTTCAGAGAGTACTGACCAACCTGACCCCATGGGAATAAGGATCCTACCTAGCAAGGTGTCAAATGGGAGGAACACGGATGAAGAAGATAAGAAATAAGACAAAACTCAATATCTGGAACCGGGAGGTCTTGCATAAACTGAAAACATAGCTAAGCAAATTTTAACCCAGAATTGTTCCTGTCTAAAGAAAATACAGGGGCTGAGTGAAGTAGAGACTAAAGGATAGACCATCCAGAGACTGCCCCAACTAGAGATCCATCCAATCTGCAGACACCAAATCCAGACACTATGGCTGATGCCAAGAAGTGCTTGCTGACAGGAGCCTGGTATAATGGTCCCCTGAGAGGCTCTGCCAGAGCCTGACCGATACTGATGTGAATGTTCTCAGCCAACCATCAGGCAGAGGATGGGAACCCCATGGGAAGAGTTAGGGAGAAGAACTGGAGCTGAAGGGGATTACAATCCTATAGTTAAAACAACAACATCAACTAACCAGATGCCTAGAGCGCCCAGGGACTAAACCACCAACCGAAGAATACACATGGAGAGACCCCATGGTTCCAGCCACAGATGGAGCAGAGGATTGCCTTATCTGGCATCAATGGGAGAGGAGGCCCTTGGTCTTGTGGAGGCTCGATGCCCCAGCATAGGGGGATGCTAGGGTGGAAAGGTAGGAGTGGGTGGCTGCGTGGTAGAGCACCCACATAGAGGGAGGGGAAGGGGAGAGAGGATAGGGGGCTTACCGTGGAGAAACTGGGAAGGGGAACAACATTTGAAATGTAAACAAATGATCATTTTGATGTTCTTGGATTTGGCTGGCATAATTTCATTGAGTATTTTTGCATCGATATTCATAAGGGATATTGGTCTGAACTTCTCTTTCTTTGTACGATCTTTGTGTGGTTTTCATATCAGCTTAATTGTAGCTTCATAGAATGAGTTAGGTAGTGTTCCTTCTGTTTCTATTTTGTAGAATAGTTTGAAGAGTATTGGTGTTAGGTCTTCTTTGAAGGTCTGATAGAATTCTGCACTAAAACCATCTGGTCCTGTGCTTTTTTTGGTTGGGAGACTGTCAATGACCACTTCTATTTCTTTAGTGGTTATGGGACCATTTAGGGGGTCTATTTGATTCTGATTAAACTTTAGTAGTTGGTATCTGTCTAGGAAATTGTCCATTTCATCCAGATTTTCCAGTTGTGTTGAATATAGGCTTTTGTAGTAGGATCTAATGATTGTTTTTGAATTTCCTCAGTTTCTGTTGTTATTTCTCCCTTTTCATTTCTGATTTTGTTAATTTGGATAGTGTCTCTGTGCCCTCTGGTTAGTCTGACTAAAGGTTTATCTATCTTGTTGATTTTCTCAAAGAACCAGCTCCTGGTTTTGTTGATTCTTTGAATAGCTCTTTTTGTTTCTAGTTGGTTGATTTCAGCCCTGAGTTTGATGATTTCCTGCCTTCTACTCCTCTTGGGTGTATTAGCTTCTTTCTGTTCTAAAGCTTTCAGGTGTGCTGTTAAGCTGCTAGTGGATGCTTTCTCCAACTTCTTTTTGGAGGCACTCAGAGCTATGAGTTTTCCTCTTAGCACTGCTTTCATTGTGTCCCATAAATTGGGGTATGTTGTGCCTTCATTTTCATTAAATTCTAAAAAGGTTTTGATTTCTTTCCTTATTTCTTCCTTGACCAAGGTATCATTGAGTAGACCATTGTTCAGCTTCCATGAGTATGTGGGCTTTCTGTTGTTTTTGTTGCTATTTTTCTGTTGTTGTTTTGTTTTTGTTGAAGAGCACCCTTACTCCATAGTGATCTGATAGGAGGCATGGAATTAGTTCAATCTTCTTATATAGGTTGAGGTCTGTTTTGTGACCAATTATATGGTCAATATTGGAGAAGGTACCATGAGGTGCTGTGAAGAAGGTATATTCTTTTGATTTAGGATGAAATGTTCTGTAGATATCTATTAAATATATTTGGTCCAAAACTTCTGTTAGTTTTACTGTGTCTCTGTTTAGTTTGTATTTCGATGATCTGTCCATTAAGGAGAGTAGGGTGTTGAAGTAGGCTTCATCCCAGGGAAGCAGGGATGGTTCAAAATATGGAAATCCATCAATGGAATCCACAACATAAACAAACACAGAGAAAAAAAGAACCATATGGTCATTTCATTAGATGCTGAAAAAGCATTTGACAAAGTTCAGGATCCTTTCATGTTAAAGGTATTGGAAAGAACAGGAATTCAAGGCCCATACCTAAACATAGTAAAAGCAATATACAGCAAACCAGCAAACCAGTAGTCAACATCAAACTAAATGGAGAGAAAATTGAAGCAATCCCACTAAAATCAGGGACTAAGATCAAAAACACAGGAGATAGCAGTTGTTGGCGAGGATGTGGAGAAAGAGGAACACTCCTCCACTGCTGGTGGGATTGCAAGCTGGTACAACCACTCTGGAAAGCAGTCTGGCGGTTCCTCAGAAAACTGGGCCTGACACTCCCGGAGGATCCTGTTATACCATTCCTGGGCATATACCCAGAGGATTCTCCAGCATGCAATAAGGACACATGCTTCTATGTTCATAGAAGCCTTATTTATAATAGCCAGAAGCTGAAAAGAACCCAGATGTCCCTCAACCGAGGAATGGATACAGAAAATGTGGTATATTTACACTATGGAATTCTACTCAGCTATTAAAAACAATGAATTCCTGTGTTTTTGATCTTAGCCATTCTGACTGGTGTGAGGTGGAATCTCAGGGTTGTTTTGATTTGCATTTCCCTAATGACTAAGGATGTTGAACATTTCTTTAGGTGCTTCTCAGCAATTCAATATTCTTCGGGTGAAAATTCTTTGTTTAGTTCTGTACCCCATTTTTAATAGGGTTATTTGGCTCTCTGGAGTCTAACTTCTTGAGTTCTTAGTATATATTGGATATTAGCCCTCTGTAGGATGTAGGGTTGGTAAAGATCTTTTCCCAATTTGTCGGCTGCCATTTTGTCCTTTTGACAGTGTCCTTTGCCTTACAGCAACTTTGTAATTTAATGAGGTCCCATTTGTCAATTCTTGATCTTAGAGCATAAGCTATTGGTGTTCTGTTCAGGAAATTTTCCCCTGTGCCCATGTGCTCAAGGCTCTTCCCTAGTTTCTTTTCTATTAGTTTCAGTGAGTCTGGTTTGATGTGGAGGTCCTTGATCCACTTGGAGTTGAGCTTAGTACAAGGAGATAAGAATGGATCAATTTGCGTTCTTCTGCCTGCTGACCTCCAGTTGAACCAGCACAATTTGTTGAAAAGGCTATCTTTTTTCCACTGGATAGTTTTAGCCCCTTTGTCAAAGATCAAATGATCATAGGAGTATGGATTCATTTCTGGGTCTTCAATTCTGTTCCATTGATCTACATGCCTGTCACTGTACCAATACCATGCAGTTTTTAACACAATTGTTCTTTAGTACAGCTTGAGGTCCGGTGTTGGCGAGGATGTGGAGAAAGATTAACACTCCTCCACTGTTGGTGTGATTGCAAGCTGGTACAACCACTCTGGAAAGCAGTCTGGCGGTTCCTCAGAAAACTGTGCATGACACTCCCGGAGGATCCTGTTATACCACTCCTGGGCATACACCCAGAGGCCTCCCAGGCATGCAATAAGGACACATGCTCCACTATGTTCATAGCAGCCTTATTTATAATAGCCAGAAGCTAGAATGAACCTAGATGTCCCTCAATGGAGGAATGGATACAGAAGATGTGGTATATTTACACAATGGAATACTACTCTGCAATTAAAAACAATGAAGTCATGAAATTCCTAGGCAAATGGTCAGAACTGGAAAATATCATCCTTAGTGAGGTAACCCAATCACAAAAGAACACACATGATATTCAGTCACTGATAAGGGGATATTAACCCAGAAGCTCGGAATACCCAAAGACACAATTCACATATTAAATGATTTCCAAGAAGAAGGAAGGAGAGACCCCTGGTCATGGAAAGTCTGGATGTAGCAGTGTAGGGGAATACCAGCACAGAGAAGCGGGAAGGGGTTGAATGGGGAACAGGGAGAGGGAAGAGGGCTTATGGGACTTTTGGGAGGAGGGAACTGGGAAAGGAGAGATCATTGGGAATGTAAATAAAAAATATAGAAAATAAATAAAAAACCAAACAAAAAAAATCAATGAATTCATTTTCATGAATTCTTAGGTAAGTGGTTGGAACTAGAGAATGTCATCCTGAGTGTGGTGACCCAATCACAAAAGAACATACATGGTATGCACTCACTGATAAGTGGATATTAGCCCAGACGCTTGGAATACTGAAGAAACAATTCACATATCAAATGATGCCCAAGAAGAAGGAAGGAGAAGCCCCTGGTCCTTGAAAGGCTCAGGGCAGCGGTGTAGGGAAATTGGAGGACAGGAAAGCAGGAAGGGATTGATTGGGCAACAGGGGGAGGGCTTATGGGACTTTCGGGGAGAGGGGATCCAGGAAAGGGGAAATCATTTGAAATGTAAATAAAGAATATATCTAATAAAAAAAGAAATGTAAACAAATAAAATAACAAAATTTAAACAAACAAACAAATAAATAAGAATACTGCATAGTATTGAAGGGAAGAAAACAAAGTCAGCAGAAAACAAAGACAATGTTGTCAAAGAGAACACAGGATACCTCAGACACTGATACCTTCGGATTGATTACTACAGTCAAGCGAGATGAATCAGGTGCCCAGAAGCCACAGCCTTGACTCATTGCAGGCACTGACTATGGTCTTTGATCGGACTTGCCCAGTCTGACTAGGATACAGACCTAAAGCTCTATTTATCCTTTCCTTGTGGCTTCTGAGAAGGCTTGGGTCTCTGATTCCTCACAAACAGTCTCTCTCCCTCCCCATCTCTCCTCAAAGTTACTCCCTATATAGTCCAGGCTCACCTAAAAGCCATGCATAAAGGCTTCCCCCCGACCCCATCTCTGCTTAGCACAGATGCATTTTACAAAAAAGTATGATGGGCAAGTTGCAGAATGTTTGCTTTTTGTGACTCATCACAAGAAGCTCTCAGATATTTAAAAGGCCATTACTAAAAATACTGTTCTCTTTCTCATGCTTTACAGTGTTATTTATTTTGATAAACCACTGAGATGAGTTTGACACATCTATTGCTTTCCTGGACATATCCTGTTTCTCTGCCTAATATGAGGATCCTTCGTTTTCCAAACAATGCTCTCTCCTACTCTTTAAGCTCCATCAATAGAGGGCCAAGTCTGCATTTCTTCACGGTATATCCAGTGTCGATCAGTATTTTAGTCAGGTAGTAGATCTCCAATGGTACCGATTAAAATCATTCAGCAATAGATTTCACAGTTTAAGCATGCATACAGCAAAATCCCCAATCCTGTCTGATAGCACTGTCAGTAAATAACAAAATCAAAGAGTAAATGAATGAATATATGAGAATAATAAAAAGGTTTAGGTAAAAGTTAGCTTTTAAGACACTCTTGTCCTAAGCCCATGTCTTACCAAGCAAAACATTAACTACTCTGAAAGTTCATTTTATCACATAGGATCTTCAGTTTTTTTTTTTTGTTTGTTTGTTTGTTTTTTTATGGAATGAGCTTTTTAACCTTTCTCCAGGATATGCTTAGAGAGCATCTCAGGATTTAGGAATTTTGGAAAAGGAATATCCTTAGTGCATTCCCAAAACATTACAAAGTTTTCTGCCCCAATCTCCATGTCCTGCCAATAGTTGATTCAGTTATTGAATCTGACTCATGTTACAAG
Source organism: Tokudaia tokunoshimensis (assembly GCA_036184795.1). NCBI lineage: Eukaryota > Metazoa > Chordata > Mammalia > Rodentia > Muridae > Tokudaia > Tokudaia tokunoshimensis. The sequence goes on along the minus strand of BTHU01000001.1, from coordinate 139,292,026 downwards.
AGAATCCTTTGTATTCTGACAGCATCTGTCACTTTTTACCACCTTCCTGGAAAGATGAGCTCACTGCTTTCATTATAGGCAGTTTGTACTCACAGAAAAATATGCTAAGATTTGCTTAGCTTTCAATGGGATAACAGAGTTATCTGTAAGTTGAAAAATATTTGGGGCTATTGGAAATAGCATCTTAAAAGAAACCTTGCCAAACTTCCTAAATCCAGTCCATCCCCAGGGCCTCATTCTAGACCAGTTCTCTTTTATTCCCATGAGTAGTATAGTTCCCAATTCCTACTCCCACCAGTTCCCATTAGAAATGCCTACTCTGGCTTACAAACACCTTAAGGCTCATAAGAAGTCAACCCACATTTTCTCAGCCTTGAAGAGACTTATCTTCTGACCTTGGCTCAATTCCTATCTCCCAAGCCTTCCTCCCTATGATTTCTTGAAGTAACCCTGAAGGCTGGTCTATCAAATACCCATAGAATTAGTATCCAAAGTCTGGGACATCTAGCCTTGCTTACCAGCATCCTGTTACACTGAAATTAAACATTGTTGCACTGAAACTAGTATGCACTATAATATATTCCAGCTTTCTTAAACTATTGCCATTTGTTTTCAATGACAAAGAAAAGTGGTTGACAATATTGGTGGTAGATAGTTCTAAATTCTTTCTTAATTGTTAAAAAATGCTGAAAATTATATATACATATAGATACAATAACTTTTCAGAAAACATCATGTAAATATTAAACAATAGGTCTAATCAAAATCACACTATGAATAAAAACTTAATGCAAAATTAAAGTATGTATAAAGATAAATTCAAAGCTTGTACATTTTCCATGAAGGCAGTGAGTTCTAGAATATATGCCTAAACTCTAGGAATACTTTGGCAGCATCTCAGTATATTTATACAACCCTGTTTTTTGATATAGATGGGGAATCTAGAACCCTAATCCTTTGTTGTCTTTTCCCAGTGACCTCTGCAGTAAATATCCAGGGGAAGTATCTGCCAGTAGTATGTATCTGGGGAAATTCCCAATATCTATAAGGAGTAATTGAAATGAACTTTCAAAATATTAATTTCAGAAAGAAAATTGCAAGTAAAAATCAAGGCTTGATTGAAAAAAGTCATATTTGCTTAGATATGTTCTAAATAAGAAAGAGATACTACTTAAGTAGGCAACAAAAACCAATCTATAATAGTATATTAATTCATTTCTGATATTAACATTTTGGATTACTGCTTGACACAATATTAATGAGTGGAAACAAAAACAAGCCAAGTTAAGGAGAAATGTGTAAGTGATGCATGTAATAGAAAGAAAGGAATAGAATCTCCAATTAACAATAGTTTCATTTAAATCAATAAAAAATTAAAGGTCAAAGCCATGAAAATGGGAAAATAATCTGTGACTGCTAATTAAAGATTCTGTCCTGTGAAATTCATGTTGAAATTTCATCTAAATTATGACATATTAACATGAGTGGCATCAAGGTGATTCAGGTTCTGCCATGATATATGCTTTAAACTATATATGCAATAATAGACTAATGAGGTATCTCAAGAAAGAGCCTTACTAAAAGTAACTTTCCCATTTTCTCTTTCACTAGATTTGCCACTTAATTTGTCCACTTGCCACCTCAAACCTTTGCTAATTAGAAGGCTATCACTATAGGCAAGACCCTTCAATCTTGGACTAAAACCACAACCTAAAATGAATTCTCTCTTTAGATGTTACCTACTCTATGCTTCTATGTTACTAGACATGTAAAGGGACCAAGATGGTAACTTAAATATTTAATCAATGTAAAGTATGATTTGACATATAATAGAATGGAAAGAATTTGGAATTTGGACAATACTATGAGTATTTGAAGAAACAAAAATTTGTTTTGGTTGTATAAATTTGTAAATGAGTGTGTAAATTTTCTAGATCAGAATGGCCTAAGGGACAATCAGGATTATATTAATTGAGGTGACTTTGAAGTATTTAAGAGTAGAGAAAACCAGCTGAGTACACACATAAACACATTCATTCTTCTCTGTTTCTTGATGTAATGTGACTACTTCATTTCCCTACTGCCTTGGGTTCCCCATAATGATGCTCTATAACTAGGAAGCGTAAGCCCAAATAAATCCTTTCTAACCCTATAGATTTTTGTCAGTGTGTTTTATGAGAGCAATCAGAAACAAAGACAAAAATGTTTCATAGATGCCATGCTTATTTCACAGCACAGCATGGTGATTTGAAGGCTATTTATCATGCTTTTCATTCTACTTTCCTATAAGATTGAGATAAGTCAAACAAAACATAAAATATAAAAAATAAGTATGCAAGCAAGTGGTCACTATTTCAGCTACATATTTGTTTATAAAATATGTATATTACCATGGGGTTAATACATACACATACTCACACACACACACACACACACACACACACACACACACACACACACACATGAACACACATACACATATATATGTATAAAGTATCACATATGGTGTATGGCTTTAACTGACTTTGTTGAAGACCCAAGTTATTTTTTTTAATTTAATAACAAATTTATTATAATAAAAGTAGGAATTGGTATGAATCAGACATTATCCAAAATCGCTTTTTTTTCTCTTCTAAGTTTTTTTTATTTACATTCCAAATCATTTCCGCTTTCCCGTTTCCTCCCTCCCCAAAAGTCCCATAAGCCCCCTTCCCTCCCTCTTTTCTCCATTCAACCCCCTCTCCTTTCTCTGTCCTGGCGTTCCCCTACATCCAGTCCTTCCAGGACCAGGGGTCTCTCCTTCCATCTTCCTAGAAATCTATTGATATGCAAATTGTGTCTAGGGTATTCCTAGATTCTGGGTTAATATCCCCTTATCAGTGACTGCATACCATGTGTGTTCTTTTGTGATTGGGTTACCTCAATAAGGATGATATTTTCAAGTTCTGACCACTGGCCTAGGAATTTCATGAATTCATTGTTTTTAATTGCAGAGTAGTATTCCATTGTGTAGATATACCACATCTTCTGAATCCATTCCTCCGTTGAAGGACATCTGGGTTCTTTCCAGCTTCTGGCTATTATAAATAAGGCTGCTATGAACATAGTGGAGCATGTGTCCTTATTGCATGCAGGTAAAGCCTCTGGGTATATGCCCAGGAGTGGTATAGCCGGATCCTCCGGGAGTGTCATGCCCAGTTTTTTGAGGAACCGCCAGACTGCTTTCCAGAGTGGTTGTACCAGCTTGCAATTCCACCAGCAGTGGAGGAGTGTTCCTCTTTCTCCACATCCTCACCAACAACTGCTGTGTCCTGTGTTTTTGATCTTAGCCATCCTGACTGGTGTGAGATGGAATCTCAGGGTTGTTTTGATTTGTGTTTCCCTAATGACTAAGGATGATGAACATCTCTTTAGGTGCTTCTCAGCCATTAGATATTCTTCAGGTGAGAACTCTTTGTTTAGCTCTGTACCCCATTTTTAATAGGGTTACTTGCCTCTCTGGAGTTTAACTTCTTGAGTTCTTTGTATATATTGGATATTAGCCCTCTGTCGGATGTAAGGTTGGTAAAGATCATTTCCCAGTTAGTTGGTTGCTGCTTTGTCTTTTTTGACAGTGTCTTTTGCCTTGCAAAAACTTTGTAATTTAATGAGGTCCCATTTGTCAATTCTTGATCTTAGAGCATAAGCTATTGGAGTTCTATTCAGGAAATTCTCCCCTGTGCCCATATGTTCAAGGTTCTTCCCTAGTTTCCTTTCTATTAGTTTCAGTGTGACTGGTTTTATGTGGGGATCCTTGATCCACTTGGAATTGAGCTTAGTGCAAGGAGATAAGAATGGGTCAATTTGCATTCTTCTGCATGTTGACCTCCAGCTGAGCCAGCACCATTTGTTGAAAAGGCTATCTTTTTTCCACTGGATGGTTTTAGCTCCTTTGTCAAAGATCAAGTGACCATATAGGAGTGTGGATTCATTTCTGGGTCTTCAATTCTGTTCCATTGATCTACATGCCTGTTACTGTACCAATACCATGCGGTTTTTAACACTATTGCTCTGTAGTACAGCTTGAGGTCTGGGATACTGATTCCCCCAGAGGTTCGTTTACTCTTGAGAATAGTTTTAGCTATTCTGGGTTTTCTGTTATTCCAGATGAATTTTTGAATTGCTCTTTCTAACTCTATGAAGAATTGAGTTGGGATTTTGATGGGGATTGCATTGAATCTGTATATTACTTTTGGTAAGATGCTCACTTTTACTATATTAATCCTGCCAATCCATGATCATGGCAGATTTTTTCATCTTCTGAGGTCTTCTTCAATTTCTTTCTTCAGAGACTTGAAGTTCTTGTCATACAGATCTTTCACTTGTTTGGTTAGAGTCACGCCAAGATACTTTATATGGTTTGTGGCTATCGTGAAGGGTATCAGTTCTCTTACTTCTTTCTCAGCCTGCTTATCCTTTGAGTATAGGAAGGCTACTGACTTGCTTGAGTTGATTTTATATCCGGCCACTTTGCTGAAGTCGTTTATCAGCTGTAGGAGTTCTCTGGTGGAGTTCTTTGCGTCGCTTAAGTATACTATCATATCGTCTGCAAATAGTGATAGTTTGACTTCTTCCTTTCCAATTTGTATTCCTTTGACCTCTTTTTGTTGTCTAATTGCTCTAGCTAGAATTTCAAGTACTATATTGAAAAGATATGGAGAGGGCAGCCTTGTCTAGTCCCTGATTTTAGTGGGATTGTTTCAAGTTTCTCTCCATTTAGATTGATGCTGGCTACCGGTTTGCTGTAAATTGCTTTTACTATGTTTAGATAGGGGCCTTGAATTCCTGATCTTTCCAAGACCTTTAGCATGAAAGGATGCTGAATTTTGTCACATGCTTTCTCAGCATCTAATGAGATGACCATGTGGTTTTTTTCTTTGAGATTGTTTATATAGTGGATTACAAAGATAGATAAGCCCTTAGCCAGACTAACCAGAGGGCACAGAGATAGTATCCAAATTAATAAAATCAGAAACGAAAAGGGAGAGATAACAACAGAAACTGAGGAAATTCAAAAAATCATCAGATCCTACTACAAAAACCTGTATTCAACACAACTAGAAAATCTTGAGGAAATGGACAATTTCCTTGACAGATACCAAGTACCAAAATTAAGTCAGGATCAAATAGACCATCTAAACCGTCCTATAACCCCTGAAGAAATAGAAGTTGTCATTGGAAGTCTTCCAACCAAAAAAAGCACAGGTCCAGATGGTTTTACTGCAGAATTCTATCAGACCTTCAAAGAAGACCTAACACCAATACTCTTCAAACTGTTCCACAAAATAGAAACAGAAGGAACAGTACCCAACTCGTTCTATGAAGCCACAATTACACTAATACCAAAAGCACACAAAGATCTGACAAATATAGAGAATCTCAGGCCAATCTCTCTTATGAATATCAATGCAAAAATACTCAATAAAATTCTTGCCAACCGAATCCAAGAACACATCAAAACGATCATTCACTACGATCAAGTAGGCTTCATCCCATGGATGCAGGGATGGTTCAATATAAGGAAAACCCAAGTTATTAAGGCAATATCTTCTATTAGGATGTTCACGATCACAAGTCTCCTTTTTTCCTGGTGAGCTTAAGCTTATATTCTAAATGTAGCTTTATTTAAGTTTACTACTGCATATAAACTATAAGCAAAGGCTTAAAGGTGGAGATCATCTATCATAAAATTCTCAGCCTTTCAGAACACAGAGCTGTGAAAAAAGGCCCCAAGTTTGCCTCTATTAATTTAAAACAATGGGTGGTGACTGAGAATAAGAGAAGGCAAAACTCTGAACACAAAGCATTAGAAGTTCTAGTTTATCCACTATTTGTCACGAAGAATCACTCCTTAACACTTTATTTAGTTATACTAAATTTTATTTATTTTAAATTTATTTAGTAATAAAAAAAATTAGGAAAATTTTGTGTACTTCTAACCCAGGCTCTTTCAATAGCAGACACAAAAGAGTTCATTACAATGAGATTGCTAACTGTTCTTTAGGGTAGAGACAAATTAGGAAACAAGTATATATGCATATATTTATATCCACATATATATTCATACATGTCAATAAAAATTCATAGCCTATGTGCTTGTGTTACCTATTCAATTGTATATCTTTAGCTTTTGTTTATAAATGCTCATAAATTTAAGATTTAACCTATCTTTCTCATATATGAAAGTCAGATGTATACTTGAGAATTCCCTTGTAGTATATTTGCAATAAGATTCTGACATGGGGAAATACCTTTGTTGGCCAGTGACACTAGGATAGCTCTAACACTCTTCATTCTTGTTCAACTCTTTACTCTTCCAGAGCTTTCATTCCTTGGGGAGCCTTGTCCTCCCCCTATGTCCTATATCTTAGCCTTGCACATCAGTCCTCATCACAAGACATCAGTATCTCTATTGATATTATCCCTGACTTAGGGGTGGAGAATTTGGTCACTACAATTTGGAGCTTACACTTTCCACTTCCTAGACACATGCTCTACCACAGTGCTACACTCTGCCTTCGGGGCAATCTCACCTCTATGTAATTGCTTAGCATCATCGTAGATTTTTGCCATCTCAGAGGTGACACTAATAGGACAGTTAGAAATCCACTATGTTCATAGCAGCCTTATTTATAATAGTCAGAAGCTGGAAAGAACCCAGATGTCCCTCAATGGAGGAATGGATTCAGAAGATGTGGTATATCTACACAATGGAATACTACTCTGCAATTAAAAACAATGAAGTCACGAAATTCCTAGGCAAATGGTCAGAACTTGAAAATATCATCCTTAGTGAGGTAAACCAATCACAAAAGAACACACATGGTATGCAGTCACTGATAAGGGGATATCAACCCAGAATCTCGGAATACCCTAGACACAATCCGCATATCAATAGATTTCTAAGAAGATGGAAGGAGAGACCCCTGGTCCTGGAAAGACTGGACGTAGGGGAATACCAGGACAGAGAAGCGAGAGGGGGTTGAATGGGGAACAGAGGGAGGGAAGGGGGCTTATGGGACTTTCGGGGAGGGAGGAAACAGGAAAGGGGAAATGATTTGGAATGTAAATAAAAAAACTTAGAAAATTTAAAAAAAAAAAGAAATCCAGTAGATTCAGAAGAGCTTGTAACATTATTAAAAGGTAGAACCAAGTCATCTAATGTCTTAGTGGTGCCAAGGTAAGTATCTGTAATATAAAGCCATTCAATTTACACTCAGTATTCAAGGTACATACGGGCTTCACAGACCCTTTATGGATCATAGACTAGTTGTTACAAAGGCTTTTCAAAATTGAAAGTACTGAGGGCTGTGATCTGACTTACAGGATGGTATATCCTTACTCTAAACATTTAAGTAACCTTGGGAAATGGAGTCAGGCTCATGGAAATTGTTCTCTGGAGCAAGACAGGAACAGTCTCCGGTTTAGAGAAAAAGAAAACCCAAAGTTGTTGTTTTCATTGCTATTAGGCAAGTTGGACACCAAGTCAATTGTATGAAGATAGTATTGTGTTTGGTTTACAGCTTGACATTTTTTCAATATAATTTTCTCAAAGAACGTTAACTTGCTCATTTCTCCATAGCACTTCCTACTCCATGCTGTAAACACATATTTTTGGAAAAGTACTTATTAAAACATGATTTAAAGTGGGTATATTTTCACAATTCTTGCACCACCAATACCCCTGAGCCAGCCAGCCCTTCCAGTGTTTGCTTTCTATGCCCCAAGCTGCACCAAGGTTCTAATCTCCATGCCTTGATTGTTTTGTTTTTTTTGGTTTTTTGGTTTTTTTTTTTTTTTTTTTTTTTACTTTTCTAAGAATCAAATATACATTCTGTTGTTCTGGCTTCCTTTTATACCACATTGCCTTTACTAGATGATCTGAATTTTTCAATATTTTCCATGTGGATAGTAGATTATTTTATTCACTTCCACTTCTGAAAAGTTCTTATAGTGACACACACTGCAAGTAGTTAACTTAATCTGCTGATGAAATCACTTTGGGATATTCCAGTTGGTGTCTGCTTTGGAAAGTGCCTGAGTCAAAAGTCTTGCACATGTTATTTTGTGAACACATATATGCACTTCTGTTCTAAATCGCTGAGTCACTGGCATTCATTAGCATAGCTGTGGAACTACCAGTTATATTGCTGTTGTGCTGGGGACATTTCATACTGCAAGCAAGAGTTTGAAGGTTCTCCATTTAATCTACATATCAACATTTGACATTTTAGATTAGTTTCTGTTCCTGCCTATTTGATGCCAAATGCAAGTTTATTAAGTAGGCACATCATCAGATCTGTTACCTTAGGTGAACTTCACCTTGGCAGTGTTAGCTAATTTATTCTTCCATAATGACATGCATCTGGGACAGAGTGAGGTCACCACCAAAGCTTCAATAGTGAGTAATTGCCCTTGAGCCCCTGCTTCCTCAAGAACACATAATCTAAGCTCTCAGTTGCCAGGGTCTCAGGACAGCAGGGTAGCCAAGACCATTTTCCCCCAATTTGCTTTGGTAGAGATGCTACAGGGTTTTCTCTATCAACTAGAGCAAATTCCACTCTAAAACTGCATTTTGGTTACTATGACAATTTTTGTTGTTGTTGTTGTTCATAATTTATAGCTAGCCAGGAAGAGGAGGTTCACTTGTGCTGTGACCCCTCGTAGTTTTCAGAATTGTCTTTACTCATTGTAGTTGTGGGAGCTGAGAAGCAGGATGTTTACTCATTTATACACATTTCTAGAATTCTTCCTTGGTCAAAAGTGCAACTCTCTTAAAGCAATTCTGTGTTTGGGGACAGAAAAAAAAAGGAAAGAAAAGAAAGAAAGAAAGAAATCCAGGCAGGAGGAGCCCGATGAGATCCTTCTCTGGGCTTCACTTTGTGACAGTTTTTTCTTATATCTTTGAGATCACAACATAATTACATCATTCAGCCTTTCCCTTTTCTCCCTCCAAAACCTCCCATATGCCCTTTCTTGCTCTTTTTCAAATCCTTGATATTTTAAAAATTAATTGCAATTACATGCATAATATGTATATTTATAAACATGCGTGTGTGTCTTCCAATATAACCTACTCAGTTCGTATAATATTATTTATATTCACAGGATCTCCTATCTGATAATTTGGTATTAGATAATCAGTTGGTATGGTCTTCCCTGGGGAAGAGGTATCTGTCAGCTCTCAGCATTCACTTCACATCTTTTATAACAAATCTTTTTTGTCATTTTTTACTTGTTCTGAAATTAAGGACTGATATAGTTTTTCATATTCTATTATGATTATAATTGCATTAAAATTATTTTGTGGGTTAGATTTATTTTCACATTTATATTAATGTGTATTAATAATACATAAGATATTTCCATGTAAATAATAGTGCATTTGGCTCACACTTATCCCACATTACCATTTTGCTCCCTCCTCCCCCACAATAGCATGGGTACCTTTCCAGTGTGTGGTGACTCCACTGACAAAAATTCCCCCCTCCCCCAGTATTAGAGGTAATACATTGTAATTGTGCTATTTTAGACTTTTGCTTAAAATGGTTTGGGAATTTTCTTATTATCATATATTCAGTGAAGTGATTCTGTGAATTCCCCAAGCAGGTTTTATACTCAATGATCTAGTTCTAAATCAGAACAGTAATTAATTCTAAATACAATGGAACATTTTTCACAATATTTTAAAGCTTTGAGTTTCTTTCTTTCGTTTTTTTTTTTTACATGACTTTTGGCATGCAAAAATGTCCATAATTTTCTAAAAGCAAATGGATTTAGATTTTTCCTTTATAATTTCTGAGATTCCTGTCATGACATAAAGGAATTTCTCCCTCCCAGTTTACACGTTCTTTTCTTAGACTCTCTTCTAATGTTTTCACTCATTCTTTTTATGTTCATATGTGTGGTGTAGCCATGTGTGTGCTCATACGCACATGGAATTCAAATATCATCCTCAGTCATGCTTGAACTTACTGTTTGAAGAGTTTCCCTCAGTGAATCTGAAGATCACCAATCTGGCTAGACTGTGTGACCAGCCAGTTCCAGGGACTGACCTGACTCTTTTGCCTCAGTACTGAATTAAGAGCCGGTAGTGCCCTTTTATTTATTTGTTTATTTTTATTTTTTTTATTCCCTTACATTTCAAGTGTTATTCTCCCTTCCCAGTTTCCCCTCTGGAAAAACCCCTATCCTGTCCCCCTCTCCCTGCTTCTATGAGGGTGCTCCCCCACCTACTCCCACCTCACCACACTGGGACATCAAACCTTCATAGGACCAAGGGCCTCTCCTCCCACTGATGCTCGACAAAGCCATCTTGATGCTCTGCTACACATGCAGTTGGAGCCCTGGAGCCTTCCATGTGTATTCTTTGGTTGGTAATTTGGCCTCTGGGAGCTCTGGGGGTTCTGGTTGGTTGATATTGTTGTTCTTCCTATGGGGTTGCAAACCCCTTCAGCTCCTCCAGTCCTTCCCCTAACTCCTCCATTGGGGTCCAGTGCTCAGTCTGATGGTTGGCTGTATGCAGCCATGTTGCGTGAAATATAAATAGCAGGCACCCACGCTAGCGCTGGCTATGTTCTAGTACGGCAATGTCCCCGCCCTCAGAGTCCCTCTGGTCCCATGCAGTGGCTCCTCAACTCGCTGTTCATTTCCAGCCAACAGCTCGTTGTGGTTAGCTGTCACAAACCCCCATAACCCGGCAAAATCAATACTCTTTGATTTTTGAGACTTGTAATTTATCAGTTGGACTTATACCAGTAAATTCTCAACCCACAAAACGCCAAAACAAAGAACTTAAAACTCAGTTGATATAAGCACAAGTTGCACAACCAGATAGGGCAAATGTAACCCTACTTATTATTAACTCATCTGTCTAAGAAATTCCTAATACTTAAGGCTCTCAGGACTGCGTGGTTCTGGCTCCTTTTCCTCTCCTATAGGTTCCATCTTGTCTTCTCTCTCTCTCTCTCTCTCTCTCTCTCTCTCTCTCTCTCTCTCTCTCTCTCTCTCTCTCTCCTTCCCTCCCTCCCTCCCTCCCTCCAGCCTCTCCCCCTCCGCCCCTCCCTCTCCCTATTCCTCTCCCTCTCCCTCTCTAAAACTCTCACCTTGCTTTTCCGCTGCTCTAGCCTTATCTTGGGTCTGTCACCTGCATATAGACAGTAATCCACACATCCTCATCTGTATTGGTCAGGACCCCCGGCAAAGCCTCTCAGGAGACAGCTGTATCAGGCTCCTGTCAGCAAGCAATACTTGGCAGCAGCAATAGTGTCTGGGTTTGGTGGCTGCATATGGGATGGATCCCTAGGTGGAGCAGTCTCATGTGAATGGCCTTTCCTTCAGTCTCTGCTCCACTCTTTGTCCCTTGTTTTTACTTCAGACAGGAGTAATTCTGGGTTAAAATTTTTGAGATGGGTGGATGGCCCTGTCCCTCATCTTGGGGCCATGCTTAACCTCTGGATATGGTCTCTACAGGTTGTCTCTCCCCTTTGTTGGGTATTTCAGCTAATGTTATCCCTGTTGGGTCCTGGGAGCCTCTTGCTTTCCTGGCATCTGGGACTTTCTGGTGGCTACCCCCAGTTCCCCATCCCCCATTGCTACACACCTCTGTTCGATTTCCGGACCCTCTGTACATCTCCCTTATCTCTTCCACACCTGATACTGCCCCCTTGCTTTTTGATGTGGGAACAAGGGACCAAATTAAGGTGTTCATGGTTGTGCTGACTCAGCCTCTCAAGGTTTTGCTTAAAAGAAAAAGTAAGGAATCCAAGCTTGGTAGTGCGTGCCTAACATCCCTCATTCACAAGGACAGGCAGGAAGACCATGAGTTTGAGGGCAGCCTGGGTGACAGAGTGAGCAGCATACTTTGGGGAGTACAAGGGGAAAACAAAGAATCAAATTGTTTCTTTGACATTTATTTAGACAGATAAATCCTGTTTCTTTTTAGATCAATCACTGAAACATTACCACACAATTTATTATATTAACTCATTTTCCTTACTGAGCTATATTTACAAACACATACATATTGACTCTTTATGTGGGTGCTCAATCTTATGTAACTAAACTATGTATATATTCCTGTGCCAGTGCTGTGCTCTGTTGATTACAGCAAGTTTATATTTAGGAATCCGAAAGACTCTCTGGCTTTCCCCCCTTTGTCAATATTCCGTATTTATAGATTTATTGAATATTCTCAGATATTTGCCTCTCCATAGCTTATGAGGGTTCTTCAGAGAAACAGTAATTAATAAGTTCACACATACGTTTTAAAGAAGATTTATTAAACTGAAGTTGCACAGTGAAAGCTGGAAGGATAGAAGCCTCCCTGAAGAATCATTGGTTTAAATCTCTTCCCAAAGTCTGGAGAATGTGAGTTATGGGTGTCTATGGGAAATGAGGACAGCAAACAAAGAAAAATATGCACTCCAAGGAAAACTGGACCCGACCTTGAGGACGAGTCTAACACTAGCTTAGATTGCATAGAAAATTCCAGGATATCCTGGGATACATAATAAGACTGTGATATTTTTATATTGGTCAGCAACTTAACTAGACCTTCTTTGTCTTTCATTGCATCTAAAATGGAAGTTCCTAGAAGGATTTACCAAGACTCTTCTAGAGTGGCTAGCACTTCTTGTGGAAGCCCGACTATAAAGAGGTGAGAAGGAAGGCTTACTGCTTTGGCCTGCTGGCCATAAAAAAACATAATATTTACTCCCCTAACTGGTTTGTCTTGTCTGGCTTCAGTGGAAGAGGATGTTCCTCATCCTGCAGTGACTTGAGGTGCCTGGGTAGATTGGTTCCCCTGGAGAAAGGTGAAGGGGAGGGGCGATGGAGGAGAGAAAGTGTGAGAGAGGACTGGGAGGAAAGGGGGGCTGAGATCAGGATGTAAAGTGATTAAATATATAAAATAACGGGAAAATAAACAAATAAATAAATAACCATATTTCAGTAAAAATTAAACATTCTCTAGTGATGCTTCTGACTTATGAGACTCTGACCTTCTTCACTGTGATAATGCAATTTTTTAACTTTAGAAATAATGTGTGGATGATCTTTTGGGTTGCCTTGCTGCCTTAAATCAACGCTGGAAAATTGTCTCAAAGCATTGGCTCCTCATTCAAGTTTTTCTTTGTCTCATGTGAGTTTCTGCTAACTGACTTTTCCTCTGAACTAGATTTAATATTCATCTGATTCTCTCAAATTAGTAAAAATACATTTTTTTTGGTTTTTTTTTTTTTTTGAGACAGGGTTTCTCTGTGTAGCCCTGGCTGTCCTGGAACTCACTCTGTAGACCAGGCTGGCCTCGAACTCAGAAATCCTCCTGCCTCTGCCTCCCAAGTGCTGGGATTAAAGGCATGCGCCACCACCGCCCGTAAAAATACATTTTAACATGCTTATTTCTATACTTCTATAAAGGCTATTATCTCACAGTTCTGTAAATTAAATGTCAACATTGTTTTGGGTGAAGTCGTATAAACAAAGATTCAACAGGTTTTATTGGAAAGGGGGGGGTTATTTTTTTTAGTAAATCTTAGTGTCATTATTAATGTATGAAGTCACAACACAATTTATCAAACATGTTTTCAAATATTGTAATAAAGTAAGCCCTTATCCTGTGAGGGAAAACTGTCCTAAAACAAAGGGAAAAGTAGAGCTACAGGGGCCACAAGCAAAACAGGTTCTAAACTGACACTGGACAAAGTTGCATAAGGGTGGCATCCATGAAGAGCCAAGGTCTCATCGATATATGCTCTTTGGTTGGTGGTTTAGTCTCTGGGAGCTCTGGGGGCGGGGGGGTCTGGTTAGCTGATATTGTTGTTCTTCCTATGAGGTTGCAATCTTCTTTAGCTCCTTTAGTTCTTACCCTAACTTTTCCTTTGGGGTACCTGGGTTCAGTGTGATGGTTGGCTGTATCTGTATCTGTCTTAGTTAGGTTCTGGCAAAGCCTCTCAGGGGACAGCTATACTAGGTTCCTGTCAGCAAGCTCTTTTTGGCATCAGCAATAGTGTCAGGGTTTGGTGTCTGCATATGAGATGGATCCATGCTACATATGTAGCAGAGGATTGCCTTTTCTGTCATCAGTGGTAGGAGAGGCCCTTGGTCCTGTAGAGGCTTGATGCCGCAGCGTTGGGGGATGCTAGAGCGGTGAGGTGAGAACGGATGTATGCATAGAGGAGCACCCTCTTAGAGACAAAGAGGAGAGGGAATGGATTGGGAGGTTTGTGGAGGGGAGACCAGGAAGGGAGATAGCATTTGAAATGTAAATAAATAAAATAACCAATTTAAAAAAAAAGACATTATATATAAAAAGAAAAAAAAAGTGCCAAGGTCTCTTGAGAAAAACCTGCATTTCTTTTAAAATGGAGATGTGTGGGCTAGTTATCTGTCCTGGGTCTGGTTTAGGTAAGGCAGAATAAAAGATGGAAGATAACCCACTGAGAATTTCCACCCATGTAAGGACACACTCATTTTTTGTTTGAAGAGCTGGAGGAAGTTGGGTATGGAATTCCAGGCTGGGTTAGCTCAAGGAGCTGTGGTGTGAGTCAAGGTCCTTGTTCGTCTTCCTTGGTAGACTTATACTTATTTTCCATTCTCAGTTCATGGTGACGAGAGAGAGCAAGAGTTGTTACCATCCCTAAAACACTATAAAGTTTTGAAAAACAAGGTCAGATCTCACAGCCCAGACGTGTCACCAAACGATGTTTAATTTTTACTGAAACATGGTGTTCTACAATATCCATTTTTTACCAAGGCTGTTAATGGCTTGTCAGTTCGATACGGGATCTGTGATGTGAGTGTAAATCCCTTTTGTTCATCAGACCTCATATTCTCCCAGTGTAGAGCATTTGAGACAATACCTTCTTCATGTCAGTGTGTGCTTGAGTTAGGACAGTGCCTCTTGACTCGGAAAGCCCCGATGTGATTCTTTGCTCTAGTGCATACATGGAGATAACACGATATTAAAATCCAGAGATACATCCTTACCCTAATTCTAAGTTCACAGAATTACCACATAGTAAAAACATTCGCTTGGATTTTTCATTTAAGAGACATTAAAATTATAAATACTGGGCAAAATTTTTTAAAATAAACTCATTTTTTTTCAGTTCAAATTTCATATAAATCTATCCAAATCTATTTAGGTGGTCTTTAACTCAAACTCAGACTATGAAAAATGTCATTTGATAGAAGCTTGTCCATGTTTTACCCATTTGATTACAGCTAAAATGCCTTTACTAAATTTACAAGTGCCACTTCTAAACACCCTTTGCTCTGGTTTCATCAAGAAAATACAAAACTAAAAAGACTCATTGACATATACATCTATATCTTTATATCTCTATGATGTATATATATATATATATATATATATATATATACATATCATATACATGTGTGTGTTTAAGCAATAATAAGTAAGCAAAATAGAGCCATGAGTTTTAAAGGTAATTGAAATGGGGCATTTAAGGGTTTGAAAGGAGAAGAAAGAGGAAATTGTATAATTATAATTTTTTAAAAAATCAGACAGACTAGACCAGGAATTGTGGTGCTTACCCATGATTCTAGCATGTAGGCAACAAGAATAGGAAAATTTGTATGTCAAGAATAGCCTCAGCTACAAAAAAAAAAAAAAAAGAAAGAAAGAAAAAGAAAAAAAATGTTTGAGGCCAGCCTGGACTACATAAAATCCTTCCTCAATATGCCAATTCAAACCAAATCTTAAACAGTAGCATTTTCAATGGCAATGTGTCTCAACCTAAACTCTAGTCCCTTGGGTGAATCATCTAGCCTTCCTCCCCTCCTGACAAGGGGATACTTCTGGCCTCCTTGTGAAGGTGCAGGCAATAGCAATGGCCCTTTGGGGACCTGTGATCTCTGTCTCCAACTCAAATATCTAGATGTGGTTACCCATACATCTTCTCTTCACCTATCTCTCTTTTATGCCCCTAGTGTAATTACCTCTAGAAGTGCAAGGAGGACAGAGCATCCACAAGATGAATAGCCTTTGTATTCTAACAAAATAAACTGCTAAAAGCTGTAAAATAGGAGGTTTTGTCTGCCTTCCCTTGCATGCACAAGAGTAGAAGAAGATCATAAAGAACATGTATCAGTGCCTCAATATGACCTAGCATCAACAGGGTCTAGTAAGGCCTTGCCCAATGCTTACTATGTGCACAATTGTCTTGGGATTCATTCTAAGTTTTGTTCTGCTTTCTGCTGTGTCTAAAGAACAGACCCCAAGGCAGCTGTCTAGATGTTCAAATATGGATCTCTATCACCATCTGCTGGGCAATGACATATAGTGCCCCAAGTAAATTCAAGGGGAAAGCCCATTTTAGTATTCTCTTTCCTTCTTTGCAAACTTCTGCAAGTTTTCTCTCCTTGCTAATCCTCTACACATTTTTTTCTATTTCACTTTCCATTCATAACTATGCTGTCTTTCCATATAATTGATATCTTATGCACAACATTGTAGAACATGCCAATAACAGTACTGCCTAAATCCCATCACAAGTACCTGTGTGTGTGTGTGTGTGTGTGTGTGTGTGTGTGTGTGGTAGTGGTGGTGGTGGCGGTGGGTGGGGGTTCATAAAATCCTATCCTGTATGAGGAGGTGTTGGGGATAGGAGGAAGAACCAGTTTCCTTCAGGAGTGTAGTCCCAGAAAAACTACTCATGCTCCAGTAGATGGTACAACTCCATGAACATGCAGGAGCTACTTAGAGGAAACTTTAAAAAACAGTAATAGGTATTCTTCAGGTGAGAACTCTTTGTGTAGCTCTGTACTCCATTTTTTAATAGGGTTACTTGCCTCTCTGGAGTTTAACTTCTTGAGTTCTTTGTATATCTTGGATATTAGCCCTCTGTCGGATGTAAGGTTGGTAAAGATCATTTCCCAGTTAGTTGGTTGCCGCTTTGTCTTTTTGACGGTGTCTTTTGCCTTGCAAAAACTTTGTAATTTAATGAGGTCCCATTTGTCTATTCTTGATCTTAGAGCATAAGCTATTGGAGTTCTATTCAGGAAATTCTCCCCTGTGCCCATATGTTCAAGGTTCTTCCCTAGTTTCTGGCTGAGAAGCACCTAAAGAGATGTTCATCATCCTTAGTCATTAGGGAAATGCAAATCAAAACAACCCTGAGATTCCATCTCACACCAGTCAGGATGGCTAAGATCAAAAACACAGGAGACAGCAGTTGTTGGCGAGGATGTGGAGAAAGAGGAACACTCCTCCACTGCTGGTGGAATTGCAGGCTGGTACAACCACTCTGGAAAGCAGTCTGGCGGTTCCTCAGAAAACTGGGCATGACACTTCCGGAGGATCCGGCTATACCACTCCTGGGCATATACCCAGAGACTTTACCTGCATGCAATAAGGACACATGCTCCACTATATTCATAGCAGCCTTATTTATAATAGCCAGAAGCTGGAAAGAACCCAGATGTCCCTCAACAGAGGAATGGATTCAGAAGATGTGGTATATTTACACAATGGAATACTACTCTGCAATTAAAAACAATGAATTCACGAAATTCCTAGGCAAATGGTCAGAACTTGAAAATATCATCCTTAGTGAGGTAACCCAATCACAAAAGATCACACATGGTATGCAGTCACTGATAAGGGGATATTGACCCAGAATCTCAGAATACCCTAGACACAATCAGCATATCAATAGATTTCTAAAAAGATGGAAGGAGAGACCCCTGGTCCTGGAAAGACTGGATGTAGGGGAACGCCAGGACAGAGTAATGAGAGGGGGTTGAATGGAGAAAAGAGGGAGGGAAGGGGGCTTATGGGGCTTTCGGGGAGGGAGGAAACGGGAAAGGGGAAGTGATTTGGAATGTAAATTAAAAAAATAAAATAAAATAAAAAAAAATGCTAAAAAAAAAACAGTAATAGGGGTCGGGGAAGAGAGGGTGGATGTGTTAAAAACATGTTATATGTTTCTCTCTCTCTCTCTCTCTCTCTCTCTCTCTCTCTCTCTATATATATATATATATATATATATATATATATATATATATATATATAGTCATTTTTAAAGAACAAAGTTGCATTATGTTGTGTTACTAGTGACACTGTTAAAGAACATGTGTGTATTGATACAAGTTAATTTGGTAATTTGATAACAGCAATTGGCAATTTTCTGATAGTTAACATAATAGAAGGACCCTAGAAAAGAGAGGCTGTGAATACAATGTATTATTTGAATCTTCTAATAAAAGAAAGGTAATGATGTACTAGACACTTTTGATAGAGATTAAATAAACATTAATGTTAATCACCTGTTAGGAAGAACTTTGCACATATTTAATGAAAATGGAAACACGGTAACTACAAGACAAAATCAAAATCAAATAACACAACTGTTTTATGCACATTATGATGTAAAGAAATGATATACACTATTAAAATATGAAATACGTTATAGTGTTATATATTATATATAGTTTAATTATAATAATATATATAATATATTATATTAGTATATAATAATATATATTATTAGTATATTATATTATTATATAAGAGTGTTGATTAGAATCATGAAGTCACATATCATTTGATGATTTCCAAGTTTACCACAGAATCATTTAAATTAAGTTTAAATGGAAGAGGAGCTGAAAAAAATGTCTCAGTTGTCTAGAATATTTGTTAGTCTTTCAGAGAACCTGGGTTTAATTTCCAGTACATAGTGACTCACAACCATCTAATTCCAATTCCAGAGTATCTGGCATCTTCTTCAGATTTCTACATAAGACATGCCTACAGTGCACACATACACTTGCAGGTAAAACACACATATAAAATCCAAAAGAATAAATCTTTCTTGAAAAGGAACCAAGAAGCCCCACGGTTTCAAAATTCACCTCAGTGTAGGATGTGTCAGAGAATTTCTAAGAATTCATGGGATGAGATTTGAATTTTTAAACCTTTCCAGGTTTGTGGTTCACAAGTGCTAACCTAAGCGTATCCACCATAAGAGCACCTATAAGAGCAGAGACACCTCTCTGTTCTTTCTGCAGTCTATCCTAGAGACGCAATAGGATGAAAAAAGCCACCCACGTCTGTGACCTCCTTCAGAGCCTCTGGTTAAGCTCTTCCTATGGCTGTTGTTACCCCACTGAGGAAAACTTACTCCCTTTTACTTGAGTTTTTGTAACTCCATAAGTGTGGGTTGTCTGGATACCTCTGATAGCAGTAACCTAATCACCCCACTCCTTTCTTTTTTGGCTAGACAGATACAGAATAGCTGCCCATAGAAATGCTCAACTGTGTCATTTCAAACCTCATTTACAAAACAGGAAGAATTCAAGTGATGATGATGATAGACTCCAAAGAAATTTGAAACAACACAAAGGCCTCTTAGGAACTTAAGTTCTAGGGAACAGTAAATAAGATAACAAAGAAACTTCACAATGAAATTGAGAGTGGAGGTCTTGATTCACCACTCTTAAGTAAGTAAAATGAAATCTACAAAGTCACTATAAAATCTACTAGTTAGTATTGCACCTTGCACATATCTATGTTTTCGCACTATATTCTATCAGTCATAATTCATTTTCTTCTACATACTAAGACACACTCAAGAAATTCTACAAAGCTACTATTTAGTGAAAGTTTATAGAGATGAGAGAAAGTCATCCTTGCCTTCTGCAGCAGAGCATCATAACCATAGCAACAAGAAGAGGAAATGAGCATTGCCTGTTTACTTCCTGATGTGCTCTGCCTTAGTCTGACATGTCACATACCACTCCATGCTCCTGGCATTCTGTCAGGTACATGTGTTTCGTATTCCTTCCTTACCGTGAGAGGATGAGGAGAAGCACATAACCATGTAATAGAAGAGTCACAATCCAGGGGACTATAGACTTGGAAATTTTAAGCATTAATGTTTGCTATAAAAGTAATGTAATTGTAAGTTCGATTTTACATCATTAAAGGTAATGATATTTGATAGGAAAATGGAATTGGGTTTGTAGGTGTTTGTTTGTTTGTTTTATCATCAGTCTGTTCATAGGGCTTAAAATTGTCAAGATTTTTTGGTTTTGTTTGTGAGTGTGAGTATATAAGTATGCATTCCTGAATCTCTGTACGTGTGTGTGTGTGTGTGTGTGTGTGTGTGTGTGTGTGTGTGTGTGTGTGAGACAAAGGTCAAGTTCTGGATGTCTTTCTCAGTGTCTGTCTACTTTAGTTTTTGAGCTAGGCTCTCTCACTGAACCTAGAGCTTGTATATTTGGCATGCTGGCGATCAGCTAGGTCAAGGGATTCTCTTGTCTCCACCTCCCTAGTACTCGGTTTATAAGTGTGTACAGCTTCATCCAGTTTCTTCATGGGTGTTGTGAATTAAACTACTGTCTATAAATTTGCAATGAAAGCATTGAACTGAATGAGACATCTCTCCAGCTACCATTAATTTGTATTTTAGAATGAGGTCTTACTATACAGCTCAGGATTTTACGAATCGCATGTCATGGGCAGGACTCAATTATAGGATTCTGTGTTGTATTGAGTTTTCAGGATGAAGCTTTCTCTCTCTCTCTCTCTCTCTCTCTCTCTCTCTCTCTCTCTCTCTCTCTCTCTCTGTCTGTCTCTCTGTCTCTCTCTCTCATCCCAACATGCAAGCAATAACATTTTTTCAATTTATGAAACACTTAAATAGTGGTTTGTAATTTTTAGATAAATTCAAGAAAGTAATCTGGAACCATGTGACTCTGTGTGCACAGTGTTAGGCTTTGCACCTTTCATCCAGGCTATTTGAATTATGTACTGTCAAAACACATTTTTCAAAATATTTGCAAAGTTTTAATAGTTTTTGTTTCTGCATGTGTGCACGTGCCTGTGTACATGCACATAATTGCAGGTTCCCATGAAGGCCGAAAATGTTAGGTCCCCTCGAAGCAGTTACAGGTGATTATAATCCACTGAACATGTGTGCTGGAAATGAAACCCAGCCATATGTGCTTTTAACATCAGAGTCATATCTCCATTCCCATAGCATCATTTTGCTTTTATAAATGGTTTGTCAAAATACTCACACTTTAAAAAAAACTAGTGATCTCCAAAATACTTTTTGAAGAATATAACTTAAGTTTTTATAGTGTGATAAAACTCTGCTGTGATACCTACTTTCTGAGAATATCAAAATTGACTTGGATAAAGGTTGTTTTAGTAAGTAATTCAATGGTATTAAGATATACTTATTATTGAGTTTTTTTAAGAATAAAAGTCATTTTGACCATGGATGTCCTCGAAGCTCAAACTTATAAACTCTAAAAGCTTTAGTCTTTACTACCCTATACTTAAGTAATTAGAATCATAATGCTAACTCTAAAAACAGATCATTATCTTGATATTTACCATGGCCAACTTTAAAATAAAGAAAGGAAAAAAATAGAAAAAAATGACATATACACTAAAATGGAATCCTGACATTTAAGTGTTGATGAAGACATTCTTAGCAACTAAAAGATATTTCATAAACACTTTATATACAAAGTCAATAATAACCAACATAATTACAACATTTGTTTGTAACGGCCTTTTAAGACTAGAATAATAATCCATCTTTTTTTTTTTTTTTTTGCTTCTAGAATTTGAAAGATAATTAGCTGCTTTAATTAAAGGCCAATGAAAGATTTGGAACAGGGAGCCCACACAGAAATTAAACCTATGATTAATTCAATGTGCTCATCAAATCTGCTCAGGAAAAAATGCATTGCATTGATTGCAATGAAGAGTACAAAAAAAAAAAGACTATGCTAAAAGGCTTGCTTTGCTGCCTGCCATCTTTCCTAATGAAAATATTATCGTGCAGATAGTCCCTCAATTCATGATGCTTCAGTTTAATTCTTATTTACTTTATAATGATGCAAAACTCAGTATGATTTCAATTTTTAAAGTCAATACTTCAAAGCTTGAATTCTGATCTTGTCCTGGCTGGCCTCATTTGGCCCGAGGGTTTCATTCCATGCTGGATGACTGAAGAGCCACAGCTCCTGTTTGGAAGTGGAGTCATGAAGAAATAGGTAACACTGCACAGTCTACTGTTCTATGACACTGGGCAGGAAATGAACATTAAATTTTGAAGTACAACACTGTTTACAATGCGTTTTGAATCAAGGATTATTAGCAGTCATGATATTTACTAGTATAATAAGCACTATATAGCCGGGCGATGGTGGCGCACGCCTTTAATCCCAGCACTTAGGAGGCAGAGGCAGGAGGATTTCTGAGTTCGAGGCCAGCCTGGTCTACAGAGTGAGTTCCAGGCCAGCCAGGGCTACACAGAGAAACCCTGTCTCGAAAAACCAAAAAAAAAATCACTATATAACTTAATAATTATGTATATATGAAATAAATCACACACACACACTCACACACACACACACACACACACACGCACACACACACACACACACACACATATATATATATATATGCTAACAGGTTCACTGCTCTGATGTACTCTGATTGGTGAGCCATTTGGTCAGTACTACCATGCATGAGACAACAAAGACAAGGAATATAAAAATCGTCCTTGTTTCTTAGGTCCTTATCTCCAGAGATGCAGTAAGAAAGTTTCACAAATAGTTACCATGCTTTCTAAAATTTTAATAAACATTGTTTCTTGAAAGCAATGCAATCTTCTTGGTTCACTTTCAGTTTGTGAGTTCTCTTTATAAGCTCTTCCTAATTTGGATAAAGCTTGTCTTATTTATAACTTCTCCTGTTACTGTGTTATTAATCTGAAAGAAAAAATCAAGTTTAGTTTAAATTTGAGACTAACAATGTTTTGCCATTTAATCTAGAAGGTAGAGCCAACAATATTGTGATACCATATGCTAAAATCAACATTAAAGTTCACCTATTTAAAAAGACAACTGTAAAATTCCAAATAAATTCTGAAATATGTTTTTGAAATATTATTCTAAAATACTCTAGAAATATTCTAGGAAATTATCTGGGGTTATAACCAAGGGTGTGTTACTTCTATATATTTTAACCTTTTAAGATAACTTGGTGTTTATTTGATGAGGTAAGTTTTGATAATTACTTTATATGGTGCCATACACAGATTTTAAGTGAAATCTGGAAGTATATTCCAGAGAAATTTCTATTAATTCTCTATATTGAAAAAGTGAGACAAATATCAGAGAACTATCTATTAAAAAGAATTCAGCCCCTTCCTCAATGGTCAACACTGACTAAATAAATGAATAAAAAAGATCCCTGTCCATTTTGGGTAGCTTTCATATAATATATGACATGGTGCTCTTTTACTCTGGAGACTAAAAGTGCACTGTCTAGGGACCAACACACCCAGCAAGGGGCTCCTTGATGTCAACCTGCAAAAAAGAAAAATAGCTCATCTGGAAAGCCTTTTTATAATGTTTTTAATGGATTAAACCTGCCCAGAAAGGCTTTAATAGCCTGAATATCTTACCTCTCCCTACTGTTATATTGCCAACTAAATCTCTGCATGAGTTTAAAGGAGAGAAAGTCTCATATCAACCTTGAGTTCTAGAAAAACTCTGAATATTTGACTGACCAATGACAACTTTTGGACATCTTTTTTTTATTTGTAGATTTTAGATAACACCAAGTATTATGAAACCAAAATATACCTCAGGTTTACAGTTGTGTTTTTCTCTTGACTTCTAAAACATGAATTTATTCAAATGAACATGATATTGTCTCAATAAATGCTACACACATCATGGGACAATCAAAGCATTGTCCATACTGTACATTCTAGTTACATAGAATGATGATACAGTCTATATAGGTGATATTTTCAGTAATTGTCTTTATAGCCAACAAGAGTGTTCTACCCCTGAGTCACATGCTCAGCCCAGTGGGATTATATTTTACATTTTCTTTAAGCATATATGTTAACAGTTAACATTTCACTATAGTAAATACAACTGATTTTACTAGGTTGGTGAAAAGATAATTTCAGTTTGGGGTAATGAATTTTAAGTGATTATAACAATTAATAAACTCATCTTTATCAATCAAAGTGAGAATCCTAAGGATTGTCATAGATTTGCCAGCTAGTGACGCTTCTTTATTCTTGTGATGTAAATGCCAGTTTCAGGCATTTTAGCATCCTGCTGGTTATAGAAGCTATTCCCCTTCCAACACTGGCCAAGGTGCTTGAAAAAGTGGATAGTTTTAGTAAGAAGTTTTGGTGACTGTGGTGGATGAGTATCCTAACTGATTTTTTTTTTCAACTTGACCAAACCTAGGCATATCTGGGAAGACAGAATCTTAATTATGAAAATGCTTCCGTATGTTGCCCTATAGATAATATGTTGGGAATTTTCTTGATTAATGTCTGATGTGGGACACCAACCCCATGGGGTGATGATGTCTTCCCAGGACCATTGATCCTGAGCTGTATGAGAAAGCAGGTTTAGCAGGCCCTAGTGAACATGCCAGTAAGCAGCATATGCCTTCTGCTTCAGTTCCTTGCTCTAGGCTTGCCCTGAGTTCTTGCTCTGAATTCTCAGTGATGCAATGTTACCAGGAAGTTTAAAAAACTATGTTTTATATAATCACAGCAATAGAAATGTTAACTAATTCATAGTCAAATTCACTCAACATTTGAAGTGTCATTTTTGTAAAGCATAGTCTTGTATCACCATAGAGAAGACTTGGGCCATTTCTGTTGACCATTTCAGCTGGAGGCATCATAGTTTTGGAGCAATTTTATTTATTCACAGAGCACGTATCTCATGTGACTGCTTCAATGGGATTCAGAAGCTATAGTGGACAGGATGGACAACAGACTACCAACCAGTGATCATGACATTATTGAGGTGCAACTTTGCCATCTTTGGCTGTGGAAAGGTTGTTTGTTTGGTTGGTTGGTTGGTTTTGTTTGGTTTTGTTTTTTAAATTTTGACTCTAATCATTAAGAAGGTATATGTGGGATAACATAATTATGCCACGTTTTAATCACATAATACAATATAATGGAGAAATAGTTCATTATTGTACAGAATAAGAAAGAACTACAGTTCAAAACAATGATTTTTAAAATTTTTCAGTCATCTCAGCATCTACCCTGTTAATTGATGATTTTTTTCACTTTTCCTGTTTGATTCAAATGACTAATGACTACTCAAGGGTCAAAATTGAATTTTTTGAGAACTCCTAATCTTGTTGTAAAAAGATTAGCTTTAATGACTAGTCCCTATTGGTCCTTGTCAAAATTAGAAGAGGAGACATTATTCTCCTTATCTTTACATGGAAACACAAGAGAGCAGGGAGTTCTTAACAAAAAGAATGCTGCTATATGTATCATACCATTAGATCTTACTATATACCATAGAGCCATAGGACAAAGATTGCATGGTGATGGTAGACAAAAGACATTTAGGCCAATATAATAGGATATAAACCTCATAGATGTGGCTATTTAATTTTTTAAACAGCTGTCAAAAACAGACTAAAAATTCAACAAATGGTGCTGTAAAAACTGGATATCCATATATAGAAGAACAAAACATTAAAATCTGTCAACCTGCACAAAAATTGGTTCAAATCCGATGAAAGGAATTAGTTTAAAAGCTGAACTGCTAGGAAACGACTTAAAAAATTGTGTAGGTAAGAAATTTCTGAATAAAGCTCCCACAGCACAAAATATGGTCCCCCAAGGGGGAGAGAGAGAGAGAGAGAGAGAGAGAGAGAGAGAGAGAGAGAGAGAGAGAGAGAGAGAGAGACTATCTGCAGAGAAACAAAACAGATTACTAAAATATAGGACAACACATGGCAGCTATAAACAACATCTAGACTATATAAAGAACTAGAAATATTAAATACCAAAGCAAAAAACAAAAGTCAATCAATAAATAGGATAAATAAGCTAACCTAAGAATTGACAGCTCTCAAAAGAGAAATCACAATGTCCAGTAGATACTTATAAAGGTATTCCAAATCATTAGTCATCAGAGAAATGTGAATTAAAATAATTTTGAGATTGCATTTCATCCCAGTCACAAGGGCTATCATCCAGAGAAGAGGCAAGGACAAATGCTGGTGAGGGTTTTAGAAAAGAGGAAACTATTTATTGCTGGTGGGAGTCTAACCTAGTACAGCCACTATGAACATCACTATGGAAGTTTCTCAAAAATTTAAAAACAGAACTGCCATGTGACTCAGCTATACAACTGCTGGCCATATTTTGTAAAGACTAATGGATTAGAATAACAGACATTGTGGAAAAGGCTCAACAAAAGTGACCTGTAGATTCCATACAATCCCATAAAAGTATTAAAAATGTAATGGAATTCTTTACAAATAGAAAAATAATCTCTAAATTCATTTGGAAATGCAAAAATTAGCCAAAGCAACCCTGAGAAAAATGAATAATGTTGGCGATATCACCATCCCTGATTTCACCTTATATTACAAAGCTATGGTAACAAAACAGCATAGAACTAGCACAAAAACAGACACATAAATCTTAAAGGAACAGACTGAAATATCCAGATATAAGCCCAATAAGCTAAAGTCATGTTACTTCAAGGAAAATTCCCAAAATACATACTGCAGAAAGAACATCTACTTTAACAAATGGTACATAGACATTCGTATATCCGTATTTGGATGAATGAAGCTAGAGCCTTAGCTCTCAAGTTGCACAACAAACAATTATATATGCTTGAGGAAAGAAGCACCAGTGAATCTCATCAGTTTCATGGACTTCCTGAAGTTATTCAGGTGTTTATTTTCTGAGTTTAAGAAGCTTTTTTAAAGGATGGAGTGTCTGACCTCTCCTTCCAGCATCTCATTGTTTTACATCCTGTGTCTTAAGGCACTTCCCTTCAGGTTGAAATGTTTCATCTCCTCTTTTAGCATCCTGTGTTTTAGCAAGTTTCTCTCTAAGATGGATCTATCATCTCAGAAGAAATTACTATACACAAACAGGTATTTAAAATGGTTACATAGGCTTTCTATTTTTTACCACAGCAAAGACCGAACCAAAGTTTTAATGTCTGGAATAAAGTAAATACAAGAGACGATATTCATATTAAGTGACAAGAATAGCATATGTTTTGTCATTTGTGGTTTTTAGACTTTTTATAGTTATGTCAAATCATATATACACATTGCCTGGAAGTAGGGAAACAAAGGTTCCAATGTTAAAGATGAGGGAGACCAAAAGAGGCCAGGACTATGTACAAGACAAAAGTACATTATTTACTTATGTGAAATATTCTTATATAACCCAGTTCTGTGTTCAATGAATATACAGCCATGGAAAAAATAAATTGGTATGTGTGGTGTCTGCACATGAGTATGAGCACATACCTGTGTATTTTACAGAAACATTCTTTTAGCCTCCAAATAAAATAAGGAATCCTGAGATTCCCATGAATCAGCCTGTAAGATCAATGAGCTCATTCACATAGGGTATACTTTTAAGATAACTCTACCTCCATCTTTCAAGACAATTTCACAAACTGAATGACCAAGCAGGCATCACCCCACTTTCTTTATCCTCATTATGTGTCTCTCCCAACAGATACTCCCATTTCGTTCAACTAAGAGATACTGAAGTTAGGTAACAAGCATTTCCATTATCTAGGCCCACTTTCCCTTGATATTTTCCAATAGGATGCAACATGGAGTCTACAACAAATAAAGAACATTCTGAAAAATAAAAATAACATTCTAGTAAACACTAATCCTAATTCTCCTGGAGATTGGCATGCCTGTTTTGTTCTACCCATGCCTGACTCAAATGTTACTAAACTTAATCATCTCTCTGACAGGACCTATTTTTGAATGAGTTGTGGTTTAATTTTAGTTTCGTTTTTCTTTTCCATAATAGATTTGTGCTCTTCAGTTTTCTTTCTCTTCTTTTCCCTTTCTTTCTGTTTGTTTGAGACAGAATCTCATTATGTATCTGAGGATGGCCTTAAAGTCATGAACTTCCTATCTCAGCCTCCTAAGCACTGGGATTAAAGGTCTGAAGCAATAGTCTGGTTTTTATGTCTTTCCTTACCGCATTCTTAGTTGTCCAGAGTTTCTCTTAAGATTCTTCTCTTCTATCCTAGATCCTAACACTCCACTTCATAAACTGTGGCTGAAAGGTGTAGATATCATATACGGAACCTAGAAATGAAATTTTGGTTATGACATGGCTAGAGTACACATAATATTCTTAATATCCCTCCCCAGGCTCCACTATGAAGAGCCAGACATAGGTTTCACTGCCACATTTTCTCTCTTTTTGTGTTAAATAGGAGGGATTTTTCTTCCATATGCTCTTTGTTTGTCTCTTATCAGAACCTGTAGATATTGGAAGAAGGCAGAAGAACAGAAAATGCAATTTCCATCAGGATGATAGCTCCTTTATCATTGCATATGCTTATTTATATGACAGAAAAGGATACTTCAAAATCAACTATAGTCTTACAATTTTAAAGTGTCCATGAGTTATAAAAAAAGAAAATCACGCTAGACTGTCCACTGAATAAATGTAGTCATGAAGAGCAGATAGCTGTGGTTTGCAATCAAACTAGTTGGTGGCCAAAATGAACCATTCACTCATTCATTTAAAGTATAGAGTGTGTGTGTGTGTGTGTGTGTGTGTATGCATTCACATGCATGTGTGGGCATACCTGTGCATTGTATGTCTGTATAGGTGAAAACATAACATGGCAGTGCAGGTATAGAGCTCATATACCAACTTGCAGAAGTCAATACTCTCCTTCTACTGCATGGGCCTTGTCAGGCATAGGGAGCAGAAGTCCTGAGTGAGTGAAATCCTAAATGACTGTATGTTGTTAAGATGGTCGTAGTCATGGTGAGAGCCTGACATCCTTAAAGCTATGGGTAAAATGTAAGACACTTTCCCTGGGATGTAGTTCAGAGGTAAATGGGAAAGCCTTTCTTAGGGAACCAGATAAAATATTTATGGTGTGCAGAAACTGTTCACTAAAGCCTTTCCCCTGGATTTGGATGACCTGAAGACTGCTCCTGGCTGTATTCCACAAACCCCATCTCTTTGTTTGTCTGTATGGAATTAACCCTACTGCCTAGTGCAGTTGTTCAGAGTAACCCAACCTCTTTTTAAACTCTGTATAATATACATGATGAGTTCCTGTGGCAATATGTCTCCTCCATTCCAAGCGCATACTGCCTGATTGTAGCTTGTCTTGTGCCTGCCTGTTCGTCTGTTCTTCATTCCCTCACTGTCTCCACTCAGGTCCATGTACCTAGAGCCATGGCAATCTGTTTATCTAGAATTGTGCCATGGGCCATTGAATCACAAGATAACCTGAAAGTAAAGTTCACAAATTTCACTTGTTTCATTTGTCTTTGCTGTGTAAACTCCCCCTATTTACTAACTACTTCTCTACCATTGTCTCTGTGCAAACAAGCCATATGCACAAAACAAATTTACAAACATTTTTAATTTAAAAAAAAAATACCCACATTAGCTAAACATGGATCTCTGTTGCTTGCCAATGGAACACAGTCCATAGCCTGAAATCTCTGCATATCTCTTACTGGAGAAAAAGAGAGTAACTGTTAGGCACTCTCATTTCTGAGTGCACTTTTACAGTGGATTCTGGCAACAGAGGACATGAGATCTCTCTCTCTCTTTCTCTCTCTCTCTCTCTCTCTCTCTCTCTCTCTCTCTCTCTCTCTCTCTCTCTCTCGGTGTGTGTGTGTGTGTGTGTGTGTGTGTGTGTGTGTGTGAGAGAGAGAGAGAGAGAGAGAGAGAGAGAGAGAGAGAGAGAGAGAGCCCCTATTAAGTTGCTTTGCTTTAATAAACTATATCCTCAAAGGAAATGGCCACACAGCATTCAGTTTTTGAGATATTAAATGAAAGTTTCCTAAGCCAGTTTTGGAGAGATTAGTTTTTGGTTTCAAAAGCCTTATCTGAATAGTTTAACAACTGGACGGTGGCAGTACATTGCCTTTTGTTCTGATTATCTTTCTTGCTCTTTCCAAGCCTCTGGGATTTTGAAAATCATACATTAATTGGCATTTCTCCACCATTCTCTGTAAATGAGGGCATGGGAAATGCCATGAAAATTATGACTGTTATGTGGTGACTGGATGATCTTCCCACTGCACGTCTTTTATGTAGGCAAATCTGGCACTGACTTCCAGCTCATAAGCACCACTGATTATCACATTTTTCATATAACACTCTCTTAATTTCACAGCATTTCTCCCCTTTAATATATTTTGGACTCATTTGAAACCACCAGTGAAAGTTATAAAGAAAGCCTGGGGTTTATTAAGGAACAGGATGAATGCTGTTCTAAGCAGTGCTAAGGTTGGTATTAAGGTAGGTATCTAAATGTCACATATCTAGAGGTTCATATATCTAAACGTCATGGAGGAAATGATTAAGGCTCATTGGGAATTATGTAACACGGGCTGTAGACCAGTCATTCCAGAGAAGTATGAATTAAGGTTAGCATGCCTTGCTCCTCACTAGAGTATCACCTCTACGAAGTCAGGAATCTTTCTTGTTTTCTTCGTTTGGCACAGTGCCCCTCATAAAGAACACATTTAATTCACATTACTTCAATAGCTCAAGAAATAGTTTGAAAGAAAAAAAATGACTAAAAACCTTATTTAAATTTGAACTTTATATGGACATTATTTACTTCATCAAACCTCTTGTTTTGATAATACAGTAATAGAGGCTTAGAGTAAAAACATGTGTGTACAGATAATTGAATTATTTCTATGTGAAAGGCAACAATACTTTTGAACGCATTATTTTCCTTCTTTTATCTTAGACCTTATCAAGATTATGTGAATGGGACAGAAATGAAGATTAAGGTGGGTTCTATGTAATTCTTTCTTTGTCTAGTTTTCTTCCCAATTACAATTCTACAAAGCCCTTCCCAGAAGATATGTTGAGGGATGTGGCCCACCACGCCGAGGATCACGGATGCTTTTGGCCAGTAGGG
This sequence comes from Tokudaia tokunoshimensis, assembly GCA_036184795.1. Classification (NCBI taxonomy): domain Eukaryota; kingdom Metazoa; phylum Chordata; class Mammalia; order Rodentia; family Muridae; genus Tokudaia; species Tokudaia tokunoshimensis. The sequence continues at coordinate 139,261,027 of BTHU01000001.1, read as the reverse complement.
GGAGCTATCACCTAGCACTACCGAATGACATGACCTCTGTGAGGATCCATGAATCAATCATGGTGTTTACTTCTAGGAAAAGAAATATAGACGCTGGTTGCTAACTGTGTCAGTAGCGACATAGACAGATTTAAACTTTGTAATATGTAACACTGAGACCATTATAAGCCGCACTGTGGCTTTTAATAGAAAATTGATCAGAATGCCAGACACTAAATTGGATCAATTGTTAAGTCTTACATCATAAACACAACTATATTGGAGATGTTCAGCACAATTCCTCTGCCCTTCCTTTTTCATGAAACCCATTGTTTGATTATATCCTTATGTTTGGGCTGCATTTGCTGTGTGTCCTTTGTCCATGCCAAAAAAAAAAAAAAAAAGAGAAAAGAAAAGAAAAAGAAGGGTGGGTCTGGGCCTTAGGTCAATACCTAGAGCATGGCATTACAGATCTTCAGGGTTTGCTATTTGCTATACAGAAGTCAAAATACAGTTTTATCTGTGCTGACGACCATGCAGGAGGGATGATAAACAGCATTAGATCTCGTGAAATGCGGTCCACCAGTTGGCATAACCACAGTGGGTGTGCCTCAGTTGATCCCGAGGACTTTATGCTGTATGGAGTTCTGCTTGCTGCCCTCACTTCCCTCTTCATCTAAGAATTGTATAAGAATTCTAAAGGGCTTCTAGCCCTTCACTGGGCAATATCTCTGACATTCACAATAATAGTGCTCGATCTCTTTTCGGACATTGCTGCTGGAGCAGATTAACAATTCAATCCCCACCTTAGGAAAGAATTTAGGTTGTAAATTTGTAATCTACAAACTAGATGTAGATTGTGAGCTCTGACCACCACCCTTAGAAAGCATTTTGGGAAAATAAAATTGTTAGTGAGGCTTGGTTAAGATATTTCTGCTACTGGCTCTGATGTAGAAAATCTTAGGGAACAATTTGAAGTTCAGAAAGGCGCACGCTTATTAGTTAAGGTAGAACTTTTATGGTCAGGGAACAAGAACAATAGCAAGACTGGCTGACATGACTCTCAGTGAGGCTGGACTGGTGATAATTGATTTCTTATATTCATTTTTGCCCTCAGCTTCCTGATACAGTTTAATAAGAATTACTGATAAGTAGATGTGCATTTTGAGGATTTAAAGATTATGACTGATTTTTATATAAAAGTTTAGATTTGTGATTCTTATAAGATTACTTTTAAAGATGATAATGAAATAATTAATTCTTTCTTTGTAACTGCAAATTTCTGCCTGTCAGTAAGAAAAACTGGCTGAGAAAACTACCTTGCTTGCTCATACTTTGTTAATCTTTAACAAGTTGCTTAGATGCAAATGACCTTGGGTTCTAGGGAATAATTTGGGTTTTCTTATAGACATTCACTAGAAGAAAACTTGATCATAACCACATTGTAATTGTACTGCTTGAAAGATTTTGCTGGGGTATGTAAGCTATAGGAGAAAAAATAAAGTTGTTGGAACATTGTTCCTTCCATCCTCCAAGTATGTGTGTAATATGTGTATTTTAGAACATTGTTCCTTTTACCTATCAATTGTATGTATATGTGTGGGTATGCAAATGTGTGTGTGTGTGTGTGTGTGTGTGTGTATGAAATGCTTGTAGTCTTCTTATTGGAACGTCTTTCCATCCACCTACCTAATATGTGTATATATGTGTATATGTGTATGTGTGAAATGCTCGGAGCCTACTTGTTGAAACTTTGCTCCAGCCATTCAGTGTGTTAATGTGTATATGTCTATCTGTTGGTCTGTACGCATGTCTGTATACATGTATGTATGCACGTGTATATATGCGTGTGTATATATATGTGTGTGTATATATATATATATATATATATATATATATATATATATATATATATGTACGACAAAGTCTGCTTTGGCTTCACCCACTGAGTGTGTATGTATGAATTTTCTCTTTCCTTTTCTTTCTCACCAGCTCCAAGGAGTTGAAAGAGTTCAGAGTATGTCGCTGTCCACAGGGAGTGCCAGCCTCAGTAAATTAAGCTTTTTTCCCTCAAAGAAAAGTCTGCTGAATAATTTCTCTAACCACCATCTGCCATAGACAGCAGTCCCTATCGGTATCTGGACCAATCCCTGTCAGCAGCTCTAAGTATCAATCCATATTGGCTGCCTGCCTCAGTTTACCCTCTTGAATGTCAAAGTGGATCTTTTGGTATCTCTGATATTACTAAATTTTGAAAAATTATCTTCATAGTTTGTCTTAACCTAAGTTCTCACTCTTTAGAGAAAAAAACAATAATTCTTCAGTGGCTAAAAGTGGTAACCTTGACACTTATGAGAACTTTTAATTCTAATTTTCATGTAATCATCATTTTCTTAAGTTATTTCTCATGACATATATTCATCCAACCTCTGGAAGATTCTCAGAATACACAATCAATTTTTCTTTTTCACTTTGATGTCCAACACTTGAAAACAAAACGTTGCTCAATTTCATAGCAATTATTTTGTGCTAAAATCATTGAAAGCTTCCAAAATATCTTTCTCATTGTTTTGAAAAGCCTAAATTCTGTTTTGTTCTATTCTGGTATGGTCTAAAGCAGAGTGTTCTGAAGATCTAAGATCTGATAACTTTGGAATAGTGAAAGAATATCACAAATGTGGGGCCAAACATAAAATAATCTGCCTAATATATCACCACAGTGATTTTGTTACTGATATTGTCTCACCAGTTATTGTTAAGACCAAGGTAAAATATTAAGGCTTAGATGGAATTTTAAAGCCTATACAAAATGTTAAGGCCTAGAAAACAGTTACTTGGCTAGCCTGCTATTATAAGGAAACTTTCTCATACATTTCTGCTGTTACTAGGAAACTTTCTAATGCCAAGATAGAGAATTATATATTACATATTCTTGATTACATATTCTGTTATGTTCATGCCCTTGGAAACCAGTCACGATAAAAGTCAATAGAACTGTTTTGTATAGTTACTTACAATAAGTTTGGACCCAAACCAACCACCCAACATCACTTCCTGTACTAGTGTACAAGCTTCATGGTATAGGCTGCCATGGATAGACTCCAACAGAAGAGAAGCACCTGTACCAATATAAGAAACTATCTGGAATAAGACTTCTATTTTGAGTAATGTTCCAGTAAAGTGTAATTTCCCAAGACCTCCCTGGAAACTGACATCCTAGACATGAATGATAGACAAGCCCCAACCTGGTAGACAAGTTAGAATATGAATATTAGACAAGGCAAGTCCCCTGTCACAGTTAAATACCCCAACCAATGGGAGCAGGACAAGTATACCACCAAGACATGTTCCTAAGGAAATCCCCTATTCCTAAATCCTGAATGGTGAAATAACTTGGCACATATTTTTGTGGATTTGGGGCTTAAAAATACTGTAGCACCTTAACTCAGGATCATGGTTCAGTTCCTGAATCTGGATTTTCAATAAACTTTCCCTGTCTGACTGAAATCAGTGTTCATGTGGTTTGTGAGGCAATTCCTGGACCCAAATCGTTGTAACTATAACAGCAACAAGTGAAAATGTCTTCTATTTGTCTTTTGAGTCATGAAGAAAGACACTTTAAAGATTTTTCAGTTGTAATAGGTGTCTGTGTTAGAGTGTTTTCACATGAGTACAGAAGCCAGAGACATTATTAGCTGAATTGTTTTAAGGTGGAACTTCAGACAGTTGAGAGTCACCTGATCTGGGTGCTGGGAATTGAACACTGATCCTCTGGAAGAGCAGCACACACTCATAACTGGTGAGCCCACCTCTCCATAAACCACGCCCAAAGTTCTTGAAACCAGTCACTCAAAACTTTGATTAACTCACATGTGTTATTCAAAATAGAGGATGAATTATTTGATAATCTCCTTTAATTCTTGGATAGTTTTTTCCAAATAAATTTTAATAAAACCATGAAGCAGAAGAATAATTTAAATGTAACTATTGGTCATGAACATTTTGTGGATGTTTTAAAGTAATTTCTGATATGACTATTTTAGAATAAACTTATCTTAAATATCTTACTATGTATATTGACAATCTTATGCTTGATTATTTAGGTAAATTTCAGTCTATGTATGCAATGTGTAATTTCTAAGTAAACATCATGCTAAGTTTGTCTAATAAATGTTGTTTAACCTGATCCATATCTGTCAGCTGATTGATATCTAACAGATATCAAAATACTGCATCTTTTACTTGTTACTTGAAACTACAATGTTCTTTAAGTTCTTGTTGCTGTGTGCTTGGACTCTCCTTTAATAGTTGGTGCTCTTCATCATTAAAGGAAGTCAGAGCAGAAACTTAATCAGAGCAGGAAGCTAGAGGCAGACTTTGTTTTGTTGGTTTGATCTGGTTTGTTTTTGACAGTGTTGGCTGGACACAAGCTAGAGTCACCTTAGAGGAGGGGGCCTCAGTAGAGAAAAGACTTCCATAACATCAAAGCGTAGGTGACCCTATAGGACATTTTCTTAATTAGTGATTGATATGGGAGGGCCCAGCTTGTTGTGGGTAGGGTTACCCCTCAGCTGGCGGTCCTGGGTTCTATAAGACAGCAGACTGAGCAAACCAGGATGAGAAAACCAGAAAGCAGCATTTCTCCGTAGCCTCTGCATCAGTTCCTGCCTCCAGGTTCCTGCACTGTTTTGAGTCCCTGCCCTGACTTCCTTCAGGGATGAACAGTGATGTGGAAGCTTAATTTAATAAACCCTTTCCTTCCCCAAGTGGCTTTGGGTTGTGGTGTTTCGTTACAGGAACAGTAACCCTAGCTGAGACAGTTGGAGTGACACAAAACAACCAAGTTTGTAAGATGGTGAATTTAAGGATGGAAATGTAATCTCAGGCTCAAGATTCTAAGGCTGAGTCTCTTGTGTGGTTTTTCACAGGTTAATTCCTAAAGTTCCTAAGGTCATGCAATGGCAGCATTGTATATTGTCTGAGAGCACAGAACTCAGTCAGGTGACTTGAGTTCAAATCCCATTTCCAGTAACTCCATTCTAAAACCTTGAGATTACTTAAAACATCTATTGGCTTGGATATGATGAGAGCATACAGCATGGGGTTCTCAGTTACTGGCAATTTCAAACGTGTTGTGAGAAGAGATTGTCTGGAACTCCACCTGGCACAAAACAAAATATTTGTACACATTATTAATATTGGAGTTAAGTCCAACGTTTCATTCTTTTTAAAGTTCTAAGCAGCTCAGATATTTATTCAGCATTTCAGGAGTAACCCTATCCACAGTGCGCTGAGTTTTCCCAGTGGAGAACTTGTCCATGAAAAGAAGTCAGAGATGACTATCTTTAGCAGGTCAGGTGGAATGTACATATTCTGATAGAGTAGCACCAACTATTTCAACAACCTCGGACCTACAGGACAGAGGGAGGGGTTAGTTACTCAACTGTGGGTCTCTGAAAGCAGCAGTTTCAGGCTGGAAACATCTGGCAGAAGGAAATAGCAGTTGTTAGCTTTTGTTCACATTGCCAACTTCTGCATTAGGACCAGATGAAGGCTTTACCACCCCTCTGGGGGAAGCTCACCCTGGGGAAAGCCTTGTCAAATGTCCATGCATCTGAGGCACTGCTCCTTGTATGCTTAGATTTTTTTCAAAATCTACATTATTTAGGGTTCTTACATGCTACAGCCTCCCTTCTAGCCCACTGACCAGAGGTAGGGGAGAAACAAGGTTAATAGGAAAAGGGGGTTGTAGACATATTTAAAAGTAGTTCCTTGGGGTAATTCTACTTTTTATTGTCAGGACACCCGCAGAGCAGTTCAAAAACAAAAACACCAAACACAAATCAGTAGTAATGGACCCATCCAACAGATACAGCAGAGCTTCCCCCAAATTGGCAAAAGTCAGTGGAAGTGGCCAATATTAGCCAGAATACCATGAGAATTTCTTTGACACATTTCTTTCTATGAATTAAATACCATCAAAGAACAGCGAAGACCACCAAAAACCATTGAAGACCACCAAATACCAGCAAACAGAAGAGCATCTACTCACGGTTTGCCCGTGTTTCTTTCTAAACATCACATTCCTTCGCAAGTGTTTGTTCTCAGCAAAACATCACATTGTCCTGTCACAAGACAGCTTCTAGAAACATCATGTGACACAACTGAAATGTTAAAGAAACCAGAAATTTCCACTTCAAGTCCTTTATATGGCCTTGTCCATATCAATATTATACATTAAAAGGGTATCCTTCATTTCCCACAAAGTTGTTCACCTGCCTAGAAGTATAGAAGGTTTTACACCCGCTTTCTTGTCTCTGCTAACTCCAGCATGCACTTGCACACAGGCATATACATAGACACACACACACACACACACACACAAACACACACACACACAAACACACACACATACACACACACAGAGAGAAAGAGAGAGAGAGAGAGAGAGAGAGAGAGAGAGAGAGGCATGAATAAAATTTAAAGCCTATGAAAATTGGTTTGAACTGATGAAAATCTGTATTATTAGTGCCTCAGTGTTGTTAAGTTTGCTCTTTGGGTTGTTGATAACCTCCTTAGAGCACATTTTCCCCTTCCAAACTGCTAAATGCCATGCCTGCTGCTAAGACTTCACAAACTTGGTTTGTGTGTGTGTGTGTGTGTGTGTGTGTGTGTGTGTGTGTGTGTGTGTGAAATTAAATTGTAGTGAAAATAACTACTTATTAATCCCTCCTGTGTCTATCATTTTTATTGTTCACCATAGATGAACTTTCAGGGATTTTATATTTGCAGTCTTATATTTACTGTAAGAGTTAAACAGTCCTATTTATCGAATTTACTTCTATTGTATCAGCATGTATATTCTTATCATCTTTATCATTAGAGTACAGAAGAAAATTCACATTTTGAATACTACCCATTTAAAAGAGAACTGAAGCATATTGTCTTAATTACTTTTCTATTGTCATGGATATAAGACACCACGTCCAAGGAAACTTATAAAAGAGTTTATTGGAGGCTTATAGTTTCAGAGAGAGTCTGTGATGATCATGGTGGGGACTACGAAGTCAGGCAGGTAGGTAGGCAGGCAGGCATTCATAGTGCTGAGAGCTTACACCCTTAACTGCAAGTAGGAAATGAAGAAAGCTAACTGAAAATGACATAGGCTTTGAAAAGCCCAGGGCCACACCTCCTCTAACAAGGCCACACTTCCTCCACCAGGGCCACACCTCCTAATCTTTCCCTAACTTCCACCAACTAGGGTCTGCCCATTCAAATCTATGAGCCTTTGCAGCCATTCTCATTCAAACCCCCATGTTCCCTTGTTTTTTCTTAGAATTATCAAGAATATATGTGTGTGTTTTCTATTTTAGACATCAGTTGATTATTATGTAAGTTGATCTGAAGTGAATAAAAGTCATAGCTTGTTGTGTACACAGTTGTAATTTTTCTTTTTTCTTTCCAGCCAATGTACCTACCACCTGTCAAAACAAAACCAAACAAAAACACCCTCAGATCACCGTTGACACCAAATCCATCCATAAAAGGCACTCCCACCTTCCAGTGTCAGTTCACTTCTATTGAAGAGGACTCAGAGATGTGTACCCGGAAGAGATCAAGTTCTAACCTGAAACCAACCTTGCATGAGAGATGTGGTAATAAGTTGTTCCCAGAGGAAGATAAAAACCTCAGTTAGTTATGCCACAATGTAGCCCAGGGTGTTCCTGTTTTTTGTTTTTGTTTTTTTTTTGTTTTTTGTTGTTTTTGATTCTTAAAATCTGCAGCATTTATTTGCATATCCTGAAAATGCCTTGGGCTGGCATTGTTTACATTGTTCATTCATGTCTCTGCTGAGGTGAAGACCTCTCAAAGTTTCAGATTTCCAGCATCCACATGAAAACAGGAGAGGAAGGCTTCAGTCAACATGAAAAACTGAACCCATATTTATAGAATTCTATTTCTTGATGGTTTTAGAGACGATGATTATAAAATATTTTGAATATTATTAATAAAGTCCTTCACAACATCCCTTTGTCTTGTTACTAATAGAGGTGATAGTCTATTTTGAGACTTAAGCAACCTGGTTATTTTAGTGGTACAAACATATGCCAGATTCCTCATATTGATCATTTTTTTTTCTGTAAAAGTAAAGTAAAATAATAATGTAGAAGATTATAAATACATTATGCCTGAGGACCCTGTTACATTCTTATTCACTAGCTTATTTCAACTTGGTATTAAACAGCTTAGTTAGCAATATTAAGCACTAAGGTTATAAACAAGAAAACTCAAAAGTCCAAAAATGCAACACTCTGTGGAATATGCATATATGTCTGTCTTGGTTACTGCTTTACTATTGTGCAGAGACATCATGGTCAAGGTCACTTTTAGACAGGAAAATATCTAATTGAGGCTTGTCTACAGTTTTAGAGTCTCAGTCCATTATTATCATGGAAGAGTGGCAGCACACATGGTGCTGGAGAAATAGTTGAGAGCTACATCCTAATCACACCTCCTACCTCCTAATCCTTCTCAAGCAGTGTCACTTTCTGGTGTCTAAGCATTCAAATATATGAATCGATGGGGCCATTCTTATTCAAACCACCACAATGTCCAAGTTAAATATTGACTTTCATAAATGTATCACTGTCTCCTCTGAGTCTCCTTCATAGGGTCAGCCTGTGCTTCTTCCTTTGCTATTAGCTATAAAGATGAAGTTAGTTCTTATAACTAGAATAAGAAGTAGTAAGACCCTTTCCCCCTGTAATATTGAAAGGGAACAGGGGCAATAAAGATGCTAGTACTGATCTCCTGTTCCCTGGGACACATACATTAAATAATGTAATTAAAACTCTTTTAAAAAGAAAAGAAGTGTTGAAATGAGTGTGGTGAAATATGTCAATCCAAAGAAGAGATCTAATAACAAATAACATAATTAACAATAATAATAGTAATAGAGGTAATAATAGGAAGAATCATCTATAATCTGTTATTGTTTTGTGTTTTCCTACTGTTATTGAAATGCATGTTATTAGTTATAAGTTTACTAGAAAATTTAAACTTTCCATGAAAACTTATATTTGGCTCCTCCTCAGCCCATTTGAGTACAAGATTATTTCTCATCTCTGACTGGAGAAACTCATCTCTGACTGGAGAAAGGTGCCTTCATTTTTTACTGAATTCTTTTTTTTTTTTTTTGGTTTTTCAAGACAGGGTTTCTCTGTGTAGCTCTGGCTGTCCTGGAACTCACTCCGTAGATACTGAATTCTTTTGCAATGAAAATTTATATATGTAACAAATGATCCAACATTAAAATTTCTCTTCATCTATCCTCCTCCAAACCATTCTTCACAGCAGGGCAGGTTAGTCTCACCTGTTACTCTTTCTCTCTTCTTAAACCCATTTCTCCTGTTCTGTCCTTTCACCTCTATGTTTTTGCAGTGGCTCCTGACCAAGAGAAGCTAATACAAGGAGATAGGCCTTAGCTCCCGAATATTCAAAACCTTAGTTTTTCCTTCCCACTCATTACTCAGGAGACCAAGGACTCTATGGCCGGGGGCGGGGGGGGGGAAGTAAGAGTTTGTGAATATTTGGCTGGCATTTTTCCTAAACATTATAAAGGATCACATATTTAAAAGACTAACATGTTCAAAGGTATTGAAGAAATATAAACCAGGCAGAAAAGTTGCATTATTGTTAGTCACTTTAGAATATGACTGGTGTCTCCATATTTTTAAGGCACACCTAAACTTCTTAGGTTGTTTTGGTTGTTGAGAAGTTCTTAGTTTGAAATAAACTGAAGACTACTGTAAATTTCAAATAGTACTTAGTCACATTATTTCCTGCTCCATGTTCTAAAGGGGAGTATTTGGTGGCTCAGGGTTCTCTTTGTAGTAATCTATGCTTAGCTCTAGCCAACTCCCCATTTTCTCTGACTCACTGCTTGAGAGGGAAAAGTGACTTTCTGACTCATAAATGTGACTTCACATATCCTGACTGAAACTCAAAAACTCAAAACGTAAAGAAAAGTATATAAGTAAACTTACAGTGTACCTCCCCTCACATGCCAAGGTCCTGTTGTTCAGACTTCACACTGATGGAGATATTTATGTCCCCTTAAGTAATTTAATATTATACAGAACATACATTCAGATGTTAAGATAGTTTTAGAATCTTGCTGATACTAGGAATATGTAATATGAAAATTTTCATGTCTCACAGAGGCTGAGCCCCTTTCATTTATGAATATTCTTGAATATAAAAGAAATAAACATTAGTATTATTAACAGTGGATTGTGTATTACAGAAAATGAGATGCTGAGTCAAAAATTGGGGTGATTTATATGATTTATAACCTAAAAATATTTTACTCTTGTCTCAAGGTCTTGTACATTGTTTTCAAGTATTTATGGGATAAACAGGTAGGTGAGGGAAAGTTATGGGTCTAGAAACTTGCTTTCCCACCATCTTCTTAGTCAGCTATCCTCGGGACTGTGTGTTAAAAAGTCAAGATATCTAAATGTTTAGATACTTATCTATGTGGCAGAATACACAATTAGGTATATCAATGTCTTAGGTTTTAGATTTTATTTATTTATTTATTTATTTATTTATTTATTTGTGTGTGTGTGCGTGTGTGTGTGTGTGCATGTACCATACAGCTCACTCGAGAAGGTCAGGAGGCAATTTGAGAGAACTGGTTTTCTCCTTCTGCAAGGTGGGTCACTCATATTAACTTCAGGTAGTCAAGATTGATGACAAATATCTCACCAGGAATACCCATTTAAATAAAATCTGGATAATGAAAAATACTTTATTCACTGTGTTGAAAAATACTTTATTCACCTGTTGATCATGTGGAGAAAAACTCAAGTAGTCTTTACAGGAAAACAAAACAAGTCAGGATGAGATTTAGTCTGTTTCTGAATGGATTGATAATAAATACTGGCTAGGCTAGCTTTGGACCCAATTCCCAAATCATAGGACTTAGTCACACAGCTTTTCCCCTCTCACCCATATATTCATGTGAGTGAGCCCGGTAGTTTTCCGGACAGCTTACTTTGAGCTTTACAGACCCATTTCTTGTTGTCTTTCTCGTTCTGTCTTTTGGAATAGCAGTAGAATAGGCATAGAGATCTCAGTCCTGCTTTTACATGTTGTATCCCGGAAAAGAAGTGTGTCTGTAATCCACAGTCCTTCAGACAGAGGAATCATATTGCCTGAGCTATTTGTCTGGGGACTGAGAATGTGGAAAGCAGGTCAAAGGTCTGTTGCTCAGTCCACTCCTTATCTGGAAGCCTCATCAGCGAGGAGTTGAGACACCATTCCCAGCTCCTTCATCTCAACACAGCAACTTCCAAATCAAGAACCTTTAAATGATGGTTCTATAGACTAACAGGGACTGGATGCTCACTGGCAAAGAGTGATGCTTTGCAGAGATGCTAAATTCAATAAACTGGACTAAAATAAACTCTCACATCCTTGTCAGGTGAGGTTTCTGAATACATTTCACTGTCACAGGGGACTGAAAAGACCATCTATGTAGGATACAATTTTACTACATATTTTACTGTTTTTATCATTCTCTCAAAGTTGTTATAAATGCTTGTTTCAATTTTCACTCTGTTGTGGCTTCTCCAACTTTATGTTAGCTGTTGGGTTCAGTGTTCCTATAGCATTTAAATTTATTCAAAGAAACCCATTTTCCATTGTTGGAAAGAAGCAAGAAAATACCAGTCTACTAGCCTAGTAAAATAAGCAGGAGTAGAATTATATACCATTAAAATTAGTCATAGTTGGGGCTGGAGAGATAGCTCAGAAGTTAAAAGCACTGACTCTTCTTCCAGAGGTCCTGAGCTCAATTTCCCAGCCACTACATGGTAGCTCATACCCATCTATAATGAGATTTGATGCCCTCTTCTGGCAAACAGGTATACATGCAGATAAAGAACTCATGTATAAAAACAAACGAACAAACAAACCTTAATATGCTGGGCATAGCATATTAATATCAAAATAGTGTTAATTTCTTGTATGGAACATACATGCATAAAAATTCTTAGAAAAGTAAAAGAATGAGTGCAACTTGAAACAATGATAAATATTGAAAATATAATAAAAGTACAGAGACCATTTTAAAAATTAACATTAACTTCTAGATTTGCATAGAAACTATTTGAAATTACTGAGTTTCATCCCATTCAGCAATTAATCATGGCTTACCCAGTTCTTTTTCTTCATCATTTTTAATGTCTTGACTCATCAGGGTGGATGGATTTGTTTCGGAGGGCCACTTCCCAGCAGGAGAGCATCCAAAGCAGACTTCCTGTGCCATGGCTCTGTTACCAAGCCTTTTAAGGTAATCCATAGCTCCTTGAGAGATTCATAGTATTTCCTCAAGCCTCCAATATCCTGTAAATATATTATATTTTTATTTTTAAAAGGGAAAAACAATGGTTAAATTTGTAACTCTCCTCAGGAGCAGCCAACATACTGAATATTTGCATTTAACTCAATAAATAGGTAAAATGTCTTAAACATTAAGTCACTATATTAGCTCCTTTGAAAATTAAAAGGATAGTACAATAACTTAGGTCATGTCTTTTATGCACTCACATATTTAAATAATTTATAAACAGAATTACAATTATAAAATCATATCAAAGCCAATGAAATACAGCAATAATATCACATGAAAAAAGAACTTTAATCACACATTATCCTGTTTTTAGAATGCATAGGTTTTAGGCATTCTGTAGTCATTGAGATGTCATAAAAATGACATAATGCTTCCTTCCCACAGACAACAGTCATGCACCTTTTATTCCTGGTCTGCTGGTAGGTCAGGGAGAAGACAATCTTTCCCTCACACACCAGAACACACCTTAGTTTGATGACTAATTCAAGTTGGCCGCAGGTAATAGAGTTAAGAGCTTGTAAGTCCACTCTACTTAAATCCTGATTTGAATTACTGCATGCTTACTTTCTTGAAACAAATGATTAGCGCATTATTTTTTTTTTCCTTCTGGAAATTCCTCAACTTAGTCATGTAACCCTCAAGATTTTGATGACATCAGAGCAGATTTTCATGTCACCTCTCTTTTTTAATGAAAATTACATCAGTAAGTTTTACTTGACTGCAACACAACCTAGAACAAATATTGATGGGTGGAATGTATTTGTTGTAATAAGTCTCTTCATACTTACTACTGCGGTGAAATTTCTGGTTCTCTAGTATACCAATATATATTAAGGTAATATATTACTTGCATTACAAAATTCAGTGTTGCTTAATGTTCTTCCATTATCTTGCAGTCTTAGGGTTTATATTGTTGTGATAAATGTGAAAGCAAATTGGGGAGGAAAGAGTTTGTTTAATCTTACAGTCCTTCATCCAGAGAAGTCAAGGCAGTAACTCAAAGCAGGAACTGAAATAGGCCATAGAGTGGTACTTGTTGTCTTCCTCTCCATGTCTTACTCGGCCTACTTTCCGATGCAGCTCAGAACCATCTGTTCAGGGATATAATTGCCTACAGTGAGTTGGGTCTTCCCATTTCAATCATGAATCAAACACACAGTCCATAGGCTTTTCCACAGGCCAAGCTTGTAGAGGCAAGCTCTCAACTGAGGTTTGCTCTTCCAAACATCTCTAGCTTGTGTCAAAACAACATGCAGAACTCCTCCAATGTCCATTTATGTCAATAAGACTTATTAAAAATATTAAACTCTGACCTAATTTCATAAATATCTGTTAGAATCAATGCTTCATAATTAAAATCAAATATACAACTCCCTGAAAAAGGTACTATTTACCATATTGATTAATAAATACACCAAGTAGATATTCTTAATACTTACTACATGGTTATGACATAGAATGTCAGCTATGTCCCTCACATAGTGAAAATTGACACAATCACAATTGAACAATTAACGAGGTTTAAAGATAATTTTATTTAGAAAGTTACGAGGTGGAATTTTGGGAAAACAATTAGGAAGTACTGTGACGTTGAAGAAATCATTGTAAAAAGCAGTGGTTGTTTTCTGTTATCTATAGAGTAGTTTTTCTGAGGGAGCTTTCGAGCCTTTCCATGACTTTGGTCATAGGTCCTGGCACACCAGGAATGTCTTGCATTATTGAGTACTGCAAACAGTGCACAATAAGGACAAAAGCTGCAGGGCATGGTGTTTTTCTTTCACAAAACAAAGATTAGATTAAGGGCTTTTCCATTAGCATCTTGTTTCATCCAAAAAATAAAATAAAATAAAACCTGTCTGTGTAAGGATCAATAAATATGCTTCTCCATTGAATTTCAAGGTTCAGGTCATCAAGGTTGGACCTCCCTGCTGCCTGTTGGCTATATTTCATCCTGCAAGACCTTCTTTCTTTGATCATCCTGAGTAACTTAAAACACTGACAATCAAAAACAAACTTTAACATTCTCCTATCAATTCTACAGAGAGCAGGGTAGAATGAATCGAGCTTAAATATGACTCAGTGAAATAGGCTTATGTGAGAAAAGTAAAAACAAAAACAAAAAGAACAGGAGAAATGTTGGTAGTTGCAAAACATAAGAGCAAATGAGTAAGTAAGATTCTCTTGACCTGAGTTGCACAAGGATTTGCTCCATCCCATTTCTTTTAGCTAGACACAGAGGACCAGCATGGGGACTTCAAGGAGGCTTAGCGTTATGACACTTTCATGCTGTACATATATCTCAGATCTGACTGACCTCACACCATTGGTAAAGGAATTTTACATACCACACTTGGGTTGGAGAAAGTAATTCCTATGAAAGTGTGGCATCAATTTCATAAATTGCATCCTGCACTACAGGTCATCTTCCCATACAATGAAGAATGGTGTCTATGCAGTAGTGTGACAAAGTAGCTTCAGAAAATCTCTGTTACATCCCAGGTATATGTCTTCCAATTTCATGTCCAGCAATTGTTGGTAACCTGGTTGTGGAAATGATGGAAAACATGACAAACACGGACTTTTCCTGGCTCAGAGAGCTAGTTTTGAAATATTTCCAATAGAGCATCGAGTCTGCCATGGTATTTGTTTCCAACTGATTTCATCTATGGCTTAAATCTTTTATGTATTCCTACATCCTCCTTCTGGATCATTATTTAAGTTCTTGATTGGTAACTTGTAAGATAGATAAATATATTTAACAAGCTCATAACCTTTGAACTCACAAAACAAAGCTATTATTAGGTAGAATAACAATAATAGCCATCAGCACTTTCCACAGGTGGATGACTGGAATCTTGAGACATTTGGAGGTGGTGTCAGGCTCCTTTGTTCTCCAGAAATCATATCACAATTAAGTCACCATATCCCTCATAAGAAAAATAGCCTCATAAAGTACTATTACATTAGATGTATAGTCTCATTGTTTTTCTGCCCTAAAAGATTTTAAATATTAATGCATTCATATGATTATTGAGACCTGCATGCTTTGGAAGTGAAAGTAGTGAACCAGATATCAATTCTTCCCTGAAGAACTCCTAAACTATGGAGACAGGAGAGTTAGGTACATAAGTCGTGAAGCCAGAAGTTAGAAGGTAAAGACTGGTAAGGACTATTTAAAAGGTCAACATGGAGACAAAAGATAGAAGTCTTCTTAACTGAGAGAATTATACAGAGGGCACCAAACTTTAAATTGGCATATAGGGTTTCTAAAGAAGTTTAAGAGGAAGAACTAAAATTAGAGAGAGGGAGTAGATACAGATACAGGCAATGGCAGGTCTTGAATACATTAAGTATGAACTAATTAAAGATATTTCATCAACAATCTAAATGGACCAGAGTTATTCATCTAGGACATTGAATTTGGTGACAACAAATGACATTAAGAGAGAAAACACTGCATTAATGAAGGGAAGATGACTGGGTGGTTATTAAAGCATGACAAGGTAAAAACAGTAAAATTTCCACCCACAGTAAGCCCAGTTCAGAGCTCAAAGAATGGTTTGAATGAGAAATGTCCCTCATAGACTCATGTATTTGAAAACTTGAAGGCTCATGTTTTGAAGTCTACTATCAGGTGGTGCTGTTCTAGGTAGCTAAGGAACCTTTAGGACATGGAACGTTGCTGGAGGAAACCATCATTAAGGGTAGGCTTTGGGAACTTACAATCTTCCCCACTGCCAACTTCCTCTCTGCTTCCTATAGGCATTTTGCTGTTTTCTGCTTGTTTCTTGTTCCTGTTGTCCTGTTTCACTTACCATTATGGATGCTTCTTGGGGAATCTTAAGGACAAACTAAACTTTTTTCCTTAAGATATCTCTGGTCATGATATTTTATCACAATAACAGAAAAGCAACTGACACAATAGGGGTCTAGCTAGTCATCGTGATTAACATTTATTGATCTTTTACTAGGTAAAAAAAATGTGATAAGGATTCACAACAGGCTTACAGGGTAATGAGGAAGAAATAAATTTGGTCATTCTACTCTGAGGCAAAATATATCAAAAGATTACTTTGATATAAAAGTGTGGTGGTTACTGAAATAATTACCATCTTTTTGCTAAAAAAATTAAATTTGTTGAAAAAAATCACATAAAGAAAGGGGAAATAATGAAACATCTGTGTTTACTTATAAACTGATTAATAAATTTTCTAACTGCATATAATATTAAAATGAATCCTGATGACTTATTTTTATACTCAGAGTACATCTTTCAATCCTCATCAGAGAAGCTTCTGTGTGCTGTAAATGGTATAAAGTGGTCAAGTGCTGCAAATAAGAGACTATGGAGTGCTCAGGCATATCCATATATATCATACCCCTCATAGGCATTCAGGGGATGGAAAGGTTCTAAAAGTCAGAGATGGTTAATAATATAAAGGAAACTTTTGCTCACATACAACAAGGTAGATGCACATGTAAATTTAGAGTTATGACAGCAAGTGCAAGATCTGAACAAGCTTCATCCAGACAAATCCAATCACTCTGGGTATGGTGGAGCTGAAATCCCAGCACTAAACAAGGAGATATTGCTTTTATTAGCTCGTGGAAAATGTGAATCCATTTCCTTTAAAGATATGACCTCTGGTAGGTCAACCATATACCTGGGAAGGCTTTAATCCCAAGAGTATTTGGGGGAACAGAAACAATTCTTTCTGAGAAAGAAGCAAACAGACAAGAAATAAGAAACTCAAAAGTTAGGTGGAAAGGGAAAGAGCATGGGTGTGGAAGGAGTTGGGAGACAGTAAATATGTTCAAAATACAATGTGTGAGGTTTTTTTCAGGGAATTAATAAAGCTATCCCTTAAAGAATAAAACCTTCAACCTTATTCTCTCTGCTGGAAATCAACAAAAGCAATAGTTTGTGACATGAGCTAATCACGTGAGTTTTTTAAACAAAGGGAGGTTATAGTTAGGATTAAGAAACCATTACTAGGGCTGGAGAGATGGCTCAGGGGTTAAGAGCACTGACTGCTCTTCCAGAGGTCCTGAGTTCAAATCCCAGCAACCACATGGTGGCTCACAACCATCTGTAATGAGATCTGATGCCCTCTTCTGGGATGTCTGAAGACAGCTACAGTGTACTTACATATAATAAATAAATTTTTTTAAAAAAAAAAGAAACCATTACTAGTGAAGCAGAGGAGATGGCTTAGCAAGTAAGAGAGAAAGCTATGCACTGGTACTGCAGCAGTGCTAAGCCCTATGCTGGGAGCCAGAGGTGAGAACATTCCTGGGAGCCCACTGGCCAGCCATGCTTGCCAAGTCAGCAACCTCTAAAATTAGCAAGAGACCCTGCTCCGAAAAAGTCAGGTGGAGAGTGACTGAGGAAGACACACACAACATTAATGACATTTCTCCACATGCATGGGTAACATGAATACCTCACTTAAATACGAATGCACATGTACACACATGGAGGTTTTTTTTTTTTAATTTTTGGAGTTGATTTAAGGAAACTGATTTAATATGATAAATGTGCTTTGTTATCTTTTCAAGGAATGTCAAGAATGACAGAGAATGGAGCTATAGCTTATAATAAAGAATTGGGCATGCTTTCAATATATGAGACTGAGGAAGGAGAATTTCCAGGAGTGGGAGCCATCCTGGACTACACGTTCCAGGCTTCCTGAGCTACAGAGTAAAATTTTTCTCAACCAAACAAATAAGCAACACTAACAACAACAAAAAATAAGCAAAATAAATAAGAATAGTATATATTCTAATTCACTTCCTAGTTTGTCATGTGTACAAATCAATTTTGAATTAAATGTGTGAATAAAGTATATGCTGTTTGATTTTTGCCTGTAGATAGGAAACTGTGGTGTCTGTATCTTCTTTATATCATTTAATTGTGATTTATCACTTCTGTATAATGAAACTAATTTGATTCTAAATGGAGGAACGGTACCTTCACATATATTTTTTATGAACACATAGCTTATGTTTATCCATAAGTAGTATTGTCATTTCTGTTTTCTAGATTTTTAGATTTTCTAGATTTACTTAAGGTTGTCCAACAAATAGAGAAATCATACCTTTAAAATTATTATTCTCTTATCTTGTACTTATAAATGTTACACCAATGAAGACATCAACACCCTGAAGGTAGGAATAGGAACTGTTGTCCAGTACAGAGAAAATAAGTAGGTATTCACCATATAGGTGACTGGGGCCTGGTAGTAGGACCTTAAGTCACTATTGTTAGTGACAGAACTCCACTGATCTCCCAGAAGTCACTCTGCTGTTCTGAGATGAAGCACAAGGATGAGCCTAAACTTTTTGGTTTTGTCTGATCTAAAGAGACCAAACCAAGAGGATAGTATGCATGAAAATACAAATAGGTATAAGTGAGATGACATCAAAATATATGTTGATATATGTGTTCACATCTTGTTTGCTATATTGGCTCATCATTTTTCCAATTATATAAACAATAAAACAGAGTTATTTCTTCTTTCATAGAAAAAATCTGTTATTTAATCCACATTTTCCTGTACATGTTCACGAGAGGTAGACTGAGCTTTATGCTTGTATCCAGCTTATAAGAACACTGAGTTTTGATTCCATGAAGAAAATTACCTAATTTTTTTTATATTATCAAATGAGATAAGCTAACCAATATTGGGGCTGAGTAAAACTTTTGTGAAATTAACTTCATAATTTTCCATAGTTGAGCAAAAATTTCCATGAGATGTTTAAATATTTATTCTGCATCTGAAAAGCTGTTGAAATGTGTGTGTGTGAAATATTTTTCATTCACTGGATATAAGTGCTACCTCCAAATAGATTGTTCTAGGAGATAATTCATTGACTTTTTGACATAAATGTTTTCATGTAAATCACATGAAAAAGAACCTCAGCTTTTTTTTTATTTTATTATTTATTTTATTTTAATTTTTTAATTTACATTCCAAATCACTTCCCCTTTCCCGTTTCCTCCCTCCCCGAAAGTCCCATAAGCCCCCTTCCCTCCCTCTTTTCTCCATTCAACCTCCTCTCGTTACTCTGTCCTGGCGTTCCCCTACATCCAGTCTTTCCAGGACCAGGGGTCTCTCCTTCCATCTTCTTAGAAATCTATTGATATGCGGATTGTGTCTAGGGTCTTCCGAGATTCTGGGTCAATATCCCCTTATCAGTGACTGCATACCATGTGTGTTCTTTTGTGATTGGGTTACCTCACTAAGGATGATATTTTCAAGATCTGACCATTTGCCTAGGAATTTCGTGAATTCATTGTTTTTAATTGCAGAGTAGTATTCCATTGTGTAGATATACCACATCTTCTGAATCCATTCCTCCGTTGAGGGAAATCTGGGTTCTTTCCAGCTTCTGGCTATTATAAATAAGGCTGCTATGAACATAGTGGAGCATGTGTCCTTATTGCATGCATGTAAAGCCTCTGGGTATATGCCCAGGAGTGGTATAGCCGGATCCTCTGGGAGTGTCATGCCCAGTTTTCTGAGGAACCGCCAGACTGCTTTCCAGAGTGGTTGTACCAGCTTGCAATTCCACCAGCAGTGGAGGAGTGTTCCTCTTTCTCCACATCCTCGCCAACAACTGCTGTCTCCTGTGTTTTTGATCTTAGCCATCCTGACTGGTGTGAGATGGAATCTCAGGGTTGTTTTGATTTGCATTTCCCTAAGGACTAAGGATGATGAACATCTCTTTAGGTGCTTCTCAGCCATTAGATATTCTTCAGGTGAGAACTCTTTGTTTAGCTCTGTACCCCATTTTCAGAAGCCTTCCTATACTCAAAGGATAAGCAGGCTGAGAAAGAAGTAAGAGAAATAATACCCTTCACGATAGCCACAAACCATATTAAGTATCTTGGCGTGACTCTAACCAAACAAGTGAAAGATCTGTATGACAAGAACTTCAAGTCTCTGAAGAAAGAAATTGAAGAAGGCCTCAGAAGATGGAAAAATCTGCCATGCTCATGGATTGGCAGGATTAATATAGTAAAAATGAGCATCTTACCAAAAGTAATACACAGATTCAATGCAATCCCCATCAAAATCCCAACTCAATTCTTCATAGAGTTAGAAAGAGCAATTCAAAAATTCATCTGGAATAACAGAAAACCCAGGATAGCTAAAACTATTCTCAAGAGTAAAAGAACCTCTGGGGGAATCAGTATCCCGGACCTCAAGCTGTACTACAGAGCAATAGTGTTAAAAACTGCATGGTATTGGTACAGTAACAGACATGTAGATCAATGGAACAGAATTGAAGACCCAGAAATAAAACCACACTCCTATGGTCACTTGATCTTTGACAAAGGAGCTAAAACCATCCAGTGGAAAAAAGATAGCCTTTTCAACAAATGGTGCTGGCTCAGCTGGAGGTCAACATGCAGAAGAATGCAAATTGACCCATCCTAATCTCCTTGCACTAAGCTCAATTCTAAGTGGATCAAAGATCTCCACATAAAACCAGACACACTGAAACTAATAGAAGGGAAACTAGGGAAGAACCTTGAACATATGGGCACAGGGGAGAATTTCCTGAACAGAACTCCAATAGCTTATGCTCTAAGATCAAGAATAGACAAATGGGACCTCATTAAATTACAAAGTTTTTGCAAGGCAAAAGACACTGTCAAAAAGACAAAGCAGCAACCAACTAACTGGGAAATGATCTTTACCAACCTTACATCCGACAGAGGGCTAATATCCAATATATACAAAGAACTCAAGAAGTTAAACTCCAGAGAGGCAAGTGAACCTCAGCTTTTACAATAGTACTAGCGACTTTATGTTCATTATTATGCCTGATAAAACAGAAACAACCAAACTCCAATCAACTGAATTTGTAAATATTTACACAAGGTCTGACTAATTTGGAAAAAGAAAAATTATTTCTTTTTTTTTATTTTCTATATTTTTTACATTCCAAATGATTTCCCCTTTCCCGTTTCCTCCCTCCCCGAAAGTCCCATAAGCCCCCTTCCCTCCCCCTGTTCCCCATTCAACCCTCTCTTGCTTCTCTGTCCTGGTATTTCCCTACATCCAGTCTTTCCAGGACCAGGGCTCTCTCCTTCCATCTTCTTGGAAATCTATTGATATGTGAATTGTGTCTAGGGTATTCCGAGATTCTGGGTTAATATCCCCTTATCAGTGACTGCACACCATGTGTGTTCTTTTGTGATTTGGTTACCTCACTAAGGATGATATTTTCCAGTTCTGACCATTTGAAAAATAATTTCTATATCCTATTTCTCATTTTCTTTTGTTTTCTACAATGAAACTCAGTCTTCACATTTTAGTTCTTAAATATTAATGACTGACCATTCTGGTGTTTTTCACTAAGCACATAAAGAGAACATTTGGTATAATAATTTGTGAGTTAAGGATCAATAGTCCTTCTTGTAGGCAATAGATATGTCAGACCATAATCTCAGGTAAAGATACAATTGTACAGAGTTCTCATAAGTACTGACTGAGAACAACATTAACCCTACCTTGTATAACAGCATATCATTTCAATAAGATGCTACATTCATCATCTTTGCAAACATAAGGTCATATACAACCAGATGGTATTATTAGCATTTCATGGAGTCAAAGAGGTCTTGTCATTTATGTGGTCAGCCCATTTGTTCCACCCACAGTCAATCCTCAAACTTGGATATGAATTTTATTTTTATGACTATGATTTTAAGTCCTCATGTGTCCCTATGAGAAATAAGAATTTGGGGTTAGAGAGATAGATGGCTTAGCAGTTAAGGGCACTGGCTACTCTTCCAGAGGTCCTGAGTTCAATTCTCAGTAACCTCATGGCAGCTCACAATGATCTATAATGTGATCTGATGCCCTCTTCTAGCATGTAGGTGTATAAACAGAGTACTCATAAATACAAATAAATAAGTTCAAAAAAGAAAAAAGAAACCAGAATTTAATTGATGGGACTCTGGGCTAGCCTGAGCCTGGTGATCGTGGCTCTGGCCAGCCTTGCCCTTCTCTCCCATTCCCTCTGCCTTACTGAAGGCCTTTGGATTGCATGCATACAGCGGGGGGGGGGGGGGGGGGGGGAACAGTCTATTCCCTTGTTTGGCTACTTCCTCCTCCTGAGGCTGGCTGCTAGGACCCAGCTGTTAGGGAGCTGAGGTTCAGAAATTGAGGGCCCCCTTTGTCTCACTTGGTTAACATACCCAATTAGGGAAGAGCACCTTATCCTAGCATGGGATTTCCCCTAGTACCTTTGTAAACTGTCATTTCCCTATGTGCCCTATCTGTCTCCTGTATACCCAGACCCAGTCCTTTTCCACACTCCAGCAAAAACCCTTGTTTCCTTCCCTTTTTCCTTGTCCTCTATCTTTCTCCTTTGTGGCTTATTTCCTGCCTTCTGTCCCACTGGAACAAATAAATCTCCTTTGCGCTGAGAACCTGGGGTCCTGAGTTGTTGTTTTTCTTTTCATTAATAGTACTAAAGTAAACATGATGCCATCACAGAAGCACAAAGCAGAGATGCCCATGCAGAGACAAAATCAGAAATTAGATGCATCTATTGACAAAAGACTGCAAAAGGGTAATAAAATATATGTGAGAGAAGGGAGAGATTCACCTTCACATCCTAGAGGGAGAGAGCCAGTCAGATCGTTAGTCCTTAGTTGGGAATTCCAGATGCTAGAGGTGATTAGTTACAGTTCTGTCCTTTCTACCATCACACGTGTTGTCCTTTTCCCCTTAACTTTAAGAAACCTGGTGAGAGACCCAAATGAAACTCATCTCCATGTGGTCCTAGGAACCAATCTTTAGGAAATGATCACAGAAGCAGGTCATTTTGCAGTTTGATAGCAATATATTTCCACTTTTAAAGACAAATAAACTCTTAGAAATGTCCTTAAATGGACTATAGAGATGGCTCAATGTTTAAAAGTCGTTGTTCTTGCTAAGGACCCAGGTTTGGTTCCCAGATCCACAGGGTGTCTCACAACTATCTGTCATTCCATTTCCAGGAGATATAGCACCCTCTTGCTAGTGTAACAAATTACCTTACAAAATAATTTAAGGAAGAGAGGAATGAAAAGTTTATTTTTGTCTCAGAGTTCACAGGTTAGACCCATCATGATGGGAATGTCATGGTGGTAGGAACTTGAGTGACCAGTTATATTGCAACCACAGTCAAGAAGCAGAGAAAAATGAATGCAGGTAATCATATTTCTTTCTCCTTTTTATGCAGTGCAGTAGTTTAGCTATGGCATGATGGGTCTTCCAATCTAAATCAATCCATCTAGAAAAACTCACAGATAGATCCAGAGGTTCATCTCCTGTCTAGTTAATATAACCAATCACATTGGCCTTGTGATGAGGTCCCAAGCATAGTTCAATCAATTTAAGCTACTAGCTAACAAATAAATGAGAGTCCGACTATGGTTATTTTATTTGGTTTTGACAGTGACTGGGGAGGTAATCCCTAATCTATTCTTCTAACTACTGGCCTGGCTACCTCTCCAGATGCTTGCTGTGTTTCCTAGTCCATCTCCCCTCATGGTAGCTTCCTCTCTCCATCTCTCCTCTTCCAACTAGGTTGGTTACTCCATACCCACTTACTTCTCATCCCTCCAGTAACTGACTGTAGCTAATTTTATTTAACCAATAGTTTTAAACCAAGGAACAAGGTTTGCACAAGAGTATGGAATTTAGCACTTCAATACATAGCAATAGATCAAACTTCAACACCCAGGC
Organism: Tokudaia tokunoshimensis; assembly: GCA_036184795.1. Classification (NCBI taxonomy): domain Eukaryota; kingdom Metazoa; phylum Chordata; class Mammalia; order Rodentia; family Muridae; genus Tokudaia; species Tokudaia tokunoshimensis. Next base: position 139,236,880 of record BTHU01000001.1, on the reverse strand, counting down.
CTTTCTGAATACTAACAGGGCTTGGTTATTGCTAAATGTTGCCTTTTGCAGAAGGAAATTGACACAAGAGCACATTTGTCAATAACCAACTAGATGAGGTTGTAAAAGTAAGAAGGTTTGAAAACAGTATTTAGGGACGTCTGTGGTTTTTACAGTGAAAAGAGAGATTGAACTCATGATTAAATGATAGAACTTATTCTAAGACATCATATAAATATTCATGACCTTAATGTTTCTTGTTAGAATGGCGTTTGTTGCTAAATGAATAGAACTACAGGAGTGAGCCACTAAGACTGAATGAGAATCATAAGCATGCTTACTTAAGAAGGACAGCCCATTGCCTTCTCCTCACCACCTGTTCCTACAGGAGGGACTTACTCCATTTTGATAGGAGAATAACCTTCTCTGGCGTGATAAGTGTGCCAATGCTTCAACCCAGGTGGAATACTTGGAAGATAATATTTATCCTCTTTAATTCCTCTCCTATCTACCTTTTTGTTCCATAACTAGGATGAAGACTTGGCATACATCAGAGAAGTACAAATGGAATTATTCCCCAAGGGAACTTTAAGACATAATTAATGTATAGCAAAGAGAATGGTAAGTGCATATCCGAGAGTAGATCTTGATAGTGTTAGACAGGGTTGAGGGTTGAGAATGGTAAAAGATGAAATTGCTAAGTAAGAATTTGTTGGGGGGTGGTGGCGCATGCCTTTAATCCTAGCACTTAGGAGGCAGAGGCAGGCGGATTTCTGAGTTCGAGGCCAGCCTGGTCTACAGAGCGAGTTCCAGGACAGCCAGGGCTATACAGAGAAACCCTGTCTCGAAAAACCAAAAAAAAAAAAAAAAAAAAGAATTTGTTAGTAAGGGATCCGCGGCCCATGACTGAAACCTCCCTGGCAAGGGTACAGGGAATAGTTCTAATATTTGGTTTGGATGCTTACCATAAGCTTGGGCCGGGGGAAAGGAAAGTCATGCATTAAATTAAGTAGACATGACAGAAATGCCTTGGCAGAATTTTGATTAAGAGCTCAAAAGACCCAGAGAAGCAAACAGCATGCTGGAGTTCTCCTCTTATGTAACACCAGCTGACGCTGTTAACTGGAGGGATTTGAGATCACTTTTGCCTCTAAGCTGACTGGAACTGAGCTAGAATGGAGAGTGGTATTCTTGAGCAGGAGGGTCAAGGTCCTGCCTATGATAAATGTGTACAGCAGAGATTTCAGTACATACAACTTTACATATTTCACACTGAACTTACATTTTAAACTTAAACTTAGCTCTTATACCCCACAGAGTCTACTTTTATTACAAATTTTGCTTCTCAGTTCTACTTCCATATGAATAATATTTTGTATGTTAGATTTCAAAAAAAAATATCCTCAGGTAGTCCCCAATTTTAGTTGGTTACCCTTCTCTCCACAGCCTTCCAGTTTACCTATTGCCTAGTTTTGAATGGTTGTTTTAATTTATGTCTAAAGAAGTCAGTTTTTCCAAATAGTCCCCCAGACCCTTTCAAATAAGATTAATATCTTATACCTCAGAATGTGTTGAGGTGTTCTATGCCTAACAAATTATTTGTTAGAAGTTTTCATCTATTGATATTTCCATTTATTAAGCATGGCATACCTGTGTTTATCACTGTTAATTGAAATGTAAACATTACAACACTTATACATCAGCTCCTTAATTGGCTGAATCACTTTAAATCCTTGAGATAAGCTTAATTAGATAGGAGATTTACTATGGAATGATAAACTGGAACGTGTAAACACACATAATAAAGCTAGTTGTTTGCTCTGCATGCTGAAAAATTAAGTTATCAACATCAGATAAGTAAAAAGAAAAGCCTGTCTGTGCAATAAAATACACTCTTGAGCTTTAGGCTCTTGTGTAGTAATTTTGTCATCTAGTTCTTTACAATATCTAACAAAACACTGTTACCGTCAGAGGGCCCTTCCATGACTCACCACACCAAACTGGAAAATGTGATTAAATGTTTCATAAGAATATTATCAACACATCTTAACCCAGCTAGACTTGAAAGACTGTTGAGATTGTGTACCAGATAACTGAATTTATTGCAGAAGCAAAAATACTGTAGTTCTCAAGAGTAAAGATAGATGGAACATGTGTGAGTGTGTGTGTGTGTGTGTGTGTGTGTCTGTGTGTCTCTGTGTGTCTCTGTGTCTGTGTGTGTGTGTGTGTGTATACACACACGTGTGCAGTCATATGCATATGCATACATGTGCCTCTATATTTAACACACACATGGGATTTTCAAGAATAGAAACTTGCATGCAGATAAAGTGGATATGTTGTTAGCAAAAAGATAGCTTTAAACTTTTGAGAGGTCTGACCAAAAAATTTCATTTGAAGATTGATCACAATTTCAAAGAAATGCTTATTTCTAGTTTGCTGACTAAAATCAGGCCATCTCCTCCTTGACTGGCCCTAACTTCCTGTTTCTTCTGACATTTGCTATTACTCGGAGGTTGGAACAAAGCCACTAACTTCACTTTCTCACTCAAGAGTACTTGCTGGCTTGACAATGAGCCCTTATTTAATGTTCAGTACTGCTTTTAATTTTTTTCATCTGCTTTGAAATTCTAGGGTCTGAGAGCAAAAATAGAAAATGGTGCTTCTGCTTCTGAAACTCAAAGTCCTGTTGTACAACTATTTCTATGGTAACCACACAGGAAGTGCCTCGACAGTTTAGACTCAGAGGATACACGTATTGGGCTCTTCTTCCAGTCACCAGTGGTAATGCACCCCACTTACAGGATCCCCAGCTGTTGCCTGACTTGCCTTCTTCATCTTCATGTTGACATTTCAGATCATACAGAGGCTTTGGTAATTTTTTTTTCTGATAGTTTTGTTTTTATTTCAGTCTGTTTTCATAAGGACAAGGCCTTTGGTTCCTGTTTTATAACAGAATGTTTGACCCTTTCTGTAGCCAGCTTCAATATCAATAAGTTTGACTAACTGTGAATAAAAGTATTTAGAAACTGAAAACTGTATCTGTTCTGAACATGTAGAGAAATCTTTGTGATTATTTCCCTAAGAAATGTAGCACATAACACTTATCTACTTAGCATTTTGCATTCTACGATACACCGTAACTAAACTAGAGGAAGATGTGTGTGTGTGTGTGTGTGTGTGTGTGTGTGTGTGTGTGTGTGTGTGTGTTGGGGGATGGTCTATGTCTGCTTAACAAACTTCTATATAGGACCTGCCGATGCTTTGATAATGATATCTGTAGGAGTCCTAGAATCGATCCTTCATAGATACCAAGAATGTCAACAAAATGTTATGTATTTTCCAGGTGTTCTGTAGTATCTTATAGCAAAATTTAGGAAAGAAATAAGAAATAATTCACTTGTTTTTTTGCCAGATTATTAAGGTGCAATCTAATCTTTCATGAACGGCCAAGCTCTTAAAGGGGAATTAAATTATATGTCTACCCTTTTTCTCTCTTGGATCATATGACTTTATTTGTTTTGAATCTCTGTATTTCTTTTTTATTAGATATTTTCTTTATTTACATTTTGAATGATATCTCTTTTCCTTGTTTCCCCTCCAAAAACCCCCATCCCATCCCCCCCCCACTCACTAACCCACCCACTCCTTTTTCCCTGTCCTGGCATTCCTTACACTAGGGCAACGAGCCTTCACAGTTCCAAAGGCCTCTCCTCTCATAGGTGTCCAACAAGGCCATCCTCTGCTACACATGTGGCTGGAGTCTTGGGTCCCTCCATGTGTACTCTTTGGTTGGCGATTAACTCCCTGGGAGTTCTGGGGGTACGAGTTGGTTCATATTGTTGTTTCTCCTATGGGGCTGCAAACCCCTTTAGCTTCTTGGGTTCTTTCTCTAGCTTTTTCATTGGGGACCCTGTACTCAGTTCAATGGTGAGCTGAGAGCATCCCCCTCTGTATTTGTCAGGCACTATTTAAAACACAGAATGAGGTTCAGAGACACCGATGAATGATGAACCCCTCCCTCTATCAATCTCTTTCTCAAATAACTTCATTTTAATTATTCAAAACGCAAAATGATTGAATAAGCGTATATGTATGTGTATGCTGATAAACTAAATTGTAACTTTTTGGTGAATATTCTTTGTAGTTTATTCTTTCTTTTATCTAATGTCTTGAATTAGAGTGTAATCTTAAAAATACAACGTGATTTAGTGTTTATTGTACTGGACTTTGAACAATGTTAGTTCCTAGCTAAGTGAGTTCATTTCTGTCTATGAAAGAGTAATGGGGTAGATAAGGTATCCTAATTGCTTAAAACTCTTTGAACAGTTCATAAAAACAGTACAGTGACAATAATCTATGAGTGTTCCTGATGAGCATTTGTGATTCACTTTGGACACAGCACACCATCTCAAAGGTTTCTTTTCTCAAGATATTCAAGACAGTGGCCAACAACTATTTTTCTGTTTGAGTTTGTGTGATGTAGATCTGACTCTGCTGATGACTATGGACACACCCTGATGATCCAATGGTAACAGGAACCACCTTCTGTATCCAGAAGGTGTTCTGCCTTATTCTCACCAAAGCAGACCTTGGTATTTGTGACACCTGAGGTAGCTGGCTATGTATTCTCACAGAATGTACTTTCAGACTGAAACTCCCTACATTTCCACACATGTCCCACTATATACTCAGAGACCAGTCACTTCACTGGTACTGGGGACATTATATCACAAGACAGATTTTCTGGAACATTTCTCCATTAACTATTACAACTTTGCCGAGATAGAAACCAGTAACCACAGCTAGGGAGAACAAGGAATCTATAACATAATTTTTAAATTTCACATCATTTGAAAATGATGAATGCAGAGAAGATTTTCTTCTTGTTTTTCTTTCTCATACTAACTTCTTAAGGAGAAATACTGTGGTTACTCATTTTAAAACACAATTCCTATAGTTTCAAAAGCAAAATCTATTAAAGATGACTTTGGAACTATCAGTTTTTAATCTAATATTATCTGGGGAATTTGAAAGTTAATTTTATTTCATTTTTAGCAATTACCAAGGCCTTAAGTTGGAATTCTTAGTACTGCCTCAGTACTAAGACTTTCTAAATTTCTAGAAATTAATAAAATACCAATTCTAATCAATATTGTCATTAATTATTTAATATATATTTCAAGCACAGAGTGTCATGGTGCTTATTTAGGAGTTCATTGCATTTGGCCTTGCTCTAAAACATGAGATGTAAGTCCACCATTATATCTCTCTAGATCACTTAATTCATGCTTCAGTATTTTTCTGAATGGTCTGTTCAGAAGATGAGATAATGGCATTTATATTGTATTTGCTCCTAGCACAGCAATGATTACATATCACTGTTTTCTGGGATTCATTAACTAGTTGAACACACACACACACACACACACACACACAGACACACACACACACACCAATTTGTGCATACAGTTAGTGAATTTATTTTTCTGAAAAATTCTGAGGAAATTGGAATCAAAGCATTTATTTAGAATTGGTGACTTCAATGACTACAACCAAAGAAATAGTGAATGATGATATTTTACCTAAGAACTCTATGGTAAAAGGCATGAAATAGCTTCATAAATGAATTGGCAATATAAGAAAAATTCTATTTTAAAATAGCAGAGGTCAAGAACATTCTCGACAGAGATGCTTTCCCCAACGGACAAAAGTAGGTGTGCGAGAGGCCTGTGCATCTCTTGTGTTGTTTCATTTTCAGAACACAGAAAAGAACACACTGTTGATATGTCACCATTGCAAATGCTCCGTTTCAGCACTGTCAGGCATGAATAATCACAGAGAGGTAGAAAAGTTTTCATGAGTAAATAAAGAAACATTGGAAAATCATGAGCGTGCTGTAAGTGCCTAACCCAGAAGAGCTGGTTTATCCAGAACTGTAAAGACAACTGAGTGCCCTAGAAGTACACTGCTAAGAGTTTCCATACCCTCCTAAGGAGGGGACCAAAGTGCCTGCCTGTGGTTTCAATGTACTGTAAGAATGGGTTTATAGGTACAGGAGTGTCCATGAGCTATTTCCTAGGTAGCCGTGTTTATGTTCATAGTCACTAAAGCCCTCTTATCTGGGCCTAGGTTTTTTGTTTCATACACAGCTCTTTTCAATATGATGTTGTACCTTTGAGTATCTCAGTTCAGGTTGTCAACATGGTAAAGAATGCTGACCTCAAAAGTAGAACTGGATACTAGTCACAACACTCTTGTTTGCTAGTAATTGACTTCAGCTTCACTTTGAGATGTACACAGCACTATTCTATTCTATGCCCCGCCATTCCTAATTATATAATTATGAGGATGAAATAAATGCCTATTAGAGACTTTATAAGCAAGAGTATGTAAAATATACTGGGTGCCTAACCTTGGACTGATACTGCAGAGGGAATTTTATTTCTTTAGCTTCAGTTTAAAAGACATTATAGTAACATGTTTGAGGAGGAAATGCTAGGCTGTCAGCTATGTCTCTGTCCTCCGTGTCATTAAAACGCAGCATCTCAGTCACTTGACTAGAAGATACATTTACCAGTGATCAAGGAAAGCCTACACTGCCACAGTGACAGAATTTTTGGCAAAAAGTCATTTTATCTATACCACCGAATAAACATACATTATAAATTCACACATTATATTAAAAAACAAATGTAATTGTAAATGTTCCTTGTTTGAGTTCTCTTATAAATATAATGAATTATTAGTAAATAATTTGTATTCTAGCCAGTACGTTTTTGATATCCTATTTTGTTTGAATATACATCATGATTAGGCTTACTTTCTGAATCAATACTTGCCTTCTCATTCTTTTAGTTATTATACAGTATCGCTCAGCAGAGTGTCAATAAAGCATCCATACAACAGCCAATGAAAAAAGGATATGGGATAGCCATGTCCTGTGATGGAGATTTAATGATGAGTGTACTACTCCAGCATAAACTGCTTTCAATTAAATATTGATAAACTTCATTTGCTGAAATGTATCAAAAGCTCTGAGCCATTACTATCTAAAAACCTTAGTGTGGGATGAATATCAAATGCATACACTTATACATATACACTCACTTCCACAGGTTCATCTGTTCTACAGCAACACAGAGCCCACTCAGCTTTGTAATGTACATGACCAAACCTTATTATGTAGGGTAATATGTATCTATTCTAGAGAAGAGTGGGTCATGAAGAGCGAAGAGTATGAGAGTTGTTCTCAGCCTGACATTTATAGAAACAAGCTGGACTGACTTAGTCTTCATGTACCTCTTTTAGAGGAATTCGTCCTTCCCTGAGGGATCTCAGTATGCATGAGTACACACCAGAGGGTGAGATCTGCCGAGTTTCTGTCTCAAACCACAAAGAATGCAGCTAGTCAACCAAATGAAAACACTAACACATTATTCCCTTGTCATCTGTCCATCTGGGCACAATGCCATGTAGCTTTCCTTTAGAGTTTCAGAATCATGGGTACAGAAAGATTGTTGATTGATGGGAGATGGAGACAGAGCATTGAAGAAACAAAGAGAGAGAATTCGAGTTTCTGTGGCACTTTCTCTTCACCCTTTTGATTTCAAAAAGCTTTGCTCTAATCCCAAGTATCTATTCAGCAACCTGTCCAAGCCAGGCAGGTATCAACAGTGGTGCCTTTGTCCTTGATATCTTAGTTCTTCACCTGCTCTGCTATCTCCAGTCAGCCTTTTCTTTTAGTTATACCCAGAGATATTTATTTTTACTTTTAATGAGATCATTCTCTACCCCATTTGGTCATTGTTAAACCTTGTTTAAGGTGGTTGTTTAGATAGCATGTCTGCGGCAGGTTATTAAACTAGAAAGCCATCCTTCATCTTTGTCATCCGATCACTAACAGTGAGGGCTTTAATAATCAAAGAGAAAAAAAAGAGGACGAAGAATGTTAGGATGCAGAAACCAAAACTCCAATGGATTGCACAGATAAATGTTTTCCTTATCTGTTGCTTAATCATGGAATTTAGACTGTATTATGGGACTGCTCAGTGCCAGTTCCAACAGTCATGGAAGACTTCCTTTCAGGAAATATCAGCTTCCCATTAGTGGAGGGTAAACCAGATAGTCCTGTCTGATTATTTATTACTATTGACATCCTGTCAAACGAACTCATCCTATGAGAAAGAGAGACATGTAGTCATTCATTGTGTATTTATTAAGCATTCATCTATTTATTGTTTGTTTTTAGGGATGGTTTCGTATTGTTTTTTTCAATGAGACTCCCACAACAACATTCCAAGTAGCTGTGCTAATTAATATATTTCTTTGTATTATAACCTCTATCTTTTCTAGGGCCAAACCAAGTAAGAGGTTCTAGTGAGTTCAAATCATGGTACATTTGGTGTATCGTTTCAGGTACAGGTCATTATCTACACAATACCAACCAAAAACTTGTTTGGAATTTTATTTTTATTTTTTCAAGCTGGAGATACGTCACTGTGGAATGCAAGAACAGGAATACTGTCTGCCATATTTAAATATAAAAACTGGTCTGATAAATACAGGGTAAAAGAGAAATAATGAAACTTCTAACAACATTCTAATTTCTGATCTCAAAATAATCTGGGAGCATCTAAACCTTGAGTCATGAAAGATGCCAAGCAATGTTCTAAAACATTTTCTCTAAGGTTGTGTAATGCAATAGTTTCTTCATATTACAGAGAGGTATGATCTGCTAAAACTGTTATGTTCCAGTTATAATGATATTCTCATTTTCTCCCAAGAAGTTGCTGTGGTCTCTGTTGTCTAAGCTGCAAGATCTTCCATCTCTCTTGAAGCCACTTCTCTACCTTCCTCATTAGTTATTATAACTCAGTCCACAGTGAAAGCTGTGTTGTTAAAACCACTACTGATGGATTTAGGTGACTTATTTTCTCATCTATTTTCTCTATGTGTCTATGTCTGCTGTTCTTGTAGGATATCAGTAGTCAACCTGACTTTTATTTTTGTCCACCATATTGACAATATCTTGACTTTCCTATTTTGAGACAGTGTCTCATTATGTAACCCTGGCTAGCCTAGAACTCACCATGTGGACTTCAAATTTGGCTTCAAATTTCCAGAGATCCTACTGCCTCTGCCTTCAAGTGCTTGGATTAAGAGTGCATGGTAATACAGCCCAAGACAATAGCTCTTTCAAAGACTTTCTTTCCATGGTCATTTCCTGGACAAGCCAGGATCTTTATACCATGACCACAACGGACAGGGAATTGGATTTGGATGCGTCCAAAAGTCATGAGCCTTATGCTGTAAATTTTTCTTTGAAAACTGAATGTGTACATATGAGTAGGAATGAGTTCTAAACAGATTAAATCTAGTGGGGAAGAAAGACAATGAGAAATAGACTGAAATTCTAGCTAATGATTATGTGGTGTCCAAGATCCAGTGAACTGTCTATTTTCCAGAACATCTTCCTGTAGACTGGCAAGCTGTCTGTAGAGGACTGGCTTTATAGCTAAGCCTAAAAATAGGAAAAGGGGCTCGGCAGAGAAAGAATTAAGTCAGGCAGAGCCCTGCCCTAGTAATCACTCTAACCTCTCCTCTTAGCCTCTGTATGACTTGAATGTTGTGTCTCAATGGCTGGAAAGATTCCTGTCATTTATTAAGCATGGCATCAAGTATTTAAGCAATTTGGAGTGTTCTCCTGTTCGCCCTTGGGGAAAATGTGCCTTTATCTATTCTTCCTTAAGGAGAAACGATAAATTTGAAAAGTGTGTGTGTGTGTGTGTGTGTGTGTGTGTGTGTGTGTGTGCATGCTAAAGACTTCATATTTCAATTCATGTATGTACAATTTTGTTTTTTAATCGTGGTGCTATTTTTCTTTTTTCAGGGTTCAGACAGAACTATGTAATCTCCCACAAGTTTCCCTCCTACTTCCCTACTGCTGGGCAAATTTTAAAGTTGTGACTCATGAAACTGCAAGTAGACATCCAAGTTTTGTAGCTCTGTATAGCAAGATTTTCCACAAAATGGATTCCTCACTAACTTTCCTTAGAAAGCTTTATTTATGTAAGTGTCCTTTACTATATAATAACTCTTTGCAACAAAGTACTCCTTTTTTTCCACAAAACTCAGACTATAGAGTTTTATTTAAAGAATATATCTTATATTCCATTAAGCTTGGTACACTGGAACTGCATATAAATGTAACTTAGATGTTTCAGTTTCAAAAAAGTTCAGGAGACCTTGAGATTTAAGAAGTACATGAAGCAGTTTTTCTAATCTGAATTTCATTTCCATATTGCAAATATCAAATGCCGTAAAGAATATTTGCCCAACCCATCGTTTCTAATCCCAGGGAATTTTCTGTGTTCCCTCTTTACCCAGTTAAACCTTTATTCTCTTTACTCTGGGCATTCTCTGAGCAAACCTCCTTGCGTCCACAGCAAATAAGCCCTTGCCCCAGGCAGCTGACTTCTTGTTCACCCAGATGGAAATTAAACTTCAATGTGCATATTGCAAGCACCTGCCACCACCTGTTAAAAATGCAAAACCTGAACCAGGAGACAGGTAGGGCTTCAGTTGGGGAGGAGGGCTCTCCGGGAGCCTAAGACTCTTTAATTCTCAGGATGGCCTCCTGTAAACCCACAAGCGGAATTTGAATTTTCCACTGCTGTTCTGACCCTGGAATCACAGGTGGAATTTAGAATTGTTCCTGCTTTCACATTTTGCTTATTTTAAGCCTCTCCAAAAAAGATTCCTGTTTATGTATCAGATTTAGAGAAAATGTTAGAATTTGAATGTTTGGCTTCAAGCTTAACGATGATCATATTTATGAAGAGACCATAAGCCCTCCCCCTTTCCTATGTTGTATTTTGATGCTCATTTCTGGCAACCTCAAGCCCTTTCATATTTGTATGGATATATAAAAAACCATAAACACCTGAGGAGTTAAGAATGCACTTTCTCTCTAGGCTACTTAGTTACACTGAAGTTATCTCCAGTACTTCTGGGATACTGTGATGACACTCTGAGATCGTCTGAGTTATCTAACTTTTAAAATCAGTCTAAGTTTCCTGTCCTCATTTGTGACTTTTCTTTCAAAAAAGATACTGTGTTATAAGGTTTACATAACTCATCTGTTTTCATTGAACTATAGTGTGCTTGTCTTTCAACTAAAACCTAAAACGAGTTGCTTTAAGTAGTTTGACAAATCAGAGATGCCATATTCTAGGAAACATAATCAACAATAAGTATTCTTATGATACCAAAAGATGGAGATCAAAGGGTTATATTTTTCGATTTGTTTCTTACAAAAACAATGAATAATCTCTTTTCTCTAAATGTGTGTAAAAACCTTCCTTCAGCAGAAAACAGATCTAGGCCTAGGCCTACAGGTTTCTTGAGATGCGCATTAATGAGTATGTTGGGGAATCTCTACCTTCCATTCTGAAAATGTGACAAGGTAAGTGTTTCCTGAAGGAAACATTCTGTCCTATCACTGCCTCCCAAAGCATTACAGGAACATTCATCCACAACTCTACACAGCCCATAACCCACAGGATTTGTTTTTCTCTCATAGCTGTAAGGAAAGGGTTTCTCTGAGCCACAGTCTTTGGCTGGTGGGTAGCTCTCTTCTCCCTGGTCCTTCCCATCAACCCATTCTTCAGTGTCCAGTGCTGGCTAGTTTTAACTGTCATCTTGACATAACTTGGAATCTCTTGGGAAGTGAGTATTAATGAAAAATTAACTAGATCAGAATGCCTTGTATATATGTCTGTGGCAGATTTTTTTTTTTTGTTTTTGGTTTTTTTTGGTTTTTTTTGTTTGTTTGTTTGTTTTGTTTTTCAAGACAGGGTTTCTCTGTGTAGCCCTGGCTGTCCTGGAACTCACAAGTGCTGGGATTAAAGGCGTGCGCCACCACTGCCCAGCGGCAGATTTTCTTGATTGTTGATTGATGTCTGAAGACTAAGCCCATTGCCAGTGGCTTCTTTCCTTTCTCAGTTTAAGAAATGAAAAATCTGACTGAGAGCAAGCAAGCGTGTGTGTTTGCATTTCTCACTTTACTTGACTGTGGATGGATTGTAATCAGCAGTTTAAGTTGCCATCATGTACTGTAACCTGGAATTGTGATATAGAAACCAACCATTTCTTGCCTAAGTTGCTTTTGGTCTAGATACTTTATGAGAGCCACCGAAAGGAAATGATAATACAGAACACATAACTCCAGATGGTCATCTCCTTTGCACTTCTCAACCCTTTCTTTGCTGTGTTTTCCAAACTCCTACTTCTAGGTCTACCATCTCAATTTCTAAATTCACAGCCTGTTTTGAAGTCTTTTAAATTATGACCATATTGTTTCCTTCTATTGACGTAAAGCAGCCATATCCCATTTCAAAGGAGATAAGAAACCTTATTCTGAAATCAACTATGAGTGACCATGGCCTGAAGAACACTAATTTAGGTCACCCCAAATCCCATGGTCCAACGTGAAAGCAGTTTGATGAAATCCTTATAGTAATGAAGTGAAGAAAGTTATAAATCAAGATACTTTTCAAATACATTGGTACATGTAGCGGGAAGTTAGTTAACTTGCTCTGCACTCCTGATGGGTCGCAAGCATGCACCTGCCCAAGAGTTCTCTGGATTCTCAAATGAAAGACAGACAGACAGACAGACAGACAGACAGACAGACAGACAGACACACACACACACACACACACACACACACACACACCAGTTAATTTTGATATGCTTCGACTAGCTTAATGATTGGGTACTTCTAAACTTCCTCTCAACTAGCAAACATTCCCCTTTAGTACTCCAGAGTTAACATCCCTTAAAATCTGTATTTCATCTCTGCTACCCCAGACCCAATCGGGGAATTGGCCAGTAGGGCCACTTACCCGAATTCTCACATGGGTGGCCAGTCCTATGATTCTGCTTCTTCCTCTCCTCTCTCTCCCAAGCCCAGGAATCCTAAAAGTCCTGCCTCTGTCTGTCCTACCCAGCCATTGGCTGCTTGCATCTTTATTAACAATCAGAACCAACTGGTGGCAGGGTCCCTCAGTGTCTTACATTCATACCAAAATTAACATTATAACAAGAGCAGCATTAGGCCAAACCTATTTCAGATACAAACTTTAGGAAAGCAGGTTAAGCAGGGAGACCTCTGATGTAGGCCTCAGTCTTTACTTTTTTAGCCTTTGCATGGTTAGAAGCCAGTGCTCTGTCTGTACATTCCAAATGACTTATCTAATGGTCACGAAGTGGTTAGGTCAGGCAAAGAGGAGAGCAAGAAATGACTCTTAAGAGGGCTCCAAAGATGACCTATAAAAATTTGGCTCTGGCTTTGCAACATTCCAAACTCTCTGCAGTCAGTGACATTCTAATCAGCGAATGAGCATTGCAGAAGGCAGACTGAAGACTGGTTCACACCCAGGAGACTGAGTCTTACTGACACTTGCCTTGCTTTCCCAGTATGGCTTTCTTTTTGCACCGATGCCTCTCAACTACCCTCTTCAGCTAGTTTTATTTTATAGAGGTTTCCAAAAGAAAACAAACACAGGTGATGTATAGAACATTTTTCTTCAGTGCTATAGAATAAATACATTTATGGTTTTAGACAGCTTGACATCTCCAGTTTTAAGACAACTAAAGTCTTGCTATAAAAATTGTATAGAAAGTCTTGGATTTTCACTGGTCTGGAATTTTTGTTATTTCTCTTCCCCTCACTTCTTTCTAAAAATGTGTATTTATTTTTATGTGTATGTTCATGTGACCAAGTGTATGCATGCATGTACTTTCAAGTGCCAGTAGATGTCAGAAGATTCCAGACCCCTGTAATTTGAAAAAAATACTTTTGACCTGGGTTCTGGGAATCAAACCTGGATTGTCTACCACATGAGACAAAGCCATTAACAGCAGAGCCAGTTCTCCAGCCCCAATGCTGTGATCAGATCTTTGAACAGTATTTCCTTTACTACTGTAAATTTTAATAATTTTGTTTACTTCAGAATTTGAATTTGCATTTCTGAATATATTTGATTTATGTTTGTTTTTTGATTTGTTGTTTTAGTCAGTATCCTAAGAGATCTTGGGATGTTGCCTTTATTACCCCTTTGTTAGTGCATGGAAAATAGTGGCAGTTTAGAGAGAACTTACTAATTTTGTTTTTTTGCATATTTCCTTAGATGTTTCCATCTTTTCTATACTTTCCACCCCAAAATTGTACTTATTAATAATATATAATGCTCATCTTATATGTCTCCAGTCTTAAATCCATCCAGATGTTTATTTTGATATGGATTAATGTAGTGTTCAGTTTATTATAAAAAATAATTTTGGATGAAAATATTTTAAATTACTTTTTATCTTTTTAATACACATTATTCCGTAACCTTGGAAGTCCAACTGTTTTTGCAGCATGAACCAGTGGAGCTGACAGTATGTCTTATAAAAGAAATGCATGACTTTTTAAACTGTGGACTTTAAAATGACTTTTAATTATTACATTGGTAATTATATAGCGCTAATATATCTTAAGAATAATATAGCCAACTTAATATTTTTTCTTTAGTAGACTATAGGTTTTGGAGAAAACTTAGCTTTCTAGAAAACTTGAGAAGAAACTACAAAGAATTTGCTCCATTCATTGCCCTGCTCCTGGTCTCTCCTCTTATAGATATCCGGCATTGATATGGTGTGTTTGCTGCATTGGTGAACCAGGGTTAGTGCATTATCATGGGCTGTCAGCCCCACTTTGGTTAGGTCACACTTTTCATGTTCTGTGTTTTACCAAATGTCTGATGTGTATATGTCATCACAGTCTCACACACACAATAGTTTTACTTCCACAATAGGAACCTGGCCCCTCACAACCCCAATGTTCCTTGTATCCTCAATTCTCTGCAGAAACCATACTGTTGAAATTCTGCATCCTATACTTGTATTTTTTTTTTCATATTGGCATTCTTCCAGTAGCCATATGTACTTAAGATAGATTGATTTGTGTCTTTTTCTTGCTTTGATACAATCATGCTATGTAGCCCAGGCCAGCCTCAAACTCAAAGCAAAACAGTTTTACCTCAGTAAATCAAGTCCTGGGTTCAATGTCTAACTTAACATCCATTTTTAATTTTGAGTAGTACTTTGTATGAGTATAACATATTTTATCTCTGCATACAGATTATTTCTTGAAATGTATACATGTAAACCTGAAAGTAGAAAATGCCTGTTTGGAGGAGGAGTGAAATTGCATGAGAAATGGGTACTAGAGCAGACTGTGGGCAGAAAGTTTAAACAGCACATATGCGATCATGGCTTACTGATGTTCATCGTTTGGTAACATTAATATATGCTTGCTGAAAGGTTTTTAATTAAAAATTTGTTGATCAAACAAATACTGTCTGCTTTGAGTTCATGTGTTTGTTCATTTTTAATCAAAGATTTGGTCACAAGTAGATTGGAATATTATGGAGAAAAACTTTAAAGGAACAGATAATTAAAGGTTACTAAAGAATTTATATCCAGGATCTATGGAACTTAAGCTGCCGATAAGAAAGTTGGAATTCCACAATTTTGGATTTGAATAACAGTTTTGCTCTTGGAGAACTAAAAAGCTGAATTTGACCTCTTGACCTTAATACAAAATCTTACTTTTCTACCCCCAAATTTCCTGGAAATTTATCAGAGTGAAATTTATCCTAGCACTGCACATGAAAAATTCAAATTGTACATGAGAAAAATATGATACCACATTCATGAATAAAAGGCCACCCAAATGTTACAGATCCTAGCCTGGTCCTGGTTGTGAGTGCTGATAACCAAAGCATCATGGCCCTAACTGGCATCTCCTAAGCTTCCCCATAGAAGATAGTAAACTGTCACAGTTGTTATAATCTCTGATATTCTTTTTATTTTATTTGGAATAGGAAATGTACAAAGATTGAGAGAAAAGATTTTAGTACAAATGTGTTAGTTATTTTTAGTTGGTAGTAATTTATTAGGATAAAAGAAATATAAGACTCCTTTATAATATGGATGAAATTAAAAATTACATTAAATATTATGAACTAAGGACCATAGTAATTTCAATAGAAATGAACTTATGCTTGTTATTATTATTACTATTATTAATTATCATGCTTTATGTCACAACAAATGCTAGGTTCCAGAAAAAAAAACTTATAAAAACTAATAAAAATCCCCAAACTCATCTTGTTTGAAAATGCTGGTGATAATTTGTCAGTGAGGCTCATGCTCAGGTCTAAGACACTAGGCGATTGTGGTCATCACACACTGTGAATGTGTCCTCTGTTGAGACAACACTAGGGGGAAGGCACATGATCAGGTTGAAATGTACTCAAAAGAACTTACTTAACCTGTCTGTCCTATAGGCCTAGGATGGTATCAACTCTGTTATCTGGAAAAGTGAGCTTTTACAAAATGAATATTTTCTTATTAATAGTATCTGCATTTAAAACCAGCGACTTAATTAACCTTAGTCTCAAGAAGAGTAACCACCAATCTCACTGCTAATGTTAAAGGTATAAGGAGCTTATGAACACTGCATAAACCGTTCCAAGTAGACCAGTAACACAATCTATAAGAAAAATTGCTGAAAACTTGAACTGCCAACTCATAATAAGAATAGAGCCAATGGTAAATGTCATTGACATACTCGGTTAATATGTGTTCCTGTGTCAAAGAGTGCTTGGCTTTATTAGTTATTGGAGAAAGGCAAATTATGACAATGTCACAACAGCAGAATACCTAATGTGAAAAAGAAATGGCTAATAAAAAGCCAGATTTCTCCTTCATTACTGATTGCATGTATAACTTGTTGCAATAGCTTTGGAAAACTCTGTGATAGTATTGACTAGAGTTGAAAGTATATATACACAACCCATTACCTGGAAACAGTGTCAAAGATATGCATCAGGGTCTACAGCAGCACAGTTTATATTAGGTAGAAGTTAAATGCTGCCTATATTCGATGAAGGAAAACACAGTAAGTAACTTGGGATTTTCTTATTGAACAGAAGCCATGGAGAAATGTTAATTGAAGACATAATGTGCACACAATAATAACATTCATAGCAAGTATGCACACACTCTTAGGATTCATGAATATATTGCATGGAAAAGTGATATGGGATGTGTAATTCCTTTACTACATACACTTTTGAATTTTATAAAATATGGCAAATTACAGAGAAAGCTGTAATGAACACTTCTATCCAACAGCAAAACGTACTAAATGTCGCTTGGCTTCAGAATGCTTTGTTTGTTTGTTTGTTTGTTTGTTTTTTAAAAACAAATATGTAAACGTGTAGAAAAAGCTGTACTCATACTCTGTCATTCCTTCTTTTAGTTGGAATAAATTATAGATTTATAACACAGCCTAACATGACTCTGGGTGATTTTTATTTCCTTCGTGTTACTATATTTTCCATTTTTTAATAGATTTATTTATTTTATGTGTATGAGTGCTCTAGCTGCATGTGTACCTGAGTGCCATAAGAGGGCGCCACACAGAGAATTGTGAACCACTATGTGAGTGCTGGGAATTGAACTCAGTACCTCCAGAAGATCATCCAGGGCTCTTAACCACTGAGCCATCTCTCCAGTCCCTTGTTTTCTCTTTTAAACATCTGTCATTGATTGCCATTGTTAATTTGGATCTTGATTTTGAAACACTTGGCTCTCTGTGGATGTCAGCCTTCTAGTCCCATTGTCTTCTCATGACCCAACTGTAATGACAAACTATATCTTCTTTGCTTTTTTTGTTTTTTCTCATTTCAACATGATCAAAGCCTGGCTCATTTTGCTGGGGACAAGGCAGTTTTCATTCATTCTCTTTTGTTGAATCCATATTCAGAACAGAAGAGAGTTTATGAAAGGGCCATTTGGCAGATTTCTTTTGGAAAGTACTCTTTCCCCTTTAGATTTGTTTAAAAATGAAGTTTTCTTTCTTTAACTTGTTTGCATGCAGGTGAGCTGTTTTTTTTTTCTTAAGTGAGGTTAGGTAAAGAAAAGATCCTACCAAGGTCTTAGCTGACCTCTCTATTAGGTTTAAAAATGTTTGTTTTTTTTTTTTTCTGTTATGTGATGTTAATAAAACTGAGCTATACCAATATTAATAATAGTGTCACTAATTAAATCTGTGGGGGATGAGAAGAAGGAAGAATAGCATGAGAATAAGAGGGGGAACTATTTGCCTTGTATTTGACATATTTAGAAGGCAAGGGGGAAAAATGTTTGGAATGTCAGTTCCCAAAGCTACTTTATCTTGGAATGTTAGAAACTGAAACAGTGATTTTCATCAGCTACAAACAGTGGGTGAGAGGAGGCTGTGGGGAGTTGGGGATCTGTGTTATGTTCTTTGTGGTTCTGGGTACAACCTCTCTTCCAAAGGAGCCACAGGACTCAAAGAGAGCTCAACGAGACCCAGGAAGCCCTGCCCTAAAGCCAATTATTTCCCCACAACTGTGTTTCCTTGTCAGATTTTACCTTAGAGGACATGAAATGAATATGCTGTGAAAAAGTGTTCCATGTGGGCTGCTCTATGTCTTCCCTGCCCTTTTCCTCCTGTGTTCTGTGATCTAGCTGTTTGTGAGTAGGTGAGGCTGGTGACTCATTGCCTTCAAGAAGCAGCAAGGCTGGTGAGTCATAGCTTTGGAGCTGGGGTTGTGGTGCACTCACATGGACTGTTTAACCCATAATTGTCCCTTACGGGTCAGTGGAAACATCCTTCATATGGTCTTTATTTTCACAAATCCGTTTGACAGTACCAGGCAATGATTGT
This sequence comes from Tokudaia tokunoshimensis, assembly GCA_036184795.1. Lineage (NCBI taxonomy): Eukaryota > Metazoa > Chordata > Mammalia > Rodentia > Muridae > Tokudaia > Tokudaia tokunoshimensis. Next base: position 139,218,090 of record BTHU01000001.1, on the reverse strand, counting down.
GTCCTGGCAAAAGCTCCAGTACTCTTCTCAGGACATCCCATTCCACATGACTAATCATTTCCCCATTTTTCATTTGAGAGTTTTCTGCCTTCACATTATAGCTGGGAACTATTTTGGGAAGTATTATTTTAAGCATGTTTTTCCCCTTAACTCTACCATAATAAGTACTGGGTTCAGCTTTGCCACTATGAATTTCCTACTACATCCCAAACTCAAATATATAAAGCATTTCAACTTGCCTTATGCCCTCGTAAACAAAAGCCAAACAAAAGAAGACTATGTGTCCCTTCAACATTGTTAACTCTATTTTAAATACATGGATGTTTTCATTTCATAAGGCTGTCAATGTGCAGGAATGCTCCAACATTCCTGTTGCCAAAGTTAGTATAAATAAAAAGAGATAAAAATGGAAATTGCTTTGAGTTTATGTAATTATCTTTTCCCTTCTCGGTTGACAACATAAATATGAGGCCAAGAAACTAGTTTGCATCTGTCAGAATCAATTTTCCATTATGTCAGTCATATTAATTACTAGTCCATTAGTTGATTTCTAGTTTTGACATATACAAGTAGCATGTATCAAAAATATCAGTTTGTTTTTTCTTAAGCATTTACATTAAATGGCCATAGTTTTTAAAGTCACGTTGGCTTCCTTGACAGTGGCATTGAGTTTTCAGTACGTTTCATAAATATTGCTAATCTTAAGATAGTATCTCCATTGATTTTCTATATTTTTTCTTTGTCTTTGACTTCCTTTTTTTTTTTTTTTTGGAAAAGACCTTACACTGTAGTTCAAACTAGACTATTAGCCACTGTGTAACCCAGGTTGACCTTAAAGTCATAAGAATTCTGCTGTTTCAGACTCCCTATTTCTAATGAGCTATCATTTTTGGTCTACTGATTGATTGATTGATTAATGTGTGTGTGTGTGTGTGTGTGTGTGTGTGTGTGTGTAGTGTGTGTGTGTTTATGTATGTGTGTACATGTGTGTGTTTGTGTTTGTGTGTGTCTGTATGTGTATGTGTGTGTTGTGTATACATATTTATAGCAGTGAGAGGTAAAGCTTAGGTGTCACCTACCCTTTTTTTTGAGACAGAGTCTCTGGCTTGGTTCAGAATTCACCAGTTAGACAAAATTAGTGCTTAATAAGCCTCGGGGATCTATCTGTCTCTATGTTTTCACTAATAGGCAACACATGCCTCTATGACAAGTTTTAAATTTTAGCTTCTGGGTATCAAACTCAGGTCATTTTGCTCACGTGAAAAGTAGTTTACTGAAAAATCATTTGTTGATTTCTATAAGCGTGAAATATGTAATTACCTGAAAGCCATGTGAAGGAAAGAGGGGACAGAAGGACAAAGTATGAAAGTACAATGAGGGCTGGAGAAATGGCTCAGCAGGTAAGAGCACTGGCTGCTTTTCCAGATGGACTCTGCTTCAATTCCCAGGACCCACATGGCAGCTCACAACTGTCTGTAACTTCATTTCCAGGGGATCTGACACCCTCACACAGACATGCATGCAGACAAAACACAGTGCACAGAAAATAAAACAATGAATAAATTATTTTTTAATAGCGCAATGCAAGCAAAATCTTAGTGTGCAAAGTTCAGAGGAAACAGCAAATACTTTCTCTCTCTGTCTGTCTCTCTGTCTCTGTCTCTGTCTCTGTCTCTCTCTCTCTCTCTCTCTCTCTCTCTCTCTCTCTCTCTCTCTCTCTCTTTTGATTTTATAAAGAATGAAGTGAATCACATTGAGGTTCCCGGAAAAAAATCCCTTCTTTACATCAGGTGGGACGTTTCCTGTTTCCTATGACACCTATTGTGTGGTAGTTGCTAATCCATTAATCCTTACAGTTCACAGCTCCAGGTCTTTGCTTATTGCTCAACTCTTCTACAACAGCAGGCCTCTATTTTTATTTCTATTCAAAAATTAAGAAAATAGGCTTTTATTAATACTAATGCTTTTATTAAACATAGATCTTTAGCATCTATTATTGAAAATGCTGAAGTAATCTGGCGCTTCACACATTTCCTGTGTCTTAGTTATAGAAGTTCCAAAGGCTTGTTTGGAAGGCAGGGGCATTGCTGATGAACCACAAGAAAAATACACATTACAGCAGGTACAGGTCTTTTAAAAACCTACAAATAAGTTTTATTTCAATTGTCTACACTTTCTTGAGAATAAATAGAGCCTTAATGATATAACTTTAACATATAAAAATGGTAATAAATTCAGAGAAATAAATTAAGCCCTCCAAGTCATGTTGTAATAAGTGTTATGGCTGAAATCAATCTCTCCTCTCTCATCTCCCCATCCCTTTCTTTTCTGTTTTAAGTTTGTGGATAATGTGCTTTTTATTTTAATTTCTGTGGTTAATGTGCTTAATTTTAAAGGAGTTCCAGTAAGTTCCTTCAGATTGGGCAGGGAGCTCAACATAGCTGAAACTGGACTGCACTGTACCATGCCTGGGAGAAATAAAACCTCAGAAGGAAGAACAGGGGGAAAATCCATGATCCCTTTTTCTTTCTGTAGCTGAGTTGGTTCTGGGAGTAGTTTTGCAAGAGTTGTTTCGCCTTGGTTTTGATCAGGGCTGAGCCAGTTCTTCAAACAAAAGACAGCCAGTTACTAACTTCTGGTTGCTAGGTGTGGCTTCAGCTCATATCCTATAAAATCAGGAGTCCAACCCTCCACTTCCAGTCTGAAGCCATCTGAGCAGAGTCTCTCTTCAGTTCCCAGGAAGACAAGTAAATACAAAGGTAAGGCTTAGCTTTCATTTTACAGAGTTCTGCTTGCTGTAGAAACTACAAAATCAATCGGGTAAGAACTTCTTGCTTGGTTCGCCTGGGGCTTCACCAGGAAGTGCTGTTGACTGCTGGATTCAACTACAGGATTTAAGGCTGGTTGCATTTACTATGTCTTAGTAAATCTTGCTGCAAAATTATACTGTATATTTATCTTTTAGACACTACAAATCATAAGGTTTTATCTTTCTTAACTAAGAAATGTAGTTTTGAAACTCTGGCTCATTTACTGGCCTGCTGATGAGTTACTAAAGGAGCAAAGAGAAAGTGCTCTGGCAAACTTAAGAGTGAGGATTTTCTTTCCTCCTCTTTGGTAATGTTTTCCAAAGAGCTGTGAGTTTTGTGTGAGCCCAGTCTTGGAGTGGGAGGCAGGTAGAGTCCCAGAGAAACCAGAAGTGAAAAACTCCCAAGAACTGTTCCAAAATAGAAGGCTTTCATAGCTAAAAATATTTTTTCTTTAATAAAACTAAATGAATCCCAGTCTCAGAGTGGTCTCCATGCCCTTTTTAATTAACGTTTTGAATCAATGTTATGTTTACTCATAGTTTAAGATGGTCCGCTTATTACTTGTCTCATTTAAACAGGGAGTGGCCACATTCCCTCCCTATAATCTCTGTGTCATAGACAGGCTTTTCTGGTGTGCGTTTGAAAACCTAAGGGGAAAGCAGATTTTTCCAGGATGAGGTCAGATAAAACATTCCACGGAAAGCCCCAGGGGCCCTACAGAAACTCTTCTGCCTAGTGACCTCTTCCAGTACCATAAGATAAGGATATAAACTTCCTATGGGAGTGGGGTAGGGGGAGGGGGGAACTGTACATCATTGGATCAAATTGCAAAAGTGAGATCAGACAATTCCTACCTACACACTTGGCTTATTACAAATGTGCCTTCAAGAACTTTCCTCTTAGCTTTCTTGAAAATGTTAATGAAATGTCTTATGTTGTAATTTTATGGGTGTCAATTAAAAATGTGCTTCCTCTTGCCACGGATGCCTCAGTTGCATGAATCCTGAGAAATCAATGCCCCTAATACAGAGCAGGGCTGTGCTTGGCTTGCTGCAGCTCAGTCCTGTTTCAGCTGATGCATATGTGGTCAAAAGCTGGTTTCCAGATTCTGAAATGGTTTCCTCCACATTTCAGAAGTTATGTGGTAACCAGAGCCCAGAAACACATCTATACCTCCTAGACACCTGATATCAGACCTCTGCTCTTGAGACTATAGCAACACTCCTAAAGAACCAGCTGAAGTCAGATGCTTATTAAATACATTCTCAATCAAAAACTTCTGCCACGTTGATATCTGAATACAACATCAGCTCGACAGACACTTAGTTCCCTCTAGACCAATTAATTTGTTACACATTTGAAGTCAGAACAAAACAAACAAACAAAACTATTGATTCACTTCAGAGCTATCAAGCATCCAATCTAATACCTTTCTCCTTTAGGTTAATTCCTCTTTGGACTCAAGGTGAAATGTAAGCTAGGTGATTTGGAGCTACAATAGGTTTAAATGTTAAAATGCTTAGTTTTAACATTCTCCTTTTTACACATTAAAACGACCTGAAGAAGTTTCTTGTTTTTTGTGAAGTCAAATTTCCAGTTAAAGAAACTCAAAAAAAAGGAAGAAAAAGAAAAAAGGCCTACAGCACCGTGATATGATTCTTCTATTTAAAATCCTATCATTACGGGTCAAATTTGTTGGTTAAATCTGTGTAGCTTTTTCCCTATGTACTGCTTGTTTATTTAATAAGATTCATTTGTTTATTTAGTAATAATTCATAATGCTGATGGATATACAGAATTCCAGGTACTTCATGAGGTATTGCAGATCCCAAGCAAATAGTCTGTGTCTTCGGGAAAACAGCTGGAGGATAGAGGCCATCATGAAGACTTAATGCATAACGGCTTGAGGCTATTGGATGGGTAGAGACAAGATGCTTTCGAAGGTCCCCCAGTGCAGAGCTGAGTACCACTGAAGCCATCATGGAGATGTGATGAAGCCATAGCTTAGTCTTCATCAAACAGCAGTGAGTCAGGCAGAAGACAGTGGTGTAGATGAGGTCAGAGCATTCCAGGCAACAGAAACTCCCTGTTCAGAAGCCTAAAGCAAAATATCCAGGAGCTACCTGTAGCTAAATGACTTTTTAAAGTGATGTCGTTGTATATTCTAATTATCTTCTTCTCATGTGGCCATTGAAGAATCTAATTATCTTCTCTGTGTGGGTAGTTGTGGGAAGGGCTTACAAAATACGTATTCAAGGCAGAACTGTACGTAGGCAAAAACACGTGAAAATAAATATCCCCAGGCTGCAGTGAAAACTATTGAGTCCCCAATGGATTCTCTATCAATTAATTTGAATCTCAAGTGGATTAAAAATAATACTGATCTTGTTTTCATTTCTTTGTTCACTAATTTAAAGCCATATATAGTATTTTGCAGTCAGAAAGCGTATATTTATATGATGAGTACTACTCTAAAGTACTCATCATATAAAGTACTAAAAAGGACACCATGTATAAAAATAATGATGGTGGTGACAAAGTTATTTTGTCAAAAAAAATGGCTAGTGATTACTACTACTATCACTGTGAAACTGATAGTCCTAGCCTGTAACCAGGACATAAGCCACATAGTTGTCATCTCTGGGGAAACTATCTTGTATTAATAAGTAAGTTACTCAACAAGATTTTCTTCATTTTGTGCTTTGCAATTAACACAGAAATAATGTTGAAACCAGGAAGATTTGGTAAACCAGGAAATTTAGCTGCTTTCCACACAGATTCTGGAAGTCACTTTCCATGACACTCATAAAGAAGCATGAAGATGGCTATATACATACAAATCCACAAAAGGCTAATTCTCACATTTCCCACTTACTTTACATATAAGGGGAAATTAATAGGCAGTCCCTATGAACACATACAAAAAATTGTCAAGTAAAGAAAACTGTGAAATAGTATCAACTTCCATGTTGGTTATCTTTAAATTGGCTCATTTTAGTCCTGGAGATTAACTTGGAATGAGAACTTATTGCTAACTAATTGAAGTAGTGTTGAGATAAAGCAGTATTATATTAAAATTAATAAGATGGAAGAAACAAAATCTTTATTTAATTAAGTTTGTCTCCATGAATAATCTAGGTGATAAGTAGGCAGATAAGTTCAGCTATGAATCTGCCTGACATTCTCCCTGTGCTATCTGAACAGTGCTTTGTACGTAAGTCATCCTCTTAATGAAGGTTAATATCTTTGGCACTTAGCAGACTGTGATAATATACATTTTTTTTAAGAGCAACATACATCCTTTTGCAGTTCTTAAACTTTGCCAAGAGCTAGAAGCTGGCTCTAGAATCCATTTTTCTCTGCTGACATTCACGAAGACTCTTCCGTTCTATATGCTTTGCTTTTCGGGACCATCCTTCTGGTCTCTGCACATACAGCAGGCTAGAATGAGGATGCTCAGAGGATACAGGTTCAAAGCTGTCTTCTCTAAGGATACTCTTGTCAAGTATATTGCTCGACCTACTGCTTCTTGCTATGTTGCACAATATAATTAACAGAGTCATTATTTCATTAAGCTTTCTCAATTTTCAGAAAGAAAGTTGAGCACTATGCAGTTATTTTTAATAGTACCAAAACCATGAAAGCACAGTACTTCATAAACTCCCTAAAGTCAGTATTGAGTTGTCATGCTCACTTTTGATTTTAGACTATCCTTCAGTTTGAACAACTTTTTCTGTCTTACCTGAAAACAACAAAATTACTGATTTTGTTTTAAAAAGCAAACGATCAGATCATTCATTTTGAAGATTCCATTTTGCTAGGGCTTTGTGTATGGTGATCAAGATAGCAACTCTGCATGCTGAAACATCGCCAGAAGAGCAATGAAGCTGTAGATGTGCCAACTTGGCAGTCAAAATGTGAAATACTATGTGGCAACAGCAATTACACCAGATCCGACTGTAGCGGGAAGTACAATACCATGCATGATTGCATGTCATGAATTTACCTTACGGAATAGTTCGGAAGGCATTGATGCGGGAACAAATACAGTACTTTGGTGATTGCTCTCCATACAAATGACAGAATAGTAATTTAAACAAGCTCCATCATCTTTAGGTACAGAGTGTTTCTGTTTTGAGTATTACTTGCCTCTGGTATTTAATCTTGTTACTTGAAAATTAATCATTCTTCGTGCAAATACAGACAGAAATACTTTGTCTGGACATGTTAGCAAGGGACAACTTTATGAGCTTTACTCTTCCTAAGTTTTATGGCAACATACATATTCCCAGAGATTATCTTTCCACCCTTCCTTAAAGGCATTCATTGAGCAATCTCCAGAGGGTGTCAGAGACTGATGAGTGTAGATGCTGAATATCAGCTTCAAAACAAAATATGGACTCTGACAGAAGGAATCATCAATGGTATTTGTAGAGAAAACAGACCAATCGTTAGCATACTTTAAGTTTTAAAAAGATTTTTTTTCCATTAAATACAAACATTACCAGGCTACAAGCTGTGAAGGCAACTTGAGACACCCTTTATGATAGTTGCCAAAAACTTATGCATATTGCAGCATCGCCCAAATGCTTCCTATTAGAACAGAGGCAAAACAATGCTAAAATAATCCTTTTCTATTTGTGTGTATGCATACAAGAATAATGTTTAAACTGTTCAAATGGGAAGAAATGTGACGATAATTTCTATTCAAATAATTTTAATTCAAGCAATGAAAAAGAAAGAAAGGAAAGAAAAAAGGACAAAATGAAGGAAGAGAAAAAGGAAGGAAGCTGTATTTTTTGATAAAGAAATACATAGAGTTTTACATTGATCCAGTTCTGCAGATGGTTCCAGATTATTTTACTTCATAGAAGGAAGCAAATCTTCTCTAGACGTGCCTTTAGAACAGACCCTAATTGAGCCCACACAAGTACTTGCATGACATACTGAATGGTCTCGCCTTTCTCTTCACCCTTTACCATGATGTTCCAAGATGTAAAAAAGATGTTCCTCCTAAAATACCAATGGGATCACACTGCTTTGCATTCACACACATAATGTTGTTGCTCTGAGTTGTGGTCATATATGTAAATTCCTTGTTACAACTTCTATTATCATTTATTCAGCTAGCAAACTTTATGCAGCCTCTCAAAGATGACAAGCTTTCCCTCTATTTTTTTTCTCTGAAGCTTTCGACCAGATTTGTTTTGACTTATTTCAAGAAAGCTTCTCTGAAGCAGCGCTTTCACCAGAAGTTTCCTTAGCCTTTGTGCTTTCAACTAGAGAGTACAGATCAGCTTTTGATTCCCAGAGGCAAAGGGAGACATATCAAAGCTTTTGCATCCTCCTTGCTTAGCATCTCTTGGAGATCTGCAAATTTAGATCAGGCTCTTCTCTTCTCCTCAGACTCTATACTTAGGTGTGAACCCTAGAGGGTAGCACTGGAAAGACCAAGAAAATATTTCATTTCTGAGTAGAGGCTGTATTTTAACAGTAAGAATAGTCTTTAAAAAGATATAAACACTACACATTTTATGATTCACCGAAGAATAATCACAGCAAATAAAGAAAAGTTTCCTTTCTATTGTAGTGTAAAGGGTAGTGTTTGTGAAAGTTGATTTTATTATATAAAAAAAGTATCAATTCATTTTCTTTCCAGATACTTCTTTCAAAATGGCAATGGTGTCAGAATTCCTCAAGCAGGCCTATTTTATTGACAATCAAGAACAGGAATATGTTGTAAGTAGTCAAAATATTAGGAAGTAGTTACCATCTTAAGACAGACACCAACATTGATGAATGAATGAATAAATAAATGAATGAATGAAGGCTAATTCATGTCTCTTGCACACATAGCAAGCTACAAAATCATACAAAGGTGGTCCTGGGTCAGCAGTGAGCCCCTACCCTTCCTTCAATCCATCCTCGGACGTTGCTGCCTTGCACAAAGCTATCATGGTTAAAGGTGAGTGTGTTTGCATTGAAGAATCTCCTCCTTAACATTTCATAGACACTACTTGAACAGTTGTTGGGAAACAAAGCTGAGTGATGCAGTCTTACACTGGGGACATAAAAAGATTTAGTCAGCTGCAATGGTTACTAACTATAACATCAGTACTAGAGAGGCCTAGGCAGTAAGATTTCCATTTCAGGACTTCATGTGCTGTGGAGTTAGATCGCTTCCAAAGAGTAAGATGTCCTTCCTTTCATCACTTAGGAAAGTTTGGTCAGTGATGGAGTCTTTGTTGCTATAACAGATGTCTGTACTAACCTGTTCTGGTTTGAATGTATATCTGGAGTGCCAAAGTCCAGAAATTATTGACTTGCTCTTCGTTTTCCATTCAAATGGATGAGATGTCCTCTTATGTTCTCCAGTTTGATCCGGGCTGTAGCATTTGTTCATGTCCAGGCTGATGCAATTGTCTTCCCCGGCTTTGCTATGAATGTGCCTTGAGCACCACCTTGATAATGAATCACTTTCTGTCAGTTGGCGGTGATTGAGAGAATCGATGTTAAATCCTCAGACCTTTTATTTCCAGGTGTGGATGAAGCAACCATCATTGACATTCTTACCAAGAGAACCAATGCTCAGCGCCAGCAGATCAAGGCAGCATACTTACAGGAGACTGGAAAGGTGAGGAGAGTCATGAACTCAGATGATCAGTTTGTTCACATTCATGTTTCAGTGAGCTTCTGAATCACAATTCTCAGTCTTGCTATATTAAATACTGTTAGCCCATTACCCCTGAAGTCAGAGTTACAATATTTGTCTCATTTTTTGCAATAGGATTACTTTGTAGCAAATTTCCTTAGTTCAAACATTGGTCATCTTGCCATAAAAGTTTTCAGTGGTGAAGTTCTATGCTGGAGGCAAGCCATCCATTTAAGCACAATAGGCTTTGAAATTATTATGGAGGAATAAAGAATCTGTTCTTATTGAAATGCATTTTTTGTGTGTCACTGAAACTAAAATGAGCTGCTTTATGAAGAAATCTAAATATTTTATGCAACTCAATATTGGAAGTGAACTTTATATCTCTTGTGGCAACTATAGATAGTTTGTTTTTAATTGGGTGCAATTAAAAAAAATGGAAGGTACAATTTTTTTTTAATTATGCTGTTTGCTAGACCAATGAAAAGCATGGACAGCTTTGTGTTTTGAGCTTTCTGATTCCCTTCCTGTAAGGATCACAGAGAACACAATCCTGTAGGAAGTTAATACTGAATGCAGTGCATTTCATCTAAGCACTCTACATTAAAGGATGGAGAGGACATCCTCAATATCCAACTGGTGTTTAGCATGGACAAAAGGAGCTCTAACGGATGACCCAAAGTGAGATGTCACTAGGAACAGGACTGTTAGGAACTCACTAATCCTTTTGCTTTTCCAGCCCCTGGATGAAACCTTGAGAAAAGCCCTTACAGGCCACCTGGAGGAGGTTGTTTTGGCTATGCTAAAAACTCCAGCTCAGTTTGATGCAGATGAACTCCGTGGTGCCATGAAGGTAACTTATTCTCACTACCTGTCCCCCATGGCTTGTCCCCAGCAGGTTTTGAGATGTTTTATTTGAATGAATGTTTTACTTGAGTATATCTATGTCTATATATCACCAGTGTGCCTGGCGCTCTTGGTTAGAAGAGGGCCTTTGATCCTCTTGCCTTGCAGTTATGGATGGTTGTGAGCCACTATGTGGATGAGAGGAATTGAATCTGGGCCGTCTGTATGAACAAGTGCTTTTAACAGCGGAGTCTTTTGACCAGCAGTCTAAATTACTGTTTTAATAAAAAAACAACTTTCCTAAAAAATTGTACATGACAAATTTGTGTGTTACTGTGGCTAAGCCTTCATTATCTACTAGAAGACTGTCAATCAGTCAGAGTTCAGTGACTGAGAAACTTAATGATTTAATGAGTCAATCAGTAGATACATGAAAACATAAGTATCAGCACTAATGTTTTTCATGCTTTTAAAATGCATAAATCAAACATATGTATTTTTTTAATTCTCATCCCAAATACTGAACATAAACTTACTTTGCTTTAGAAAGATGTTATATGTTTTTTTTTAATATGGACAAAATTTACTAAGTGACAAACTACAACAAACTTTATGTGGACAAAAGTAGTTGATCTCTTGAGGGACAAACTTTAAATGTATTTTCTTTTCTTTAAATTCAGGGACTTGGAACAGATGAAGACACTCTCATTGAGATCTTGGCAACAAGAAATAATGAACAAATAAGAGAGATTAATAGAGTCTACAGAGAAGGTCAGGCCCAGTGTCTGAGTGCCTAAGTTGGACAGAAAATCAGATAGAAATACATTTTTAGAGTCAGATATAGGTGGTGACTATGTATGAGTTAGAAAACCTACACTCTAAAATGGTCCGTACTGCTTAGGGCAATATTCCCAGAAGGCAGGGTAAGGTGCCAGGGAGAAAACACATGCCCCAACCCACCTGCAACTTGCACCTTAACAGAATATGTCTTCCAGAGCCAATTAGCACAAATGGTTAAAAAGAGAATTGAATTCAGAATATTTTTCGACTTAGATAGCTTTCTAAAACACATTACTACTGTTCTGAACTACCAGGTGTCTTTTACTTTGAAAAGACTAAATAATTAGAATAAGAATAAATACTTCTGATCAGAACACTTTCCATTCATCTTTCTAATCCTTTGTTGGGATTTTTAAAAATAGCGTTAATATATATGCTATATATAGTATATGCATACATACTGTAGCTGTCTTCAGACATACCAGAAGAGGGCTTCAGATTCCATTACAGATGGCTGTAATCCACTATGTGGTTGCTGGGAATTGAACCTAGGACCTCTGGAAGAGCAGTCAGTGTTCTTAACCATTGAGCCATCTTTCTAGCCCTTGTGTTGGGATTCTTAATTTTACCATTGAGATTATAAACAATTCAGTTTCTTTTCTCTCTGGTTAGATAGATACTTTGCATGAGACTATGGATGGTTCATCAGACCATGTCAATGATTTGTTCCTCATTGCTGAGGGACTCTGGTTTCTGGTGATTTTCTAGTTCCTCTGAGCTGGTGGCATTTTTTGTTTTGTTAAACTAATATATGGCTATGTAAAGAATCTTTCTATCTGATTCTCTTACCGAATACTCATGGGTCAACAATATCGCACATTGTTCTCAATTTAGAACAAGTCAAAGTAGGAAATTTTCAACCACATTTTCTGCAGTTCTTATTCCAATACTGATGCTTTCCTTAGAACTCTTTGTCATGAATAATTCAAGAGACGTAATTATGAATGTGTCTGATGAAACATACTTTAAAGATGGTAGGCATTCACATTTCCCTATGATCCTGAAGACTTAAGGTGCTGTATCTATTTCATTATAAATTCAGTTAATTTTTCATTAAAGCAGTACATTTGATAACTAAATGGATGTGTATAGAAATGAGTTTTAAATAACTTCACATATACATAAATAATTGCCATTGAATATATAATACACATATCAAATATCAATAAATAGCCAATGTTCAAACAAGTACTGCCATTTTTTCCTTTTAAATGCTATTCTATTTTTTCTAGCAAATAAATTGTGAGATACTATGTTTCAAAATGATTTGGTAATGTGTGTTTGGCAATTCATTATTGTTACAAACTGTTACTATGAGTTTTCATACACAGCATTGCTCAGTTTTCTTTTATTGATCTATAGGCAAGTGTTTTATAGTCAACATGTCAGCTGCTCTCATTTTTTCCATTCTTGTAAGACACATGCAACATGAGTTACTTGTCATATGAACAGAGTTACCAGAAATATGTAACACGAGTCATTCAACCTTGTAACTGATAACCTGGGACAAATGTAAGATATTAGTTTGTTATTTGCATCATTATTTTTTTAATAATTCAATACAAAAGTTATTTTTCTTGTCTCAAAGAGCTGAAAAGAGATCTGGCCAAAGACATCACTTCAGATACATCTGGTGACTTTCGGAAAACCTTGCTTGCTCTTGCCAAGGTATAATTTAAATGCTCTGGAAATGTGTTTGCTATTATACTGAATAAAATCTTAGAGTGTGATAATTTTCTAGGAATTAGAAACTGTCTCTCTTAAAATTAATACTACTTAATTGATGAACCATACTTTCATGTATTTGAGGGAACAGTGTGATATTTTGATATATAGGATGTAAATTAATGGCATAAAATAATGTCTTTGTATTCTAACTTCCTACCATTTTTTTAATTGAGACATTTAAAGTTTATCTTCTGGTCACTTAAAGATATCAAGTATGATATGGATTATATTTCCCTTACTGTATAGTAATGCCACAGTGTGCTCCTGATTATTAGAGGCTGTGCCCTTTCATCAGCATCTTCCAGACCTGTGTTTCCTACTCTACTATCTCTGCTCATCACCAATGTACTGTATGCTTCTGTGGGTTCAGGTGTTTTAGGAAGTACACCTAAGTGAGCTCATACAAGTTTGCTCTGTTCTGTCTTGCTTGTGTTCCTCAGTGCAACATTGCTGGAGAGGATAGACACTATTTTTGACTCTTTTTCCTCAAAGGTTATTGTCTGATTTTTAAGAGAACTAAGCATATCTTGTGTTTACAGAAAATCTTACAATATATTGATTTTTTTTTCAGGGTGACCGTTGTCAGGATATGAGTGTGAATCAAGATTTGGCTGATACAGATGCCAGGGTAAGCAAGGATATTCCTACCTTTTTACTCTCTATATGTGGAAACAGATATCCAGTCCTCTGAGAAGCCAATAGTTCCTTAATGTTCATTTAATTAGATGCAAATTCTTGTAGCCCAGAAATAGAAAATATAGGGGTTTTTTTTGTTTCCAATAGATCTTATTATTTAGAAAGTCAATGACAATTTAAATAACAATTTGTTTGTTTTTCCCAATAAATGTTGGGTTGAAAACACTTCAAGTTTTAACTTTATAGTGTAAGAACATAACTATATGAAAGCACAACCTCTTGGTAGGTAGCATAAGTTGCTGTCCATTTGAAATCCTCTTTCCTCCATCTCTCAGTTGCTGGAACTAGAAGCAATCATCATTATGCTCAGCTAGGAAAGGAAATTATTGCTGAGCAAAGTGAAATCTAGAAACACATTGAACATTTTGTTTTAATAGAAATTGTGCAAACATATCAAAAATAATGATGCATGATTGCCCATAATAACAATTACTCTTACTTATATTTGTGAATATCTTCTAATTTCCAGACTATTAGGACTCATATATATATATATATATATTTACGTAGACTACATGATTAGTATGGCTCAGGATTGTGATAGAAATTAATATTTTAGACTTTGTAAAACATACTTGTAAAAAAATGACAGGTATCATAATTTTCATTTGCAAAGGAGAATAATTGTATTTAAATTACTTCCTAAGACTATATATAGCTTTCAAATTTCAGAGTTGAAATTTGAGTACAAAAATCAATCTATATGAAATAACCTTCTGTAGCAAATAAATGTGTGAATATAGAGGTGAAATGCAAGACCTAGGCAGAGGTTGAATTTTTGATTTATTGATACTACTTGCTAATAATTTCTTAGAGCGATAAAGAATAGAAGAAATGAATCCATTTTAAGAATTCCTTGAGGTGTCTTATATGCAGAATAATTTTAAAGTAATTAATTAAGCAAAGAGATATCATGAAAACATATCCTCAGTTTTTTCATGTTAACAAAATGCCTTGAGAAATACTGTTGACTTTATTGTCTTGTCCTCATTTTCAAGAAAGGCCTACTCTGATTTTATCGAATACAGAGTATAATTGCCTATATTACTTTGGTTTAATGTAACATTTTTGTGTGTCATTCAGCGCATGGTCACATGGTTACTTATCCATTTCTTGACAGGCTTTGTATGAAGCTGGAGAAAGGAGAAAGGGGACAGACGTGAACGTGTTCAGTACAATTCTGACCACTAGGAGCTTTGCTCATCTTCGCAAAGGTAACAATAAATTAGTTTCTCTGGACTGTGTTTGGAGAAGGTCACAGGTTACTTATGGAGGACAAGTGAGCAGAAGAAAAGAACGAGGTCTTTCCCTCTCAAATGGTTTTAGTGATGCTGCTCATTTATTGCTGTATACCTGTTGGTCAGCTTTGATCTGCCACTATTCACACCACTGAGAACAGACTTTCTCACTTTGGAGTAGAGAATATAACTTATTTTTCACTGTTTCTATTCTTCCGAAGTTTTGGAGTAGTTATGACAAGATATATAAATAACGCATAAAAAATGAGACAAAAAAATGAAGAAGATAAAAGAAAGACACCCTGAGGGTCTAAATGAAGGAAAGAATGTGTAGTTGCTCTAGAAACAAGAAAGAACAAAAGAAAATCTCCAAATTCCCAATGATTCAGAACTGAGATGTACTCTCTGAAATTTTGGGAAGGCAGAGTGTAAGAGTTGCAATGCAAAGTTCATTATTGTATACCAACACATGAGTTCAGTCCCCAAGGAGCCTCTGAGTCAGTTACCTTAATGTGGCTAAAGTTTACTAGTAGACAGGATGCTTTGCACAAATCTTAACTTCAGTTTCCCATTCAGTGTTTCAGAATTACAGAAAGTACAGTCAACATGACATGAACAAAGCTTTGGATCTGGAGCTAAAGGGCGATATTGAGAAGTGCCTCACAACCATCGGTGCGTAGAAGTAGAAGTAGCACAGGCGAAGCTTCAGGCCTGATCCTGTATGCTTGCATTTCACTGCTGAGCCATAAAAAATAATATAAGAAAAAATCCTGAGGAGATGATACATCTCTGCATCTGTGTTCACACTCAGGCAATATGTAAGACTGATGATGAAATAATAAAATGGGAAGGCTTTTCTTTCTTTTCTTTTTTTCTTTTCTTCTCTCCCTCCCTCCCTTCCTTCCTTTCTTCCTTCCTTTTTTCTTTCTTTCTTTCTTTCTTTCTTTCTTTCTTTCTTTCTTTCTTTCTTTCTTTCTTTCTTTCTTTCTTTCTTTCTTTCTTTCTTTTTTCTTTTTTTGAGGCAGGGATTCTCTGTGTAACAGTCCTAGCTGTTCTGTACCTCACTCTGTAAACTAGGCTGGCCTTTAATTCACAAAAGATCCTTCTGCCTTTGCCTCCCAAGTGCCTGGATTAAAGGTGTACTCCAACATGCCTGGCTTAAGAAAGCCTTTTTAATGAAACAGATGCTCTTTAAGATATGGATATGCAGAATACATTTTTGAACCTCTGTTTATAAGGCAATGCACCAAGCAGGATGTACCTCCTGAGTCACTATGGGTGGTCACCAAGAGAAACACATTGAATTTATGGTGTAACCACGTGTATAGTCTTGAGCAAATCCTGGACAAGCTAATTTAGTACCTATGGGTTAATTTCTAAAAATCTGAATCTTTTATATGTCTCTCAGAGACATGCACTGCTTATGTGGACCATAGTTGTGAATTTCTAAGAAGCTAAGAAACCTGACCTTTATACTGGTTTCTCTACCCATAGAGAGGAGAGTATATTCAGGGTAGAATCACTACTGAGTATTGACTAGAAAAAGGATGCTGAAAACCACCTTGTGGAAAGTGACTCTGTCTTCTTATAAACTAACCATCCTACATTGGGTAGAGGGACAGAACTATTTTACAAAATTGTTTTCTATTTTTTAAATATGTATGTTCATTTTGTAATGAATATTTCAACTGAATTTGAATCTCTTCCAGTGAAGTGTGCCACCAGCACCCCAGCTTTCTTTGCTGAGAAACTGTATGAAGCCATGAAGGTACTGTTCTACTTATAGGCTTTATTTAGAGGAGAAATTATCTGCAGATAGAAGAGCACAGAGCTTTTTGCTTGAAAAATTGCATTGCATATATTTCCTTTAAAGAAAAGTACTTCTTTATTCAATTTGAAGGGAAACATGCTTCTGCATCAGAATATACTTGTTGGATTTGGTGCACTTTTAGAAACGGTATATGTAAATATGGTTTTGAGGTGAACTAGCAAGAAGTTTACAGGTGATTTATAATTTACTTAAAACCCATATCACCAAGAGAAGAATGGTACAACCCCCCCCTTTACAAGTGATTTTAATAACCTACTTCAACCAAGGTTGTGAGCTTTACAGTCTTCTGCTTTTTGGCTTTCTTTCCACTTTCTTGCTAACTATGCTGCCTTTCATGACATAGACTGATAGTGATATTTTAAATTATCAGTCCATGGTTAGAAAAGTAGAAGATGATATTGGGATGCATTTGAGATACTTGAACTATTTCATCAAGAAAGGAGATTGCTGTAGAGGAGATTGCCCCAGTACTTGCATTTTGTGATGTAAAGGTGAGTTATGACATGATCTGCCCTCTGTAACCCATGGATATCTAGGCCTTGAGAGAGGGAGACAGTGATGGAAAGAGCTAACAATATGAATAATTGAGGAGCTCTGTAAAATGATATGCATGTTTCTCATTTTTATCAATCCAGGCAGGCACAGTATATACTTGGATAGCAATTAATTCTCCTCCCTTCCTCTTGCCAACTGTTTGTTGTTGTTGTTTTGATTAGCTTGACAGTCTAAATGGGTATAGAATTATAAAGGACATTGTATGCCCTTATAAGAACTCTGCAGTTAAAAACAATGAATTCACGACATTCTTAGGCAAATGGTCAGAACTGGAAAATATCATCCTTAGTGAGGTAACCCAGTCACAAAAGAACACATATGGTATGCAGTCACTGATAAGGGGATATTAACCCAGAATCTCAGAATACCCTAGACACAATTCGCATATCAATAGATTTCCAAGAAGATGGAAGGAGAGACCCCTGGTCCTGGAAAGACTGGATGTAGGGGAACGCCAGGACAGAAAAGCAAGAGAGGGTTGAATGGGGAACAGGGGGAGGGTAGGGGGCTTATGGGACTTTTGGGAAGGGAGGAAACGGGAAAGGGGAAATCATTTGGAATGTAAATAAAAAATATAGAAAATTAAAAAAAAGAAAGTTGCTTCATTCTAAGAAAAATGGGAGGCAACTGAGATTTTAAAATAGGTTAGATTTATGACTTCAGGGAACAAAACATTTTGCTATTATTCAATAGTTGAGATACAGCAAAGAGTGGATGGCGGAAAACCAATTAAAAATCTGCAGAAACCCATTACACCTTCTGCTAATACAATTTCTGGTGTCTTCTGTCTTCTTTTATTCTTTCATTACCACTGCGCTCTTGCTCTCTCTCTCTCTCTCTCTCTCTCTCTCTCTCTCTCTCTGTGTGTGTATGTGTATGTATGTGTGTGAGTATGTTTGTTTGTCTGTGTATGTGTGTGTGGCATGAGTGTGTGGTGTATTATAAAGACACATACACTGAGGGAGGGGAAGAGGTAGAGAGAAGGAGAAGAGAATAGCATATAGTGGTGATTTAACTTCTCTCAAAAACCCAGTGCCTTCATTGAGAGGTTTCCTACATGTCATGAAACCATGATCTGTCTGCACAGGGCGCTGGAACTCGCCATAAAGCATTGATCAGGATTATGGTCTCCCGTTCGGAAATCGACATGAATGAAATCAAAGTATTTTATCAGAAGAAGTACGGAATCTCTCTTTGTCAAGCCATCCTGGTATGTTGTGTTTTCTAGCATGCCACCTCATAAAAGTTCTTTATGTCACATTTTCCAAGAGTAGAGTTGATGTGATTTGCTACAGCTATACACTACACATATAAAAATAGCTCAGCTTCTTGGTATGAATGATCCATAAATAAATTAAACTTCACATAATTAAATCTAGATTACCAAAAACTAACCATATAGAAACGAACCGTATAGAAATGTCTAGTCTTTTGTACATAAATAATTCTGGAATATTTCAGAGTTCCTGGTAGTATTGATATGTGTCATGATTTATTTTGTAGTTAAAATTGAAGGATTGAAAGTTTAGTACTAAAATGAATTTTCAGTGTTTTATTTGTACTTCGTATTTTTTGCATAAAATGTTCAAAATATGTGTTCAAGTCATGGATTACTGTGTTAGAAAATAACATTACAAAAAGTCAAGGAGGCTGATCCTACAGAAAGATAATCATTTATATTCACATTATTTGTATTTGATAATTAAAATAAATGAAGTTCAAATGAGAAAATTATAGGCCCATAGATTTTACTCCTTTTCTTGAGTGATTCAGATATTTTCTTATATGAGGTATCCAATTATATAATACTTAAATTAATTCTATTATATATACTTGTTCTATATATATATATATAATATATACTATACTATATTATTATTATATTATATAATATAATGAACAAGTTATTTCTAAGTATATATATATATATATATATATATATATATATATATATATATATATAACTTGTTCTAATATACAACAATTAGTTCAGAGTAGATTTTGTTCTGATTCTCCTCTGGGGAACATTTAATCTAATTTTTAAAACACTGTAATGTATGACTTGCTTTGTAACTGGCTCTATAAACACCATGATACTTCTACAATTAAAATATCTTGTATTCATCATGAATTTGCAACATGTCAAATTTATTCTCTTTTTGCACCTACAGGATGAAACCAAAGGAGACTATGAAAAAATCCTGGTGGCTCTGTGTGGTGGAAACTAGATATCCCAACTACTCTGCAAGATTCTGAGGAGAACATCTCTTCGCTGTTGTGTTCCTTCTGTCGCATGGGCTTAAGTAGGAAAGTTGCTTTAGCAGATAAGTCTAATTACCTGCTTTGAATAATATAGCCTATAAATACATTTTACATCATTCCTCTGTACAATAGAGAAATACTTGTTTTGTTAATTATGTTTATCCCAAATTATAAATCCCTGTAAGCAAGTCACTTTGGTATCATTCCTGAGAAAGAAGTTTACATAGACTAAAATAAAACAATTTTATAAGACAATTGGTGTGTCATTGTCTCTCCTTTTATGATTTTTTTTTAATTCGTGTAATCTAATGGCTTAGTTTAACAAAGAAGAGAAGCCAGTTTTCCCTATTTGAAGATAATTTTGTGACTTTGTGAAATCACCATAGTTCTACCAGAAAGCTTCATTAAATAGGCAATTTCACCAAATCAGCAGGACTCATAATCCATTAACAAAAATGGCCTTTCTGAATATCAATATTAAGCATGCTGAGAAAGACATGTGGAAGCAGTCTAATTCACAATAACATCTAAAAACCAATCTAGGAGTGAACCTAACAAGGAAGTGTTGAGGTTTGTTCTGCTGCTATGTATAGTAATGCTAAATACTGGCGCCCAAGGTCTGGTTGCCTCCAGGGATGAGGAGAGCCTCACCAACACCAAAGGATGCTGTGCAACCTTGCTCTCTGATTTAAATTTATTGGTTGAATAAAGATGCCAACAGCTGGGCAAAAGAGAGACAGGGGCGGGGCTTCGGTTCTGAGGCAGAGTCTACCAGGGAGGAGAGGAGAGAGAAGAAAGAAGATGACATATTGTAGTTGGATCATGGATAAACCTGACCACAAGGGCCGGGCAGTTGGAGTAGGAGCAGCCTAGACAGAACATGACAAGTTATATCTTAAAGTTATTGACAGGGAAGTAGATGAAATAGCATAGAGGGTCGATATTTGCCCAGCTCTAGTGCTTTAAGGCTTAACATAAATCTAAAGGTTTTGTGTCTTTTATTTGGGAACTAAATAATCTATGGTAGGGTAGAAATCCCCAAATAATATTTACCACAAGAAGGGAGCTAAAAGACACCTATATGCAAAATTTTTATTCAGAAGAAAGAGATTGAAGAAGACACTACAAAGAGGAATATCCTTTCATAGTCATGGATTAATATTGTGAAAATAATCATCCTACCAAAAACAATTTATGAAATGATGCAAACCCAGTCAAAATCTCTATCCTATTCTCTGTAATAGAAACACACACACACACACACACACACACACACACACACACACACATACACACACACACACACACACACCCCAAATAAAACAAAACAAAACAAAAATCCCACCACCAACAAAGATCTCCTAAAATACATATACAAGCACCTAAGACTCCAGATAGCCAAAATTCTCCTAGGCAATAAGAAGTAACCTGGAAGAATTTCTATACCAGATTTCAAGGTAGTTACAGAGCCGTGGTAGTTAAAGCATCCCTGGACAGGCCTAAAAACAAACACATGGATTGATGATACTGTTGCATGTCATTTTAAAAACACGCTTCTGCCTTTCCCAGAAGCTGTGATCCTGGAGCTGCTGCCCGTGCTCTGGCCCTTCCCGGTTTCTAGTACCCTTTTGCCCCTCTCAAGTTAGCTTCGCCAAGCCTCTGTCACTAACCTGACTTCTCTTTCCTACCCAATTTTGCTCCTTGGAGGGGTTCGGTTATCAGCCCCACCTGAGACATTTTAATCCATGAACAGAAAATACACACTGAGCTTTGTTACTTTGTAACTTTATTACTTTGTAACCTAGTACAATTGCTGGGCTCAAATCTTCTGCCCTAAATGTATCAGCTAGCCTGTATCAGCTAGCCTCTGCTGACAGCCTTTACTACCCACCAGTGACGGAGGCTGCTGGTTCTAGCTTCCCCATGATGTGATCTTGCACAATTATTTCTTGCTTCTACTTCCAAAGCCCTTTTCTTTCCCTCCATCTCCTTATCCTCCTGGACCCGGAACCCCAACCTGTTCCTTCCACCCAGCAATAGGCTCTTGGACTCCATCTTTGACCAAATCAAGAACCAATTAGGGAACCAGACCTTACTGTCAGCACCTCCCCCTATATGATACAATACACAACATCTAATTACTAAGACTACAAAATTTAAGAATATTTGAGAAAGGTGCCAAAACTGTAGGAAGGACAGAGTCCTTAACAAATGGTGCTAGCACAACTGGTTATTCAAATGTAAATAAATGAAATTAGAGCTGCATTTATCTCACTGAAGAAAAGTGAACTGCACATGGATCAAAGAACTTAATGTGAAACCTGAAGCAAACATTGAGACTGCTAGAGGAAAATACAGAAACTGTCTTATAAGATATGGGTGCAGAAATGACTCTCTCAGCACTTCATTTGCTAAGGAGTGAAGGGCCAATCATTGATAAGTGGGACCTCATAAATCTAAGAAGCTTCTGTATGCAAATGAAACCATCAAGTGAAAAGGAAGATCATTGGATGGGAGGGAATTTTTGCCAGATGTACATCTGGCAGAGGATTAACATCTAGAATATAAAAAGAACTCAAAAGGCACAGAATTTAGAGAGCAAATGATCCAATTAAAAACAGAAAGCAGGTCTGAATGGAGAGTTTAAAGGAAGAAATAAAAATGACTATAGAATGTTTTTAAGATGTTTGATAAGATTAGCTGCTAGGGGAAAGACAAATTCAGACGACTTTGAATGTATACGATGTCTGTTCATGACATCTAAACTTTATAAAACTTTCCTCACTGTAGTAGCATATTTTGCTCTAATTATTGGCATTTTAACAGTGCTATTATAAAAAGATATAGTTTATCTTCATAAAACAACTAAATATTCCTTTTAAAAAGAAAAAAAACTAATGAAAATAAAAACAACACTGACATTTAATCTGACTTGAATAATAATGGCCAAAGTAATATAGCATAAAAATGATAGCACATGCTGGTATGGATGCACAGAAAAAGAGGCCATAATTCATTGTTGGTAAAACTGAAATCAGTTCAACCCCTATGGAAATCAGTGTGGAGAATTCTCAGAAAGCTAAAAGGAGACCCATTATATAACTCAGGCATTGTGCTCATTGCTGTATTTTAAAGGACAAGATATCCTACTACAGATACTTGCTCTACTGTGTTCATTACTTCTCAATAGGTAGAAAATGAAACAACCTAAACATCCTTGAACAGACAGATGGATAAGGAAAATGTGGTACATAAACCCAATGACATTGTTTTAACATGACCTGGCGGTTTGAATGAGGAAGCCCACCACAGATTCATATGCCTGAACACTTGGTCCCTAGTTGGTGGAATTATTTAGAAAGAATTATAGGTGTGGTCTTGTTGGAGGAAGTGCGTCTCTGTGGTAGATTCTGTTATCTGGCATATGTAACCTATTAGCCAATCCCATTGTTATTCCAAAAGTCCCATTTCTAGTATTTTCTGGAACCCTATCTCAGCCAAAATGACAAACACACAGTCTTTGTCGGAGGACTTGCTGATGCCAATTAACTTCAAACCCATGCCCTCATTTATTTTCTCTACTTCCATAAGCAAACACTCACTGTCATCCATTTTACATCTATTTCTCACTGCCTATCTTAGCACACATTCTCTAGTGCAATGACCACAATCACAATGTATTACAATTGATGACTAGAATCTAGGTCAAATCAATGATATATTTTGGACTTAAATTAGCATCTCTGTTTTTATTGGATTGTTTAGGTATTCCATAATCCTAACACCAGAGGTGCATGTCACTTTCCCATTCAATATTGCTTTCCATTAGATACAATGACACAGGCAAATAAAATGTTAATTGAATTACGAATATAAATCTGATCATCACTATCATTAGTTCGCTCTCTCTCCCTCCCCCCTCCCTCCCCCACTTCACACACACATGCACACACACACACACACACACACACACACACACACACACACACACACACACAAATACACACACCCAAGGGGAGAATTTTCTGATAGAATTCTTGTGGGAGACAAGTTACCATAGTCTGGTTTCCCACACTCCTGATTCTATTTCATTTTGGGGCAGTTTGTTCTTGGAGTTGTGTGTATTTTACCTGCATTAATGTTGTGCAATCTCTACACTTGCCATGCACCTGCCTACATCTGGGGCTTTTGACTTCTTTGGTCTAAGTATTGTTGCATTTCATCATTTTAAATGTACATAAACTTTATAAAAATACTTGCAAATAAGTAAAACCAAAACACACTGACATTAACTAGATTCAGTCTATACAACTTAATGAATTTGTGTATAGTTAGAATTGCCATTCAAGGTTAAAGCTATGAAATGTTACATTAAATTTTACTCTTTTAGTACTGAATATATTATATGCACTTATCCTCCACCAAAACTAAAACACCCTTTACAGAATTAGAACTAGAAAACCAATAGCTTTACATTATTATAATTTGTGTCAGTGTATACATTGGTATGAGAGTTGGTGTCAAAATTAGGATCTTATGTTTGATTTATAGGCATAACATCTCATAGGTCAGAGGTACATGAAAAGTACCTGAAGATTAGTTACGGTGTATTACTCTATATCCATCACAGAATATTGTCAGCCAAGAAGAAGGAGGAAAAAAGAGATCTTGAACACTAAGTGTTTAGAGGTCAGGTAAGGGGTGTAGTTGAGAAGCAACTTTTTCCTACAAATTGAAGCATTATCTCTGGGAAGGAGGAAAGAGGGATGCTCATAAGATCAAAACAGTAAACAAAACTATGAAATAAACCAAATTTACAAGTTTTAGAGGTGCTCAAGACTTACAAGAATCACAAGGTCCCTACTAAAGGATATAAAAACTGAAAAATTGCTAAGCAGACGATACAGTCTGGCTACTCAAGTTTCCCGATGAGGGAACTCCAGAAGTGCAGCTGTTAAGAGTGTTCACATACGCTGTAGTGCTTTCTCCATAATATGGCCCCTGCTTGAGTCACTCACGCCCTTGTAAGTGACCCCTGAAATTTTACTGTTTGAGTAAGCTAGGCTTGGGTGCAATCCCTCCTTGGTGGTCCTCAGTGTCCCATCTGGGGTAAATAGACATTTGGTTACATCTCCTCAAGAAAAGTCACACAGTGGTGGTACTGGCACTGTATTCCTGTTAAATCTCTACTCCTGGTTAGTTATTGCTTTAGTTATTTTTCTATTGTTGTGAGGAGATACCATAACCAAGGCCTCTTATAAAAGAAAGAATTTAGTTGGGGGCTTCCTTACAATTTCAGAAATGGAGCCCATGATCATCATGGTAGAGAGTGTTTCTGAGAGCTTACATAGGATCCATAAGCAGGAGGCAGAGAGAGTGAGACTGGGTCTGGAGTGAGCTTCAGAAATGGCAAAGCCTATTATTCCCAGTGGCACATCTCCTCCAACAAGGTCAAATCTCCTCCAACAAGGCCACAACTCCCAATCCTTTCCATAGCAGCCCCAATAACTAGGAACCAAGTATTCAAATATATAAGCCTATAGGAGGAGGGAATTCTCATTTGAACCACCTCAGCTACACATAAGCAGCAACTACCTTTCTAAGCTATAGTGTCCATTCATAAAACCGTGTTTTGTGACTCTCTAGGATTCTATAAAAGTTACATTTAACGGTGCCAAAGTGACTGACTCTTAATAAGAAATTGAAAAAAAAAACACCTTGTTAAACCAACTAAGAGAAATTGAAAATTGAAGAAAGACATGGTTATGAAATAATCAAATAAAATGTAATAATAGGTCAACCAGTATAATTGGTCAGTTCTTATGTATCTACTTGTTGGTGCAGATACCACAGATCCTGAGATGCTTGAACTTGGTTCCAGAGTGAATTGACTAGGAAATGCTGGATTTTTCAAGAAGGAAAATTTATCCTGTTCTGTGTGCACGCTACAGTCTGGACCAGACAAACAAAAGTAGGAATAGTGAAGGAAAACTTCTAATGCAGCCAGTCACTCAGGAATGTAGATTTGGGTTGTTGACTCAGTAGCCAAAGGAACCACTTTTCCAAATCTTTTGATTGGTCCTGGCATGAAAATAAAGTGTCTTCTTGCATTTACCATCCTATCTACAGATCTGAAAACCAGTCCTAACCACAATCTTCACAGACGGAATCCACTTAGTCTGGATGCTTGTTTCACAATGCAATCCTTCTCATTGATGAAGTCCTACCTCAGTCTCTCACGGTCTGTGTGTGAGTGTGGAATGAGGACAGTGGTGATTGTAAATAAAATAAATAAATAAGATTATCAGGGCCTATAATCTAGAAAACCCTCAATAAGTATTAGAGCATATGCTGCCACTGTCTGGGGCTGTGTCGCCTTTCTAAGCAATAGATATCCTTTAGTATGATCCTGGGTGACACGGCTTACAATATGAGAAACCTCACCCCATTTTCCATTACTATGAAGACAAACGTGATGCGAGTTTTCCTATTTAGTAATATGTTATGGGTTATATGATCTATGTTCTTACTTCTGTAGGTTGTCAAATCCAAAAGTTCTAGTTCTTAAGCAGTGGAATAGTTATACATTATTTATTTTTCGGAAAATATAGACTACAAATAAAAACAATGTAAGAGCAGAAAGAATATGAAAAAGAACAGAAGAAAGTGGAAATATTATATATGATATAAAAAGCATAACAAATTGCGTGAATGTATTTATATAACAATAATTGCTGGGGTACCATTACTGTCAATTACGCTGAATCCAGAGAATCCAGAAATGTCACTAGATATGGGACTAGGGAGGGGAATGTAAGGGGAATGTCCAGACATGCCAACACGACAAATAATGATCCAACATTATTTGTTTGTGAGCGGACAGAGGAATTTGTAAGGCATGGGTGTGGAGATGAGCAGGGGTTCACCTGGTGGAAGAAGGAAGAGATTACACAGAGGAAGTCTGGTGCCTAGCATCGGAGTGTCAGCCACACAACCCAAAACCACTTTATCAACTGGAATGAACATGTGAATTCCTTCTCTCCAGCCTCATGACTTACATATCGGCTTATTTTCTTGTTATATTAAGTATAATATTTGTTTCTTATTTGTGTGACAAAAATTCCATACGAATCTCATAGACTTTGGCATAAACATGTAGTTTTTATGCAATTAGCAGTGATTTCAGTTTAATTAATTGTGTAATTGAATAATAGATACGAGAGAGAGAGAGAGAGAGAGAGAGAGAGAGAGAGAGAGACCTATTTGAGGCCCCAAGGAGAAGTCTACATAAACTCAGGCATAACCCCAGGCTGAGTCATTAACCAAACTGTTCATCTGCAGAAAGACTGTTTAGAGCAGTGTCATGGAAATACGATTTTATACTCTTTTCTCTGCCTGGAAACAATGATTATAGCAGCATGTTCGTGGAGATCGTGTGACCACTGGAACATTTGTGTTGGCAGAATACAAGCCCGCTAATTGATTTCAAATGCTTCAACTCTTATATTTTCAAATGCCATTACACCATGGATGGGGTATGTTTACCATCTACACATGTTTCTTTTGCGTGCCTGAATTTGGACTCTACTTTACTCTTTCTAAATCTATTAAAAGTTGAGGAAATCATCAAAGAAGTGTGCACAAACCTTATCTACATATTCAGAGAAAAGCTATATCTCATGCTTGGTTTTAAATGAAAATGAAGAAAAAAAAGAACACAACAGAGGAGGAAGCTGAAAGAAAAGATGAGGTACAGTAGAAGGGAGAGAGAGAGAGACAGAGACAGAGACAGAGACAGAGACAGAGACAGAGAGAGGAAGGGAGGAGGTAACATTCTGTCTTATTTATACTGGGATAATACAGTGAAGTTGTGGAATAATTTGAAATGTCAGAGAAAGCATAGTTTGGCACATGTGATGGCTAATTTTGCCAAGTTGACACAAACTGTAGTAATCTTTGAAGAAGGAATCTTAGAAATCTCAGCTAAAGAATTGGCCAGATCAGATTGACTTTTGACCAAATCTTTGAATTATCATGGGAGAGCTCAGCTCACCACAGGCCATACCATCTCTAGGCAAGTGGTTCTGGAATATATGAGAAAGCTAGCTGAGTAGGAACTGCCCACTTCAAATGATTCAGTCTAGAAACCCTTTACACCTATGCCCAGCTGCTCATGTCTAGTTGATTATAGATGTAGCCAAGTTGCCCATTGTTTCCTCTTTCTCTATTGTGATTTAATGGATTCAGTGGAATGTGGTATTTCCCAGACCATTATGTATGGTCTATACTTTATATGTATCTATTGGTTCTTTTCTATCTTCACTGAAAGATTTAAGAATTTTCCAAATTTGAAAAATGGCAAAATTAGTAGTGTCTAGCCTAGTACGGGTCCACTGCATTGGATACCACAGTAAGCTAAGAATGTTACTAAGTGAGTGAAGAGATGGCTCTGATGTTAAGAGCACATGACGCCCTCAAAGAAGACCTGGGTTTCATTTCTATCACTTATATGGAAGCCCACAACAATCTGTAACTCCCATTCCAGTGACTCTATCGCCCTCTTCTGACCTCCACAGGAACTACATACGCATGTTGTAGGTAGGTAACTTCTTGCAGACAACACATTCTCACACATAAAATAAAAATAAATACAATTTTAAGCAATAAGTACATCACCGACTGATATTTAACTGTACAAGGCATTAAAAACAGATTGAGAGCAGTTCGTTAAACTGTCTGAATTCCACAATTCTTTTCCATTGGTAAACATGTTCACCCAAGTGCTACAGGACTTCAGAGTTCTGGTCAAAGTATGTGGAATTACCCAGCGTGCAGGGACAGTAGCTAAAATTCACTAGGTTATCACATACATTTGAGAGCAACACTTATTATTTATCAGAATAAAATGCTGATGTAACGTGAGCAACTGGGTCATAATTGAAAATATCAAAATTTAATACTAAATATATTTCTTTGCAGAGCTTCTATTAGAATCACAGCATAACATCTTAGTATTGTTTATTTTTATACACATGTTACAGAAAAATGAATAAAAGTGCTACAAAGAAAAAGGCTAAGATACAAAGTGAAGAAATTTCACCACTTTTGGACATTAGGGAACTTATGCTAACAAGAAAGGCCAGGATTAAACTGTGGTGTCTTAGGGATGATCCTCTCTCAGTACAAAATACTTATAAGTTTTTTTCATAGGGGGTTTATGGGAACACAAATGTCACATGAACATGAGGATTAAGTTTGGCACCTTAGTAACTTGGAATCAAGTTTTCCATTATTTTTCCAGCTAATTCACCTTAAAACTAGTACTAGGAGAGCACATATATTTAGATATGTCTCTAGATACTATGGCAGTGTGCTATTTATATTGGTTTCAGATGGGCACATTTATGAATGTGTTTTAAAATGATTACTTCTGTTTGAAGACTTGCCTTCTGTGTTCATCCTTTTTTAAATCTTTACTGCCATCTAGTGGTGATACTGTAGAATTTCCTCTAGTGTAAAGACAATAAAACACAATAGAACTAGAAAAACTGTTCTATATCTCTCTAGGGTTTACAATATAGTCCAAGACAAATTTTAAAAGCATTTATGGAAAGTACAAGATCATTATAGAAAGAATATGATAGAAAACATCAACAGTGGAGAAAAAGTATTTACTAAAATTGAAATAGATATTTGTTATTGTTCTATGCTATGTATGGATGATGTGTGTATGAGTGTGTATCAGAGGTCGTGGGGATCAGAGAATGACTTCTGAAAATGAGCTCTCTTCTTTCACTGCATGGATTGAGGTTTGGGCTCAGATTGCGAAGCTTGCACAGCAGATCCTTTTACTTACTGCACTGTTTCATCAACTCTAAATTATACATTTAAAAATGCACTGTTGAAATAGGAAATAATGGTTTCTATATATGTGTTATTTTTATTTGAAATAAATTATTAATAAACTCGTATCTACAACTTTCCCTATTTAAAGCCTACAATGTATGATGCTCAAAAGTTAAAAACCACATTAGGCATTCTTCTCCCCTTCTTCCTCACAACTCTTGCAAGACCGGAGTTCTTGTTCCTTTCCTTTCCACCATTCATGCTCTTTCCATGATAATCTGTTGATACAATGTTGAACAAGTCTCAGTGATCTCATCATCAAAGTATAACCACTTCCAAGTCCATGATGCTCCTCCATGTCCCAAGATTCTGGTCTGATTCTCTATTGGTTCTCTGTCCTTTCTTCTCTCTATTGGGTTCTCTGATTGGGAAGTGTATTTAAAAGATATTGAAAAGAATAGGTCTGTGAGAGAAGGGCACGCATGGCCACTGCTTATGTTGATCATCACAGCAGTAACCAAGAGAAAGGAAGAACAGCAACCATGCCAACCAGTGAAATGGCCGTGAACACAAGCAGAACTTTCTGGCTCTCAACAGATACAGTGCCAGTGAAAACTAGTATTACCTCCTCCTGGAAGCCAGCAATTTGAAGAATACTTTGGCAGAAAGCACCCCAGTCCTTTTTTTTTTTAATTTTTATTTTATTTTATTTTTTTTAATTTACATTCCAAATCACTTCCCCTTTCCCGTTTCCTCCCTCCCCGAAAGTCCCATAAGCCCCCTTCCCTCCCTCTTTTCTCCATTCAACCCCCTCTCGTTATTCTGTCCTGGCGTTCCCCTACATCCAGTCTTTCCAGGACCAGGGGTCTCTCCTTCCATCTTTTTAGAAATCTATTGATATACGGATTGTGTCTAGGGTATTCCGAGATTCTGGGTCAATATCCCCTTATCAGTGACTGCATACCATGTGTGATCTTTTGTGATTGGGTTACCTCACTAAGGATGATATTTTCAAGATCTGACCATTTGCCAAGGAATTTCGTGAATTCATTGTTTTTAATTGCAGAGTAGTATTCCATTGTGTAGATATACCACATCTTCTGAATCCATTCCTCCGTTGAGGGACATCTGGGTTCTTTCCAGCTTCTGGCTATTATAAATAAGACTGCTATGAACATAGTGGAGCATGTGTCCTTATTGCATGCGGGTAAAGTCTCTGGGTATATGCCCAGGAGTGGTATAGCCGGATCCTCCGGGAGTGTCATGCCCAGTTTTCTGAGGAACCGCCAGACTGCTTTCCAGAGTGGTTGTACCAGCTTGCAATTCCACCAGCAGTGGAGGAGTGTTCCTCTTTCTCCACATCCTCGCCAACAACTGCTGTCTCCTGTGTTTTTGATCTTAGCCATCCTGACTGGTGAGAGATGGAATCTCAGGGTTGTTTTGATTTGCGTTTCCCTAATGACTAAGGATGATGAACATCTCTTTAGGTGCTTCTCAGCCATTAGATATTCTTCAGGTGAGAACTCTTTGAGTAGCTCTGTACCCCATTTTTTAATAGGGTTACTTGCCTCTCTGGAGTTTAACTTCTTGAGTTCTTTGTATATATTGGATATTAGTCCTCTGTCGGATGTAAGGTTGGTAAAGATCATTTCCCAGTTAGTTGGTTGCCGCTTTGTCTTTTTGACAGTGTCTTTTGCCTTGCAAAAACTTTGTAATTTAATGAGGTCCCATTTGTCTATTCTTGATCTTAGAGCATAAGCTATTGGAGTTCTGTTCAGGAAATTCTCCCCTGTGCCCATATGTTCAAGGTTCTTCCCTAGTTTCCCTTCTATTAGTTTCAGTGTGTCTGGTTTTATGTGGAGATCTT
The DNA here is from genome assembly GCA_036184795.1 of Tokudaia tokunoshimensis. Taxonomy (NCBI): domain Eukaryota; kingdom Metazoa; phylum Chordata; class Mammalia; order Rodentia; family Muridae; genus Tokudaia; species Tokudaia tokunoshimensis. The sequence continues at coordinate 139,186,919 of BTHU01000001.1, read as the reverse complement.
TGATCCACTTAGAATTGAGCTTAGTGCAAGGAGATAAGAATGGGTCAATTTGCATTCTTCTGCATGTTGACCTCCAGCTGAGCCAGCACCATTTGTTGAAAAGGCTATCTTTTTTCCACTGGATGGTTTTAGCTCCTTTGTCAAAGATCAAGTGACCATAGGAGTGTGGATTCATTTCTGGGTCTTCAATTCTGTTCCATTGATCTACATGTCTGTTACTGTACCAATACCATGCGGTTTTTAACACTATTGCTCTGTAGTACAGCTTGAGGTCCGGGATACTGATTCCCCCAGAGGTTCTTTTACTCTTGAGAATAGTTTTAGCTATTCTGGGTTTTCTGTTATTCCAGATGAATTTTTGAATTGCTCTTTCTAACTCTATGAAGAATTGAGTTGGGATTTTGATGGGGATTGCATTGAATCTGTGTATTACTTTTGGTAAGATGCTCATTTTTACTATATTAATCCTGCCAATCCATGAGCATGGCAGATTTTTCCACCCCAGTCCTTTTGATGAGTGCTTCCTGCTTGGTGTTGGGAGCCCTGTGCTAGCTGCCTCGTGGATTCACTACAGATCATCCAATATGAGGCCACAACGAAAGACAGCTTCCTAAATGCTCAGGAAAGTTATCATCAAATCAAGGGTCTATGTTTGATACTGAGAGTAGATTTAGAAAGAGCTGTGTAAGGGAAATACAAAGGAGGAAACATGCCTGTTACGGGTTCATAAAATCACCTAATCGTTCCCTTTGGTTATTTCCAGGGATCTTTACATTTAAAACATCTTCTCCAAATACTATGTGTCTTCTTTGTATTGAAAAATAACTATTCTTCTCAGGTTTGTGGAGATAAAAGACAAAAATATGTTTCTTGGCTCCTTCTTTAGAAATAGATTATAAAACAAGTCACAAAATCTTAGGGAATACAGACAGTAGTTATAGTAAATAAGGACAGGATAAACTGAGAGAGTAATAAATATATAAAATTTCCCTTCATTATATATGGAATTCTTTTGATTCATTTGTTACTTTTTCTAATTTGTTTTTTCTACATTTGATAATGCATTTTAAATATTCATAGTTTTGAGAAGTATTGACTCATTGTTTTCCCTAAAAGCCTATACATCTATTTCTGTTAATTAAATATAGAAAATATATGCTAAGGCTCTGTCTGTAAAAGATGAAGACAGAATCTCACTCTCTTTAATATTACCTGCTCTACAAATATCTGATAATTATATCGTAATTTTGAGTTTCTCTGATAATTGCATTTGCATATTTAAATGTGGACTGTAATTTTAAATGATTTTGGGTCCTTGTGAATAAAACCCTGATCTTGTTATTGTAGATTGAACACATCAGGATTAACATCCTGGTCATATCAGGGAGTCTGTAGGTGCTTATCCATGGGTCCCATCAAGGTTCAAGCTTGATAAAGTCCGTGGACAGTGGCTCTGATGCCTCTTGTGTTTTGCTTCCAAAGCTGAATGAATAGCTTAAGATTCCTTTGTGCATTATTTGAGGTGGCATAGTATAGCCAGCTCAAGGACCCAGGCTCAGCAATCTTACCTTCAGCTTTCACTGAACTCTGTGACTGAAAGTCCCATATTTCACACCTCTCACCGTCTGATTTGCCTGGTTTCTTTGATGAGTCACATGAAGAAATGTTCACCTTTTTCTCAGTGTCCAGATTTGAATTGCCTTGTATATTCTATTTTGTCTATGAGTAGAAGATTTTCAGTGCTGTAGAAAATCCAAATTTATGTGGCTGATTGGCTTCATCTTCACTTCTTTCTAGTTTGTAAGTAATACCAGTTTCAATATGTCTATTGTAATATTCATGGAGACTAGGAGAGGACTAGATGAAAATGCCCATTTTCCTACACAAAAATTCTGTAGGCATAAGTTAAAAGTTCCTCTTTGTGAACTAAAAGTTGGAGGGAAGTTTTTATTTACCTCATCATACCCCATGAAATTAGTCCCATTGCATGAAGTTTCATTCATCATATGCATGCCTGGTGCCCACGCAGGCTGGAAGAAGGCCCTCAGATTTGATGGAGTTACAGAAGCGTGAGTGCTACCATGTGCTGAGAATCAAAATCAGGTCCTCTGAGAGTGCAGCCAGTGCTCTTAATGGCTGACCACTGCTGAAAATTTTAATGTCAGGAATTATTCTTAGTATTATGTTCCAAACAATATATTTGCAAATTTTTCTTTTTTCTTTTTCCCAAAGACACTGTAGCTGTCTTCAGACGCACCAGAAGAGGGCGTCAGATCCTTTACAGATGGTTGTGAGCCACCATGTGGGTGCTGGGATTTGAACTCAGGACTTTTGGAAGACCAGTCAGGTGCTCTTACCCACTGAGCCAACTCTCCAGCCGCAAATTTTTCTTTCTTTCTTTTTTTTTTTTTTGAATTTAATTTTATTTTCTAAGTTTTTTTTTTTACATTCAAAATCATTTCCCCTTTCCCATTTCCTCCCTCCCCGAAAGTCCCATAAGCCCCCTTCCCTCCCTCTTTTCCCCATTCAACCCCCTCTCGCTTCTTTGTCTTGGCATTCTCCTACATCCAGTCTTTCCAGGACCAGGGGTCTCTCCTTCCATCTTCTTGGGAATCTATTGATATGCGAATTGTGTCTAGGATATTCCAAGATTCTGGGTTAATATCCCCTTATCAGTGACTGCATACCATGTGTGTTCTTTTGTGATTGGGTTACCTCACTAAAGATGATATTTTCCAATTCTGACCATTTGCCTAGGAATTTCGTGAATTCATTGTTTTTAATTGCAGAGTAGTATTCCATTGTGTAAATATACCACATCTTCTGAATCCATTCCTCCATTGAGGGACATAAATAAGGCTGCTATGAACATAGTCAGGTGCTCTAACCCATTGAGCCAACTCTCCAGCCGCAAATTTTTCTTTCTTTCTTTCTTTTTTTTTAATTTTATTTTATTTTCTAAGTTTTTTTTTTACATTCAAAATCACTTCCCCTTTCCCGTTTCCTCCCTCCCGGAAAGTCCCATAAGCCCCCTTCCCTCCCTCTTTTACCCATTCAACCCCCTCTCCCTTCTCTGTCCTGGCATTCCCCTACATCCAGTCTTTCCAGGACCAGGACTTATATAGAAGTTGTAAGTCTGGAACATAAAATTTTCCAGTACATTTATTTCAGATCCCTTAATGTTAACATTTCCCATTTTCTATCCTTTTTTTCTACACACACACACATACACACACACACACAAACATACAGATACATGCATGTAATATATACACATGTACCTGCACACACAGAGACACCGAGAGAGAGAGAGAGAGAGAGAGAGAGAGAGAGAGAGAGAGAGAGAGAGAGAAAGAGAGAGAGAGTGTTGGGGTCCACAAATGAGAGGAAACATGTAATGTTTATCTCCCTTAGTATGAACTAATTTATTCAGTATGGTAATTCAATTGCAGCCATTTTAAAAAATATATACTTGTTCTTTGTTATGGCTAGATAAAATTCATGTATGTATCATTTTTTCTTCCATTTTTCTCCCCTTCCCCTCTTCTTTCTCTTCTTCCTTTTCTTCATCCTCTGAGACAAGGTTTCACATATCTGACACCTGTCTTGAACTTGCTATGGAGGCCAAGGGTGGTCTGGAACTCCGGACTTTCCTGCCTCTGCTTCCCTAACACTCACTAGATGATAGTTTACATCATGCATAGGTTCTGTGGCACTAGGATTGCAATGTGCCAACCTTTCTTTATCCACTCATCTGTCGGCACACACTTCAGGTTGTTTCTTTGCTTAGCTGTTGTGAACAGTGCTGTGCTGATTTATCTCTGTTATGTTACCTTGGAGACCTTTGGACAAATGCAGCAGTGCTTTTTTTTTTCCAGTCTTTCAGTTGAAGAACTTGAAATATTCAAGTGAAAGTATTTTGTAGTACTTTCTTTTACCCCAATGGGCTTGGGGAATCCAGTAGTCAAACCTTCAGTCCACATGCACAGAATGCCTGGTTGAATTGTCAACACCAGACTTAACTATACTTATGACAACTGTTGGAAAGTCCTAAGGTTTAAATACTGTAATATTCTGGTAAAATGATTGCATTAAACTTAATGACTTGGGAGGAAGAAAGAAGAATAGGGATAGTAGAATAGTTATGTCATTAAAAAAGCATCTGCCAAAATCCAGTATGAGAAAATAATTTCCTTTTGGTCAAGACAGGGAAATCCACTGGATAGGGTCTCTACAGAGTCTAGTTCCCCTTTGTTGGGTATTTCAGCTAATGTCCTACCTGATGGGTCCTGGGAACCTCTTGGGTCCCTGGAATGTGGGACTTTCTAGTGCTACCCCCAATTCTCCCTCCCCCACTGCTACACACTTACTTTTTTTTAATTATTTTTTTAAATTTATTTTCTAAGTCTTTTTATTTACATTCCAAATCATTTCCCCTTTCCCATTTCCTCCCTCCCCGAAAGTCCCATAAACCCCCTTCCCTCCCTCTTTTCCCCATTCAACCCCCTCTCACTTCTCTGTCCTGGCATTCCCCTATATCCAGTCTTTCCAGGACCAGGGGTCTCTCCTTCCATCTTCTTGGAAATCTATTGATATGTGAATTGTGTCTAGGGTATTCCGAGATTCTGGGTTATTACCCTTATCAGTGACTGCATACCATGTGTGTTCTTTTGTGATTGGATTACCTCACTAAGGATGATATTTTCCAGTTCTGACCATTTGCCTAGAATTTCGTGAACTCATTGTTTTTAATTGTAGAGTAGTAGTATTCCATTGTGTAAATATACCACATCTTCTGAATCCATTCCTCTGTTGAGGAACATCTGGCTTCTTTCCAGCTTCTGACTATTATAAATAAGGCTGCTATGAACATAGTGGAGCATGTGTCCTTACTGCATGCAGGGGAAGCCTCTGGGTATATGCCCAGGAGTGGTATAGCCGGATCCTCTGGGAGTGTCATGCCCAGTTTTCTGAGGAACTGGCAGACTGCTTTCAGGAGTGGTTGTACCAGCTTGCAATCCCACCAGCAGTGGAGGAGTGTTCCTCTTTCTCCACATCCTCGCCAACAACTGTTGTCTCCTGTGTTTTTGATCTTAGCCATTCTGACTGGTGTGAGATGGAATCTCAGGGTTGTTTTGATTTGCATTTCCCTAATGACTAAAGATGATGAACATCTCTTTAGGTGCTTCTCAGCCATTAGATATTCTTCAGGTGAGAACTCCTTGTTTAGCTCTGTACCCCATTTTTTAATAGGGTTACTTGGCTCTCTGGAGTCTGACTTCTTGAGTTCTTTGTATATATTGGATATTAGACCTCTGTCGGATATAGGGTTGGTAAAGATCATTTCCCAGTTAGTTGGTTGCCGCTTTGTCCTTTTGACAGTGTCTTTTGCCTTACAGAAACTTTCTAATTTTATGAGGTCCCATTTGTCAATTCTTGATCTTAGAGCATAAGCTATTAGAGTTCTGTTCAGGAAATTCTCCCCTGTGCCCATATGTTCAAGGTTCTTCCCTAGTTTCCCTTCTATTAGTTTCAGTGTGTCTGGTTTTATGTGGAGATCCTTGATCCACTTGGAATTGAGCTTAGTGCAAGGAGATAAGAATGGATCAACATCCTTAGTCTTCAATTCTGTTCCATTGATCTACATGCCTGTCACTGTACCAATACCATGCAGTTTTTAACACTATTGCTGTGTAGTATAGCTTGAGATCCAGGATATTGATTCCCCTAGAAGTTCTTTTACTCTTGAGAATAGTTTTAGCTATCCTGGGTTTTCTGTTATTCCAGATGAATTTTTGAATTGCTCTTTCTAACTCTATGAAGAATTGAGTTGGGATTTTGATGGGGATTGCATTGAATCTGTATATTGCTTTTGGCAAGATGGTCATTTTTACTATATTAATCATGCCAATCCATGAGCATGGCAGATTTTTCCATCTTCTGAGGTCTTCTTCAATTTCTTTCTTCAGAGACTTGAAGTTCTTGTCATACAGATCTTTCACTTGTTTGGTTAGAGTCACACCAAGATACTTTATATTGTTTTGGCTATCGTGAAGGGTATCATTTCTCTTATTTCTTTCTCAGCCTGCTTATCCTTTGAGTATAGGAAAGCTACTGACTTGCTTGAGTTGATTTTATATCCGGCCACTTTGCTGAAGTTGCTTATCAGCTGTAGGAGTTCTCTGGTGGAGTTCTTTGGGTCGCTTAAGTATACTATCATATCGTCTGCAAATAGTGATAGTTTGGCTTCTTCCTTTCCAATTTGTATCCCTTTGTCCTCCTTTTGTTGTCTTATTGCTCTAGCTAGAACTTCAAGTACTATATTGAAAAGATATGGAGAGAGAGGGCAGCCTTGTCTAGTCCCTGATTTTAGTGGGATTGCTTCGTGTTTCTCTCCATTTAGTTTGATGTTGGCTACCGTTTTGCTGTAAATTGCTTTTACTATGTTTAGATATGGGCCTCGAATTCCTGATCTTTCCAAGACCTTTAACATGAAAGGATGCTGAATTTTGTCAAATGTTTTCTCAGCATCTAATGAAATGACCATGTGGTTTTTTTCTTTGAGATTGTTTATGTAGTGGATTACATTGATGGACTTTCTTATATTGAACCATCTCTGCATCCCTGGGATGAAGTCTACTTAATCGTGGTTAATGATCATTTTGATGTGTTCTTGGATTCAGTTGGCAAGAATTTTATTGAGTATTTTTGCAGAACTTATCCCATGCCTCCTATCAAATCACTATGGAATAAGGGTGGTCTTCAATGGCATCAAAAACAACAGAAAGCCCACACACACGGAGGCTGAACAATGCTCTACTCAATGATAACTTGGTCAAGGTGGAAATAAAGAAAGAAATCAAAGACTTTTTAAAATTTAATGAAAATGAAGGCACAACATACCCTAATTTATGGGACACAATGAAAGTGGTGCTAAGAGGAAAATTCATAGCCCTGAGTGCCGCCAAAAAGAAATGGGAGACAGCATACACTAGCAGCTTAATGGTACACCTGAAAGCCCTGGAACAGAAAGAAACAAATACACCCAAGATGAGTAGAAGGCAGGAAATCATCAAACTCAGGGCTGAAATCAATCAAGTAGAAACAAATAAAACCATACAAAGAATCAACAAAATTAGGAGTTGGTTCTTTGAGAAAATCAACAAGATAGATAAGCCCTTAGCCAGACTAGCCAGAGGGCACAGAGACAGTATCCAAATTAACAAAATCAGAAATGAAAAGTGAGAGTTAACAACAGAAACTGAGGAAATTCAAAAAATCATCAGATCCTACTACAAAAGCCTATATTCAACACAACTAGAAAATCTGGAGGAAATGGACAATTTCCTAGGCAGATACCAAACACCAAAATTAAATCAGGATCAAATAGACCATCTAAACTGTCCTATAACCCCTGAGGAAATAGAAGTGGTCATTGGAAGTCTTCCAACCAAAAAAAGCACAAGTCCAAATGGTTTTAGTGCAGAATTCTATCAGACCTTCAAAGAAGACCTAACACCAATAGTCTTCAAACTATTCCACAAAATAGAAACAGAAGGAACACTACCCAACGCGTTCTATGAAGCCACAATTACGCTAATACCAAAATCACACAAAGATCTGACAAAGAAAGAGAATCTCAGGCCAATCTCTCTTATGAATATCGATGCACACCTACTTTCAATTTCCTGACACTTTGTACATCTTCCCCATCTGTTCCCATATCTGAACTGGCCCACCTTTTTCCTTCCCCCCTCCTTTCCAGATCCCTCTCTCCCTCTACTTCCCAGAGATTATTCTCTTCCCCAAGATCATATCCAATCGATAGGCATGGCCCCGAGTTGAGAGGTGTGTCCATTCACCCACCTCCAAAATATTAATTCACAATTTCTCCTGTCAAAAGGAAATGCAGGGACAAAGAGTGGAACAGAAACTGAAGGAAAGGCCATCCAAAGACTGCCCCATCTAAGGATCCATCCCATCTGCTAACATCAAACCCAGACAGCATTGCTGATGCCGAGAACTGATAACTGACAGGTTCCCAGTATTGCTGTCTCCCGAGAGGCTCTGCCAGAGTTGGACCAATACAGATGCAGATGTACACAGCCAAACACTGGACTGAGCTGAGCCCAGGGACCGCAATGGGGAAGTTAGGGTAAGGAATGTAAGACCTGAAGGGGTTTGCAACCTCAAAGGAAGAACAACAATATCAACCAACCAGCTTCCCCCACCCAAAGTTCCCAGGAACTAAACCACCAACCAAAGAGTACACAGGGGCCACCCATGGCTCAAGCTGGATATATAGCAGAGGATTGCCTTATCTGGCATCACTGGGAGGGAAGCACTTTGGTCCTGTGGAGGCTTGGTGGCCCAGGATAGGGGAACGCTAGGCCCCTGAGATAGGAGTGGGTGGGCAGGTGGGAGAGGACCCTCATAGATGCAGAGGGGAGGGAGGAGGTGACAGCGAGCTTGTGGAGGGTAAACTAGGAAAGGGAATAACATTTGAAATGTCAATAAATAAAATAACAGCAACAACAACAACAAAGACTGAAATCTGTCTCAGTATTCCTGTTGGGAGTGTCAATGACCTGGTTAAGGAACTACTTGCTCTGAAAAGGAAGAACAAACCCTAGAAGTTAGGTTCATTTTAAAGTTTACTAAAGCAATAGGAAATAGAATTAATCCATATTGCAATAATGTACTTCTTCTTCCCAGAGTTCCTAGCCCAAGTCAAGTCCTTACAAACCACCATGAGGTTCTGTTTGGTTGGGCTGCCTTTCTAAGTCATGCTTCAGGCAGGTATAACTTCCCCTATCAGCATCAATTTTCTTCTTCTTCTTCTTCTTCTTCTTCTTCTTCTTCTTCTTCTTCTTCTTCTTCTTCTTCTTCTTCTTCTTCTTCTTCTTCTCCTCCTTCTCCTTCTCCTTCTCCTTCTCCTTCTCCTTCTCCTTCTCCTTCTCCTTCTCCTTCTCCTTCTCCTTCTTCTTCTTCTTCTTCTTCTTCTTCTTCTTCTTCTTCTTCTTCTTCTTCTTCCTCCTCCTCCTCTTCCTCCTCCTCCTCCTCTTCCTCCTCCTCTACAACGTCCTCCCCTTCCCATCCTCATTCTTCTCTTTTTCCCTGCTCTGTGTTTGTTCATTTGTTTTCCTGGCCAGAGCCTACAAATGCACCTTCTGGTACTTTGGGCTTGCTTATTTTTCCCCTAACACTGCTTCACTGCCCTGTTGCTGCTTGTCCATCACATTTCTGACTTCTGTACCAGCTTAACTCAAGTGACATTTATCTTTCCTTGTCTTCTCTAATCTTGTCTTTGGAGCTGCTGCCTACATTTACAAATTTCCTGACCTTTTTTCTTTTTAATTTCAGACATTAATAAATTATCCTTAATCTTCCATTTGAGTCAGTTCTTAAATTCTTTTAATAAATTATCATAAACCCCAAGGGAGGACTCTATTTCCATAGTAGTATATAGTACTTTGGTTGGATTTCTCCAAATTTTTAGTAACAGTATTTGTTACTGTTAAGGTAAGGAATGGAAGGGAAACCATAAGGAGAGATGAGCGATACCCTCTTATCATTTAAAAATGGTGGTAAAAATCAATGAAAATGTGTTAGAATATTGTTAGGCTCTGTGGAATGGAAAGAGTATAGAAATCATGAAAAATTAAGAGTTTAATAGCAAAAATCAGAAGGAATGGTGAAAAGATAAAGGAAGGAGATGAGATTGGGGATGTGAGGAAATAGATGTCTTGTACATAAGTAAAATGAGGAGGATAGAAACAATGGGCACAGAGACATGTAGACTGGTCATAAGACCTAATCATCAAATATAAAGACTAAAGAAAGTGCATTGAGATACATCATAGAGGAGTGGTGAGCCAGGAAATCAAAATGAGAAGTAGAATGGAAAGGAAATGAAATCACAACAGATAAAACATGGATTGACACCACACCACGGGCAGTATTTGTTTCACTAGGATGACTTTGAATTTTGTTCTGACCTGTGATGATTTCTGTAATAGGTTGCACTCATAGGCAGGTGGAAGTTGCGACTCCAGTTCAGACCTGTAAGACCAGACCGTGGGTGTGTAGCATCCCACTGGGGGTGAAGCCGATCACCTTCAGCCTGAGTTTCTACACAGGTGTTACCAGTGTACTTTACAGTTATCCGGACCTCTCTCACTGAGGCAGGGACCAGACCCTTCATGGTGCCCTAGAGGCTTAGTTCTAGGGTCACATCCACATGCCAGTTTCTCATCCACTGTCTAAATGGATCCATGTATATCCAGCCCTTGGTCATGTCTCTGTCAAACCAAATATATTTGCTCAAAAGTCATAACAACATGACTAACATTAATATTGACCAAGTGTGTTTTTATCTATGAACCACTTCAAGAAGAGTTGTCCACCATCTGAATGAACCTATATTCCAGGGAAGCAGGATTAATGTATACTTTTAAGATGATTAAAGTCTCATTTTTAGAATTCACAAAACAAACTAAGGAGAGTATAAACAGAAAGACCACAATGATTAAGAAAAATTACAATGTACAAGAAGTACATGCAAATTGAATTTCACAACAGCTCAGTTAAGCAATAAACTGGATATTTATTTGTGTATGTATTTATTTAGTTTAGGAACATCTCAAATTATTTTGTTTTCATTTCCTTATGAATAATTGATTTCTTTGAGAATTTTACACATGTATAAGGTAGAATATGACTATCTACTCCATTTTTCTTTTCCAGTTCCTACTATGTCCCTCAGCATACATCCCTTATGACTTCATGTCTTCATTTTTTTAAATAACCCAGCATGTCTAACCAGTATTTTCCATATGTGCATGGATGTGGGGTCATGCATTGGAGTGTGGGTGTCCACATCCTCAAAAAGGATGGCTCTCCCTCCCTTAACTATCATCAACTGCCCATGGATTCTCAGGGAAGGGTGTGATCTGAAGAGCACATCTTCATCTATCCCAGAATGTAGGCTGTGTAAAACTTTGACCTCATGTAAGTCTTCTGAAGAGATCTACCAAGTTTGCTCTGAATTCATAACTGTAATAGCATGTGGTGCTCTGGAGACATTTCCCAGCGTCCCTTCCTATGTTCTAGCTCTTATATTTTCACTTCCTCTTTTACAGTGTTCATTGAGCATTGACAGGGGGTATGGGTGGGGTCAGTGAGGTTTATTAAAGGTGTCAAATTTAACCCTGAGTACTCACTTATTAGTGCTGACTTTGTCCAGTTTATGTGTCACTGTATTGCTCGATCACTGAACAAACAAAACCCCAAAACAGAAACAAAAACCCCAACAGCATCAAAACAAACAAACAAAAACCACTAACAACACAACAACAATAAAAACAAACAAACAATACAACTTTTCTGACCAAGATTGAACACAGCTAAAAACTATGACTATAAACATATATATTTAGAAGGCAATTTGAAAGATAGCCATTTAGCAAATTAACAATTGCAAATTGTATAGTAGGAAATATGACCTCTCTAGTCATGATCTTTTGATCAGAATTAAAGTATCAGACACCTTCTGGTCTGAGCTGGTTTCCTGAGAAGACCTTGGGTGATAGCTCTGCACCCAATCCCACAACACCCCAAGGAAGCTGGACTCCCAGGAGCTCTAACATGCCCAGGATTGTAGGTGAGAAGGTCACAACACCTGGAGTTACTGGGACCCATGGGGATCCAGGGACTCAGGAATCCCCACCCAGTCACTGGTACAGGTTCCTTCAGGTCTCAGCCAGTGCCCTGAGTGGACCTTGAGCAGTAGCTATGCATCATGTTGCACAACACCCAGAGGAAGTTCGATTCCCAGGTGCTCTAACACACCCAGGATCATAGGATCACAGGATCTTAGGAGCTCAGTTATACCAGGATTTCCGGATCCAAGAGGCAGCTTGACTCCCAGGAGCTCTTATACTCAGGATCTCAGGATCATAGGATCACAGAAACTGCTGGACTCTGAGGAGTTCTGACAAAACCAAAATAACAGGAGAGATGGGCTCCAGTGAGAGACAGCGAGTGCAGGAAGCACTAGAGATAATCAGATGGCGGGAGGCAAGCATAAGAACATAAGCAACAGAAACCAAGGTTACTTGGCATCATCAAAACCCAGTTCTCCAATCATAGCAAATCCTCAATGCAGCATCACACAGGAAAAGCAAAATTCAGATCTAAAATCACTTCTCATGATGATGATAGAGGATGTTAAGAAGGACATAAATAACTCCCTGATGTGGAGAAAGAGGAACACTCCTCCACTGCTGGTGAAATTGCAAGCTGGTACAACCACTCTGGAAAGCAGTCTGGCGGTTCCTCAGAAAAACTGGTCATGACACTCCCGGAGGATTCGGCTATACCACTCCTGGGCATATACCCAGAGGCTTTACCTGCATGCAATAAGGACACATGCTCCACTATGTTCATAGCAGCCTTATTTATAATAGTCAGAAGCTGGAAAGAAGCCAGATGTCCCTCAACAGAGGAATGGATTCAGAAGATGTGGTATATTTACACAATGGAATACTACTCTGCAATTAAAAACAATGAACTCACGAAATTCCTAGGCAAATGGTCAGAACTGGAAAATATCATCCTTAGTGAGGTAACCCAATCACAAAAGAACACACATGGTATGCAGTCACTGATAAGGGGATATTAACCCAGAATCTCGGAATACACTAGACACAATTCGCATATCAATAGATTTCCAAGAAGATGGAAGGAAAGACCCCTGGTCCTGGAAAGACTGGATGTAGGGGAACGCCAGGACAGAGAAGCGAGAGGGATTTGAATGGGGAAAAGAGGGAGGGAAAGGGGCTTATGGGACTTTTGGGGAGGGAGGAAACAGGAAAGGGGAAATGATTTGGAATGTAAATAAAAAACTTGGAAAATAAAAGAAAAAAATAAATAAATAAAATAAAAATAAATACAGGAGTATACAGGTAAATAGGTAGAAGACCTTAAAGAGGAAACACAAAATCCCTTAATGAATTATAAGAACACACTACCAAACAGATGAAGAAATTGAACAAAACCATCCAGAATCTAAAAATGTAAGTAGAAACAATAAAGAGATCAAAAAGGGAGATTACCCTGGAAGTAGAAAACCTAGGAAAGAGAACAGGAGTCATAGATGCAAGCATCATCTTAGTGCTTTTAATATTCTTTCTTTGTTTTGTGCGTTTGGTGTTTTGATTATTATGTGACGGGAGAAATTTCTTTTCTGGTCCAGTCTATTTGTAGTTCTGTAGTCTTCTTATATGTTCATGAGCATCTCTTTCGTTAGGTTAGGGAAGTTTTCTTCTATAATTTTGTTGAAGATATTTACTGGCCCTTTAAGTTGGGAATCTTCACTCTCTTCTATAACTATAATCCTTAGGTTTGGTTTTCTCATTGTGTCTTGGATTTCCTGGATGTTTTGTGTTAGAAGCTTTTTGCTTTTCACATTTTCTTTGACTGGTGTGTCAATGTTTTCTATAGTATCTTCTGCACCTGTGGTTCTCTCTTCTATCTCTTGTATTCTGTTGGTGATGCTTGCATATATGACTCCTTCCTGATCTCTTTCTAAGGTTTTCTATCTCTAGTGTTGTCTCCCTTTGTGATTTCTTTATTGTTCCTATTTCCATTTTTAGATCCTGGATGGTCTTGTTCAATTCCTTTTCCTGTTTGGCCGTGTTTTCCTGTATTCTTCAAGGGATTTTTGTATTTCCTCTTTAAGGGCTTCTACCTGTTTATCTGTATTCTCCTGTCTTTTTTTAAGGGAGTTATTTATGACCTTAATGTCCTCTATCATCATCATGAGAAGTGATTTTAGATCCAAATCTTGCTTTTCCTGTATGATGGTGTATCCAGGATTTACTATGGTGAGAGAACTGGGTTCTGATGATGCCAAGTAACCGTGGTTTCTGTTGCTTATGTTCTTATGCTTGCCTCTCGCCATATGGTTATCTGTAGTGTTACCTGCCCTCGCTGTCTCTGACTGTAGCCTGTACCTCCTGTGACCCTGGTTGTGTCAGAATTCCTCAGAGTCAAGCTGTCTTTGGGATCCTGTGATTCTGTGATCCTGTGATCCTGAGATCCTGGGTGTGTCAGAGCTCCTGGGAGTCAAGCTGCCTCTGGGATTCTGAAATCCTGGTGTGATCAAGCTCCTGAGATCCTATGATCTTGGGAGTGTTAGTGTGCCTGGGGGTTGAACTTCTGGGTGTTGTGGAACTGGGTTCAGAGCTAGCATCCAAGGTCCTGTGTCCCTGGATCCTGCTGGTCCCAGTTCCTTCCAGTGTTGGGGTATTGGGACAGATATTGTGGCCTCCTCATATAGGATACTGGGCAGGTTAGAATGCCTGGAAGTAGAGCTTCTTCTGCATGTTGTGGGACTGGGTGAGGAGCTAGTGCCCAAGGTCTGCTTAAGGGCACAAGTTCAAACCAGAAGGAAGCTATGCCACTGTTCGTATTCTGTCTTTTATTTTAGAATCCCAATGATTTTATTTCAGTTTCATCTTTTACATAGTATGTATTCATAATTTACTATAAATTAATACCTTGAAAGGTTCACTTGAACATACCATATCTCAGTTTACTAGTCTGTACACTTAGCTAATGAGAGAAAAGAGAACACAGTTAAATGAGATAATCTTTAAAATTATTTATGAAGAAATAAAATCATTATATTTTATTACATTAAGAATGTTTATTACATATTTATATATAAATAATAATGTTTATTATATTAATGAATAAAATTAATACATGAAAATTATTTATCAATAAATAAAAAACATTGGGAGAAAAGATGTAAAGAAGAAAAAGAGAAAAGGTAAGCTATCAAAGACAGAGAAAAATGAAGAGACAAAATGATTACACAACTTAGGGTCCCAAACAATCAGGTTAAACCACCTGTCCTTGATAATATCGAAAGAATCAAAATAATAGGAAAAAGCAGAACAAGAGAATTTGTTAATGATGCCACTTGGGATAAGGGACAAAGAGATCCAATGACCCCTTCCAGGCTATTGTTGAAGTTCTGAAGTGAAGATTAAATAGTGGGCCAGTGATACTGACATCTAAGTAGTCTTGGCTAAGGTATGGCCCTATGTACTGTTGATGTTTCTGTAAGGTTGCAAGTCTCTTTCCTGTGTTTGAAAGAGGAGGGTTTTTCACTCTGGCTGGCCCAGAATTTTCTCCTCCCAGCAGAGATGCTTTGAGAAGTTACACTGTCTTGGACCCATTGTTCTGTGTGTCTGATAGCTAATCTATCTCTTTAGAATGAATTCAATTCTTTCAGGCCAATTCTAAAAGGAAACAAACAGAAAATAGAAAGGGAAGAAAGTGGAGGACAATGAAATGTTATTGAACTTGACATTTAGAAAGATAAAAAGGTTGTCAAGGCCACAAACACACTCAAATTCTTAGGTAATCTACCCCAGGTGTGTGTGTGTGTGTGTGTGTGTGTGTGTGTAAACCTTACAATATTAGTCTCAGAAAAGACCCTATGTACTTCAGTTTTACACTTACCCATTAGCATTCTGAGATCCTTTGAAGGGACCATATATCTCAAAAGACCAGCAAAGCTGGTTTGGGTTGCTATGCTCAAGGCTCAGGAAAAGGATCTGGCCCCATTGAAGAAGTCCAATGCTGCTCCCTAGTGGCTGAGCTGGGCACTTGTGTCCTGATGACAGTTGCTCGGTTTGGGGAAGCATGTTTAGTACTATAAGCTGTTTAATTCGACCAGTAGATAAAACAATCTTTAATTCGCATTAACAAATAATAATGTAATCAAGAATATTTGAAAAAAGATTTTAAAATTACTATGTTCACCGCAACAGCTTGGAGACTACAGTTGTGATAAAGTGTTTAAAAAATATTTCTCAGCAATCTGATCTAGTTCTTATTTCTTCCAGTAAAACAATGTTTATTTGTTTATATGTGCATAATATATGTTAGTTTCTTTGGGTGTAATAGCTGGGATGTTGATGACAGATCATTTAATAAGAGATGTGAGATTATAGGGTAATGTTCTTCTTGACCAAATACAAAACTGGCAAATGAATTCAGTTTGTTATTTCATTTCATTTTCTAACCACCTGACTCACAGTGCTTGTAAGAATCATGGTTAAGATTCTTCTGAAAGAAAAACTTTGTTTATTCGGTATCAGGAAAGATAAACTTCCCTCTAATACAGTGTCATTTTTTTCCTCTCTTTTTTATGCTTTTTATAGACAAAATTATGAATTGGAGCAAATGTCACTTGGTGAACTACCATTCTTCTTAGGAAAACATTTTATCGTAAAGGTAAAGCAGAGTTCCTTCTGAGATAAATTTAACAGACCACTTTACTCATCTGACGAGAAAGTAGACTGTCGGTCATGTGACCACTAGATGGCGATATTGTCATTTATAGAATGCAGCCATGGCTGCATGGCTGGGTGACTTTTTTTTTTTTTTTTGCCCTCTGAGTAAGAAAAATTATATATGTCCTCTGTGACCCACAGCATGAATTTACTATCACCTACTCTCCTGAGAGAGGGAGAGAGAGGGAGAGAGAGAGAGAGAGAGAGAGAGAGAGAGAGAGAGAGAGAGAGAGAGAGAGAGAGAGAGAATATAAGTGGCACAGAGGAAAGCTAAAAGACAACACACCGTCTCAGGAGTTAATAATGGATTGGCCACAACAGAGCTACAAAATAAATTCAGAGAGAAATATCCAGCTCAGAGTCTGACATTGTAATTACAGGAGTGGAGTGAGGTTTCTCTTGAAGCATCAATGCATTCTACATGGGTAGGATGGAGCCATAATCCGATCAGCTGCAACCGCCACAGCAACAGACGGACCCTAAAAATAGGCCCCCTCTGGTAATCTGTCTGGATTACTAAATTCAGTGATGGCTTGGCAACAAATCAGGGAAATGTTTGCGGAAAAGGATTTAAATATATCATGAAGTTCTATCTGCTTTACAGAGACACTCACAAGGCCCCGATTCAGAGTGACTGCTTCAGGGCTGCTTCCAAACAACCAAGCTCATTTTGTCAAAACATCACCTTGCAGTCCTGCCGTTTGCAATTTAATCATCTTAAATCCATTAGTGGGGGCAGGAAAAAAAAGATAGAGATTTCAAAGGGGTTCTCCGGATATTGGTGCCTACATTATACATTACAATCTTATGGGTAACGGCATTATTAATGATGCGAGGGTTAGTAATTAGGAGATAATATGGATCCCACTTGAAATAGATGAAGGTAAGATTTGTTCTTAACTATACCGTAATGCCAGTGACACAGTCAGGGGTGTATAAACAGAAAATAGTTTAATGCTTGGCGTGTGCTAAGAAGTGCTGACTGGAGAGAAAGACACTTGGGTTGACAGTGACTTCAGATTCAGAATTTAAAATGAAGCAATGGTTAGCATTTCTGGTGGACGTATTCCTAGGCATTTAGGGTTCACATCATGATAAAATGACACCTTTAACGAAATCCAGAATAATAGCCTATAAGGTTTACAATCAATCAGTCACAGTAGTTCAGAAATATTTCCTAAATCCCCTTACTACTAGCCACTCATCCTAACTGTGTAGTTTGTACCACTGAGCTGGGAAATAAGGTTAGATACACGAATGTTTTATTTTTAAAGTATTGCATAAAACGCAATTTTAATATCTGTATTGCTTTTTTTTTTAATCTACCTAGGTGACATATGCTAAGAATTTTACATGGTGCTCAGAAATTTATAAATTTCATATAATACAGGGACCTCTGAGCACTGACTCTATTTAACACTTAAATATGTGTGTATATATTGAAGTCTCTATTTTGAGAGGATGAGAGGTTTCTTTTGTTAATCAGGAATCACATTCTCTGATTACCACTACCTTTAATTTAACAAGCCCACTTACTTATAAAATCTTATCACTGAAAATTTTGATAGCAACCAATGAAAGCACACTCATCATTGATATGAAATTATACACACAAGGGAAAGGATAATGAATAACTAGCGACTAGCAAGGAGTACAAAGTATACCAGACTATAGCAAAATTTCTTCAACCCTTAATTTTTATTTTATTATTTTAAATGTTTTCTTTTAAATTTCTGAGATAATATAAATATGCCTATGCTCACATATATGAACAATGGTTTAATAATAAAAGACCTATGTTTTTTAATATAGCACAATATTTATGACTTTTGACAACCCTTTAATCTGATATTAAAACAGATCAGTTTGTACAGCATAAAAACCTAAAGGATGGCATTAGTTAAACATTAGGTCACCGTGATGCTAGAAACAGTGATGATTTTATCTGTGTGGTTAGTAAGGCTTAGTCATCTCAGAATGTACACAGGGAAAAGAGCCTTATAAGTAAAATAACAAATTCTAAATTGTTTGCCGCAGTAGTTTTATTCTCACGTTTTTGTCTATTCACCTAGGCAGTTGAGCTGTTATATTATTTTTAATTTAATCTAGAAGAATCGTTTTCTGGTGACTCTTCAAAAAAGACACTATTTTATATATAGTTTAAATATTGTTATTATTAATATCAGTCAACAGCAAATGCTACATTGCTTAGAAACAATGACTGTTTCTTTGTTCTTTCATTTGGTACTTAGAATAAAGATTTTTTTCATTGAATATATATATATGTATATATATATATGTATATATATATATGCATATATATATATATGCATATATATACATATATATATATATATATATATGCATATATATATATACATATATATATATATATATATATATATATATATATTGACTTCGTTTGAAAAACTGGTGCTAAGCTACTTACAGGAAAATATAGAAATTAGCAAAAATCAAATCAGGAAATATTAGCTAGGTAAATATATAAAACAAATTTTAAGGCATGCTTTATGTGTGATAAAAAAGAACAAATTTAAGGTCTTCAGTGTAATGACTGACGACTGCCCAGCATTGGTAAAGGAAGGCAAACCGGAAGGTGCTTGCTAATGCACACAGCACTGTAGTTTCTCAGGTACACCAGGGTCCCTCCTCAGCCTTGCACAGCACAGCCTGAATATCAGTTTTTAAGACATCCTATTCACTTATAAGTTCCACTGTGTTTTCTTCAGTGGTTCCAACACTTCTTGGTTCACATTCTCTCCTTCCCGTAATTGCTATTCTGTATTTTGCAGAAACACAGTCTAGACTTTATAAGATGCCAGTGCCACAAGCACAGATAGTTTTCCAAACCTGCACTGTATAGTGTCCACAGCCCATAAGTAGCTGAGCCAATTTAAACTTATCCCAGTCTAACTTACAAATGAAAGTGACTCAAACTATTGTTATTTTACTTGGCTTTGACAATTACTTGGGGGTAACCCTAATCTACTTTTCTTTTCTTTTTTTTCTTTTTCTTTTTCTTTCTTTCTTTTTTTTTTTGGATTTCCTGTGCTTTTATTACTTTTTATTTTTTATTAAATATTTGCTTTATTTACATATCAAATGGTATCCCCTTTCCATGTTACTCCTCTGAAAACCCCTATCCCATCCCACCTCCCTGCTCACCCCCTCCCTCCCAGTTTCCAGACTTGAATTCCCCTATTCAGGGAAACCAAGCCTTCACAGGACCAATGGCCTCTCCTTTCACTGATGTCTGAAATGGTCATCTTCTGCTACATATGTAGCTACTTTTCTAACTGCTGTCCTGGCTACTTTCCCCCAGAGGTGTACCCCAAAATTTACTGTTTCTCCTGGCCATGTGCCCATGGTCCATTTCTTCTATGGTGGATTCCTCCTCATTCCCTTGAACTTCTGTGCTTCTTCTCTCTCTGCAACTCCTAACCAGGTAGTTCAAAACCTGCCTGCATCTAATCCCTCCAGTAATTGGCTGCACCATTTTTTATTAAACCAGTAGTTTTAAATTAAGGAACAAGATTGTCACAACAAAAGGTGGTAAATCTGTGAATTTACTTGGAGGCGACTAGACTTTCTGCTACAGAATTTAGCATTACAATACATAGAAACAGACCAAAGCTCAACACCCATAGTCTTCAGAACATTTTAGCCAAATTAAATTCATTTCTACCTACAGACATATGCCCATGATGAAGAAAGATGAGCTTACTGATTGAAGTTGCAAGGCTGGATTCCAAAGTTTAAAGCTACTGAGTATATAGTGAAATGATTTTTATAACTAAACTGCTGCAGTGAAGAATCAAAACAATAACAAATAATCTTTACCTTCAACATACCAAAGTGAGCGAAGAGGGAAAACAATGTCAACTATATTATAGCAAGAGAGAAGATTCTAAAAGTTGTAAGAAGAAGAGGAAAAGAACTCACATGGTTGGGGGTTTTAAAGGTGCTTCCAGAGGCAAAGCAACTTGTTGCAGACTTCTGTTGATTCACTCTGTGCACGTATCAGCAGGGAACATAGCTTTGTCTTCCCGTTGTTACATTCAGGATACGCAGAATGTCCAGGCAATGGTTCAATTTCAGATTAGTAAGATCATGTATAAAATTGTGAATAGAACTCTCTCTCTCTCTCTGTACACACATACACATATATACACATGTGTGTACGTGTTTATGTGTGTTACTACTAAAATTTACTGTTATTTTAATATCTATTAAAGTAATATACACACATATGTATGAAACTTAAAGTTCTGGACATGCTGATTCATGCCTATTATTCTAATATTCTGCTGGCTAAGAATCACAAATGTAAGGCCAGTCTGGGCTATACAGCAATATTAAAAATTAATAAGTAAATATAATTTAGGTTTCCTCTCTGTCTCCCTCTCTCCTTCAGCCACTCTGTTCCTCCTTTCTCTCTCTCTCCTTCTGTGTGTGTGCATATGTGTGTGTGTGTGTGTGTGTGTGTGTGTGTGTGTGTGATTTGTTCAGTGGGGTGTTTTAATGGGACAGCTTATGTATTCAGGGAGATCAATTTTGTGCACCTTGTAGAGAGATTTTAATTTGGACAAGCCTTTGAACCAAGGAAACATAGGCAATCAGATCTCTGCGTTCAAGGCAAGCCTGGAACAGAGCAAGTTCCAGCTACAAAAAAATCTTAGATCCAGGCATGGTGTTACATTCATTTAATCCCAGTACTCAGAAGTGGGTTGTGAGGAGGTGCAGGGTGTGATTCAGTTCATGGAGTTCAGAGGCAGTTTTACTGGGACAGCTTTACAGAGACATGTTGCAGGTGAAGACAGAACAATCAAAGAATGAGAAAGAGCCAGGGAATTAGAACAAATTGCTGGAGTCAGTTTGAGCTCAAGCAGAGCAATTCAGTCACAAGTAGAGAGAATCCAGTTTGAATCAGTCAGCTTGGAGAAGAGTTTGTTTCAAAATAGCTGAGTTGAATCAGCCAACCAAAGGTCAGAAAGAACTAGAAAGGATAAACTTATTCAGCAGTAAGCCTATGGGAGGATAATTACTTCAGGTAAAGAAAAGACACATTTATTTATAGCACCTTAATATGGATTCCAGAGATTGGACTCAAGACATCAGACTCTACCTTCTTCGCCATCTTGCTGTATCTCATAATTTAACATCTCTTTAAAATTTCTAATAAACCATTTAAAATAATGTGTATATAGTTACTTCTCTAATTCTCGTGAGCAAATAACTGTCAAGGAACAATTTCATGAAGACAAATTTTCTGTTCATTGTTGAAAGTGAAGTCCATGAAAGTAGAGAGAACAAGATTGCAGGTGTAAGAGGTTGCTTATTCACATATGAGTATATCAGGAACCAGAGAATGGAAAATTTTGATTCTCATTAGGATTTTTCTTCTCTCTCTCTCTCTCTCTCTCTCTCTCTCTCTCTCTCTCTCTCTCTCTCTCTCTCTCTCTGTTACTTGGCCCTAGCCTGTGGATGGTGCCACCCATAGTTTTTCCTCTCTGTAAATACATTTTAAAACACACAAGAAAGTATGCCTCACAAACCCTAGCTATTCATTTCTCCAATGAGTGAAAATTAAAACTATTGTAATGCAGAAGGCAGTAAGAATCTCAAAAGGAAAAAAAATAATAAGTAAAGAAAACATGAAGTTTTAGCATTTCAGCAAAATTAATTGTCCTCAACTCATGTATGCCTTAAAGACATATCCTTCAGTTTATTTAATCATATACATACACTTTAAATAATATATGGGGCTTATAGATTTACTCACAAGTCAACCACAACAGAGCCACTTCCAAAAAAACTGTTTCAAAGATATGCCAGTATCCCAATGATGATTATCATTAGATAGCAAATTATCTGGTGAATATTTTCCCTTCCCCTGCCCTGAATGTTCTCCTTGAATTCTTTACTTACCATCCCTCTTTATTCTTCATTTCTCTCTATTTATTTTTTCTTTTCTTTTGAATTTTTCATCTTTTTTGA
This sequence comes from Tokudaia tokunoshimensis, assembly GCA_036184795.1. Lineage (NCBI taxonomy): Eukaryota > Metazoa > Chordata > Mammalia > Rodentia > Muridae > Tokudaia > Tokudaia tokunoshimensis. Next base: position 139,164,531 of record BTHU01000001.1, on the reverse strand, counting down.
TACTGTCTCACATTATAGCCTGCATAGCCCAGATTGGCCCTGGATTCTGTGCTCTTTCCTGCTTTGGTTTCTTGAGTTCTGGAATTACAGGCATGAGCCACCATGTCTAGCTACCTTAATCTTTTTGTTGGCTTGGAACTTTTCTGTGACTTGCAAAGTTGAAACTATAGTTTTAATTTTGAACCTAATGTTATTTTTTTTTCTTCAAGACAGGGTTTCTCTGTGTAGCTCTGGCTGTCCTGGAACTCACTCTGTAGACCAGGCTGGGCTCAAACTCAAAAATCTGCCTGCTTCTGCCTCCCAAGTGTTAGGATTAAAGGCGTGCGCCACCATTGCCCAGCTAAGGAGATATCTAATGAATTCCTGTCTGTAGCTGGTCAACAGGCTAGTCAGAGTTCCCTGTTATTCTTTGCATTTTGTTATTAGATGTTGAACATAAAATAGAAACTATGTATTTCAGTGTGTATTTTAGAACCCTTGATAAACTAAGCTAAAATTTTGGTTGCTGGGAAAAGAGAAATATCCTGCTGCTTTGTTACCTAGGTAATGGAAAATTCAGTAACTTGAAATAGCTGGGATTTGCTAATATTCTGTATTTGTTCATGTGGTCTATGCTTAGCCAGGAATTTCCTTCCTGAGTCTTAGGCTATCCCCTTCATGTAGAGTCAATCAGTTAATAGGAACCTGAGGCTTCTAGTCTAGTGTTTGACAGTTTGCTGTGATTGGAAGCAATACTAAGCCAAGTGTCTCTAGTATCTAATGGATCCATTTTCTTCCATAACAGCTGTAAGAAAAGCAAGACCCAACATACAATCACTTTTCAAGCTTTTGCATGTAGCATGTTATTAACACCTGAGACCCCCATGTAAGTCACAAAGACTGCTTAAATCTGGGGTAAGTAAATCAGACTGTCTCTAGTCTTGAATGACAGATATCAAAAGCATGTACAGAGAATTGGAGGTTATGGTTTTGCATTGGTTATCTCTGCTGATTTTAAGGTTTACCATCTTAGTTTTGATTTGTATTAAATTTTGAACATTTTTCCTTAGTTATTGTGCTACACATCCTGAGAAGTATAAAAAGTAGACATTCCAATAAAATAAGTGATTATAAATTCAGCATCTATAAATCTATCACCTGAATTAGGAGGTAACCATATTAATAATTGTCCAATAAATGTCCACAAAGCAACATCATTCATTCCATATTTGAAGGCATCTTCCTTCTTCTCTACTTATCATCTATCTGTATTTCTGGTTTTGCTATGCACATAAATAATCTAATTTATTGACCTGCACTTACACTTTATGTATGCTATAATACTATGTATTTTATATTGTGGTTTTGTTTGCTTACTATCAGTTGTATTGTTATAAACAGCTACAACTATTTGGCTAAGTCCAATACTTGTTTCCATAGCCATGACAATTTGATGGACATTTGGGATGCTTCCATGTTTTGATTGCTACAAACCATGTTGTTACTACTTTAAAAGCCTTGTTGAGAGACATTTAAAGTGAAGTTTTAACTAAATAGAACTGTCTGTCGTGGTTGTAATTGGTAGTGTATCATTTCAAACATGCCAATTTCTCGAGATCAATTTATGTTCTTGAGTGACCATCCCATGTCCCTCTAGAAGTCCCTAAACAATGCTGCCAAACTCATACACCTTAAGATCAGTTTGCATCCTGTCTTCCTCGGCTAAAGCTTTAGTGATTTCCCTCTCTCTAATACCCTCATGTGGCCACTTAAATTTAAAATTTAATTAGTGAAAGTTAAATACAATTCATATTCACTTTCTCAGTTGCATTAGACACACTTCAAGAGCTCCATAGCACTGTGTGCACCTGCAGCATGGGGCAGGGCAGATCTAAAGCTTTTGCCTTGTGCTAGCAAGTTCCCTTGAGAGGATCCTGTTCTAATAATGAGAATCTGCTCAATCCATTTTTTTCCCTGTCTAAAACACCTAAGTCAATTGACCCCTCTCTTTTTTTCAGTCTGAGCCCTGTTGGATAATCATTGCTTATTATTTCTTATTAGTGATTAGGTCGTATTCTAAACAGTAATGATAGTCATCCTTAGCACATCTTGTTTGTTTGTTTATTTATTTATTGGGCAGCTGTGTCTATGTGTGCTGATGAGATTGGTATCACTATGACAAAGCTAATAAGAATTCAGGAAGAGTACTCACTAGTTTGAAATTCAACTGTTTTCCAAATAGAAGAGGAGAAAGAAGTTGCTTCCATGTTTCTACTAATATGAACCAAACTAGTCTAAGTTCACAAACTTGTTGAGAGATATTTCAATGGTAAAAACCTGACTAAATGACATAGTCTACTGTGTTCCTGATTAGAAGAGTATTATCAGAAAGATCAATTTACAGATTCAATAGAGTCTTAACAACTGTAAAGAAAGAAACATTCATTTTTGCCTCATGATGTCTGAAGTTTCAATTGGCTTTGCTGATTTGGGACAATGAAGAGCAGAATATGTGATTGGTGGGAATCTGACAGAGAAGGGTGGCAAGGAAATAGAGAAAGGAAGGGGAGAGGAAGGGATAGAGGAAGAGGGAAGGAGAAGAAACAAGAATGGAGGGGTTGAGGATGGAGGGTGGGAGGGAGACAGGCGGGGAGAGAGGATGGGAGGAAAGAGAGAGGGGAATTGAGAAGGAAAAGAGCACATGAAAACATTCACTCAGGGGTTAGGGTTCTAAATGTCTTTCTCAAGAACGTTTTTTGCCACAAGGTCCCACATATTAAAGGCTCCATTACCTTTCACAAGTGGTACCCTGGGGTCCAAACCTTTACTACACTGCCTTTGGGGGGCGTTTTGCGTTTCAAGACACTATATATTTTGTTGATTTTTTTTGTTTGTTTGTTTGCAGATATTCAAAATGGGACAGTTTTGTCTTGAAGGAAGAAATTGCTGCCTGTGTATTTTTTGTATACTACCTAGACTGGGCTCAACAGTGCCAGAATATGATAAACAATGATATCTAATTATTGGTGACTTGCTTTTCCAATAAAAATACTTAGCTTTAGCAGAAACACATTACATTTCTGTGGCTGATACAAATCTTCATTTTCTGTGACTATGGCATGTATATATTGAGTCCCTGGAAGAACAACTGACAAGCCCCTCCCCCTCTATAACTCCCAAAAGCCCTGAAAGCTCTATCCTTCTCTGCACTAAACTCCCTCATTGAGGTCCTGATAGTAACAATAGTTTCAATCTCTTCACCAACTGTGTCACACTAAATTACTTGTGTATTGCTGCTAATGTTAAATAATAAAAATTGTTAATGGCTTAGTATGCCCTTCATATCTAATTTTCCAAGTTGAATTTCTATCCGTCATCATTGACCAAGTGTCAGGAGTTGATACATGCCATATGTAATATATTCAGAAAGCTTTGTTAAATGTTGGGTTAAAAGAATGGGTAGAGTCTGTACATTTTTCAACAACTCAAGTGTCCACGTCGCTGACAATTTTACTGGAGTTGACAGTAATACGGCCTGACTGTCTCCTTTATCATTCTAGCAAGGCCAGAAGAGACTGTACTTAAAACCTCAAAATATATTCTCTGTAGACTGTCTCCATATTATTCTTTGTTTCTTCCCTCTTCTTTTTTGTCCTTTATAACACAGGATATCATGTTTTTCAGGCTGGCTTGAAAGTCAATGTTCTGGGACTCCAGATACACCTTCCTACCCACCTTTCACATTCTGGGATTCCAGGAATAACCATCAGCCTTTGTTTTATGCCATCTGGACATCAAATCCAGGACCACACATGCTAGGCAGTCATGCTACCAACAGACCCATATCATCAGCATTTAATCACTAAAGATTTGGTCACGCATATGAGAAAAAAGATGGAAATGTGACCTACTAATGTGTCTGTCATCTATTTTTCTATTTCTATATAGCACTTTACAAGAAAATGAACCACACTGACTCCTAAGGAGTGTCACTATTAGAAGGTGTGGCCTTGATGGAGTACCTGTGGCTTTGTTGGAAGAAGTGTGTCATTAATGGGTGGGCTTTGATGTCTCAGAAGCTCAAATCCAGGCCTAGTAGTTCACATTTCCCCTCTGCCTGTGGATAAAGATGTAGAACTGTCAATTCTCCCTCCAGCACTATGTCCGCCTTCAGGCTGTCACACTTCCTGCCATGATGATAACGGACTAAACCTCTGAAACTGTAAGCCAGCCCCAATGAAATGTTTTCTTTTATAAGAGTTGCCATGGTCATTGTATCTTCATGGCAATTGAAATTGTAACTAAGACACTGCCAGAGAAACAGCCACTGCCCTAAGTTATAGACAAACTATCAGGACAGTTCATTCTAGTTGAAATCCTTTGTCCCAATTTGATGAGATCTAGGGAGTCAGTTTCCTCCTGCCCTGTATTGTCCTGGATGCTATGTCAGCTCCTCTGAGGCTCAGATTAAAATGGGAAAGGAACCAAAACTGAGGAAAATTTAGTGCTTTTGGAAAATACATATTTTTTAAGAATAGATTTATCCAGATTAAAATGGATGACTTAAATCTCCCAGAGGCTAAAACAAATATATTGAAATTGACCTTTAGGTACTTAGTAGCATGTGATATTGATAAGTCCAGTGACAACTTCTTGCCAAGAGAAGGTTTTCATGACATAACGTGATGACAGTTTTCTTTGACTAGGCGTTATTCTCTCCCCACTATACAATCTTACTTAATTCTTTAAAAAGAATGTCCTTGAAAGGACAGGCATCAGATGCATTTGTCTGCTGCCCAACCACATGGTTTGATTAGTAGAATCGTGTTTTCAAAGGTGCTATCTTAATTCTCTCTTCTCTAATCTATCTCAAACTGAACCACCAGCATATGACTGTAGAATAACTACATCATGACAGGCTCAAATTTTTGTATGTGGTACTAATTTTACCTCCTCCAAACAAAACTTTATTCAAAATTATTCTTTAATAGTTACAAGCTCTAGTATTGCTTTCAGGTTTTTTTTTTCTTTTCCCCCTTCCCTTTTCGTCCCTGAGGAAAGCATTTGGGTTCAAAGTTCTGATTATTATTTTTTAGATGTTTTAATTTGCAACATTGAAAATATTCTTTTAAAATAAACTTTACTATTAAAAATCTTGCAAATAAAAAATCACATCACAATATTTTTACAGGATGTAGAAAACAGGAACAAAATAATGTATATATATATTTCTTCTTTGGTAAGTATTAACAAAAGTTATATACATATACATATTTACTTGTTTGAAGGGAAGTCTCAGTGTTTCTTTAATTTGGACATATGGTATAGTGGATAGGATATCAAAATTGTGGAGTAGAATCTTATTGTAGTGAAGTGTTTATGGAAGAATTGCTGTGTGAATATCCACAAACTTTTGCAGTATTGCAGGGATAGGAGCCTATGGCTTGAGGTTATCTGTAGAAGCAAGTTTGTTTGTTGGATTTGTCCTTAATTAGTTTATGTAAATTGTACTTTGAATTAATTCCTTAAAACAATCAATACACTGCAAATTGTGTCTTTTTCTTATTTACATTCTTATTTAGTAAAGCAGTTTCTCTAATGACAGCTTCCAGGCAACGTTTTATTAGCCTAGTGTGAAGTCCCGAACACACTCAAAAGGGAAAAAAGATGACATTGACTTGGACATAGTCATTAATCCAAGCCACTTCCCTTTACTTAGTAAAAATTGGAGCAATTTTCTAAGCCTATTATTTGTTTCCCTCACCTCAACACATACAATTAACTACCCTGAATTACACCTACATAGAAAGCTTCAAATGTCTTTCTTTTTTGAAATACCAATATGACACTGTGCAAAGTATATAGTGTCTGAGAGTTTGACTATATTGAGTCTAAACAAATAGATGAAAATGAGTTTGTTTCTGCTTTCTAACAGATATGTACAATGGAAAAGTAAAAATAAAAGATCATAGTTTTCTATCATAATGCATGTCCTTTTGTTAGCAAAACTGCAAAGACATAGAATATCTTGAGATATGAACCTCATCTTTGTGTGTTTATTGTACATAACTATGGCTGTCTTTGGAAACTATTATATCTGACTTTGCATGGGGACTTTAGATGCTCTTGCCTGATAATGTGGGTTAGATTTACTGGTACATTTGTGTGTGTGTGTGTGTGTGTGTATGTGTGTAAATATAGATAGATTGTTGTTGTCTATAGCCAAATTAATGGGGCAAGAAGGATTAATTTCATGTTATCTATTTCACCATTTACAGAATTTTTACGGCAATGTGGTCACCTTAACATATGCTTCTCAATGTCTAATTTATGAAACTACTAATTGAGTTTAAAATTTCTGCCCCTTTAATCCTTAATCCCAGGAGCACAAACTCAGGCTGCATTTGGCCTACAGTTCAGTATCAAACTACTCAACAGAAATGGATGTTCCTTTTATTATGATAGAGTAATGGTAACTTTTCTCCTTTTTCTAGCTAGTTAGTGTTTCTTAACTTTAAATTGTTATCTTTAGTATGGCCAGGTTGTCCTGGTTAATTTTTACTGTCAATCTGATACAACCCAGAGTTATATGGGAAGAAGGAATGTCAGATGAATATTTGCCTCAATCAGATTAACCTTTGACCATGTATATGAGGAATTTTCTTGATGGAAAATAAATGTGAAAGGACTCTGCCCACTGTAAGTAACACCATCCCTGGCAAGTGAGTGAGGGCAATAAAGGAAGATCTACCAGAAAAAGAGCCAAGGGGGAGCCAATGAGCAGTGCTTCTTCATGGTTTCTGCTTCAGTTACTGGATGAATCCATGTCCTGACTTTCCTCAATGAAAGACTATGACCTGGAAGTGTAAGATGAAATAAACCCTTCCTTCCTTGAAACTGCTTTGTGCGATGGTGCTTATTACAACAACAGGAAAGAAAATTACAGCAATGGTGACAGTATTAATCAGCTTCTGCATGGCAATAGAACTATTTCTTCCAACTCCCAAAAACGAAGTAGTTAAATTGGTGAAAATAGATAAATTGGACAAAAATTATTAATTCTTTCTAGATCTTCTATGTCCTTTACCATATATATTTGTATGTCTACATGTATATATAAATGACTATGTGTGAGTATATATCTACGATCTATGTATGTATGCATGCATGTATGTACATATGTATGTATATCTTCCTCTATCTATCTATCTATCTATCTATCTATCTATCTATCTATCTATCTATCTATCATCAATCTATTATCTATCTACTATCTATTTATCATGTATCTATGTATCCATCCATCTATGTATGTATGTATGTATGTATGTATGCATCTATCCATCATCTGTCTATCTATCTATCTGTCTGTCTGTCTGTCTGTCTATCTATCTATCTTTAATCTTTTATCTATCTACTATCTATTTATCATGTATCTGTGTATCCATCTATGTATGTATGTATGCATTTATCTATCATCTGTCTGTCTGTCTGTCTGTCTGTCTGTCTGTCTGTATGTATGTATGTATGTCTATCTTTATCATCTGTCTGTCAGTCCATATGCCTATGTGTCTGTTATTTATTTTACCTAATTGTATAAGAACAGCTATAGATATTCTGGAAAGTCACTATTCACATCAGTTTGTGTAGACTTTGCAATTTTCTGGTTGCTGAAGAAAATGTTCCCTGGAACGTTTATTATCAGTGAGTGGAGATTTAAACATAAAACAAAAACAAACCAAAAAGTGTCTTCTACCTATGGAATGTTGTTCTTGTCCCATTTGAAGTTTCAGCTGTTTTCTTAGTGGTGATGATGGACAGTTTAGTTCTTTCCTGTTCTTTGCCTGAGGTGAGATGGAGTCATGATGCATTTCAAAGATGATGTGTTAGAATCCTCTCAGAGTGTTACTTAAGAATATATCCATTGCTATGGATATATTCTGTCTATCTATGTATCTATTATTATTATTATTATTATTATTATTATTATTATACACTAAGTACACTGTTGCTGTCTTCAGACACACCAGAAGAGAGCATCAGATTTCATTTTGGATGGTTGTGAGCCACCATGTGGTTGCTGGAATTTGAACTCAGGACCTTCAGAAGAGCAGTCAGTACTCTTAACTGCTGAGCCATCTCTTCAGCTCGATATATTCTATCATTCTCTGGCTTGCACAAAGAAAAAGAAGGCCATAATAAAACAGTACAAATGGACATGGAGATAAGAAAGATTCCATCTTCTGTGGGTATGTCAATACTATTTGTTAGGGGAGTTTCAATCATTTGTGTGTAATGTCAACCACCATTTAATAACTGTTTTGCTGTTAGAGACTATGAGGCTTTGAAAAATGTAGATTATGTGCTTTTTTGGGTCTTTTTAGAACAGAAAACACAAGACGTGTAGGTATTCACCTGATCTCACTCATTTATGGAATTTAAAATAACTGATCTCACAGAATCACAGGAAATGATAATATTTAGCACAAGGAAAGAGGAAAAGATAGTGCTCAATAAGTATAGTATAATATTTAGGAAGAATTAGTTTGGATGACTATTTTTAACAAGATTAAACAGATGGAGAAATTTTGATGTCCATATGACAAAAACAATGACAGATATTTAAGATGAGTAATGGACATTTAATACTACACAAGCATTTAATACTACTACACAAGCATTTAATACTACTACACAAGCATTTAATACTACTACACAAGCATTTAATACTACTACACAAGCATTTAATACTACTACACAAGCATTTAATACTACTACACAAGCATTTAATACTACTACACAAGCATTTAATACTACTACACAAGCATTTAATACTACTACACAAGCATTTAATACTACTACACAAGCATTTAATACTACTACACAAGCATTTAATACTACTACACAAGCATTTAATACTACTACACAAGCATTTAATACTACTACACAAGCATTTAATACTACTACACAAGCATTTAATACTACTACACAAGCATTTAATACTACTACACAAGCATTTAATACTACTACACAAGCATTTAATACTACTACACAAGCATTTAATACTACTACACAAGCATTTAATACTACTACACAAGCATTTAATACTACTACACAAGCATTTAATACTACTACACAAGCATTTAATACTACTACACAAGCATTTAATACTACTACACAAGCATTTAATACTACTACACAAGCATTTAATACTACTACACAAGCATTTTAATACTACTACACAAGCATTTAATACTACTACACAAGCATTTAATACTACTACACAAGCATTTAATACTACTACACAAGCATTTTAATACTACTACACAAGCATTTTAATACTACTACACAAGCATTTAATACTACTACACAAGCATTTAATACTACTACACAAGCATTTAATACTACTACACAAGCATTTAATACTACTACACAAGCATTTAATACTACTACACAAGCATTTAATACTACTACACAAGCATTTAATACTACTACACAAGCATTTAATACTACTACACAAGCATTTAATACTACTACACAAGCATTTTAATACTACTACACAAGCATTTAATACTACTACACAAGCATTTAATACTACTACACAAGCATTTAATACTACTACACAAGCATTTTAATACTACTACACAAGCATTTTAATACTACTACACAAGCATTTAATACTACTACACAAGCATTTAATACTACTACACAAGCATTTAATACTACTACACAAGCATTTAATACTACTACACAAGCATTTTAATACTACTACACAAGCATTTTAATACTACTACACAAGCATTTTAATACTACTACACAAGCATTTTAATACTACTACACAAGCATTTAATACTACTACACAAGCATTTAATACTACTACACAAGCATTTTAATACTACTACACAAGCATTTAATACTACTACACAAGCATTTAATACTACTACACAAGCATTTTAATACTACTACACAAGCATTTAATACTACTACACAAGCATTTAATACTACTACACAAGCATTTAAATACTACTACACAAGCATTTAATACTACTACACAAGCATTTAATACTACTACACAAGCATTTAATACTACTACACAAGCATTTAAATACTACTACACAAGCATTTAAATACTACTACACAAGCATTTTAATACTACTACACAAGCATTTTAATACTACTACACAAGCATTTAAATACTACTACACAAGCATTTTAATACTACTACACAAGCATTTTAATACTACTACACAAGCATTTTAATACTACTACACAAGCATTTTAATACTACTACACAAGCATTTAATACTACTACACAAGCATTTAATACTACTACACAAGCATTTAAATACTACTACACAAGCATTTAATACTACTACACAAGCATTTAATACTACTACACAAGCATTTAATACTACTACACAAGCATTTAAATACTACTACACAAGCATTTAAATACTACTACACAAGCATTTTAATACTACTACACAAGCATTTTAATACTACTACACAAGCATTTAAATACTACTACACAAGCATTTTTTGAATGTGTTTGAATGTGTATCAAATACTACTCTGTATCCCGTAAATAGGTGCCTTTACTTTATGCCAGTTGAAGCAAAATGAAGTGAAATACATAAATATCATTAAAAGGGATGTACTTGGTATATTTTAGATGAATGACCAACGTTGTTAGCATACCTAATATGAATCCAATAATTAGCTTAGTACCTACAATATAAATAGCACATATAATTACATTTGATGATAAAAAAACAAAAACAGGGGAAAGAAGTTAGAAAAAGAAATATGGCTGACTTTAGTATAGTGCCTTAACAGCAACTCATCTACTTATTGCTTTAGTTTGGTTTCCTTATAAAGAAGGCCTACAGAGGTGGTCCACCTTCACTGGTAACTTGATTAGGTGATTCTGGGTCTCATTAGAAAGAGAGCAGGGGAAACTAAACAGAAAGATCATCCCCTGATCAGAAAACACCTTATCAAGCAAGAGCACACTGTGACTAAGTCTGGAAGACAGACAAGAACAGGTGCCGCAGACTTATTTAGTCTAATGGGCAAGAGAACTTGGTATTGATGTCTTGTCTTAATCTGTTCAGACAGCTATAACAACAACAACAAGATCCCATGAGCTGAAAAGCTTTTGAATGATAGAATTTCAACAGACGACTTCTTTTTTTTTCTATGTTTTTTTTTTTATTTACATTCCGAATGATTTCCCCTTTCCCGGTTCCTCCCTCCCTGAAAGTCCCATACAACTTCTAAGAGAAACAAAAATGATGAGTCATAGGATTCACACCTCACACTAAGGTCTGTTGTCAGATATTAATCTTAAACTGTGGGCTTTAAACTTCTCTATCAAAGGAACGAATTTTGGCAATGGGAAGTAGGATTAGTGTGAGTTGTTCCCCACAAAGAACCTCCCATATTAAGTATTGTTTAAGAAACAAACCTATTGTGTTTCATATAATCCAAGACTACTATAACTTTTGATTGTGAAGACCCTGCGAATACACAGATTCTGGTGTCTTTTAGACACAATAGTTAAGAAGTAGAATGCAAATATGTATTAGTTTTACACAAGGCACCTTAAAAATGTGAATAAACATTAAGGTTTTTGGTAATAAAGTTTGAGACAGTGTGAATTACTTCTTTTAAAAGCCATGTGCATTCTTACAAGAGCACTGTTCCTGGGTAAAGTCCATAGCTGTGTGAGTCTGTATGAAAACACAGAAAAGCTTATGTGACCCTGAATTCCAGTAAAAGTGACGCCCACATGTCATATGTTACTATAATTTACACTTTTGGTAAAAGAATAGAATTTTATTGAAATTATGGCAAAATTGTCTCTAGATTGTCTCTGGTCCTCAAATGGTCTAGAAGATCATTTGTAGCTCATAAGAAATTCACCATTTCTCCCCAGTCATTCCTCTTCAGATTAAACATGAAGCCTTCTTTTGGCTGAAATGTTGCCATTTGTACAGTCAAGAGATTGTCATGAAATGTGTTTCTCTGCCCAATTCACTCTCCTTTCTCCCCATTTTTGGTATCTAAATTTTACAAGTTTTATTATAAGTCTTAAAATAAATTTCTATGGTAACAACTCATTCAAAAGCACAAAGATTATTGCTAGGTAAAAGGAGCATCTAAATCAAGAAAACATATTTAATCTTGATAAAGTTATATGTAGCCACAATTTAATAAGGATTATTGAAATTAAGCCCTAAGTGTCTTGTATGTGCATATCTAGAACATGCTAGTAGGCCTCTGATGATATAGGTTTTATCGTTGTTCTTTTGAGTCAATCTCTTATAGCAGAGACTGCTTGTCTTCAGTTACTTACCACATAGTCTGTACTTCTTTTTTTCTCAGTGTGTATGTGTGTGTACGCTTGTCTCTATGTGTATTAGTCTATATGTCTGTTTCTATGCATGTACATATCTGTCTGTCTGTATGTGTATTTACACCTGTCTCTATGTATTGGTGTGCCTGTGTTTTTGCATGTGCATGCATATTATATGTCTGAGTTTATGTGTCTTGGTGTGTATGTATCTCTGTGTGTGTCAGTTTCTGTATATATATGCATCTTTGTGTGTGTGAGAGAGGGAGAGTGCAAGAGAGAGACAGACTTGCCATTTTAATGTTCCTCAGTTCACCATGGTCTTCTGGAGAACCCAAGGCTACAACAACTCTGTGAATGTACCCATGTAGGTAAAACTACCAGATACCAGATCAAAATTGATATGAATTGTTAAGGAAGTACCATTTCAATCTTGGGTAATGGGATTTCCTTAGAATGGGTAACAAAAGGGAGAATGGATTTTATCTTAAGATAAGGAACTCACTATACAGCTTCAATTAGGACAAGTAGACAAATCTACTTAATACCTGAGTAGAGAAGCTAGAAGGAAGGATGACTCTCATATACAAAGAAACAGTGTGCGATGCAATGTCTACATCCAGATAAAGGGCAATAGCAGCACTCAGGATAGTTTCTAATTTTGGATTTTTTTTTATATCAGTTGGCAAAATGACATGGGAGACAAGAAGAAAACTAATCAAATTCCAAAGTGCTAAGTCATGAAAAAACTGTATTATTTTAGTGAGTGTGCAGAGACATGATGGGTAATTCATTTACTTATATGTAAAATACATGTGTGCTTGAGGGAATAAGAGTGAGATTCCCTGATAGGCAGACAGAAAGGGTCATGTGTAATTAATAAAGATGGTGACATTCCAAGATGGCTGGCTTCTTCCTCACCTTCCTGACCTGACAAAGAAGCTTGATATATTAAACCAAAGGCCTGTCAGTGTTTTTCCTTTGCAAGTAATCCCCCTACTTATAAACCAGTATAGCAAGTCCTATGCTAGACCAAGATGTATTTCTCCCAGTGTTGTGGACCTACCAGTCTTCCTGTCTGGATTCAAACTGACCAACCCTAAACTTGAGAAGAAAGACCTTCTCAAAGACCTTAAGTCCCCCAACCCTCCAAAAGAAATGGTGCACCTGCTTTCTGTGTGATTGCCAGATGACATTTTTCTCTGTGTTCTTTGATGTATGTTTATTTTCTCACCCCTAAGAGAAGCCTCTCTTTAAAGGATGATGCTGTCTACTGCTGTCTGCTATGTCTGAGATTTTCTCTGTCACACTTGATATTTTTCCTAATTGTTAATTCAGTAATTGTCAGAGAAAATAACCCCAATCAAGACCCCTGGGATGGTATCATATTGAACCCCATGTATTCAGAGCAGGAGAATAGCAACTGTGTTTAGTAAGAGTATGAACAGTCCTGATCTATGTTCACATCACAAATAGTATCTTATTGATGACACGGCTCTTAGGCACAGGTATTCCTATAAACTGGTTGAGAGAAAACTTCTCTGATTTATTTTGATTTATTTAACGTTTAAAACATTTTTGGGAGTAAATTTCAGAATTTGCCTTCATCTTCTCTGATTACACTTCTATTTTATTATAAATTGAATTAGTATTCTATGACAGTGGTATGTATGTGTTTTTAAAAGCAAGTCAATAGTAAACTATTATTTAATCTGTGGTAGATGGAAACTAGGTCTGAATGGAAGCCCTGTGATTCTCCATCAGTCACTAGTGTACATATTCTGAGTATAAGTGTTCACTAGCGTATTATAGAATTATAAGTTTTGATGTTTATTAAAACCATGAGAAGCAATTACCCAGGATGGTATGAGTCCTGTTTTAATTCCAATACGTTCTCTAATTTACTTGTTCTTAGCTGATCTTCCCTGTACTTGTATAAAATTGAGTGTGTGTGTGTGTGTGTGTGTGTGTGTGTGTGTATGTACATGCAGCATAGGTATGTGTGCCTACTAATGCTTGTGAAGGTATGTACATATATGCATGTATATGCTGAGGTCAGAAGATAGCAGAATATAATTGGGCATTATTTTATTAATGCTTTACTTTTTTGAAGAGTAGTGTTTGGTCTTACTTAGGTCTTTGGGCTATCTAGTCTCTGGTTCTTGGTTACCTTAACAGGGTTGTGTATGGATTTCTTCTTGGGGCAAGGGCCTTAAGCCAAATCAGACATTGGTTGTCTGTATCCCACAAGTTCTGTACCACTGTTGCCTTAGCATGCTTTGCAGGCAAGACAGACTACTGGTTTAGGGTTGGGTTGATGTGCATGGTTCTCTATCCATTATTTCCATTACGAGGAGTCCTCATGAGGGTCACTATCATATATTCTAGGCAGATTCCCTGCAAAGAGATTCCACACTATCCTAGCAAAAGCCTACCAATTCTAGCCATCTCCACCTGCACCCCCTCCCTCCATCTCATCTCCCTCACCCCTTATCATCCAGCTTCCTTTACACATGCTCCCAGTTTGCCACACAATATCTATTCTATTTACCCCTCTCAGGAAGATCTAGGATCCATCAAGACCCCTCCACTTGCCTAACTACTTCATATATACTGATTGTTGTTAATTTATCATTCACTTAATGGCTAATATCCACATATAAGTGAATACATGTCATATTAATCTTTCGGGATCTGGGTTGGTTGCCACAGTTAAGATGATTTTTTTCTAGTTCAATCCATTTGCCTCTAATTTTCATGATGTCCTCTTTTTTTTTGTAATAGCTGAATGATAATCTGTTGTGTAAATGAACCATATTTCTTTATCTCTTTTTCTGTTGAGGGACATCTAGGTTGTTTCCAGTTTCTGGCTATTATGAATAGAACAGCAATGGACATGGTTTAACAACCATGATTTAACAATCCTCTGTGGTAGGATGAAATAACCTTTGGGTACATGCCCAAGAGTGGTATATCTGGATCTTGTGGTAGATTGATTACCAACTTTCTTAGGAACAAAAATATTGATTTTCAATGTGGCTGTATTAGTTTTCATTTCCATCAGCATTGGAAGAGTGCTCTCTGGCCCACATCCTTGCCAGCATGAGCTGTCACTTGTGTTATTGATTTTAGCTATTCTGACAGGTATATGATGGAATGTCAAAGCAGTTTTGATTTGCATTTTCCTGATGGCTAAGGATGTTGAACATTTCTTTCAGTGTTTCTCAACCACTTGAGATTCTGATATCTAAAATTCTCTCTTTAGATCTGTACCCCACTTGAAAAAAATAGATTATTTGGTTTTTCAATACCTAATTTTTTGAGATGTTTGTATATTTTGGATATTAGTCTTCAGTTGGATATAGAGTTGGAAATATGCTTTTCCATTCTGTAGGTTGCTGTGTTTGTTTGTGTGTGTCCTTTGCTTTACAGAAGCATTTCGGTTTAATGATGTTTCACTTACTAATAGTTGATCTTCGTGCCTGCACTATCAGTGTTCAGTTAGAAAGTCCTTTCCAGTGCTGATGCATTCAAGAACATTTCCCACTTTCTTTTCTATTAGGTTTAGTGTGTCTGGTTTTATGTTGAGGTCTTTGATCTACTCAGACTCAAGTTTTATGCACGGTGATAAATATGGATTTATTTTCATTCTTCTATTAATAAATATCCAATTTGACCAGCACCAGTTGTTGAAAATGCTGACTGTTTTACAGTGTGCCTTTCTGGATTCTTCATGAACAATCATGTGTTCATAGGCATGTGGATTTATGCTTGGGTCTTTCATTGGTACTTATTGAGACATTTATCCATTTGTTTTAGATTTTGCAATTTGGTGGATTATATAGATTTTTAAAGTATGTTCTTATTATCCTCTGAATTTCTTTTGTGTCTGTTGTTATGTCCCCTTTTCATTTTTTGATTCTGTTAATTTAGATATGCTCTCTCTGGCTTTTAGCTAGTTTAGATATGAATTTGTCTATCTTATTGATTTTTTTAAAAAAAACAACTTTTTTGTTTCACTGATTCTTTTTCTTATTCTATTTGTTTCTACCTTACTGATTTCAGCCCTCAGTTGGATCATTTCTTTCCTTCTGCTCCTCTTGGGAGCAGTACATCTTTCTAGGCACTTCTAGTCTTTACACTATCCACTGAGAAGTCAGCTGTAATTCTAATATGTCTGCCTTTATATGTAACGAACTGTCTTTTCCCCTTGAAGCCTTTAATATTCCTTCTTCCTTCTGTATTTTTAATGTTTTGATTATTTTATGGCATCCTTTCTAATCCAATCTCCTTGGTGTTCTGTATGCTTCTTAAACCTTTATAGGAATTTCATTCTTTAGGTTAGAACAATTTTCTCTTATAATCCGGTTGAAAATATTTTCTGGGCCTTTGAGCTATGACTCTTGCCTCTATTTTTATTATTCTTAGGTTTGGTCTTTCATGGTGTCCCAGATTTCCTGGATGTTTTGTGTTGGGAATTTTTTAGATTTAATATTTGCTTTGACTGATGTATACATTTTTCTATTGTATCTTTAACACCCGAGATTCTCTCTTTCACCTCTTGTATTCTGTTGGTGAAGATTTCTTTTCTTGTTCTTGTTTAGATTTCCAAGTTTTAATTTCCAGAATTGTCTGGGTTTTTTTTTTATTGATTCTATTTTCATTTTCAGGCCTTGAATAATTTCCTTCAACTGCTTGCTAGTATTTTCTTGGCATTCTTTAAAGGATATATTCATTTCTTCCTTTTTTTTTTGGTTTGTATTTGCTTGCTGCCCTTTATCGTGACTTCACCACATCAAGTTCTAGCCTCTGCGGAACATAAGTTTTCTTCTCTGTGTCTGTTTGTTGTTCAACAGAGACTGAATCTAGATTTTTCAGTAATTTGGGTCTTTACAAACAGGTGTTTAACAGATAGGCTGCACTTATACTTTCAGTAATACTTCACTGCCCCAGTATTCAGAGATTTTACTTTAAGTTTTAAATTTTTTATTTTATTTTTAATTAAATTGTGATTATTTAATTTCTCTCCCTCCCTCTAATCACTGTTATAGCACCTTTGGCTACTGCCTCTCAATTCATGGCATTTTTTTCTTTAATTAATATTGTTACATATATATGAGTAAATATATATTGTTGAGTCCATTTAGTGTTTATACACACACACACACACACACACACACACACATATATATATATATATATATATACATATATATATACATATATATATGTATATATACATGTATATATATATACATATATATATATGTATATATATATATATATATATACAGTTGGTATTGGATAGCAATTTCGGAGACTCATTCCTGAACTAATTCTCCTTCTCTCCATAGTCACTCATCGCCTCTAACTCTTCATTCTCCCAAGTGAGATTTTTTTTTTTTTGCCAGCCACACTGACTTGTCCACTGGTGGTTTGTATACATATTTGCTATTTTTTCCCTTTAAAATCTTAAGCTCTTGTCTGCTTTTATTCACATTTCCTATCTCTTTCTTATGTTGAGGAAATTAGAAATGTCTTTTTGTTCCAACAGGCCCCTAGTAGTTCTTCCTCACCCCAAGGTTCCTGACAAGATGAGCTCAGACTGAAGTAAGCTCCATGATGGAGGAAGAACATCTACCTTTACAGCTGGTATATCCAGAATCCATAAGTGGGAGGGGAAGCGCGGTAGCTGAGGGCCTGTCAACTAATTTTATGTATTGAATGAGTGCATCAGGGTATATTCTCAAAGGGGAAACTGAAAGCTAATTAGAGAAGCCATATTTCTCATCCATATATTATTCTAATCCCTCATATTAACCTACATTTAGGACAAGTTCTGATAGATGATGTGAAACAGACATCTTTGTTTTACTAAAATCATTTTGGAAATGTATTAGATCTCTCAGGACACATACATTCCTTTCTTTGAATGAGTGCTCAGTGCAAGTTCACTGACTGGTCTCTTTCTGTGCTGTTGCTTTCCCTTCTCTTTGGTCTGGGGATTTCTATTGTGTTAGATTCAGGAATATCAGAAAACTTCATGCATAAATTAACACACATGTTTAACTGGAAAATAAAACTTGCTATGGTTTCATGGACACTGGCCAGACCCTTCCTTGCTCACGCTCACTCCCTGATTCCTTTTTTTTCATGCACTCTCTGTAGACTTGCTTGATCAACTAAAGCGTGTCTCTTGATGAAAACAGACTGTTCCTCAAAGAGCAAATTAAGGACTCTCAGTCCTGGAGATAAAACACTGTGAGTTCATCATGCAGTGCTGTAAGACAAATGTGTTGTGTGCCTGGCAACTCTGTCAGCCAATCAACAGGAAGCCTCAGATGCTAAGATGGGCTGATCTGAGCATTTTCATCAGGTACTTGCAAATGTAATCAAAACAAGCCAATAGGATTTAAGACTCCATGTCATGATTCAGCCTCTTGGATTTTTCTCCCCATTTATTTTACATTAAATGAATGTGCTGTATTCTAAAAAAAAAAAAGCATTTCAAAGTCCATGATGTTTCTGAGGGACAAAGAGTGTTTTAATAAGAATCACCTCTCAAATAGCAGCATCACACAGTGAAAAGAATGGAGACTCGCCAGTCATCTTAATTCATTCTGCTCTATCTCCTGTCTATTTGCCTCTTTCTCATTTTTTTCTACTTTCTGTTTTCAGGATTTCCCTTTTTTGTTTGGTCTCTTATTTTAGACTTCGCTTCAGGTTTTATGCTCAGTGAATGAACGCTTATAAAATAAAGAAAGGCAGACAAATATTGATTTTTTTTTGTAATTCATTTAAATCATTTCAACAAACATAGAGGGATGTAATGATGTGCTAATAATTTCTGGGTATACATGGTTTTCAGGCAACCATATTGAAATGTATCCTTATGAACGCATAATCCTTATAACTGTGTCCTTATGAATTTGTAATATATATAACTATTTCTCAAAATAGCTGTTATTCTAAGCAAAATACAAACCTAACTCCCTGTCTCACATTGTTCACTATGTTCTATGTATTAATGTAAGGGAGGGAAACACTCAGCATTTTAGTAATTATTTTATATTTTGCCTGCATGGATGTCTGCGTACAATTTGCATACCTCTAGCCTGCATATACAAAGAACTGAAGAAGTTAGACTCAAGACAATCAAATAACTCTATTAAAAACTGGAGTACAAAGCTAGACAAAGAATTCTCAACTAAGGAATAATGAATGGCAGAGAAGCAACTAAAGAAATGTTCCACATCCTTAGTCATCAGGAAAATGCAAATCACAACAACCCTGAGATTCTACCTCACACCAGTTAGAATGGCTAAGATCAAAAACTAAGGTGACCACAGATGCTGGCAAGAATGTGGAGAAAGAAGAACACTCCTACACTGTTGGTGGGATTGTAAGCTGGTGTAACCACTCTGGAAATCAGTCTTGCAGTTCTTCAGAAAATTGGACATAGTATTACCTGAGGACCCAACTACACCACTCCTGAGCATATCCCCAAAAGATGCTCCAACACATAACAAGGTCACATGCTCCACTATGTTCATAACAGCTTTATTTATAATAGCCAGAAGCTGGAAAGAACCCAGATGTTCCTCAATAGAGGAATGGACACAGAAACTGTGGTACATTTACACAATGAAGTACTACTCAGCTATTAAAAACAATGAATTCATGAAATCCTTAGGCAAATGGATGGAACTAGAAAATATCATCCTGAGAGAGGTAACCCAATCACAAAAGAACACACATGGTACACACTCACTGATGAGTGGATATTAGCTGAGAAGCTTGGAATACCCACAATACAATTCATAGACCACCTAAAGTTCAAGAAGAAGGAAGACCAAAGTGTGGGTGCTTTTGTCCTTTTTAGAAGGGGTAACAAAATATTCATGGGAGCAACTATGGAGACAAAGTATGGAGCAGAGACAGAAGGAAAGGCCATCCAGAGACCACCCCACCTGGGGATCCATCCCATATCCATTCACCAAATAGGGATCCCATATTGTGGATGCCAAGGCATGTTTGTTGACAGGAGCCTGATATAGCTGTCTCCTGAGAGGCTCTGCCAGAGCCTGACAAGTACAGAGGTGGATGCTTGCAGCCAACCATTGAACTGATTATGGGGTACCCAATTGAGGAGTTAGAGAAAGGATTGAAGGAACTGAAGGGTTTTGCCACCCCATAGGAAGAACAATAATATCAACCAACCAGACCTCCCCAGAGTTCCCAGGGACTAAACCACCAACCAAAGAGTAGACATGGAATGACCCATGGCTCCAGCCGCAGGTGTCTCCAGCAGCAGAGGATGGCCTTGTCGGGCATCAATGCAAGAAGAGGCCCTTGGTCCTGTGAAGACTCGATGCCCCATGTAGGGAAATGAGAGCGCGGGAAGACAGGAGTGGGTGGATGGCGGCACACCCTCACAGAAGCAGGAGGAAGGGGGATGGGATGGGGGTTTCTGGGGGGGCGGGAACCGAGAAAGGGGATAACATCTGAAATGTAAATAAATAAAATATCCAATAAACAGCAACAGCAACCAAAAGACAAAAACAAAAGCACAGAGGTTACAAAATACATTTGAACACCAGTTTTTTTCTCTGCATTAATAATAGTAATATTATTACTATTATTACCTATATCCATGGACTTGAGTTTTAATCTATAATGATACTGGGCATGTAGCTACTCTAGCCTCAAGATAAGTGCTCAGAAATGAAAGCATATTGGTTCTTAGAAGATAATTAAAAAAAATTAACACCAGAAATAGTTGTGAAAGAATGTGATGAGGATATACTGAACATTTAAAATATATGTTCAGCATGCAAGTATAACTAAAAGTTTTCAAAGATTTAAAGAAATTTAATCAATTAATTAATCAATTAATTAAAAGCCTAGTTCATCTGTATCAGTGCTCATGCACTCATGCTTTTTTTAATTTCAGTTTACATCTTCACTCACCAAACAATATAATCTTTTAACCAGAATGAGGAACGTCCTTGCTCTGTGATCGGTGTTTTATGCAACTAACCTATTCTTTTGCTCGTAGTGTTTTAGGTTACTTGGGTGCCATATACTGTGATTTTCACCCTCTCTGCTGGAAAGATAGTCTATTTCTGCTTTTACAAACATATTCTAGTTAATGAGTGCTGTTCCTGTGTTCCTCTGGGGATCACTTAGAGTCCTTGGAAATCTTCAGGGTTCTTATCCAGTACATCCATATTCCAGAGACTGATATGGAAATTAGTCTGTTGGGATAAAGTACTTAATTCACAAATAAAACTAGACACTCACTTGCATTGTGTGTTTGTCTCCTCCTAATTCAAGACTTAGTCCTCAAAATATCAGAATAAAACCTGATAAATAAAATTTGATAAAATCCAAATAGTTTTGGTTTCTAATCCAATACGATGGTATCTGTGGACATACAGATATGCAGCAGGGCAAGCCTGATGTCATTTCGTGCCATCTCAGGTAGTGGTAGAAGAGAGGATGTCTGTATTAAAATTGTAACACAACACATATCTGTTGCTTTAGCTACACAGTTGATGGCATTCCAGTTATCCTTAGGAAACAAATATAACATTGTTACTTGAGTCATTTTTTAATTGAAAAAGCAATGTAGATAGGAAAAGTATATGATATTAGAGTCTCTTAAATATAGCATCTAGAAATAGGGTCGAGATACTACTAACTTAAAACTGAACAAAAATAGCAGCATCAGTGTTTTGTGGGGGCATTCAGAATGATAATTTATCTTCAGCAGATAAAAATGATAAAAAGCATTCAGAGTTGGTCCATTAACTCTGAACCCAAAATGTCTCTGTGAAATTTATGAATATCGCTAGAGCTCTGTAATCCTGATTTTGGATGCTGAGGTGGCGCTAATGTAACTCAAGTTTCAAACAGCTAGCTCAGTGGTGAGTGTACAGCCACAGAACTTGGAAGATTTTATTTGTTCTCAAGGGGGTTGAATGGGGAACAGGGGGAGGGAAGAGGGCTTATGGGACTTTCAGGGAGGGGGGAAATGGGAAAGGGGAAATCATTCAGACTGTAAATAAAAAAAAATAGAAAAAAAAAAGAATTGTGAGAGCCTCATTGGAACAACATAAGTGGTCAGTTAAATGAGTCAAGACTTTTTTGGCCATACAAAAGCAAGATGCAATTCCACATTTGAGGGTCTGAGAATACATGTTTCAAAAGGATGTACAACAAAAACCTAGGCTGCCAACCTCCCCCAAGTTTCCGAGCAAGAAAGCAAATGATTACAGAGTCTTAAGAAAAGATGACAGAAAAAAAAACACAACAAAACAGGAAAATGTGGAAACATAATGAACTGTATTAATAAATGTACTGCTAAAAAAATAAACATGCTGCTGTGTGGGGAAATCTGACATTTTTAGATTTTAACTACAGTTCCACGTTGACCTTTTATGTGCAGGACAATATAATAGTATTGGCTTGTATCTTACATGCCTCTATTGTTTTTCCAAGCATTTAATTTATCATTCAGTATATATATATGAATATATACATGTCTATATGTATATACTTAATATACTAAAGTATATATTCTAAATGATAAATATTATATATATACACTAAATGATATATATCATTGATATATATACATATATATGTTTGTGTATATATATATAATATATATATATAATATATATATATAATATATATATATATACCATTGGCTGAAAAATCTAAAGCAAGAAAGAGAGAGAGAAAGAGAGAGGTAGAAAGAGAATGAGAGAGAGAGAGAGAGAGATAGAGAGAACACAACTCTCTGGAGGCTGGAATACTAGTGTGATAGTGTGACTCTAATACCAATGACAACTATAGATGCACAGTGAAATAACAACAAAAGACCATGTGCAATGTCTTCAATAGTGCACTGAGCTGATCAGTCTCTCAGTGTAGTACTGGTGTGCCATGGAATTTGCATTTCTTACCTAAAATCACCCAAGGGTCAAATATTGTCCGTGTATTTGACACAGTAAGAAGTATGTCTTTCACATCATTACAATCTATCAGAATTTCAGAAATTGGAATGTACCCTAATCCACAAGTGATAACATTTGGTGAGGTTCTTTTGAAAATCTCCTCCTGTGATGTTAGCTCTACAGGCCAAAACTTTAATATACCCATCTCCTTAGAAGTAGGAAAGAATGGAGGAAGGGAGAGAGGAAGAGACAGATGAGAAAATTAGGTCTGAGGTTAAGTTCTACAAATCATTACACACACACACACACACACACACACACACACACACACAGGAAGCTTTGGCTTCTATTTATCCAAAACTTACTCATTCTTACTGAGAAATTCTGCCAATTTGGACACCTGTCGTAGTTTTGCTGTGGTTGGTATTACTAGACAAGGTTGGTGTTACTTAACTGTTTCAAGAATGCTTGTAGCAAACAACTTTTGCTAGCATGCTTTGTCCTAAGGAACTGTATAGGCTTGCTCTTCCTTATTTGAAGAGGGGGAAAATGATTTCATTTAAAGCAAGGGAGAGGTTAATGTTAGCATTTTAAACTTAAAAACAGTACTCTTTTAAAATGTCCTCAGAAGTCACATAGAGATGAAAGCATGTGTGAAATTAAAACATATGTAGGGTGGCTGCTAGGTAGAGTCAAGGGTTTTCCTCAAAACAATTACCCATGAGTCACCTTGAAGATGTTCTCATAGTACAAGCATGATTTATAATAGTGCAGTTTCATCATTTACTTCTCTTACAAATCCTAAGCAATACTATATTTCAAATCTACATTCTCTTGCCTTTATCACATGCATAATTTTATTTCAGAATTTCCCTTTAAACACAAAGTTGTGCAATTACAGAATGATGGAAAATTTGCACAAGATGTATAAGCAATTCTACTTCATTCCAGTGAGCTCTCAAAATGGACAAATGGTTGATTTTGCATGTGTAAAATCCCAGTATATGCTGGGGAATGTCTCAAAAGAACTTCCATATAAGACACAATGCTTACCAAAGGATAATTAATCAAACTGCATGGACCTAAAGCTTATATGCATATTCTAAATATTTATAGACATTATGGTAATCATATTGTAAATAAAATACACAAATCAATTCTTTATAACTTAAAGTTATTTGCTTCTTGTTTTGAATACACTCATAAGAGAAAGTGTTGAATTAAAGCTGACAGAAAAATAGTAGCTAATCTTCTTCTCATCCAATGGCAACCTCATGAACATACAAGATAAAATTAAAGTTCTATTCCAGAATTCAGGGAACCTACATACTTGTTTCTTTCTATTTCCTGAATGTCTCATTCAATCTTTTTTTTTTTACATTGTTTTTTAGATATATTTTTTATTACATTTCAAATGATTTCCCCTTTCCTGGTTACCCCCTCCCCGAAAGTCCCATAAGCCCTTTCCCCTCCCCCTGTTCCCCAATTAACCCTATCCCGCTTCCCAGTCCTGGTATTCCCCTACACTGCTGCATTGAGCATTTCCAGGACTAGGGGCCTCTCCTTCCTTCTTCTTGGGCATCATTTGTTATGTGAATTGTGTCTTGGGAATTCCGAGCTTATTAGTGAGTGCATACCATGTGTGTTCTTTTGTGATTGGGTTACCTCACTTAGGATGATATTTTCCAGTTCAACCCATTTGCCTAAGAATTTCATGAATTCATTGTTTTTAATAGCTGAGTAGTATTCCATTGTGTAAATACCACATTTTCTGTATCCATTCCTCCATTGAGGGACATCTGGGTTCTTTCTAGCTTCTGGCTATAATAAATAGGGCTGCAATGAACATAGTGGAGCCTGTATCCTTATTAGATGCTGGGGAATCCTCTGGGTATATGTCCAGGAGTGGTATAATGAGGTCCTCCAGTAGTATCATGCCCAGTTTTCTGAGGAACTGCCAAACTGATTTCCAGAGTAGTTGTACGAGCTTGCAATCCCACCAGCAGTGCAGGAGGGTTTCTTTTTCTCCACATCCTCACCAGCACCTGCTGTCTCCTGAATATTTGATCTTAGCCATTCTGACTAGTGTGAGGTGGAATCTCAGAGTTGTTTTGATTTGCATTTCCCTGATGACTAAGGATGTTGAACATTTCTTTAGGTGCTTCTCAGCCATTCAACATTCCTAAGGTGAAAATTATTTGTTTAGCTCTGTACTCCACTTTTTAATAGGGTTATTTGGCTCTCTAAAGTCTAACTTCTTGAGTTCTTTGTGTATATTGGATATTAGCCCTCTGTCAGATGTAGGGTTGGTAAAGATCTTTTTCCAATTTGTTGGTTGCCGTTTTGTCCTATTGACAGTGTCCTTTGACTTACAGAAACTTTGCAATTTTATAAGGTCCCATTTGTCAATTCTTGATCTTAGAGCATATGCTATTGATTTTCTGTTCAGGAAATTTTCCCCTGTGCCCATGTGCTCAAGGCTCTTCCCCAGTTTCTTTTCTATTCATTTCAGTGTGTCTGGTTTTATGTGGAGGTCCTTGATCCACTTGGACCTGAGCTTACTTAGTACAAGGAGATAAGAATGAATCGATTTGCATTCTTCTGCATGCTAGCCGCCAGTTGAACCAGCACCATTTGTTGAAAAGGCTATCTTTTTTCCACTGGATGGTTTTAGCTCCTTTGTCAAAGATCAAGTGACCATAGGTGTGTGGGTTCATTTCTGAGTCTTCAATTCTATTCCATTGATCTACCTGCCTGTCACTGTACCAATACCATGCAGTTTTTTTTTAACATTATTGCTCTGTAGTACTGCTTGAGGGCTGGGATACTGATTCACCCAGAAGTTCTTTTACTGTTGAGAATAGTTTTAGCTATCCTGGGTTTTTGGTATTCCAGATTCATTTCAGAATTGCTTTTTCTAACTCTATGAAGAATTGAGTTGGGATTTTGATGGGAATTGCATTGAATCTGTATATAGCTTTTGGCAAGATGGTCATTTTTACTATATTAATCCTGCTAATCCATGAGCATGGAAGATTTTTCCATCTTCTGAGGTCTTCTTTGATTTCTTTCTTCAGAGACTTGAAGTTCTTATCATATAGATCTTTCACTTGTTTGGTTAGAGTCACACCAAGATACAAAATTAACTCAAGCAAATCAGTAGTCTTCCTATACTCAAAGGATAAACAGGCTGAGAAAGAAATTAGGGAAATAACACTCTTCATAATAGACTCATTCGATCTTGACATGGTTAACCCCTGGTAATTATTTTCCTGCATGCTTTTCCTGTTATCAGAGCCATAGCTGAACATCCCCATGAGCACTATAGCTGCTTTCTGTTATATTTTACTACTAGTCTCAGCTAGTCCTCGAAGAAAAAATAAAATGGATGTATTCTGTCCCTGTGTTCCCCAAACATTGCCTATCAGATGGTTAACAATGACTTGTATTATTGCATGTCACATTGATGGTTTTGCTTAACTGAAGCTACATTTAGTGGATGTGATGTAGTGTTACAGGTTAATAATAGCAAAGAAAAACTGAGAATGAAAGGGAAGTAAGTTAGTGATGGTCAGAAACTGCTTTCCTAGCTTAAGAGACAAAGAAATGGAGTCCAATAAAATATATGAAAATTATACACATAGTTCTGAAGTAAGTGATAAATAACTTAAAGTTTATCGCTAGAGATCAAGTGACAAAACTCAAGGTCTAGAGACTGTTTGGACCCTTTGCTGATGGGCCCTGTAACATAATAAGAAAAAGCCTGGAATAAAGATGTTACTTGAGGACTGCAGTGACAGTTCAGTGATTAAGTCCATTGGCTACCATTCCACAGGACATGAATCAAATTCACAGTACCAACCTGGAGGCTTACAACCACCTATAACTGTCCCATGTCTCCAGTTAGAGAAGAGATACAATTTTTTTCTAGTATATTTCCTTAGCATTACATGTTTCTAAGTCTCTTCCATGAAGAGATTTGATGTTTTTCCTTTCTTAAATTACATAGAGTTTTCTGAAATACAGGTTTTTCTCTCCCAATTCTTATTTATTCTTTGGCAATTTATAAATGAATAGAATGTATTTCTAGTACAGCCATCATCCTCTTCCCCTTCAATACCTCCAGATCCTGTGACCCACTCCACAATTTTTAAAGAGGTTTTACATTTTTTATTTTATGTGTATGAGTATTTTGTCTATGTGTATGTATATTCCCCATGTACAATACTGATTCATGATAGACCTGAAGGGGGTGCAAGATCCCCTGAAACTGAAGTTACTACAAGTTGTAAGCTACATGATGGATACTATTAGCAGAAACTATGTCCTCTGCAATAACTACTCTTTTTTTTTTTTTTTTTTTTGGTTTTTTTGAGACAGGGTTTCTCTGTGTAGCCCTGGCTGTCCTGGAACTCACTCTGTAGACCAGGCTGGCCTCGAACTCAGAAATCCTCCTGCCTCTGCCTCCCAAGTGCTGGGATTAAAGGCGTGCGCCACCACCGCCCGGCCTGCAATAACTACTCTTATCCATGGAAGCATTTCTTTAACATCCCACCTTCTTGTTTCAGGAGTTCTTTTACAGTTTTAATACCTGATTGAGTGCAATCAGTGCTGCTTATATGTTATTAGTTATAGGACCACTTATATTCAGTTGTGGTCAAGCTAATATGAGCCATATCATTAAAAATAAAAATAATAATAATGACTCTTACCCACAGAAGTCATCAAATGCTATCATTTTCTCAGATAAAGATATGACCTCACAACTCTTTTCTCTCTTTATGCTGGAATCTTGACTGGTTTGAACTTATTCAGGTCTTGTGCCAATAACCACAACTGTGGTGAGTTCCTGAGAGTAATAGCTCTGTCATGTAATATGATTTTTAATAGCTATCAACCAACAACAGGTTTCAACTAGATAGCTGTCATTGGCTATATTTTATTGAGCTAGACTGAGAAAGGTGCAGAGCTCACATCAGCAAACTGCTTATGAATATCTAGTTTTCATTAAATAATGGAAATTGTTGATATAATGAAGAACAAATGGTCCCTCTGGAGTTTCTGTAACACCAGTATTTGAAATAAATTGGTTATGATATTTAATCTAAGTTGTCAATTTGATTGTATTATGAAGTATGTAAAAGATCAGTGTGGCACACTTCTGGGTTTGTATGTGAAAGTATTCTCAAGGAGGGTTAACAAGTGGTAGAAAACTGGTCCTTAGTGTGCTTGGGCTCCAGATGTAATAAAAAGGGGAAAAGAAATCCTGTCTGTTTCCTCGGACCATGGTGTGAGCTATTGCTCTCCTCTACTGTATCATCCAGTCCCAGGAGGACTGAACCCTCTTAAACTAGGAGACAAAGTAAATCATTCATCTTTCTGTTGTTTGTGTAGAGTATGTGTCACAGAGATTTTAGACAAGACCAACAAAAAGATTATTGGACAGAGGACCCAGAAATTACTAATTTGCAGAAATGTGAGAGTACAATGTATAGGAATCAAAGTTTGACTATGTGGTTGAAGCATACTTAACCTCCACATAGGGAAAGGGAATCAACATATAGACATTTTATACTATTGTTCTTTTTTTTATGGCTAAGTAATGGAGTCAAAGGATAGACCTGGTCCTGAAGACTAGACAAAGTTCTTCATGGTTCTAGACATGATTTTAAATTTCAGGATTTAAAAATTCCTCCTGAGTATGAATGTAACATTGTTATATTAATGCAATTTCAGTGAACAGATTGAAGGCAACTGTGCTCCCTTTCTGAAGAGGAAAGGATAAAGACATGTGGTTTCCCAGCACTTCAGAGGAAGGACAGACAGATCTTGAATCTGAGATGGAGGTGAAGGTCTCTCAGCAGGTCACAGCACCAGCTCTTGAACACAGTTTCTCAGTTCCAATGAGAAACACTGGGATGCCTTTCCCACTGGACAATTACTTGCAGCTGAGCCACACGTCCTGGCTTCAGAGAAGTTTCCTTTTAGTGCCAAGAAATTCACATTTTTCTTTACTCATTGATGTTACCTCTATTCTTTACTGAAATTATTTGAGCCTCTGTATTTTGAGCTAAATGGACAGAAGAGCTTAACATTAGTTTCTTTCTCCTGGCATATGGACATAGTCTATTGCTCTCCAGCCCTGAACTAAGACAAAATGAAAACTATAATTGTTTGGAGTTGCAGACCATGTCACCAAGCAGAAAAAATGCTTGGGTAAAACCATCTTATGTTCTGTAGACACCAGGAAATTTTGCATCTAGTTTACTACTCACTGACATCATGTAGTTCAGCTTAAGCAATAGAAGAGCAGCATTCTCCTTTCCTCTCTTGGTCTAACAAGAGTCATTTATACATGACAACCAAAAGCCATATATGGAAACATGGGCACTCTTACTTATATAGGTCTTCAAAGACCATGAAATGTTTTCTTCTTAGAACAAATGATATTTCAGCAGAGTAAGGAGTAGAGGATAGACCCTCATAGTTAAGGCATCTTTTTCAGGAAAAAATGTCTTAGAGCTGCCATGGATTATTTTGACAGCTTTCCTTTTGCTTCTTAAGATTTCCAGTGTTGCTTGTGGAGTTCTCGAAGGTTAAGGTTAGGGTTAGGGTTAGGGTTAGGGTTAGGGTTAGGGTTAGGGTTAGGGTTACGGTTAGGATTAGGCTGTCCACAACCAGCGGTTTCTTTTCCAGCTCCACATCCTACATATTCACTTTGCCCAAAAACTTTCATTAATATCAACTTACAACCGTTGATGTTGCCTACACAGCAAGTGTGGTCTATGATAACATCCTCAGGGTGAGAGAAAATTTGAAAATCATTAAGATTACTTGATCAATGTACTATTATGTCTACGTTGGATTTCAGAATGATTAGCATGTGTAACAAAAATATACCTCAAATATTTTATGTGGCATTCTATACTGAAAACATGTATTGTTCATCTAAACTTCAAATTTTGTCGCCGATCCTTTTCCTCTTCCATTTGTTAAATTTGGCAGGCCTAAATTGCTGTGGTGTGGACATGACATGTCTCCAGATGCCCAACTGCTAAGGGCTGGGTTCCTAGCTGTTGGAACTATTGATAAATGTTTAGATCATAAAGGTGCTTACTGTAAGCAAGTAATCAAGTGATGATTTCCTAGATAAAGTGGTCATTTAGTAGAGGGTTCTGGTTAGAGGAAGTTAGTCACTATATTGTTGAGTATATCTTGGCCCAAGTCACTTGTTTTATCCTTCTCCCTTTGTTTTCCCCATGCCATAGTGTGAACTACCTCCTCAGCCATATGCTCCTACTGTTGTGATAATCTGTTTCACCAAAGCCCATGGTTATGAAACTAGACAGAGACTGAAGCATTTGCAACTATGAGCAAAAATATAACTTAAGTTTTTTTTTTCCTTCAGGCATCCTTTTATATCAGTGAAATATATATGTATGAATGAAACTTACTTTGGGATAGAGATGAAGTATTTGTTCTTAGTTCACACTGCTGGTACAATCAAATAAATAAGGAGAAAAGTTAGATTTATTTTGTGGATATCAGTTTGGAAATTTTAGTAAATGTCTGGTTGACTCACTGCTTTTGGACCTGGCATAAGAAAAGACATAATAACTAGTAGATATGGAAGTAGAATGTCTGAATTAATGGCAACCAGAAAGCAATGCCCCGAATGCTATCACATTGTGAAGGTCCCACCTCTTCCAAATGGCTTCACAGGTAGACCAAGAGCTCAATCTTTTAACAACCATGTGTTGATTTAACTAGGAAGTTCAAGGAAGACTGAATAAAAAATTAGGACTTCCTCTATTACACAGAATCCACCACTTCACACCTTCCTGGTTAGTAACTATATAACTCAGCTCCATAAAAACTTGCAGTTTATTCACACATGGAGTGATAGTCTCAGATCTAGTCCTACCATATGGATAAAACAATTACAGTGCACCTATAATCTTACAGATATATTGAATCAAGAAAATGTCTTGTCAACACGGAGCATCATTGCTGAAGTGAATTTACAGAATATAGAACCTGGAAGAAAATCATGTCAGTTCTTATTGAAACATTGAATTTTTTTCTTTTTGTTCATGCTTCTAGTAAATCAGAGTCTCAGCTACAATGTATTAAGTGATAGCTTAATCAGAGCTTAGAGAAGGTCTGAAGTCTGCTTCCACCAGCAAATCACTGGCACTAAAGGCATTTAAGCATCTTCTAGCCATTTCACACAGTTGATTGTAATGATTGTTGATTGTAATGATTTTTGAGCCATTCCATATTATGGGAAATGTCAAAATCAGTATTGTTCAAGAATTGACACATTTGAGAAAGAACATGTACGGATGTGGTGCTGGAAAAGAAACTGCTGGTTGTGGACAGCAGCTAATCCAATAGCTTCATTTTTGCTTTGTTAGATTGAAGTGGCTCTCTATCACTGCCAACCGCTCCCCATTGCTCTTGCCTGTTCCCCTTCGTTCCCACCCCATCACTTCATATTGATTATTCTGACTGCAGGGCTTTATTTGTGAAGTGCTTTGTCATTTGTACTAGTAGAAAGGTCACTATTCACAGCACTTCCAAAGTAGAACATCCCTTTATGGGCATTATGCAAATCACTTTTCACTTATATTGTGCAAGGCAGAGGCTGTCAAAACACTTGGCCAGTAGCCACAGGAAAACCAAATCTCCCAACTGCATTCTTACATGTCTATGTCTAAAACAAAATCTCTTGAAACACCCTGGCTTTGGAACAATGCTGTGATTGTTCCTGTTTCATAATTCTAGTCTTTTCTTTTTTCTTTTCTTTTCTTTTCTTGTTTTGGTGTCTTCTCTCCCATTGCATCAAAAAAATAAATAACTAAATAAATACAAAAGTTTTAATGCATTGCCTTGATTTTGTAACAAAATAAAGGTTTATCAATTTACATTTTCACAATATTGATGCTTATCTGACCCCCATCCCTCCCTAAAGTGTTGATAAAATTACCAATTTAACTCAGACTGAAAGTGTGGTTCTGTGTATTTCTTTGAACTCATACACCTTGAAATCTATATAAAATTTAGTAGATGCTAGATAAGGCTTGCTAATCCTAAAATTGTGCCTAAATTTATTTTTTTTCACTTCTAACTAATTCTTTGCCTTGCATGAGGCAAAGAACCATGTCAATAGACAGAATAGGGTCAAAGCAGATTCAATAACCCTGTTCAATCTTATAATGGAGAATAGTAGGCATAAGCATCAGCTCCTGGCCAGACTACCTGTCCTGAAACTCGTGACTAAGATACCTCACTAAGATGACCATGACAACTGGTTACATAGCATAAAAACCTAGAGTTCTCCAAGCTAACGAAGTATCAAGATAGGTCTCAAGTGTTTATCCAATGAGCTTCCCACCCTGGGCATCCCTTCCTATAAATGGTATTTAATCTCTGGTTCGCCCTGAGTAAGATGTATGCATCCTCATCTACCATGAATAAAACAGTTTGGACAAGCAAGGATCATCTTCTTCAAGGACCACTGTGGATTGATGTCTATATGCGGATGAGGGCAAGCCAAGATAAGGTGAGAGTCTGTGATTAGGCAGTGGAAGAGGAAGGTGGATTGAGAATTCTTGAGTGGAGTACAGAGGGATAGAGAGGGGAAGAAGGGGAGGAGAGGAAGAGATAAGATGGAACCTATAGGAGAAGAAGAGGAGCCAGAACCACACAGTCCTGGGAGCCACAAGTATTGGGGATTTCTTAGACAGATAATTAAATAACAATTAGGATGTGTCTCCTCATCTAGGTGTG
This sequence comes from Tokudaia tokunoshimensis, assembly GCA_036184795.1. Taxonomy (NCBI): domain Eukaryota; kingdom Metazoa; phylum Chordata; class Mammalia; order Rodentia; family Muridae; genus Tokudaia; species Tokudaia tokunoshimensis. The sequence continues at coordinate 139,131,441 of BTHU01000001.1, read as the reverse complement.
TAACTTGTGTTTGTATCAATTGGGTTTTGAGTTCATTGTGTGGGCATTTTGTGGAATGAGAATTTACTAATATAAATCTGACCAATAAAATACAAGCCTCTAGAGTTTTAATTTTACCAGGTTTACTGGGATTTGTGACCACCGTCTACAGGGAGTAGATGGCTGGCAATGTGAGCAGAATCCTCAGCAAGAGATGAGCTGTCACTGCATGAGGCTAGCCATGGAGGCAGTGAGTCCTCTGGGGCAAGAGAATAGCCTGCTCTAGCATGGAATAGTGCCTTCTTAAATATTTCCTGCAACAAACCACAGTGGGGGTGGGGGTACTTCACCATGAAGAGCTGTGCCTAAATATCCCATAGAAGGCCCCTCTTCCAGCCTTTCCATACTTCTGGTTCTCATTTAGAGCCAAGTCTGGATTCTGTCCAGTCCTGGACTCTGGTCCCCAGTGGTGTCTGGCTACACAGAAGGTTGAGAGCCTCAGAATCTATCCCATCTCCCTCTGTTTTAAACCTGGAGAAACACATGCTTGGGCCCCCTATCCTGGATGGCATTCTGCCTTCCCTGAGTGATACTCCAATTCTTAGCAGCAAGGCAGACATGTCGCTTGTCACCCCTGCCTTTCCCATCCCCTGAGCCGCATATCTGTGGCTTTATGACACCTGAGCAGTGAGGCAGAAATGTAGACTGGCAGCCATGTTTTACTTCTTAAAAACATTCCTGGGATTTAGGCACTGTAAGAGAATCTTTGTTGGCTCACACACCACAATGCTGATAACAGGGCTAATTTAAATTGGTGGTGCTAGAAACAAGAAGTTACTTTGTTTTTGACATTTATGCTAATAATAACATTTTTACTTCTATATAAAAATATTTCACACTTTATATTCTGAGTATGTGTTTAATGTATGAGTGTGAGGGGTATTGTGTGCTTATGTGCCATGTTTATAATTCAAAAATCAGGAAATTCCTTCATTTGCTCTCCAGTCTATTTCCTGAAACAGGGTCTCTCACTGAACTTGGAATTTACTGATTAGCTAGGCAGATGTACAGACTGATTCTCTCAATACATAGTTCAGATATTTTTTAATATATATGAGTGTTCTTTCTCCACAAACAGCAGAAGAGGGAGTAAGATCCCATTACAGATGATTGACAACTACCATGTAAATGCTGGGAATTGAATTCAGGACCTCCTGAAGAGTAGTCAATGGCCTTAACCACTGAGCCATCTCTCCATCCTCCATAGTTCAGCTTTTTGTCCTTTACCAAATATAAATACAAACTGTGTAGTGTTTTTGTATATCTATATTTGTATCTGTATCTGTATCTATATGGATTCATATGGAACGTTTTCCCCTCTCTTTCAAAGAGAGTTGCTCACATCAACTGATAACTGGGGAGCCACAGGATCTGAGAAACTCAGATTTCAAACTAAAATTGATGCTCTGAGGTGAGCAAAGATAGAGACTTAAAAATGAGTCCAAACCAAACATACAGGTGGTGACAGAAATATAACCAGTAGGCATTCTCTACCATTGTGAGGGTTGTTCTATGGCATGAATAAATAAAGATGTAAACATTATCCTTTTTTTGTCCTCAGATAATCATTATACTGACTACTTAATTTCTTTTGATCTTACATTTCATAGTGAACTATTAAATGCATAAAAATGTTAAATATAGGAAAAGGATGTCCATGCTCTCAGGCTGCCTTTCGAATTAGGATGGACCTGGGATACAGGGAAGGCTGGACAAGGAAGCACCCGAGTGTTGGTGATGAAGGCTGCATGTCTCCTTCTTTGATATTTTTCCGTGCTTATTGAGGACACTGAGTTCCTGTTTCCATTTTCTCTTGATCTACTTAAGCATATTTTTAATTCCTATCTTCAAAGAACCCCATTTTCCGTCTGTCTTGGTAAGTGTTCTGTGGCTGTGAAGAGACACCACAACCACAACAACTCTTACAAAAGAAACCATTCAATTGTAGCTGGTTTACAGTTTCAGAGGTTTAGTCCACTGTTGTCATGACAAGGAGCATGGTGGCACACAGGCAAGCATGGTGCTGGAGAAGTAGCTGAGAGTTCTGAATCTGTATCTCCAAGCAGCAGGAAGAGATGCTGGGTCTGGATGACTTGGGCTTTTGTTTTTCTTGTTCATTTGTTTATTTATTTAATTTATTTATTTGTTTAATCATTTATTTTTTCTTTTACACTCCAGATTTTGTCCTCCTCCAGGTCCACCCTCTGACTCTTCCACATCCCATACCTCCTCCCTACCCCCTGTCTTCACAAGAATGTCCCCACCCACAACTCCACCCCACCAGACCTCTAAACTCCCTGATTCCTCCATTCTTTTGAGGGTTAGTAGCATCTTCTCTGACTGAACCCAGACTTGGCAGTCTTATGCTGTATGAGTTGGGGGTCTCATATCAGCTGGTGTATGATGCCTGGGTAGTGGTCCTGTGTCTGAAAGATCTGAGGGTCCAGGATAATTGAGACTGCTGGTCCTCCTATAGGGTAGCCTTCTTCCTCAGCTTCTTCCAACTTTTCCCTAATTCAACCACAAGGGTCAGCAGCTTCTGTCCATTGGTTGGGTGCAAGTATACGCATTTGACTCTTTCAGTTGCTTGTTGGGTCTTTAGGGGTCAGTCCATAGCCCCAGTAATAATGTCAGACCCTGGGGTGTCCCCTTGAGCTGTTTTGGGTCTGTTGTTGGACCTTTTTTTACCTCAGACTCCTCTCCATTTCCATCCCTGCAGTTCTTTGAGACAGAAACAATTATGGGTCAGAGTGGAATGGCAACCCCATCCCTCACTTGATGCCCTGTCTTTCTGCTGCAGGTGGGTTCTACAAGTTCTCTCTCCCCACTGTAGAGCATTTCATTTAAGGTCTCTTCCTTTGAGGCCCGAGAGTCTCTCACCTCCCAGATATCTGGCACATTCTGGAGGGGCTTCCCAACCTCTACCTTCTCCCAAGGTTGCCTGTTTCCATTCTTTCTGCTGGCCCTCAGGGCTTTAGTCCTTTTCCCTCACCCAATAACAGATGATGTTCCCTTCTCCCCATCCTATCTCCTTTTCTTCTCTGGTCCCTTTCTCCCTCCCGCCTTGTGATTTTCTCCCTTCCAAGTGGGACTGAGCCATCCTCACTTGGATTCTTCAGCTGGTTGGACCTTTTGAGTTCTGTGGACTATATCTTAGGTATTCTGTACATTTTTTGGCTAATATCTACTTATTGGTGAGTACATACCAGGCATGTCATTTGGGGTCTGAGTTACCTTACTCAGGATGATATTTTCTAAGTCCAGCCAATTGCCTGCAAAACTCAGGATGTCCTCATTCTTAATAGCTGAGTAGTATTCCATTGTGTAAATGAACATTTCCTGTGTCCACTCTTCTGTCATGAGACATTTGTGTTGTTTCGAGCTTCAGGCTATCACAAACAAGGCCACTATGAATATAGTGGAACATATGCCCCTATGGCAAGGTGGGATACCTTTTGGTTATATTTCCAAGAGTGATATTGCTGGATCTTCAGGAATCTATTTCCAATTGTCTGAGGAACCTCCAGATTGATTTCCAGAGTGGATGTACCAGTTTGCAATCTCACCAGTAATGGAGGAGTGTTCCTCTTTCGCCACATCCTCTCCAACATGTGTTGTCACCTGAGGTTTTGATCTTAGCCCTTCAGATTGGTGTAAGGTAGAGACTCAGGATCATTTTAATTTGCATTTCTTTGATCACTAAGGACTCTGAACATTTCTTTAGGTGTTTCTCAGCTCTTTGAGATTCCTCTGTTGTGAGTTCTCAGTTTAGTTCTATACCCCATTTTCTGATTAGATTGTTTGGTTTTTTGTTGGTTAGCTTCTTGAATTCTTTATATATTTTGGATATTAGCTCTCTATTAGATGTGGAGTTAGTGAAGATTTTTTTTCCAATCTGTAGATTACCAATTTGTCTTTTAACTATGTCCTTTGTCTTACAGAAGCTTTCCAGTTTTATGAGGTCCCATTTATCAATTTTTGATCTTCAAGCCTGAGCCATTGAACTTCTGTTTAGGAAAATTTCCCCTGTGCCAATGAGTTCTTTCCTACTTTCTCTTTTACTGGATTCAATGTATCTAGTTTTATGTTGAGATCCTTGATCCACTTGGACTTGAGCTTTGTAGGGCTGGATTTGTGGAAAGATATTGTGCAAATTTGGTTTTTATCATGGAATATCTTGTTTTCTCCATCTATGGTAATTGAGAGTTTTGCTGGGTATAGTAGTTTGGGCTGGCATTTGTGTTCTCTTAGGGTCTGTATGAGATCTGCCCAGGATCTTCTGACTTGCATCGTCTCAGGTGAGAAGTCTGGTGTAATTCTGATAGGCCTGACTTTATAGATTACTTGACCTTTTTTTCTTACTGCTTTTAATATTCTTTCTTTGTTTAGTGCATTTGGTGTTTTGATTATTATGTGCCAGGACTTTCTGGTCTGGTCCAGTCTGTTTGGAGTTCTATAGGCTTCTTGTATGTTCATGGACATCTCTTTCTTTAGGTTAGGGATGTTTTCTTCTAAAACTTTGTTGAAGGTATTTACTGGCCCTTTAAGTTGGAAATCTTCACTCTCTTCTATACCTATAATCCTTAGGTTTGGTCTTCTCATTGTGTCCTGGATTTCCTGGATGTTTTGGCTCAGGAGCTTTTTGCATTTTGCATTTTCTTTAACTGTTGAGTCAATGTTTTCTATGGTATCTTCAGCCCTTGATATTCTTTCTTTTATCTCTTGTATTCTGTTGTTGATGCTTGCATCTATGACTTCTGAATTCTTTCCAAGATTTTCTATCTCCAGAGATGTCTCCCTTTGTGATTTCTATATTGTTTCTACTTCCATTATTAGATCCTGGACGGTTTTGTTCAGTTCCTTCACATGCTTGTTTGTGTTTTCCTGAAATTCTTTAAGGCATTTTGTGTTTCCTCTTTAAGGGCTTCTATTTGTAGACCCATGTTCTCTTGTGTTTCTTTAAGGGATTTTTGTGTTTCCTCTTTAAGGGCTTCTACCTGTTGACACATGTTCTCCTGTATTTCTTTAAGGGAGTTATTTATGTCCTTCTTGATGTCCTCTAACAGCATCGTGAGATAAAACTTTAAATCCAACTCTTGCTTTTCCAGTGTGTTGGGGTATCCGGTATTTGCTGTGGTGGGAGAACTGGGCTCTGATATTACCAAGTAGCCTTGGTTTCTGTTGGTAGGGTTCTTGTGCTTGCCTTTTGCCATCTGGTTATTTCTGGTGTTAGTTGGTCTCTGGCTGGAGCTTGCCCCTCCTATGGGCCTGTAAACCTGTGTCTGTACTCCTGAGAGACTAACTCTCTTCTGGCAGAGTCTGTGCAAAGGCTGTGGAGCTGTCTGGTTCGCTGCTGCAAATGGCGGCTGGAAGGGAAGACTCCTGTCCCAGCTGCTTCAATGATCATATGACCTGTGCGCTCCTAACTGTACCCCTCCAGAGAGAAGGTGGAGATCTCACCTTTGCACTCAGAAGTGAAATCGCTGCTAGGAGATCATTCTCTTTTGGTGGGCCAAGCACAGAAGTCTATGGATTTGCCTGGTTCCTTGCTGCAGATGGCGGCTGGAAGGGAAGACTCCTGTCCCAGCTGCTCCATGGATCGTATGCCCAGTGTGCTCCTAGCTGTATCCCTCCAGAGAGAAGGTGGAGATCTCACCTCCGCACTCAGAAGTGAAATCGCTGCTGGGAGATCATTCTCTTTTGGTGGGCCAAGCACAGAAAGCTATGGAGCTGCCTGGTTCCTTGCTGCAAATGGCCTATTTTCATTTTTCTACATATAGACAGCCAGTTAGACCAGCATCATTTATTGAAGACACTTTCTTTTCTCCATTGTATATTTTTGACTTCTTTGTCAAAGATCAAGTGTCCATAAGTTTGTGGTTTTATTTCTGGGTCTTCGATTATATTCCATTGATCAACGTGTCTGACTCCGTATCAATACCATGCAGTTTTTATCACTATTCTCTTTAGTAGTACTTGAGGTCAGGGTTGGTGGTTCTCCCAGCTGTTCTTTCATTGTTAAGAATTGCTTTCTCTAGTGGGGCTGGAGAGATGGCTCAATGGTTAAGAGCACTGACTGCTCTTTCAAAGATCCTGAGTTCAAATCCCAGCATCCACATGGTGGCTCACAACCATCCATAATGAGATCTGATGCCCTCTTCTGGTGTGTCTGAAGACAACTACAGTGTACTTACACATAATAATAAATAAATCTTTAAAAAAAAGAATTGTTTTCTCTATTTCTCTATTGGGTTTTTTTGTCTTTCCAGATGCATTTGAAAATTTCTCTATCCATGTCTTTGAAGAATTGGGTTGAGGTTTTGATAGGGATTGCACTGAATCTGTACATTTCCTTTGGTAGGATGGCCACTTTTACTATGTTGAGTCTGCAAACCCATGAGCATGATAAATCTCTCTATTTTCTGAGATCTTCTTTGATTTCTTTCTTAAGAGACTTGAAGCAATTTTCATACATATCTTTCACTTGTTTGGTTAGCGTTATCCCAAAGTATTTAATATTATTTGTGGCTATTATTAAGGGAGTTGTTTCCCTAATTTCTTTCTCAGCCTGTTTATCATTTGTATAAAGAAAGGCTACAGATTTATTTGAGTTAATTTTTTATCTGGCCACTTTGCTGAAGTTGTTTTTAAGCTGGAGAAATTCTCTGGTTGAATTTTTGGGGTTGTTTATATATGCTATCATATTATCTGCAAATAGTGATATCTTTATTTCTTTTTTGCCAATTTGTATCCACTTGATCTCTTTTTGCTGTCTTACTGTTCTAGGTAGCACTTCAAGTACTATATTGAATAGATATGCGAATAGTAGGCATCCTTGACTTGTCCCCGATATTAGTGGGACTTCTTCAAGTAGCTCTCCATTTAATTTGATATTGGATGTTGGTTTGCAGACAATTGCTTTTATTATGTTTAGGTATGGGCACTGAATACCTGATATCTCCAACATTTTTAACGTGAAATGGTGTTGTAGTTTGTCAAATGCTTTTTCTGTATCTAAGGATATGATCATGTGATTTTTTTCTTTGAGTTTGTTTATATAGTGCATTACAACAATGGATTTTCATATATTGAACCAACCTTGTTTCCCTGAGATGAAGCCTACTTGATCATGGTGAATGATGGTTTTGGTGCATTCTTGGATTCCATTTGTAAGAATTTTATTGAGTATTTTTGCATCGATATTCAAAAGTGAGATTGGTTTGAAGTTCTCTTTTTTTTTTTTTTTTGTTTGGACCCTTGTGTGGTTTATGTATCAGAGTAATTGTGGCTTCATAGCATGGGTTAGGTAGTGTTCCTTCTGTTTCTATTTTGTGCAATAGTTTGATGAATATTGGTATTAGGTCTTTGAAGAACTGGTAGAATTTTGCACTAAATCTGTTTGGCCTGGGGCTTTTTATTTTATTTTATTGTTTTTTTTGGGGGGGAGATTTTTAATGACTTCTTATAGCTGGAAACAAGAAAGGGGGCATCATCACATCCTATTGCCTTCTCTTCTCTGGCCCCAGCAGTGTCAATCCCTCTGTGGCTAGCCCCATGCAGCAACTGCCCATCTAGCAGTACTCTTGCTGCATTTTCTGCTCATATTCCCAATCAACTGCCTCTGTGGTTAATGGTCACAAATCCCGTAATCTGGTAAAATCAAAACTCTAGAGACTTGTAATTTATTAGTTAGATTTATAATAGCAAATTCTCAACCCACAAAACACTTGTACAATGAAATCAAAATTCAACTGATATAAACACAAGATACACATCTAGATGGGATAGACATACCCTAATTATTATTTAACCATTTATCTAAGAAATCCCCAATACGTATGGCTTCCAGGACTGTGTGGTTCTGGTTCCTCTTCTTCTCCTATAGGTTCCATCTTATCTCTTCCTCTCTTTCCCTTCTTCCCCTCTCTGTTCCTCTGTAGTTGGCTCTAAAATTCTCAGCCTGTCTTCCTTTTCCCCTGACCAATCACAGGTTCTCACTTTATCATGTGCCTGCCCTCACCTGCATATAGACCAAAATCCACAACTTATTCTATTTCCTTATGGGAGATGGGCCTGTTTAGATAGTTTACCTGTTCTTGATTTAGCTTTGATATGTGGTATCTGTCTAGAAAACCATCCATTTCATTTAGATTTTCCAGTTTTGTTGAGTATAAGCTTTTGTATCTCATGATTTTTTTGAATTTCTTCTGTTTCTGTTGTTATGTCTTCCTTTTCATTTCTGATTTTGTTAATTTCAATATTGCCTCTAACTCCATTAGTTAGTATGGCCAGGAGTTAATCTATCTTGTTGATTCCCTTGAAGAACCACCTTTTGGTTTTGTTGATTCTTTTATTTTTCTCTTTGTTGATATTTGGTTGATTTCAGCCCTGAATTTGACTATTTCCTGCCTTCTACTCCCCTTGGGTGTGTTTGTTTCTTTTTGTTCTAGAGCTCTCAGGTATGCTCTTATGTTGCTAGTATAAGATCTCTCCAGTTTCTTTATCAGGGTGTTTTGTGCTATGAATTTTCCTCTTAGTACTGCTTTCATTGTGTGCCATAAGTTTGGGTATGATGTGTCAACATTTTCATTAAATTCCAGGAAGTCCTTAATTTCTTTATTTCTTCCCTGTCCAAGTTATCATTGAATAGAGAGTTGTTCAGTTTCCATGTGTATGTAGGTTTTCTGTTGTTTTTGCTGTTATTGAAGACCAGCCTTAGGCCATGGTAATCTGATAGGATGTGTGAGAATATTTCAATCTTCTTGTATAGGTTGAGAGTTATTTTGTGACCAGTTAATTATATGGTCCATTTTTGAGAAGATACTATAAGGTGATGAGAAGAAGATGTATTCTTTTGATTTAAGGTCAAATGCTCTGTAGATATCTGTTAAATCCATTTGGTTCATAACCTCTATTAGTTGCACTGTGTCTCTGTTTAATTTCTATTTCAATGACCTGTCCAATGGTGAGAGTAGGGTGTTGAAGTCTCCCACTATTACTGTGTGGAGTTCAATGTGTGTTTTGAGCTTTAGTAAAATTTTTTTTGTGAATGTGGGTACTCTTGCATTTGGGGCACAGAGGTTCAGAATTGAGACTTTCTCTTGGTGGGTTTTCCCTTTGATGAATATGAAGTGTCCTTCCTCATCACATTTGATAACTTTTGGTTGAAAGTATTTTATTGGATATTAGGATCACAACTACAGCTTATTTCTTTGGACCATTTGCTTGGGAGACATTTTTCCATCCTTTTACTCTGATATAGTGATTGTCTTTGTTACTGAGGTGTGTTTTCTTGTATGCAGCAAAATGCTGGTTCTTGCTTGTGTATCCAGTCTGTTAGTTTATGTCTTTTTTATAAGTGATTTGAGTCCATTAATATTGAGCTATATTAAAGACAAATGACTTTTGGTTCCTGTTATGTTTGTTTTTATAGGTGGATTTATGTACTTGTGGTTCTCTCCTTTTGCCTTTGTTGTGAGATGCTTAATATCTTTTCTTTAGTGTGTAGGTACCTTTCTTGTGTTGAAGTTTTCCTTCTAGGATCCTGTGTTGGGCTGGATAAATACTGTTTGAATTTGTTTTTGTCTGGAACATTTTATTTTCCCCATCTATGTTGATTGAGGGTTTTTCTGGGTATAGTAACCTGGGTTGACATTTGTGCTCTCTTAGAGTCTGCATGACCTCTGACCAGGCTCTTCTGCCTTTTAGTGTCTCTGCTGAGAAGTCTGGTGTAATTCTGATAGGTCTACATTTGTATGTTACTTGGCCCTTTTCACTTGTAGCTTTTAATATTCTTTCTTTGTTCTATGTGTTTAGTATTTTTTTTATTATTGTGTGACAAGAGGATTTTCTTTTCTGGTCCCATTTATTTGGTATTCTATAGGCGTCTTGTACCTTTATGATCACCTCTTTCTTTAGGTTGGGGAAGTTTGCTTCTATGATTTAGTTGAAGGTGTTTTCAGGTCCTTTAAGCTGGGAATCGTTGTTCTCCTCTATTCCAATTATTTTTAGATTTGGTCTTTTCATTGTGTCCTGAATTTCCTAGATGTTTGGGGTTAGGAGATTTTATGTTTTGAATTTTCTTTGAGAGTTGTGCCAATATCTTCTATTGTATCTTCTACACTTTAGATTCTTTCTTCTATCTCTTGTGTTGGTGATACTTACATCTTTAATTCCTGACCTCTTCCCTAGGTTTTCCATTCCTAGGTTTTCCTCCATTTGTATTTTCTTTATTATTTTTACTTACATTTTAGGTCTTGGACTGCTTTATTCATTACCTTCCCCTGTTTGATTGTGTTTTCCTGTATTTCTCTAAGGGATTTATTTGTTTCCTCTTTAGTGTCTTCTACCTGTTTGCCTTGTGTTTTCTTTTATTTCTTTCAGTGAGTTATTTATACCCTCCTTAAAGGACTCCATTATCTTCATGGAATAGGATTTTAGGTCAGTTTCCTGATTTTCAGGTGTGTTGGTGTATTCTGGGCTTGCTGTGGTGGGAGAGCAGCATTCCAATGATGCCTACATATATTGGCTTCTGTTGCTTATGGTCTTGTGCTTGCCTCTTGTCATCTGGTTATCTCTGGTGTTTGCTGGTCTGGGTGACTCTGTCTGGAGTCTGCCTCTTTTGTCATTGGGTTGATTCTTGTCTCCTGGTAGGCCTGAAGTCCTGACTGTAGCAGACCTCCTGTGGGGCCTTCCAACTGGGGGGTTTTCAGAGGTACAGAGAAGCTGCTGATCTGTTGCCCTGGCTGCAGTAGACCTCCTTGGAGGCCTTTAGACTGTTGGATCTTCAGATGAGCAGTCAAGCTATTGTCCTATGTGAAGCTGTTCTCCATGGGAGAGTAGTTTCTGTTTACATGTGTGCAGCAGAACTCCAGGGATGCTTTCAGTCTTTTGTGTCAGTTGTTCTACACACCACAGAACCCCTTGGAGGTCTTCAGACTGTGGTGTCCAGTTGCTCAGTTGCCCTGTTTACAGAGGAATTCCTGGCAACCCTTCAAGCTATGGTGTCTTCACGAGAGCAGACAAGCTGGCAATCCGTTTCTCAGTTGCTCTGTGTGCAAGGGATCCCTTGGGATGCCTTCAGGCTGAGGTGTCAATTGTGCTATGTGCAGCAGATTTCCTGGGATGCCAGCTGCCCTGTGTGCAGAGGAACTCCTCGGATACCTTCAAGCTATGGTGTCTTCAGGGAAGAAGACAAACTAGTGATCAGTTGCTCAGTTGCCCTGTGTGCAGGGGATCTCTTTCAGTCTGTGGTATCACATGCCCTGAGTGCAGCAGATCTCCTGGAATGACTCAGGATGTGGTATCTTCAGGGGAGTTGACTAGTCCCTGCAGTAAGGACCAGGAGGAACAGAATGGTATTCAGTGGGAGGGGGTTTTGGGGGTGATGGTCAATTGGTCTCCCAGTGGCAGCTATAGGGCTTCCAAAGGTGATTACCAAATGTTCTGAATGCAGTGGACTACAGAGGGCCAGCCCTGGCGGGGGGTTCTTCTTGAGGCAGCAGAGAAGGAAGAGTGTTGGTGAAGGGTAAAACTTTGTCTTACAAGATATTTAGGGTTGCTGTATAATAAAAAGTTTACTTATCTGAGTCTAACTTACTATGCTATTGTAGCTGACCTGCCTTCTGTGTTCCTCTGAGACCAGAGACTGCAGGCTCAGCTACCTAGTACCTCATCCTAAAACAACAGGAGATTAAGTAAAGGATTAATTGCTAGAGCCTTTTCTCTATTGTCCAGATACCTCTTACTTGTTGGGCTAGGGAGAAGTTTGTAGTAATAAACTTCTATTGAACCAAGAGAAGAGAATAACACTCACAGAAGAAAAAACTTTTACATAAGCGAATAGCCATAATCTCACATAAATTCATACACAGTTTCATGCATGCTCATTTATACATTTCCATTCAAATACAGTTGGGCCCAGCTTGCACTCATTCTCACAATTACATACTTACACACACATCCATACTTACATAGACGTATGTAGCAAAAGACCAAGCACTGTTGCAGGAAGAACTCATTCATTCTGGATGAAAAATTAGCTCCAATTTTTATTGCATAGGGAAAGAAAATGCTTCTATCCTATTAATGCTAAATGAATCAAACCCAGGTTTGTAAGAAAAAAGCTCTGTTCCTTTTAACAAAACTAAGCCTGCCGTGTTATTAAGGAAGGGCCTGTTCTGTCCTATGGCAAGGAGAAGCCTGCCTGCTCCTGCGCTCTGCAGCTTCTTCTTTTCCCCTCTTTCCTTCTGCATTCTGTACACTGCTCTCTTAGTATTTTATGTTACCTATAGCTTCTAAGTTATTCCACTCTGCATTCTCCTTCTAATCTTGCTCTCTCCTCCTGCTCTGATGTCACAACAATGCCCTTACTCTGAATGCCTTTTCTCCCAGTGCTGTGCCTATACTTCTAAATTCTTCTTGAGTTCAGTTCTATCTAAAAAGTGTTCTAACTAAAAACTTCTCAGTTTAATTCCTCTCTTAGCTCAGTTCTTCTCAGCTCCATTCTTATCACCTTATTTCCTCTTACCTCAGTTCCTCAGTTCTAAATCTTCTCTTTGTCCTTAGCCCTTAAATATCTTTCAGAATACACGATCACATGTTAAAAAGCTCACACAGAAAATCAAATCATAAATTGAAAGAGGAGTTTACAACAGAGAATGTTTACATGGACATCCATTAGGAATAATTATTTGGATAAACATGTCACCTGTCTCAGCTGCACGGGTTCAGTGAAGGTTTAAAAACCATAACTAAGTTATTAGTGAAGTGTTGTATAGATAAACCCAGTCAATATTTTATCTTCTGTCCTATCACCTATAATAAATCATTAGTTCCTTTTGTATGACCTTTGGTGAATTGTTTTACAACCTCTTGGAGTGTGCTCTGAGTAGGAGAAAGTCTGGTTACCATCTAAGAGCAATTAACTGATGACAGGAGACTGGCAGAGATCTCATTGCAGTTTTAACTATCAGAAAAGGACCTAATAGCAGTCACACTATAAAAGAGCTTAATAATTACAGATACAATTTTAGGAATTCTTATAAGATCCTTATTAAAACCGAAGTTACCTATTTGTCTACATAGCAACACTACAAGACAGTACATCTTTGTGGATATGCAGAAATCTGCTCCAAAGTGTTGTGCTATTACTTAGTTGTGGCACCAGAGACTACTGAGAACCAGGTTCACCTGGAAGGAGAGCTGGGAATGGAATAGAAAGAACAGGCAGGTGCGAGAAGTAATGAATCAAGACAAAGTTTTCTGATCAAGGCTCAAAGTTTAATTTTCAGTTCTGATTTTATATAGACAAAGACCCATCCTTTGTTTCAGCTGAGTTCTGTTGCTTTGTTTCTGCTGAATTCTCTTGCAAAGTAAGCTCAGTAGGAGGTCAACTCCTCAAGGCTCTGGCCGGTAAATGCAAAAGTGTTGAGGCCAGAAGCTGGCTCCAGCAAGGTGTAAAAACCATCTGGGGTTTTGCCCACTCAATGCTGGCGGGGGGGGGGGGGGGGGGGGGGAAGGGCACACTTAGTGATTGTTATATTTGTTTAATAATGTCAGGAAAAGCATATAAATAACAGGAATCTTTCCTAAATTGAATCCCTTACAGCCTTGCTTAATAATGGTGCACCTGTCACAGATTATATAATAATCTGAAGCAGGCCATTTCAGGATGATCACGGGCTGCTGACAGTGGATCTTCTAGGATGCTTCAGGATATAGGGTCTTCAGGGGAGCAGACTAGCTAGCAGTCTGTCCCAGCAGAAAAGTCTGCTTGGGCTCTTCCTCCAACAAGTTCACACCTCCTAACCCTTCTCAAAATATTGCTACTCACAGATGACTAACCATTCAAATATATTAGACTATGAGGACCATTCTACTTCAAATCACCACATTGTCTCTTTCTTTTTTCATTGCCTTTTTCATTCCTGTTTTCATTCAAAGAAAAAAGTTTTCATTTTCTTATTATCTATCCTCCATTTTTCTTCTTTTTTGCCAAATGGCTTTTAAAAGGTTTGCACTAATTTGTACATATATTAGCATATATATGGATGTACCTACATTTTTAAAGTCTTACTTTAAAATTTTTTTTCAAATTTTCCTAATATATTAGAAACATTTAATCTCTCTTGTATTAAAACTTGTAGAAATTATTGCAAGTAAGTAGCATATCCCTGAAAAGGGGTATTTTATGCCGAATACAGTTAAAGAAAATGATAATCTACAATAGATACTTACTTTTTCTCTTCATATCATTACTGAAAAGATGCTTTTCTCTGTGCAAGTAAAAAGTGAAACATTGAAAAATTAAATAACATTAAAATTCTGAAAGCAATAACAAAATTCTGCAAGCAGCACTCATATCAATCATCAATCATTAATCAAGGAGTGGCATACAGACTGGCTTTTAGGCAAACTGATGAGAGCATTTTCTCAGTTGACTGTTCTTCTTCCTAGGTGACCTTAGCCAGTTTCAAGTTGACATGAAAGCTACCCAGTAAACAGGTAGCAGTATGAAATAATAATTCCAAGTGAGGTAACCCAAACCAAGAAAAACAAATGACAAATATTCTCTCTCATATATGAATGAGTGCCTGTGGAAGTCAGAAAACTAGTAAGAGGTCAGCAGAAGATGAACTCAAGAGAAGGGGGATAGAGTACAGTTGGTGAGAAGGGAGAAATGGGAATTACAGATCATTAAAGTTCAACTGAGGCGGGACAATGGAGGACAAGGTAGAGGGATGAATATGAGAAGTGGTAACTGACAATAAAGACCTCTGAAAATGCTACCTGAAAATGTGCTACTGTAGGAGGTTCCTAAATATATAAAAAGATACATATATTTATACCTAAGGAGTTTAAAGGGAGTTGCCTTATAATGTTTTTTCAATGCCTGTACTAAGCAATGTATATTATCAAGTAGGAGTTCAGTGCCAGTTATTAGTTAATTCTTTTTGAGCTTTTAGTTGGTGAGTTCCTATTGATTTATATCCCATCTCAAACATTACATTTTATTGCCATTGCTCTTGGTTACCATAAATTATCCCAGCCTAAGACTGCATAGCTGAAAATACTATATATTTGACTCATAGACACAAAGAAATCAGGATGGCGCTGATCTGAAAGCCTCATCTCTGCATGTAGGCTTTTATAATGCTGCAAGCTTCTGTGATGTTGCTAGGACAGAAGAGTAATCAACAGTCTTACCCCTCTTGAACCATGTAAGCTATAATAATGATTGACCTGGCAATATAGGCTCACTTCTGAAATAGTGGTAGAAATGTTAGAAGAATATGCTCATTAGCTTTTATGAAATTTACTCATACACACTAGAGTAACCTCAGAAGCGTGGGTTTTCCATTTATGAAGTAAATGTACTCTATTGACTTCTGGGCATGTCTTTGGGGGTACATAATTGATTAAGGATTGATATTTTACGGCTCAGCTTATGCCAATTGCCCCAGGAGAGGTGGTCTTGTGTTGTATAAGAAAGCTATATAAGTAAGCCACAGAGGGTCAAGAAATAAATAGCATTCTTTCATGACGTATGCTTTCAATCCTACCTTGAGTTCTTGTTCTGACTTCCTTCAATGATGGATGTGATCAGCAAATGCAATAAAAATATTGTTTTCCAATGTTGCTTTTAATCATGGAGTTTTTTCACAGCAACAGAAACTTTAACTGAGACAGATGTGTTTTTTCACAGCAACAAAAAAGCAAACTAGAACAAGTAACCAACTATTTGGTGATTAGATTCAAATCCATTCCATAATACAGGTCTTATATCTACTACCATTAACTGGGTGAGGAAAAAAAAGTGTCTGGCCAGGTCAAAAGCTCTAAACAGAATCTAATACTATTCTTATATTACATGTGCAAAATATTAAACTACCCCCTAAGTTTTTGTCTTTGTACTTGTACATGCAGGCAGCACTTAGTGGATTCAATGGGTTTAAAAGAAGATCATGAAGTTTAGGTGTAAAAGTGAGTGGGATAGAGAAGGAATCAACAGGGAAGAATTGGGTTCAGCTTTGGTCAAAAACACATGCATGTGTGCATGAGATTGATTTAAAAAAATCAACAGAAATCTGCAGAGTATAGCATAAAAGACAAGCATAGTATATTACAAAGAGAGTGGGATCCTCTCCAGGAAGCAAGTTTCTAAATGGCTAAAGAGATCATTGTGTTTGCTTTCATTTGGAAAGACTTTTACAATTTCTAACATTTCTGGAAAAGGTATCTATCCCAGGGAATGTTTTCTTGTCCAAGTCATTGACAAGCTCACTCATATTTATTCTTATAAGATGTGATGATGCTATGTAAACTCTTCTGTTAGTAACCTTACCATGTTTAGGGATCTAGAAAACAAGAGGCTTATATACTAATGACCTTGTATCATGTTTCCTCCAACAGCCCACAGTATTTTCAGGCCACACTCCTCTAGTATTTGGAGTCCTGCAGTTCTAGTTCTTGGCTTTATAGGTTGGTGATTATGAGGAAGCAATCTATTACTAACATTCTGGAGGCCTGCTAATAGTTACTTAAAATAACCTGTAAAGGAATTTATTGTATTGGTTTACACATAAGTAACTTCACAACTCAACAGTTGTTATCTGTATATTTGAGAGGTATAATTTAGTAGCTTTTTAATCACAGAAGAAGAAAGCCTGAAGGGTCACAATCCATTGCTGAAGGACATATACTTCTTCAGAATTCTGTTATTTCATCCATGGACACTGATATCACAGAATGATGGCAACAGCCATGCATGCCCTTGGAATACATGCAACTGCACATGTATGCACATGCTACCTTCTTCACACTGCCTTCCATTCTAGTGCCACCTTCTACAGTGCTCCTTACATTTAAAGTGGGGCTATCTCATAATCACCTGGTTCTGCTTCATGTGCCAATCCTCTTGGGAAAAATCCCCGAAGGCATATAAAAATACATCTCAGCAGTCTAACTCATCTTAATCCAGTCAATGTAGACAACCATGATCAATCATCACAGAACAATATAAAAGATATAAGTGAGTATTTACTAGGACCAGAAAAGAACAGATTAGTAATGGTAAATGAGAAAATTCTAACAAAATGTAACACTGCCATTTATCTAGTAATTTATAAATTTGTCATGTGTTGAACATTTTTAACTGTTTTATTATTTTTTTATATATTTAGAATGAATATGAACTTTTGCTAAGGGGTTAAGGGAAACAATAAATTGTCCAGTTGACAGCTCACTGTATTTATCAGACACTGAACAATGTTTTCAGCTCCGTAAAAGTGTAGGCATTCCTTCAGAGCTATTTAGTCTCCCCCTACACTCATTTTGTTTTGTTGGTGATGAGTGTTTAAGAGAGTAAATACCAAAGCCAAATATAAGACTATTTGACACTGTCCTCAAGGAGAAACCAGCTTAATAAGGTCTTTTAAGGCCACTCAAAACTCTCCTTTTATCAGGATCAGCTGCTGATCTATATATAGCACTTTTTTGTCAGAGAGCAAAAAGAATATTAGGTTACTGGATAGGCAGGATAACTCAGCAAAGATAAACAACAGGTTGTTCAGATTTTCTGTGTTCTCCACCTTGACAGTGAAAAATTTAACAGTTGAGGTAAAATGATTACTGGAAAAACATTTTTCTCTTTACTCTTAAAACATGTATTAGAGAATCCTCGAGGACTCAGCTCTTTTGGGATTTGTATGTCTCATGAGTCACCATGGTCAAAGGATTATTTTCTGTTAGAAAAAAAAAACAAGCTTGCTCTCTACTAGATGTGTTAAGTATTCTTGAACTGAATGCGTTTTTTATATTTTCAAACATCTGTCCCTCAGATTACATTGTGCAGTATACCAAGCCCCTGTTGCCCGGCAAAACAGTGTCATGGTAAATCATAATGACAAATCCATTTTTATTTTGGATTCTAATCAAGGAGGCTTTTGTTGTCTCTAAAGTTCTTTGTTTGCTTTTTCTACACCAAAGCAAAATTAAACCGACCAACCAATGAATTGATCAAATATCAAGGTTCATAAGACCACAAAGACAAGCTATATAATAAGTAGAAAGACATTCTTAGAATTAACAAAAGTTGACTCAAATTTTAAAGGCTGTCTTCCGAAGAAGTTATCAAAAAGGTCCTAGATCCGGACTCCTGTGTCTAGCACAGAGATGTTGGGGTCTGAATGAAGGGTCCAGAATAGCTGTTGGAGAAGAGGAACGGTGGCCAGCCTGCCATACACCTTTAGCACTACTGCAGAGTCCTAGTAAGGAGAAATGCTGTGGTGTTTTTAAACTTATATTAACCTTAGGCATAGTCTTAAATATATTAACTATATGTAAATACATAGTTAAAATATATACTATAGAAATATATATATATATATATATATATATATATATGTATATATATTTTTAAATGAACCAAAGAAAGACACAGTTCACAGGAATCTACATAGTTCATGGAAATAAGAATTAGGTTGCTCTTAAATAGTTTTCAGTATAGTGAAACATTTTTTTCTTGTTTCTTCGATGAGGCTTTATATTTTTAAAAATCACTGTGAGCCAAGTGAAAACTAAGTGATCTGTTAGCATAAAGACACAAATTACAAAGACTATGGCTACGTACATGTATGCATGAAGCCATGCACATATGTACATGCTTACACACACACATACACACAAATAATCACACACACACACACACACACACACACACACACACACATGATTGCACATTTCCACCAGGTAATGTTAAAGATAATATCATATAATGGAGAGTATTAATTTTGAAGTAAGGTCAAGGCAATAGTGTTATCAGCAATACAGGAAAGCAAACAGAGATTCTTGACACAGAATTAAGCATTAATAATGTCTCTTTTTATGTCTTAATTGGCTGTGATTTACTTCTGGTAGCACCTTTCATTATCAGTACAGTGGGGCACCTATGTGTTCCATTTCAGGAGTCCAACACTCTAATTATCCCCACATGTAGGCCACCCTCTATGCATGTTAAGTAACACCAGTAATGCATTTTGAAAACAAGCAATGAGCTTAAATATATCCCAGGTACTCTTGTCAGTTTGGGATTACATTTTGCTCTCTAGATTGTAAAGCTACATGGCTGTTTTGCATTGATAGGCATTTGTATTGATTGGAGGGAGAAAAGTAAGTGCTCATTACGGAACTGCTAGCAGTGTAATTATTGAATGAAACCTGTGCTGAGGTATTAGGAATCACAGCCCTCTTTAATGCCATGCAGCGCGGAGTACTAGTCACCCAGTGGAGTCCACTCTTTGTACTGTAATTGCTCACAATTAGCAAGTGAGGGCAGCAGGTATCCTTTTTATCTGTCCAAATTCTGATGTTGGCACATATGCACTGATTGCTTTTACTTTCAAACCTTAGATTAGTTAATTGTGAAACTATATCTTGCGGTTCTCACTTCTTTTTAGAGCCAGATTTATTAGCTTAAGGGTTCAATTTAAATCTAAAGTCTGTTACACACTCGATCTATGAGCACAGGGAAACTAGGAGCACCTGTCAAACCTACATTTTCTTATTTGAGAAATAGGGTCAATGATAGATATTCTGAAATATTTAGGAAATTAAGCCTAGATGTAGAGTCATTGTTGTGTTAAAAAAATAGTCACTCTACTAGACATGACTATGATATGGGAATCAATGCACGTGAATCATAGTCCTTTCATCATGGCATGTGACATTCTAGCTAGTCAAGCTGCGACTTTGGTTCAAAAAGACATATGCATAGAAGTTCACATCTTTAACGCGAAATGTTTGCTGTTTGGGTTCCACTTGTACATGTTCCTGAAATCTGAGTTTCAGTTGAACTTCCTCCCACTGTGATTGATATCCTACTCCTTTTTCAAATTGCCTCAGTTCCTCTGCTAAGAACAAATTTGGATACAGATCCAACACAATTTTATTCTCAGCCTGCTCACATCCTTTGCCTATGAAATTCACAGATTCTTCTTGGATATTTGGAGATGAGAAATGAATGAGAAATATTTTAAGAGAAGTGAATATTATTTTATTACTATTACTATTTATATTTTCTTTTTTTTTTTTTTTACACTCCAGGTTTTAGTCCCTCCTGGTCCACCTCCTCCCATACCTCCTCCCTATCCACCTATCTTTGTGAGGATGTCCCCACCCCCACCCCTACCCCCAGCCCCACCCCCACCCCACCAGACCTCTAAACTCCCTGGGACCTCCAGTCTCTTGAGGGTTAGGTGCATCTTCTCTGACTGAACTCAGACCCAACTGTTCTCTGTTGGGGGCCTCATATCAGCTGGTGTATGTTGCCTGATTGGTGATCCAGGGTCTGAACCAGGGTCTGAGAGATCTCAGGGGTCCAGGTTAATTGAGACTGCTGGTCCTCCAGGGTCACCCTCCTCCTTAACTTCTTTCAGATTTTCCCTAATTCAGTCACAGGGATCAGCAGCTTCTGTCTATTGGTTGGGTGCAAATATCTACATCTGAGTCTTTCAACTGCTTGTTGGGTCTTTCTGAGGGCAGTCATGCTAGGTCCCTTTTTGTGAGTGCTCCATAGCCTCAGTAATAGTGTCAGTCCTTGGGGCCTCCTCTTGAACTGGACCCCACTTTGGGTCTGTCACTGGACTTTGTTTTCCTCATACTCTTCTCCATTTCCATCCCTGCAGTTCTTTCAGACAGGAACAATTATGGGTCAGACTGGCAACCTCATCCCTCACTTGATGCCCTATTTTTTTGTGGGAGGTGGGCTCCACAAGTTCCCTCTCCCCACTGTATGGCATTTCATCTAGGGTCCCTCCTTTTGAGTCCTGAGAGTCTCTCACCTCCCAGGTGTCCGGTATATTCTGGAGGGTCCCCCTGACCTCCTACCTCCCGAGTTTGCATGTTTCCATTCTTTCTACTTTTCATGACAGCACTTTTTGTATTTCAATTATAACAAAATCCCCTACGCAGGCTCCCCCTGCAGAATAGGTACTGTACCAGAGAATTTTGGGAGTATGTGTGTGTAAATATGTGTGTGATATTAAAATCATTTAAACTTTCTCTCTGTCTCTATGTATAAGTACTCATAAATATAACTGAGAGGAAGAGCTATCTGTTATGTTTTGCACTTGAATGCAATACTTATCTCTGAATATTGACAAGATTCTTGGAAACATATTAATGTCAAAATACAATGTTTCAAGACCTTTCTATCTACCCACATCACAAAACAGCTCATGTGGTGAGTCATTTTCTTCTTAAAACAGAATCACCACTTTCTTTATCTAAATGTGATTCACTTTAACTTCTCATAGGTGGAGATTTGGAGTTTTTCTTTAGAACTCTGTCTTGTAGACTGCTGCAGCAAGAGAATACAACCTCTCTTTAGAGTCTGCTCAGTTTACAGAGAGGAGATGGCTATTGGGAACAGGTAAAGTATTTGAGGTCTAACTCTTAATGAAGAGTTTTGATTAGAATTAGGACAAAATCATACAACAAAATTTGTGGATTACTGGGTAGAGTATGGTGTTTTAAGGAAAAATGTTCTAAGCATAAATTTACATTTGACACATTCTATTTAAGAGTTGGTGTCTCTTCGAAAGTTCCTGGAATAAGAGTAAAGACGTTTAAGGCTTCTCTCTTCCCAGCTAAGGATCCTATATGTACAAAAGATATTTTAAAGCAGAAAATGAGAGAGTAAAATCATGTGAATATGGAGGTGAAACAGATAAAATAAACACATTTGGTTATTGGAGATAGAGTGAGGGGACCGTAATCAGAATGTGAAATATTACCTTTTTTTTTAAGACAGGGAGAGAACACCTAAAATATTTTATGTGATTAAGGCATAAAAGTTTAAAGTGATGTGCTATTCTTTCTAAGACATTCAAAAACATATTCTACAGTAGCATATATTGAAAGCAAAGTGAACACACACTGAAAGGGAAATATATTAGGATACATAGGAAACATTAAATTTCATATAGCTTTAAAAATTAAGAATGAAGATCTTTCCCAAATTCTTAGGCTGCCATTTTGTCCTATTGACAGTGTCCTTTGCCTTACAGATGTTTTTCAGTCGCACAAGGTCCCATTTATCAATAGTTAATCTTAGTTCTGAGCCATTATTATTCTGTTTAGGAACTTATCTCCTGTAGCAATGTGCTCAAAGCTACTCCCCACTTTCTCTTCTATTAGATGTAGTATATCTGGTTTTATAACAAAACCTTTGATCCACTTGAACTTGAGTTTTATGCAAAGAATGTAAATATGGATGTATTTGCATTCTTCTACATGCAGATATCTAGTTAGACCAGTACTGTTTGTTGTTGATGTTCTTTCTTCCATAGTGTAGTTTTGGCTTCTTTGTCAAACAAGTGTCCATGGGTGTATGGGTTTATTTCAGAGTTTTCAGTTTGATTCTATTGATCAACCTGTCTCATTCTATACCAATACCATGCAGTTTTTATTATTATTGCTCTGTAGGACAGCTTGAGATTAGTGATGGTGGTACCTCCAGAAGTTCTTTTATTGTACAAGATTGTTTTAGATATCCTGGATGTTTTATTTCTCCATATGAAGTTCAGAATTGTTGTCTCAAGGTCTGCAAATAATTGTGTTGGAAGTTTGAAAGGAATTGCATTGAATTCATAGATTGCTTTAGATAAGATGGCCATTTTTACTATGTGACTCTTACTGAACCATGAGCATGGGAGATCTTTCTATCTTCTGATATCTTTCTCAATTTCTTTCCTCATATACTTGAAGTTTGTGTCATATAGGTCTTTTACTTGCTTAGTTAGAGCTACCACCAAGATATTTTATATTATTTGTGGCTATTGTGAATGGTGTTGTTTCCCTGATTTCTTGCTTAGCCCATTTATCGTTTGCATGAAGGAGGGCTACTGACTTTTTTAAGTTAATATTTTATCCAATCACTTTGCTAAAGGTGTTTATCAGCTGTAGGAGTTCTCTGGTAGAATTTTTAGCATCACATATATACTGTCATATCCTATCATTGAGAATAGTGATATTTTGACTTCTTTTCCAATTCATATCCACCTAATCTCTTTTAGTTGTCTTATTGCTTTGGCTACAACTTCAAAGTGGTCAACTTCTGTGGTCAGGAAAGACTAATAATGGAGGGATAAGGACTCCAATCCATCCACAAAAACTTAAACTCAAAATTTATCTTACCTCCAAGAAACACAGGAACAGAAATGTCATAGAGACTGAAAGAATGACCCACCAATATCTGGCCCTACTTGAAATACATCCCATGGGCAAGAACCAACCCCTGATACTATTAATGATACTCTGTAAGGTTTGCAGAAAAGAGCCTAACATAACTGTCCTCTGAGGGACTCCACCCAGCAGCTGACCAAAACTGATGTAGAGACCTACAGCCAAACATTAGGCGGAGCTTGAGAAGTCTTGTGGAAGAGTAGGGGGAAGGATTGAGAAACTCAGAGGGGATAGGTACTCCACAGGAAGACCAAAATATTCAACTAAACAGGACTCTTAGAGGCTCCCAGAGACTGAAAAACCAACCAAAGAATATGCAAGGGCTGGGTCTAGGCCCACTGAACATGTGTAGCAGATGTGTATCTTGATCTTCATGCCCCACCAGCTGGAATCATGGTTTTAGTCTGACTCTGTTACCTGTTTGTGGATCTTGTCCCCATAACAATGCAGCCCTGCCTGGTCTCATGGGTAGAGGGTATACTTACTCCAGCAATGACTTGAGGTGTAAGGGTAGGTTGTCTTTCTTTCTTTTTTTTTTTTTTCAGTTCAGACAGAAAGGCTTTTTTTTTATTTTATTTTTAATTTTTTTATTTTTTTAAGTTTTTTTTTATTTACATTCAAAATCATTTCCCCTTTCCCGTTTCCTCTCTCCCCAAAAGTCCCATAAGCCCCCTTTCCTTCCTCTTTTCCCCATTCAATCCCCTCTTGCTTCTCTGTCCTGGCATTCCCCTACATCCAGTCTTTCAGGACTAGGGGCCTCTCCTTCCATCTTCTTGGAAATCTATTGATATGCGAATTGTATCTAGGGTATTCCGAGATTCTGGGTTAATATTCCCTTATCAATGACTGAATACCATGTGTGTTCTTTTGTGATTGGGTTACCTCACTAAGGATGATATTTTCGAGTTCTGACCATTTGTCTAGGAATTTCGTGAATTCATTGTTTTTAATTGCAGAGTAGTATTCCATTGTGTAGATATATCACATCTTCTGAATCCATTCCTCCGTTGAGGGACATCTGGGTTCTTTCCAGCTTCTGGCTATTATAAATAAGGCTGCTATGAACATAGTGGAGCATATGTCCTTATTGCATGCAGGTAAAGCCTCTGGGTATATGCCCAGGAGTGGTATAGCTGGATCCTCCGGGAGTGTCATGCCCAATTTTCTGAGGAACCGCCAGACTGCTTTCCAGAGTGGTTGTACCAGTTTGCAATCCCACCAGCAGTGGAGGAGTGTAACACGAGAACTGCTTAAAGAAATGCAGGAGAGGATGGATCAACAGATGGAATCCCATGAGGTTGTCTTTCAAAGGGGACCTCACCCTTCTCAGAGATGAATGGGAGACAGGGACTGGAAGGAGAGGGGAACTGTGATTGAAAATATAAAGTGAATAATAAATTAATGAGAAAAATTAAGAATGAAATCTAATTATTGGGAGAAACTGCAAGGGCAGTTGAAGTAGATAAATAAGATTTGGAATGATTTTTTGGAACATGAAGAAAACTGTGAATGCTTATACATATATTATTGAAGATAATTAAGGAGATAATTTTATTACTCAGGCCACTGGATTAGGCCACTCATTCATGAGGGACACTGTGCAAAAAATTCCAAAACACAACAAACACACTCAAAACACACTCACTTTAAGCAGTTATGATATATTTCATTAATGAAAATAAAATAATGAGTCCAAGGTAGCACCAAAGATATATTAAAAGTCACCTTGATCATCTTAGGGAGATCTCTATTTGACTTCTCTTTTAAGTAGAATGACTAGAGAAAGATTTAGTGTTCAGTTTTTTTCAACATGTTTTAGGATACGCTGTTGTATAAATATTAGAGGAGATTATTGGATTGGAGGAAAACTACTAGAGGCTGGATAGGAATATAATATTCAAGGACCGGCTTGTGAACCTGAGAAACTAGGAGCTGCTCAATCCTAACATCCAAGAGCCTCAAAATAAGAAACCCAGTGACCTGGACCCAATCTAAGTTTAAGAGCTCTGTAAAAAAAGTCATAGATCCAGGTATATACTCCATCTAGAGACTTGAAAATTTAATATTCAAGAAGTTCAACAAGAAATACCTCTAGAGAAGGCTGAGATTGTATATTGGGAACACATGAACTTCATGTTGTGTTATTTGCTTTGAGAGTGTATCCCTCAGCAGCACAGACTGCTTGGACACAGGATCCTCCTGTTTCAGATTCCCATGTTCTGGGGTTAGAGGCCTGCCATCACCACAAGTGATTTGCTTCTCCTTTTTTTGTTCTATGGGGTCCCCAAGGGCTCCTGATCTCCCAAATCCTGCTATCCACCTGCAGGGCAGGTCTTCCCTCCTTAATTGCTCAGCTCCATGCTGATTCTCTCTGGAACTGCCCTCCCAGGCAGACCTAGATGTGTGCTCTACTGACTCTCTAAACATCTTTCAGTCTAGTCAGCTGGTGACCATCAAAACACATACATCTCAAAGATATCTCAGCTTTTCCTTTTCTTTGAAATATCAGTTTTTTTCTCTAATGGTATACTTCTCGAGATTATAATTTTAATCAAATACTGGCAAATATGAAAAAGAAAAAAAAACAGCAAGGAGAGGATAACTTGAAGAGTATCTATTATTACCCTCTGAATTGAAATTAATTCAGGGGGAAAAATTATAATGATCTGGCTTTGTATAAAACAAAGCCGGGTTCCACCTACCTTCAACTCTTGCTTCTTTGTTCCTTATTTACAGTACAGTGGGATTTGAGTGAAGGAATGGCAAACTGCTAATAAAACCTTTGATGGGTATTAATTACTTTCTACTTAATTACCTGCCATGTGGATCTTGTTGAGCTATTGATTACTGGCAAACATCCATCCCACTGGGGATATATGTGATTTAACTTCCTCCGAAGAGTCAATTAGTCCAAGTAACAGAGAGAGCTGGTGCTTCGCTTCAATAGCTGGGGTTTTTTGCCAAGAAGGGTAGATAAGCTATTTATTTGTTCATTAAAACACAGTGCTACTATCAACAGGAGGCACTTACCTGGTGTTATTGAGATTGGTAAAATGTCACTCTATGTCGTCAGAGATTAGCTGCATTGAGAAGAAGGAATGTGGACAAGGGAACTCTTGCCTGCATGAGGGGCTGAAGGAATGGGAACTTTCTGGAAAGCCTAAATGTCTAGCCTGACCAAGTTTTCTGTCATAGGAAACTGTAACCAACCAATCATATTAAATATCTCTGTGAAACTGCTTGTAAATATGAAGGTTTCTGCTGAGGGACTTTTAGTAGCCAAAATCTTTTCTTTGAAGGGCTGGGTGTTTTCTAAAACTTCAGTTACTAATTTACTGGACCAGAATGCATTCTAGAGAAAGTCAATAGGAGAATTTAGAGCTAAAAGGAAGAAAAAAGGAAGAAGTGTATGGGAGAAAGAAAAACTCCATTGACCAAATTTTGACATACATTTTTACCCTAAAGCTCATAAGCAAATTTATGAATCTGTCACACTTAACACATTTCAACTTCAAATTAGACTCACCTTTTTTATCAATTAAATTTATTTATTCATTTGTTTGTTTGTTTGTTTATTCATTTACATCCACTATGTTGTTCCCCTTACTTTTTAAAATGTGTGCTTATAGGCATTAACTCAGTTGCATATGTATCTGTGTGAACATATGTTAGGAAGCCAAAAGAGAACCTTGGATGTTTCTCAGGCACCATCCATATTTTGCTTTCCTAAGACAGGGTTTTTTTCCACTGGCCTGCCTATAACCCCAGTAAGCCAAATAGGCTGGCTAGCAGGACCCGAGGATCTGTCTGTTTTTACTTTACCCACATAGGGATTACAAGCATGTAGCTTTTAAAATTGTGTGTTCTGAGGATCATATTCAGGTTTACTGAGTACCTTCCTAGGTCCTTTAGCAATTTCTTTTGGGACAAGTTTATTGCAATCGTGTCCATTTGCTGAGTGACAGTTTTAATTTCTTCATTATTTTTTTTTTGTAAATTCTAATCCTTGTTTGAAATGTGGCTTCTTTTTTTTCCCAACTATCTATATTGTCTGTTCTAATGAAAGCTAACATTTTATTGCAAAACATTTTGCTAAAACAGAAGAAGTATTTTCTTTAAAAACCATCCCTTAATTATAATTTTAAACAGCTTTCTTTTGTGAAATTGGTTGCTACTAAATAAAAATTATCTCATTTTATCTCATGGATTGTTTATAATATCTATATGTGATTCAGTCATTGTCATTTGATACATATGAGATAGAGTCACTGTCCTTGGATATTCATAGTATCCATGTGAATTAGAGTTACTGTCATTGGATATTGACATCCATGTGAGATAGAATCACTGCCCTTGGATATTCATAGTATCCATGTGAGATGGAGTTGCTGTTACTTACTCACCTTTAGGAAGTTGGAAAGCAGATTAAAATGTTTAAGTAACTTAACAGATCTAATTTCTCAAATCAGGATTTGATCTAATGTTTCTTGGATTTCAATTTCTTCTACTCTACCTCCTTAATCCTTTGTTATGATATTTCAGCATGAGCCTAAAGACAGAAGTTCCAAGAATGTCCACTCAGAGCATAAATGATTATTA
This sequence comes from Tokudaia tokunoshimensis, assembly GCA_036184795.1. NCBI lineage: Eukaryota > Metazoa > Chordata > Mammalia > Rodentia > Muridae > Tokudaia > Tokudaia tokunoshimensis. The sequence goes on along the minus strand of BTHU01000001.1, from coordinate 139,103,559 downwards.
CCCCAAGTGACCTGTTTCAGTGCTCCAGACACCATCCTTGAATTCATGGGTTTTTTTTTCCCAATCTCCTTTTCTCTTTCTCTTTTCCATCATCATTTTATTTTTCTTAGGTATTTTTGTGATACTAGTTCATATTTCTAAAGGAACTACATTCACTCCTAGATTAAAATTGAGATATGATTAAAACATTGTAAGTGAAAACCTCACAAATGTTCACCCTCACATAGAAGCTGCTCCTCCACAGGAAGATCAACTGAGACAACTAACCTGGAAAGTTGGGGTTCTCAGAGTCAGAACCACCAATCAAAGAACATACACTGACTGGACCTAGGCTTCCCTGCAATATGTAGCCAAAGTGCAGTTTGGTCTTCATGTGGGTCCCGAACAACTGGAATGGGGGATAGCTCAAAAGCTGTTGCCTATACATGGGTTATGTTCTTCTAGCTGAGCTGCCTTGTCTGCCCTCAGTGGGAGAAGATACTCCTAGTCCCAGAGAGATTTGTAGTGTCAGCGTTGGGAGAATACCCAGCAGGCACATGCCCAGAGGAGACAGGAAGTAGGGGAAGGATTGTGGGAGGAGGTGATCAGGACAGGGGCAGAGAAGGGATGTAAAGTGAATAAGTAAAAAATAAAATAAAAATTTTAAAAAAAGAACAAAATAGGACCCAGTGGGGATGACATTAGCAGAAATATCCAACAAAGGGGAGACAGAATCTGTAAAGACCATATCTAAGGGATAGGCATGCAGGATGGGGCTGTCCACCCATCTCAAAATTTTTAACCCAGAATTGTTCCTGTCTAAAGGACATACAGGGACAATAGTAGAGTAGAGACTGAAAGAAAGGTCACTCAGAGACCACCCTACTTAGGGATCCATCCCATCTTCAAACCAGACTCCAAACTCAAACACTATTGCTGACACAATTCTTGCAAACTGAATCCAAGAATACATCAAAACGACCATCCATTGTGGTCAAGTAGGCTTCATTCCAGGGATGCAGGGATGGTTCAATATATGGAAATCCATCAACACATCCACTATATAAACAAACTCAAAAAAAAAAAAAAACCCACCACATGATCATTTCATTAGATGCTGAGAAAGCATTTGACAAAATTCAATACCCCTTCATGATAAAAGTCTTGGAAAGATCAGGAATTCAAGGGCCATACCTAAATATAGTAAAAGCAATACACAGCAAACCAGTAGCCAATATCAACTAAATGGAAAGAAACTTGAAGCAATCCTACTAAAATCAGGGACTAGACAAGGCTGCCCCACTCTCGCCATACCTATTCAATATAGTACTCAAAATCCTAGTTAGAGCAGTTAGACAAAAAAGTGAGGTAAAAGTGATGCAAATTGGAAAGGAAGAAGTCAAAATTTCACTATTTGCAGATGATATGTTAGTATAATTAAGTGACCCCAAAATTTCCACTTGAGAACTCCAAAAGCTAATAAACAACTTCAGTAAAGTAACTGGATATAAAATTAATTCCAACAAATTAGTGGCCTTCCTCTACTCAAAGGATAAACAGGCTAAGAAAGAAATTAGGGAAACAACACCCTTTTCAATAGTCACAAATAATATAAAATACCTTGGTGTGACTCTCACTAAGCAAGGGGAAGATCTGTATGACAAGAACTTCTAAAGAATGAAATCAAAGATCTCAGAAGATGGAAAGTTCTCCCATGCTCATGGATTGACAGGATTAATATAGTAAAAATGGCCATCTTGCCTAAAGCAATCTACAGATTCAAAGCAATCCCCATGAAAATTCCAACCCAATTCTTCTTAGAGGTAGATAGAGCAATTTGCAAACTCATCTGGAGAAAGAAAAAAATCCCAGGATAGAGAAAACTATTCTCAACAACAAAAGAACTTCAGGCAGAATCACTATCCCTGACCTCAAGCTGTACTACAAACAATTGGGATAAAAACTGCATGGTATTGGTACAGAGACAGGCAGGTAGATCAATGAAATAGAATTGAAAACCCAGAAATGAACCCACAAATCTATGGTCACTTGATCTTTGACAAAGGAGCTAAAACCATCCAGTGGGGAAAAAGCATTTTCAACAAATGGTGCAGGTATAACTGGTGGTTAGCATGTAGAAGAATGCAAATCGAACCATTCTTATCTCCTTGTACAAGGCTCAAGTCCAAATGGATCAAGGACCTCCACAAAAAAACAGATATACTGAAACTAATAGAAAAGAAAGTGGGAAAGAACCTTGAGGACATGGAAATAAGGGAAAATTTCCTGAACAGAACACTAATAGCTTATGCTCTAGGATCAAGAATTGACAAATGGGACCTTATAAAATTGCAAAGCTTCTTTAAGGCAAAGGATACTTTCAATAGGACAAAACAGCAAACAACAGATTGGGAAAAGATCTTTATGAATCCTACATCTGATAGAGGACCAATATCCAATATATATAACAAACTCAAGAGGATGGATTCCAGACAATCAAATAACCCTATTAAAAAAATGGGATACAGAGCTAAACATAGAATTCTCAACTGAGGAATATAGAATGGCTGAGAAGCACCTAAAGAAATATTCAACATCCTTAGTCATCAGGGAAATGCAAATCAAAACAACCCTGAGATTCCATCTCACACCAGTCAGAATGGCTAAGATGAAAAACTCAGGTGACAGCAGATGATGGCAAGGATGTGAGAAAGAGGAACACTGTTCCACTGCTGGTGGGATTGCAAGCTGGTACAACCACTCTGGAAATCAGTTTGGCAGTTCCTCAGAAAATTGGCCATAGTACTACCTGAGGACCCAGCTATACCTCTCCTGGGCATGTACCCAGAAGATGCTCCAACATGTAATAATGACACATGCTCCACCGTGTTCATAGCAACCTTATATATAATAGCCAGAAGCTGGAAAGAACCCAGATGTTTCTCAACAGAGGAATGAATACAAAAAATGTGGTATATTTACACAATGGAGTACTGCTCAACTATTAAAAACAATGAATTCATGAAATTCTTAGGCAAATGGATGGAACTAGAAAATATCCTGAGTGAGGTAACCCAATCACAAAAAAACACACATGGTATGCACTTACTGATAAGTGGATATTAGCTCAGAAGCTCCAAATACTTGAGATATAGTTCACAGACCATACAAAGCTCAAGAAGAAGGAAGACCAAAGTGTAGATACTTTGGTCCTTCTTAGAAGGGCAAACAAAATACCTATGGGAGGAAATACAGAGACAAAGTGTGTAGCAGAGACTGAAGGAAAGACCATCCAGAGGCTGTGCCACCTGTGGATCCATCCCATATACAATTACCAAACCCAGATACTATTGTGGATGTCAACACGTCCTTGCTGACAGGAGCTTGATATAGCTGTCTCCTGAGAGGCTCTGCCAAACCTCTGACAAATACAGAGGTCATTGCTCTCAGCCAACCATTGGACGGAACACAGGGTCCCCAGTGGAGGATCTAGAGAAATGATTGAAGGAGCTGAAGGGCTTTGCAGCCCCATGAGGGACAACAATATGAACCAACCAGTACACCCAGAGCTTCCAGGGACTAAACCACCAACCAAAGAGTACACATGGAGGGACCCATGGCGCCAGCTTCATATGTAGCAGAGGCTTGCCTTGTTGGGCATCAATGGGATGGGAGACCTTTGGTCCTGTGGAGGCTCGATACCCTAGCGTAGGAGCATTCTAGTGCAGAGAGGTGGGAGTGGGTGGGGGACAATTTTTATAGAGGCAGGGTGAGGAGATGGGAAGGGGGGCTTTGCTAAGTAGAAATGGGAAAGGAGGACATTTGAAATGTAAATAAATAAAATAACAACAACCACAACAGCAACAACAACAAAGTAGTTCCCTCTGACCAAAGCAGAGGACACTGTCAGGGTAGTTGATGGGACTTTATGCCTATCATCAGATTTTACTGTTGGGCTGTTATTGCTCTAAAAGATATTCCCAGTGAATATCACAGCTATTGTATATCTGTGTCCACTATCTGAGAATTTATTCCAACAAAATATTAATCTGTGATGCCTAATTGGACTCTCAGAAAAGGCAATATTTGGACTAAATATTTCCTTCGGCATCATTCTTTTAAAATATGTCAAAACACACTGTAGCTTTCAAAAAAATTCATATGGCTATGAATACAGTGCTTTTACCATGGAAAATTTTTGTTTTGCTTTTTAAAACTAAAATGTATTAGAATAACTTTGAGGAATGTACATTTAGGACACAGTAAAATGTGAATGACTGATAAAGATCATTGCAAACATTTTTCTTTATGACCAATTTCTCTTCTACAAAAGCAGAAACCAAGCAAAACATATACATACATATGCACACAAGTAGAGAACTAGTTTTGAATCATCAAGAGTGTACATGTATGGAGGAAGAAATTGTCTAGAACTGGTGGTGATAAAGTCGGGAAAGACCAACAAACGTCTAATGAATGGTTTTCATTGTAGAATACACATGTGCCCCTCACCCCATCAACCTCTAAGAACCTCATTTAGATTGGAAATATATCCAACAATATTTTGAGGAAACTGGTAGGCACAAGAAGAAAAAGAAAGCAAGGTTAAAGTGTCAGCTAATGGCTAAAATTCACAGCATCATGATGAAAAGGCAAAATTAAAAAAAAACATTAAAAATTTGATCTACTGTCTTTCCTTCAAAATACTCCACCTGGAAGCCCAACAGGAAGCTTTCTTGCACATCTCTACAAAAGGTCTTCCTTGGCTTGGCAGGTAAACTGCAGAGCCAGGAATATCCACCAATGTGTTCAGCTGCACTTGAATTACTTACAATGTTAAAGCCATCTCTAGAGTAGATGCTTATGGCAGATACTACAGCTTTCTAATTTTTAAAATAGGTGATATTTGAAAGAACTTATTTTTCTGAGTTATAAACAATGATTACTGGGATTCCTTCCACACATTATTATTTTATGTTTATTCCAACAAAAATATTAATTTTTAATTAATATTAACATTTTATTTTTCTTCCTCCTTCTATTAAAGACAGATCATTTTCTCAAACAATATATCCTGAATAGAGTTTCCTATCCCTCTACTTCTCTCTGTTCTTCCATATTTTCCCTCCAATTCAGATCTACTCCCTTTCTGTAAATCATTAGAATAGAGTTGATGGAGGCACTGCACTTAGATCTGGGTGTTTCTCTCTCTCTCTCTCTCTCTCTCTCTCTCTCTCTCTCTCTCTCTCTCTCTCTGTAAAATGTTTAGCTGTGGATCTCTGTATTCCTATCCGCTCCTAGAGGAAGCTCCGATGAGGCACTAGTAAGAGATATTCTATTGTTACTTTTGTTTTTGAAGACCAGTAGTATTTGGTTTAACCCTATGTCCCTAGGTTATTTAGTCTCTGGTTCTTCATCACCCAAGTATTGGTGGGTATGGGTTCAATTTCATAGAGTGAGCCTTAAGTCAAATATTGGTTGGTTACTCCCACAAGCTTTGTGCCACCATTGTCTTAGCATATTTTGCAGGCAGGACAGATTGTAGATCAAAGGTTTTATGCCTGTTTGGGTGTTTATATTGATCTTTTGGTAGCCTGAAGAGTACCTTCCTGTATCAAAGACACTAGAATATAGGAATGAAGCACAGGAATCAATTCAACCTCTTCAAGTTTAATGAGTTGTGTGGATGTTTTCCTCAGCAATGGGGTTCTGCTGTCAGTTTGTGTAAAACATTTTATTCTCTTGGCAGCAGGTTAAATTGTTTGGGGATTTCCCTTTGGCCTACAACTCAATTGCACATAACCCACACCCAGTTTCATTTAGTGACAAGAGATGTCCAGTTGGAACTTTCTCCCTCATTATTTGGAGACTTTAGGAGGAACACTTTCATCCATTTTAGGAAGTTTCCACCACACTAGGTTTCCATACCATTCCTTAAGTGCACCTCAATTCTATTTCTCCCTGCATTCCCTTCCTTTGCTCAGTCTCTCTCCTCCCCACATGATCCTCCTGTTCTCACTGCTTTACTCAAGTCTACCAATAAAATATATTCCATTTCCCACTCCCAGTGATATCTATATGCTCTCCTGAGTCCCTTCCTTTATATCTACCTTCTTTGGTTCTTCAGATTATAGCTTGGCTATCATTTATTTAATGGATGATAGTTACATATAGAAAAGTATGTACCATTTTTATCTTTTTGAGTCTGTGTTATCTCACTCAGGATGATTTTTTCTAGTTTCACCCATTTGCCTACAATTTTAGGATGTCATTTTTTAATCACATGAGTAATATTCCATTATTCAAATAGATTATAATTTCTTTATCCATTCTTCTGTTGAGGAGCATTTTTGTTTTCAATTTCTGGTTATTATCAATAAAGCTGAAATAAAAATGGTTTAGCAAGTATATTTTTTTGTGATAGGATTAAGCATCCAGGACTGGTATGGCTGGATCTTGAGTTTGACCAAAAGGCATTTTCCTAAGGAATCACCATACTGAATTCCAGAGTTGATGTACAAAGTTATACTCCCACCAGCAATAAAGGAATGTTCCCCTTGCTCCATATCCTTACTGAGTGAGATATCACTTCTGTTATTGATTTTAGTCCTTCTGACTGGTGTAACATGGAATATCAAAGTACTTTCGATTTTTATTTTCCTGATCACTAAGGATGCTGGTCATTTAAGTGTCACTCTGGCATTTGAGATTCCTCTATTGAGAATTCTCTGTTTAGATTTGTACCCCCTTTTAAGTTGGATTTTTTTAATATCTAGTTTTCATAGTTGTCTTTATATTTTGGATATTAGTCTTCTTTCAGATATGGAATTGGAAATATCTTTTCCAGTTCTGTAGGCTGCTGCTTTTGTTCAAATGACTTTGTCCTTTGTATTACAGAAGTCTTTTAGTTTCAGGACGTTCCATTTATTAATTGTTGATTTTAGTGCCTGTGATAGAAGTATTCTGTTTGGAAAGTCTTTTCCTGTACCAGTGGGTTCAAGATTATTCTCCACATTCTTTTCTATCACGTGCACTGTATCCTGTTTTATGTTGAAGTCTTTGATTAATTTGGAGTTGACTTTTGATCAGGGCAACAAGTATGGATCTATTTTCATTTTTCTACATGCAGACATTCTCTGTGATCAGTATCATTTGCTGATGATGTCCTTTTTCCTTTGTGCATTTGTGAATTCTTTATCAAAAATTTTGTGGCCCTAGGTGTGTGGATTCATCCAAGCCTGGGATATCAATTTGATTTCATTGATCAACATGTCTGTTTTTATGCCAATAGCATGCGATTTTTTAAATATAGCTTTGTAGTGCATATCAAAATTTAGAATGATGAGAATTCCTGCAGTTCTGTAATTGTTCAAGATTGTTTTATCTATCCTATTTTTTTCCATATGAAGATGAAATTTGTCTTTTGAAGGTTTGCAAAGAATTGTGTTGGAATTTTGATGGCTATTGAGTTTGTAGATTGTTTATTGTAGGATGATCATTTTTACTGTGTCAATCCTACCAATCCATGAATATAGAGATCATTACATCTTCTGACAGCTTCTTTAATTTTCTTTCTTCAGAGATTTGAAGTTTTAGCATATATTTTTTACCTTGATAATATGTTAGAGTTACCCCACGATATTTCATATTATTTGAGAGCATATTGAAATGTGTTGTTTCATTGTATTTATTTTTTACTTTTAAGTCCATGTATGTCTGTATGTGAATATGTGAATATGACTTCAAGTGTGTATGGTTCTAGAAGAAGGCATTACACACTCAAGAACTGGAGTTAATGAACTTCTCTGACATGATTGCTGAGACAAAATTCAGGTTCTCCATAACAGATTTCTTAAATTTTAACTGCTAAGACATGTCTTTAGCCCCAGCTTCAATATTTCTACTTATATAAATTCTATACAGTAGCAAGATAAGTCATGGATAATAGACAACATTTGAAAGGCATGATATCCATAAAAGTTTGCCCAAATATATTTAAAATCAAGATTGTTTTCCATACTCAAACATCTTAAATATATATAATTAATCACATGAGGAGATCATAAACAGGTAACTTCTTTTCATGCAGTTTCACTGAACAGTCAGATTCCAGACTAGTGTTTTGTTTCAGTACTGTGTAAATATGAAGATATGTAGCAGAGGTTGCCTTATAGGACATCAATGGGAGGAGAGGTTCTTGGTCCTGTGAAGGCTTGATATCCCATTGTAGGAGAATGCCAGGACAGGGAACGAGAGTGGGTAGGTTAGTGAGAAAGGGGAGGAGAGATAGGAGGATAGGGGGTTTTCAGAGGGGAATACAGGAAAGGGGATAACATTTGAAATGTAAATAAAGAAAGTATCTAATAAAAAAAAGTTTGAGCCACAAAATGGGTCAACATAAAGGAAGAACTAGTGTGGAAAAAAAATCCAGAGAAACAGAAGATATTTGCATAATACACTCTTGACTCATAAGCCAAATGTTTGCTGCCTCTTCACAGAGCAAGACTCTTACTTTTTTGGCAAAGAATGGCTACATGGGGACTATGAGCTACACTAAAGTGTGCCAATTGCACAGTGCTGGAAGATGCTGCAAAAATTTCCTACAGAGAGAAAGAATGTCAGAAAAAATACACATAGGTAATTTTACTAAGTGCTTCTTCTTGCCTTTAGTAGTCAAAATTGTGATTGGAGGTTGAGGCAAAGCTACAGCTTAGATCTTTTAAATGTTGAGAAAATATTTAGGAACGTAGTATTTAGTCCTTACTGGAACAGGTAAAGTTATAGATATATATTGTTATATCTTGAAAAGTAACTAAAAATAACATGCAAAGAGGTATGGTCTAAGTGGTAGTAAAAAAATAAGAATGAAATTGTAAAAACATTTAAGAAACACACAGAAGGGGACTATAAAGTAAATAAAGAAATAAAAAGCGGAAATATCAAACAAAACAATACTAATGAAATGGTATGTTTAACTTCATGGTATCAATAAACACATTAAACTTAAATGGTTTAAACATAGTGACTAAAAGGCAGTAATTGAACTTCAAATGTTAGTATTTTCTCAGTCTAAGGGTATTATGCTTTCTCTAGAAGTAGGTGAAGGGGGTGTGGGAGAGGAGGGTTCTGTGGAGGTGGGAGATCTGGAAAGGGGATAACATTTGAAATATAAGTAAAGAAACTATCCAATAAAAAATTAAAAATAAAAAAGAAAATCCCACCAGATTATTAAAGATATTGTGATAGTTCATATTGATTGTCCACTTGATCGAGTCTAGGAGGAAAGCTTCTGAGCATGCAGCCAGGGATTATGTAGACTATCTTAATTCTGGTATGTCTGTGAGGGGATTATTTAGATTTGACTATTTGACATGGGAAGACCTGGCCACTGAGAGTGGCAACATTCTGTAAGCTGAATTCCTGGACTAAATAAAAATAGAGAGCATACATGCAAAGATATCAGTATTTGTTTTACTCTAGAAAACTGTGCTTAATACATTTGATAACATCATCAATCATCAAGAAAATGGTAATCAAAATCACAATGAAATATCACTACAAATTTGTCAACATGAATATACTTGTGAATAGCAACGATAGAAAATATTGCCAGGAATGAGTAAAGGGTAACTTAAACATTGCTGGTCAGAATATAAATGATACTGTATCGGAAATTATAGTTCCTTAAGAAATTCAAATATGATTTTTACAATCCCTCCCTCCCATATACTCAGTAATAGTATATGTACTAGAGAAATGAAGATATTTTACACAAAAGTCTGTTTGCATAATGATAGATTTATTTACAGTAGCCCAAAAGTGGAAAGTGAACAGATACGTTTCAATAGATGAACATTTGAACTTTGTAGTAGAATGAGATAATACAAACATGCCCATACTCAAGGCTTGGCATACATTGCTGAAGAAGGGGCAGAAAGGCTGTAAGAGTCAGAAGGTCAGAGTCTTTGCTGTGAGATTATGTCTCCTAGTACTGCCAGAAGCTATAATGTTTGCCCCAAATGACTGCCCAAACATGAACACAATGATTATAAGACCAATGGACATGCCAAACTGAATAAGGGAAAAGTTCATGAAGCCTCAACCCTATACAAAAGAGTATGGGCAACTGGAAATAAAAACAAAAAACTGATGGGAATTGGAGAGGTGGTCTTCCCAGAAAACAGCATGACAATTGTTGTCTAAGTGTTAAATGGTCAGCCATGAATATATACATAGATACAAGTTATACTATATGAATTGAACAGGTTATATTTAGGAATATATGTGTATGTATATATACACAGATACATCTAGTAAGATTTAGGGGGGAAAAAAAGGACACTGCCACCAGCTCTTTCTGCTGTGGCAAAAACTTGCCAGGTCTGCCTCAGTGAAGATTCCATCTCCTGATACTTCCTAGAGAACCAGCCACTCAGGGCAGCTGGTAAAAATCTCTCCCCCCCCCCCCCCACCTCTTGAAACCCAGAGCTGCTACCAGGAGTCTGGCAGGACTCACTACCCAACAAACACCAAAAGCCCCGCCCTTCAAAATAGCAACCCCTTCTGATCCTTCTTCCACTCCCACTACCGAAAGCCCTTTCTGCTGTGGCAGAACCTTGTTCTATTTCTACTAAGAATATTAGTATTAGCTCTTCTTTAGAGATCTGATAGAATTTCCCACTAAACCCATCTGGTCCTGGGCTTTTTATTGTTTGGAGACTATTAACTGCTTCTATTTCCTCAGGACTTATGGGACGATTTAGATAGTTTATCTGATCCTGTTTTAACATTGGCACCTGGTATGTATCTAAATAATTGTCCATTTCATCCAGATTTTCCAATTTTGTTGAGTATAAGCTCTTGTAGTAGGATCTGATCATTTTTTGAATTTCCACAGTTTCTGTTGTTATGTCTCCCTTTTCATTTCTTATTTTATTAATTTGGGTAGTACCTCTGAGCCCTCTGGTTAGTCTGGCTAAGGGTTTATCTATCTTGTTGATTTTCTCAAAGAAACAGTTCCTGGTTTTGTTGATTCTTTGTATGGATCTTTTTTTCTATTTGCTTGATTTCGACCCTGAGTTTAATTATTTCCTGCCATCTACTCCTCTTGGGTGCATTTGCTTCTTTTTTGTTCTAGAGCTTTCAGGTGTGTTGACAAGCTGCTAGTGTTAGCTCTCTCCAATTTCTTTTTGGAGGCACTTAGAGCCATGAGATTTCCTCTAAGCACTGCTTTCATTGGGTCCCATAAGTCTTGGTATGATGTGTCCTCATTTTCATTAAATTCTAAAAAGTCTTTAATTTCTTTCTTTATTTCTTCTTTGACCAAGCTATCATTGAGTAGAGCATTGTTCAACATCCATGTGTAAGTATGTTTTCTGTTGTTTTTGTTTGAACTCAAGACCAGTCTTAGGCCATGGTATTCTGATAGGGTGCATGGAAAAATTTCAATATTCCTTTATCTGTTGAGGTCTGTTTTGTGACCAATTATATGGTCAATTTGGGAGAAGTTACCATGAGGGGCTGAGAAGAAGGTATATTCTTTTGCTTCAGGATGGAATGTTCTATAAATATCTGTTAGATCCATTTGGTCCATAACGTTAGTGAGTTTTACTGTGTCTCTGCTTAGTTTCTGTTTCCATGATTAGTCCATTGTTGAGAGTGGGGTGTTGAAGTCTCCCACTATGATTGTGTGGGGTACAATGTGTGCTTCAAGCTTTAGTAAAGTTTCTTTTATGAATGTGGGTGCCCTTGCATTTGGAGCATAGATGTTCAGAATTGACAGTTCATCTTGGTAGATTTTTCCTTTGATAATTATGAAGTTGTCCCACCCGCCTTATCTTTTTTGACAACTGTTTGTTGAAAGTCAATTTTATCCGAAATAAGTATGGCCACTCCAGCTTGTTTCTTGGGACCATTTGCTTGAAGAATTGTTTTCCAACCTTTGACCCTGAGTTAATGACTGTCTTTGTCACTAAGGTGGGTTTCTTGTATGCAGCAAAATGTTGGGTCCTGTTTACATATCCAGTATCTTAGTCTATGTCTTTTTATTGGGGAATTGAGAACATTGATGTTAAGAGATATTAAGGAAAGGTAATTGTTGCTTCCTGTTATTTTCATTGTTAAAGTTGGAATTCTGTTTTTGTGGCTATCTTCTTTTGGGTTTGTTGAAAGAAGATTACTTTATTGCTTTTTCTAGGATGTAGTGTCCCACCTTGTGTTGGTATTTTCCACCCATTATCCTTTGAAGCACTGGGTTTGTGGAAAGGTATTGTGTAAATGTGGTTCTGTCATGGAATATTTTGTTTTCTCCATCTATGGTAATTGAGAGTTTTGCTGGGTATAGTAGTCTGGGCTGACATTTATGTTATCTTAAGACTGTATGACATCTGCCCAGGATCTTCTAGTCTTCATAGTTTCCAGTGAGAAGTCTGGTGTAATTCTGGTAGGCCTGCCTTTATGTGTTACTTGACCTTTTCCCCTTTAATATTCTTTCTTTGTTTAATGAATTTGGTGCTTTGATTATTATGTGTGGGGAGAAATTTCTGTTCTGGTCCAGTCTGTTTGGAGTTCTGTAGGCTTCTGGTATGTTCATGGGCATCTTTTTCTTTAGGTTAGGGAAGTTTTCTTCCATAATTTTGTTGAAGATATTTACTGGCCATTTAAGTTGGAAATCTTCACTCTCTTCTATATCTATGAGGCTTGGCCTTCTCATTGTGTCCTGGATTTCCTGGATGTTTTGGGTTACAAGTTTTTTGCAATTCACATTTTCTTTGACTTTAGAGTCAATGTTTTCTATGGTATCTTCAGCACCTGAGATTCTTTCTTCTATCTCTTGTATTCTGTTGTTGATGCTTGCATCTATGACTCCTGAATTCTTTCCAAGGTTTTCTATCTCCAGAGATATATCACTTTGTGATTTCTTTTTTTTTTTAATTTACATTCCAAATCATTTCCCCTTTCCCGTTTCCTCCCTCCCCGAAAGTCCCATAAGCCCCCTTCCCTCCCTCTTTTCTCCATTCAATCCCCTCTCGTTACTCTGTCCTGGCGTTCCCCTACATCCAGTCTTTCCAGGACCAGGGGTCTCTCCTTCCATCTTCTTAGAAATCTATTGATATGCGGATTGTGTCTAGGGTATTCTGAGATTCTGGGTCAATATCCCCTTATCAGTGACTGCATACCATGTGTGTTCTTTTGTGATTGGGTTACCTCACTAAGGATGATATTTTCAAGATCTGACCATTTGCCTAGGAATTTCGTGAATTCATTGTTTTTAATTGCAGAGTAGTATTCCATTGTGTAGATATACCACATCATCTGAATCCATTCCTCCGTTGAGGGACATCTGGGTTCTTTCCAGCTTCTGGCTATTATAAATAAGGCTGCTATGAACATAGTGGAGCATGTGTCCTTATTGCATGCAGGTAAAGCCTCTGGGTATATGCCCAGGAGTGGTATAGCTGGATCCTCCGGGAGTGTCATGCCCAGTTTTCTGAGGAACCTCCAGACTGCTTTCCAGAGTGGTTGTACCAGCTTGCAATTCCACCAGCAGTGGAGGAGTGTTCCTCTTTCTCCACATCCTCGCCAACAACTGCTGTCTCCTGTGTTTTTGATCTTAGCCATCCTGACTGGTGTGAGATGGAATCTCAGGGTTGTTTTGATTTGCATTTCCCTAATGACTAAGAATGATGAACATCTCTTTAGGTGCTTCTCAGTCATTAGATATTCTTCAGGTGAGAACTCTTTGTTTAGCTCTGTACCCCATTTTTTAATAGGGTTACTTGCCTCTCTGGAGTTTAACTTCTTGAGTTCTTTGTATATCTTGGATATTAGCCCTCTGTCGGATGTAAGGTTGGTAAAGATCATTTCCCAGTTAGTTGGTTGCCGCTTTGTCTTTTTGACAGTGTCTTTTGCCTTGCAAAAACTTTGTAATTTAATGAGGTCCCATTTGTCTATTCTTGATCTTAGAGCATAAGCTATTGGAGTTCTGTTCAGGAAATTCTCCCCTGTGCCCATATGTTCAAGGTTCTTCCCTAGTTTCCCTTCTATTAGTTTCAGTGTGTCTGGTTTTATGTGGAGATCTTTGATCCACTTAGAATTGAGCTTAGTGCAAGGAGATAAGAATGGGTCAATTTGCATTCTTCTGCATGTTGACCTCCAGCTGAGCCAGCACCATTTGTTGAAAAGGCTATCTTTTTTTCTTTATTGTTTCTACTTCCATTTTTAAGTCCTGGATAGTTTTGTTCAGTTCCTTCACTTGCTTGTTTGTGTTTTCCTGAAATTCTTTAAGGGATTTTTGTGTTTCCTCTTTAAGGGCTTCTACCTGTTGACCCATGTTCTCTTGTATTTCTTTAAGGGAGTTATTTATGTCTTTCTTGAAATCCTCTATCAGCATCATGAGATGTGATTTTAAATCCAACTCTTGCTTTTCCAGTGTGTTAGGGTATCCTGGATTTGCTCTTGTGGGAGAACTGTGTTCTGATGGTGCCATGTTGCCTTGGTTTCTGTTGGAATGATCTTGTGTTTGTCTTTTGCTATCTAGTTTTCTCTGGTGTTAGCTGATCTTGCTGTCTCTGATTTTGGTTTATCTGTCTTGTAAGTCTGTATATATATACTCCTGGGATTCCCATTCTCTCTGTGCACACAGGTATGTAAGCTCTCCTGGGAGACCAGCTCTCCTGTGCTCCCAGGCCTCTCCACTCTCCAAATGACCTAAGTGTTTGGCTAGTTCTCTAGGAAGTATCAGGAGATGGTGTCTTCCCTGTGGCAGACCTGGCAAAATTCTGCCACAGCAGAAAGAGCAAATGCCCTGAATGCACCTGGTTCTCTAGGAATTTATCAGGAGAGGTGTCTTCACTGTGGCAGATCTGGCAAGATTCTCTCACAGCAGAAAAGGCAAATGTCCTGAGTGGCTGGTTCTCTAGGAAGTATCAGGAGATGGAATTTTCACTGCAGCAGACCTGGCAAGGTTCTGCCACAGCAGAAAGGGCTTTCGGTAGTGGGAGTGGAAGAAGGATCAGAAGGGGTTGCTATTTTGAAGGGCGGGGCTTTTGGTGTTTGTTGGGTAGTGAGTCCTGCCAGACTCCTGGTAGCAGCTCTGGGTTTCAAGAGGTGGGGGGGGGGGGGAGAGATTTTTACCAGCTGCCCTGAGTGGCTGGTTCTCTAGGAAGTATCAGGAGATGGAATCTTCACTGAGGCAGACCTGGCAAGTTTTTGCCACAGCAGAAAGAGCTGGTGGCAGTGTCCTTTTTTTCCCCCCTAAATCTTACTAGATGTATCTGTGTATATATACATACACATATATTCCTAAATATAACCTGTTCAATTCATATAGTATAACTTGTATCTATGTATATATTCATGGCTGACCATTTAACACTTAGACAACAATTGTCATGCTGTTTTCTGGGAAGACCACCTCTCCAATTCCCATCAGTTTTTTGTTTTTATTTCCAGTTGCCCATACTCTTTTGTATAGGGTTGAGGCTTCATGAACTTTTCCCTTATTCAGTTTGGCATGTCCCCATCCACCACCCACCCCACCAGACCTTTAAACTCCCTGGGGCCTCCAGTCTCTTGAGAGTTAGGTGCATCTTCTCTGAATGAACGCAGGCCTGGCAGTCCTCTGTTGTATATGTATTGGGGGCCTCATATCAGCTAGTGTATGCTGCCTGTTTGGTGGTCCAGTGTCTGAGAGATCTCAGGGGTCCAGGTTAACTGAGAGTGCTGTTTCTCCTACAGGGTCATTCTCCTCCTCAGCTTTTTCCAGTCTTTCCACAATTCAACCACAGGGGTCAGCATCTTCTGTCCATTGGTTCTGTGCAAATATCTGCATCTGAGTCTTTCAACTGCTTGTTGGGTCTTTCGGAAGGCAGTCAAGCTAGGTCCTTTTTTGTGAGCACTCCATAGCCTCAGTAATAGTGTCAGGCCTTGTAACCTCCCTTTGAGCTGGATCCCACTTTGGGTGTGCCACTGTATCTTCTTTTCCTCAGGATCATATCCATTTCCATACCTGCAGTTCTTTCAGACAGGAACAAATATGGGTCAGAGTTTTGACTGTGGGATGGCCCTCCTCTCCCTCATTTGATGCCCTGTCTTTCTGCTGGAGGTGGGCTCTACAAGTTCCCTCTCCCTACTGTCAGTCATTTCATTTAAGGTCCTTCTCTTTGAATTTTGAAAGTCTCTCACCTCCCAGGTCTCTGGTACATTCTGGAGGGTCCCCCTAACTTACTACCTCCCTAGGTTGCCTTTTTCCATTCTTTCTGCTGGCCCTCAGGAATTTAGTCCTTTTTCTTCACCCAATATCAGGTTCCCCTCTCCAGCTCCCCTGCCCTGCCCCCCTCCCCATAGACTTTCTCTCCAAGATCCCTTCCTTCCTTCCCCCTTGTGATTGTTTTCTTCTCTCTCCCAAGTGGGACTGACGCATCCTCACTTGAACCCTTCAGTCTAATGAGCTTTTAGAGTTCTGTGAACTGTATCTTGCTTATTCTGTACTTTAATTTTTTGGGTAATATCCACATACCATCTCAGAAAATGGAAAGAACTCCCATACTCATGGATTGGCAGAAATAATATAGTAAAAATGGCTATCCTATCAAAGGCAATCTACTGATTCAAGGCAGTCCCCATCAAAACCTCAACACAATTCTTCAAAGGCATGGAAAGACCAATTCTCAAATTCATTTGGAAAGGTAAAAAACCCAGAATAGCAAAAACAATTCTTAACAATAAAAGAATAACTGGGGTAATCACCATTCCTGATCACAAGCTTTACTTCAGAGCAATAGTAATAAAAACTGCATGAAATTGGTACAGAGACAGACACCTTGATCAATGGAATAGAATTGAAGACCCAGAAATAAAACCACACACTTACATCACTTGATCTTTGACAAAGAAGCCAAAAATATGCAATGGAAAAAAGACGGCATCCTCAATAAATGATGCAGTCTAACTGGCTGTCTGTGTGTAGAAAAATGAAACCAGACCCATATTTGACACCTTGTATAGAGCTCAATCCAAGTGGATCAAGGACTTCAACATAAAACCTGACACATTATATCTAATAGAAGAGAAAGTTGAAAAGAGCCTTGAACTCATTAGCACAGGGGGAAAATTCCTAAACAGAACTCAAATGGGCCAGGCTCTAAGATCAAGAATTGATAAATGGGACCTCATGAAACTAGAAAACGTCTGTAAGGCAAAGGACATAGTCAACAAGACAAATCAAAAAAACTACAGATTGGGAAAAATCTTCACTAACCCCACATCTGATAGAGGGCTAATATCTAAAATATATAAGGTACTCAAGAAGCTAACCACCAAAGAAAAAGCAAACAACCCCATTAAAACACGGGTATAGTACTAAAACGAGAATTCACAACAGAGTAATCTCGAATAGCTGAGAAGCACCTAAAGAAATTTTCAAAGTCCTTAGTGATCAGAGAAATGCAAATCAAAATTACCTTGAGTTTCCAACTTACACCAATCAGAATGGCTAAGATTAAAACCTCAGGTGACAACACATATTGGTGATATAGAAAAAGAGGAGCACTCTTCCATTGCTGGTGGGATTGCAAACTGGTACAACCACTCTGGAAATCAATCTGGAGGTTCCTCAGACAATTGGATATAGATCTACCTGAAGATTTAGCAATACCACTCTTGGACATATACTCAAAAGAAGCCCCACCTTGCCATAGGTGCACATGTCCACTATGTTACTAGAGACCTTGTTTGTTGTAGCCAGAAGCTGGAAACAACTCATGTGTTCCAAGACAGAAAAATGGATACAGAAAATGTGGTTCATTTACATAATGGAACACTACACAGGTATTAAGAATGAGTACATCCTGAGTTTTGCAGGCAATTGAATGGAACTAGAAAATATCATCCTGAGTGAGGTAAGTCAGACCCTAATAGTTTTAAAAGATTAGTTACTATTCAACATCAGAAAGAACATGTATAGAAGAATGTGGGACAATAAGCAAGAAATGCTGCTATGTACAAAGAGTAAGTGTTGTTTGAAATGTTATATATAATTAAATATAAACCATTGTCACTGAAACTGCTTCAGTAGTTTGTGTTCTATAGAATGAGCACTAGATGAATCACACTTTATGAGAGTTCCATTATTCATGAGTTTTTAGTATTTTTAGACATAACAAAAAGATCACTAATTGTGTATTATACTCTTGATATAAATAGCTTTGTGTGTAGGGTAACTAGCATACTTTAGTTTAATTTAAATAAAAGAAAGTCAAGAAAATCTCAAGAAAAAGTAAAACTCTATTACAGTTCAAGTTATTTATAAGTTATCACGTGTACATTGATGTTTCTGATAGTTAGGTGCTTGCCAAATAATAAACACCAACTTGATGAAAATTTAGCCATGACTGGACTAACATTGAGGCTTGGTGATAAGTAAATATTATGATTAATTAAATCTCCCAATCCTCTCATGTTCTCAAATACTGAACACATTGGTTTGGAAGCAAATGAGAGAACCACACAAGCATGCCTAACTCCCAGTTATTGCTCAGGAAATATGAATTGCTTTACTTGGTAATGTAAATCTAAATATATATTATTGATGATAAATAAAACTACTGTTTAGGAACTAAAGATAGTAAGAATTCTTGTAGTAATGAAAACTGTCTGCAGATGATAGAAAATCGTCTGTCAAAAGTCATTCATACAAGATCAATACACAAACGTGCTTGTTTCCAAGCCTGAAGACCTGAGTTACAATCCCAGAACACACGTGGGAAGAAGAGAACTGACTCATTCTTGTTGTCATCTGACCTTCACACTAATGCCATGGAAAGTACACACACACACACACACACACACACACACACACACACAGGCATACACACACATAAAAAATAATGAAAATTCTCAATAGTAGCACTCATCTCAGATAACTGTAAAAATAGTGTTCATATACCTGTAAGGATGGTAAACTTGTATTGTGTTTCTATACATTCTATTGACAAGATTTCCTGTTTAAAAGAACTACAGGGACAAAATGAAGAAGAGACTGAAGGAAAGGTGGTCCAATGAATGGCCCAACTTTAGATCCATCTCATGGGAGGGCACCAAGGCTGGACAATATCATTGATGCTATGATGTGCTTACACACTGGAGTCTCGTATGGCTGTCCCCTGAGAGTTCCTACCAGCAGCTGACTGAGACAGAGCAGATACTTACACCCAACCACTGAACTGAAGTCAGGGACCCCTGCGGTTGAATTAGGGGAAGGATTGAAGAAGCTGAAGAGGAAAGCAACCTCATAGGAAGACCAGCAATCTCAGCTTACTCAGACTGCAGGGAGCTTCCAAAGACTGAGTCACCAACCAGGAGCATATTTGTGACAGTCTAAGGCCCCTGGCACAAATATTTCAGAGGTCTGCCTGGTCAGACCTTCCTTAGTGAAAGAAGATGTGCTTAATCAGAGACTTGAGGCTTCAGGGAAGAGGGAGGCATGGTGGGGACAGAGCATCCTCTCGGAGGCAAGGGCGGGGAGGAATGAGATGAAGAACTATGGAAGGGGATGATTGAGAGGGGTGGCAATGACAGGAATATAAATAAATAAATGAATAAATGAATAGTTAAATAAATAATAAAATGGAAAAAGTAATAATATTGAAATATAGAAGGACAAACTCTCCTGCTGTATGAAATTAGTTAATCTTAAATGCTGGAATATTAAAGAATCATAGGCATGTTGAAATAATAAATATCTGGGTTATCATAATTAACACTAATTGCCTCTTCTTTATTGATAACTATCAGGTTCATAATTCTTTTAATGTCTGTCATTGTCCATGATAATATAACTATGCCCTTGTTATATGGAATGATAATTACTTTCTTCTTTACTTCTTAATGTAAGCAATAGTTTAGTACCTTTAAGAAGAATATAAAAATATCTCGATAAAGGTAAAAGTGGACCAACACTAATTTTTCTCTTACACATTTAAATTACTGTCATGCTTGATTCTGGCAATGATTCCATGGATATAGACTTCACATGCATATTAATAAATGGAGACTTATTTTAAACTCACAGAGCTTAAAAAACATATCCATAGAAGCAATTGCAGATGTAAAGTTAATCAAAGCTCTAAGAGTCCTGCTACTTTCAGCAGATTTTTCTTCAATGAGATTTAAAATAGCTCAATAATGAGTCATACCTCAAGAATGAAATCTAAAACCTGTTGGCCCCTCACATAAAGAACTATAATTTAATCTCAATTTTTAACTCATTCAAGTATAATGATCTCAAAGCTCAGAAGGAATATAACTGAACAGTTTGGCCCCTTTTCACAGATTTTTATTGTATGTGTATGAGTTTTTGTTTGCCTGTACCTGTGTGTACCATAGGCATGCCTGGTGTCCCCAGATGCCATAATAGGGCATCAGATCTCCGGAACTGGAGTCAAAGGAAACTGTGAGCTACTGGTTTTGGAAGAGGGAATTGTGACATTTTCTGAGGGACTGAACATTGCATATTTACTACTTTCAAATGGAATTGGACTGAAGGCATTTATGGACTAGTGACAGAAAAGGATCATCTCTTGAGAAGAAATTTCAAAAGCATTCAGTAAGTTTGCATTAGATAACTATTTTAATAGTGCCCGTAAGTGATAGCTTTCTACTGCTGTGTAAAATACTGTAAACAACCTGTAAGGGACAAGGACTGATTTTGGCTCATAGTATCAGAACTTTCAGTCCATGCTTAGTTGTCTTGGTTGCTTTTAGTTCTTGAGGCAAAATATCACAGTAAGGGGCGTGTGGCAATATAAAACGAATCAGCTCATGGAGGCCAGGGAACAGAGAGGGAGAAATAAAGAAACAAAGAATGTAAAAGAGAGGGGAAGGTGCTGTGGGGTGGGCTCCCAATTTTTCCATGCAAGGTCATGCCACAAGAGCCCAACTACTTCCTTTCAATTTCTAAGGACTCTACCAACTATACCACAGACTGAAGAGCAAACTTTTCACACAGTGCCTATCAAGAACATCTGAAAGCCATGAGAGCTGTAGTGTGTCATAGTGTGTCACACAGTATAACCTTTTGTCTACACATCTTTACTTGTAAATGTTTATCAAAATGAGCATTGGTCTGGTTTGAGGCCTCTGGCTTCTGGTCCGCTATCAATACTGGATCCTCCCTGGGACTCCTCTCTGATGCCCCGTTTTTGCCCTTGAATCTTGGAGAATAAAACTTTATATCCTGATTACAGTTTCCCTTCCATCTACTCCTCCGAGTTCTTCTCTCCCTCCCCTCCCATCCAGATACACTCCCTTTCTGTATCTTATTAGAAAAGAATAGGCTTCTAAAAGATAACAAAATGTAACAAAATACAATATAAATAGATAAGACCACTGTATTGAAGTTGGACAAGGCAAACCAAAAGAAAAAAAAAGACCCGAAGGAAGGCACAAGAGTCAGACAGACATCCACTTGTTTACATACTCAGAAATGTCATTTAAACATTAAAGTGAATGCCATACTATAAACAGAAGATATGGCGCACATACATATAGGCCCTATGATTGTCACTTCAGTCTCTGTGTGATCATAGGCACTTTGCAGAGGGCCTTTTCTCTGGTGTCCTCCTGTAGGGAAGCACCAGGACACCACTGGGGCGTGGGGTGGGGAGGGGAAAGCAGTCGAGGTGTTGGAGAGCTGGAGCTGGCTCCAGGTGTCTGCCAGCCAGTGATGGGGCCGGGGCCATCTGGTTCTCAGGGGTGGGGGTGGGGGACAGGTTAGCTCCCACTGGTTCCACTGGGATTGTCCTTGGCTTGACAGTGCCAATCTTGGTGGCTGTTGTGGCTGTGAGTCCTGAGAGGCCTTCTAATGGAGACTAGACAGTGGTTCTATAGGGGAAGGCCTCCATGGCTCCCCACGGCGGATCTCGATGAAAAGAGACAGTCTGTGGTTTCAAACCTTTTATTGCTGGGAAGAAGATGTGTAAAACCATACTCCCCTTCTCAGGGTGAGCCTGAGATTAAATATCTTTTGCAGGGAGGAATGTCTGGGAAGGGAATCTTATTGGCAACACATTCTGGGCCTCTAGGTACATTAGCATGGAGATCTTGAGCCTCCTTAACCACAGGTCTTGTGTCCTTTCTTATTGTCTTGGTTTGAGATGTTAGGGATGCCTCAATTACATCTGGAAGGCTTGGGCATTGCTCTTATGCAACTGGTGGCCACAAATCTGTGGGGCTGAAACTACATGACAGGGGCCTGGTGCTAGTGAACAGGCAAAGCTCCTACCATTCCTTCAGGGTCTCCAGGGCTTCAAAGCCTTTAGATCAATGGAGGACCAGGCCACCTCTTAAAGTCCACTGTCCTACATCCTTCCTACTCCACCCCCCAGCATTTACATCTTTCTACTTTCCTTTTCACAAAGTTCCCTGATCTCTGAGGGGAGGGCTCTGATGGAGATCTCCATTTGGATCTGTGTTTTCCAAGATTTCTCATTCGCTGTATAATGACTGGCTCTATATTTGCTCTCATGTGCTACGGAAGGAAGCTTCTACGACGATAAGGCGCTGATTTATGGGTATAAAAGAATTTGTCCTCTTCAAATTAAGCTCCATAATATAAGGAGCTACATTTCAAAATCTACCACCTACCATAGTTATTAATCCCAAAACCTTTTGAGCAAACTTTAAGGTCGATAAACTAAATATTCTTATAGAAAAAATCATGCAGCATAAAACATTAATAATACCAAAGTACAGAAAACCTCACATAAATAACTCAAATTACATCCGAAAGTAAATTTAACTGATGTTAAATATTTTTATTTAAAATTCATAAACATTTTACCATTATATATGTATATATACATATTTGCATGCATGTCTATCTATCTATCTATCTATCTATCTATCTATCTATCTATCTATCTATCTATCTTTATCTATCATCTTAGTATTTAAAAGATCATCCTCTAATATGTACCTTAAAAAGATTTTTCTTAGACTAAGATGTTTGTAAAACATTGCACATTACTCCACATTTCTCTTTATTTAGATAAGTACTACATAAAATAAATAGTTTTTTCAACTTATCCAATGATATGATATAGAAATGCATATTTGAAATTGAGATTTCTTTCCTTGTAGTTTTGTAATGCTCATTACACATTTGCTTATTTGTTTGTCCACTTGATTTGCTATTAAAATTGGAAATTATAGAATGACTCTTACATGCTGAAATTTGATATTGAGTAGCCTGTCCTGGGAATAATTGTCTCAGACAGTCTATAAATTAAAGAACACAATAAAGATTGCTGAATTATAGAGCCATTAAAATGAGCTTAAAAATCAAGAAAGAGTGGCAAAATATAGACAGAGATTAGTGGGGGAAGAGGTGAATTTGGGCAAAGTACAACATATATTATGAAAATATGAATAAAATCCACCATCTTGTATGTTGGATGAAAATATTAATTAAACTAAATAAGTGTGCTTTCTTACAATCTGTAAGTTATTTTTTTGTCCTCTAAATTGGAATTTTAAAAATTTGGTCTAGAAAAAAATTTCACATTTTAAATGCACAGTATTGTATATTCAGAGTATTTGCAAATTGCTTTCAAGGCTATACAATCTATCTTTTGGAATTTAATACAAAAGAAAAAGTACTCAGAGTTTATGCAAAGATTATGCAACCAAAAATCAAACTATATAAATTTTTGACTAAAATAGGATATCATTTGCATCTTTACCAAATGTAATTCATAATTAGTACATAACAAAACTGAATGTTATAAAGTAATATTACAACTAGTGTCAACCTTGAACTTGAGTAGTAAAACATGAATTCATTTACATGGTCAAACAATAAAATGCAGGCTAAAATACAAATGCTTATGCTGGTTTAAAATTGTTGAGGTGAGATAATGTCCTTTTTATACTAAAAAACTTTAGGTATAGTCTCTATACATTTTTATTCCTCTTCATTGTTGTGATTGCTACCTGGCTCCAGAAAGACCACACCAGACCATACTTTTCCACGTGGTTTATTGAGAGAAGGGCAAAGTGGTGGCAGAAAGAGAAGAGGAGAAGAGAGAGATCAGAGGGGCCTTCCTTTATATATGGATGGTGATGCAGCCACAGGTAAAGGTGGGAGGTGAGCCAAGTGGATTCTGGTAATATGGTGACTGTTGCCTTGGTAACAGGTGTGTGGGGGTCATGCTTTTACTTATGTGATGTCACAGGTTTCAGAGGTCCTGATACCAACACTCACAGTACAATATCTAATAGACAATATCTAATCAGATCATTGAGTACTTAACCATTGAGGAAGAAAGTAAACTGTTGATATTTTTTTGAAGTACAATCATCACAGATTTTAGTAACTTCTGTTCATGTATCATTGTAGGGGCCAAGATGTTCTATGCATAATTCAAATACCTTATATAATTTCATAGTAAAGCACTATACTATTACTGAAGTCAGACAAATCATTCTTTTAGTGAACACAATTAAAATTGTAGTTTTACATATTAGTTTATAATAAAAAGTTCATGTGCCTATTTAATTATGTCCATTTAAATAGTTATTCCCCTAATAATTGCTATGTAATTATATTAGATTACTGCTTTCTTACCAACATTTTAATGTCTACAACTTACTAGTTGTAAATTCTTTCTGTATAATTGAATGAAATAAGATTTGTTATTTAAACCATGGCTTAAAAACCATGAGACAAAAACCTGGCATATAAAGCTCCTCATTTCATGCAGCCACGGAACAAGGAGAGAAAAAAGAGAGGAAGAAACAAAATATAATCTCCTAAATATTTATTCACATTCCTAAATATTTATTCACACAAACTAAATGCAACACCCCAAACTTGTATTACCAAATATGACCCATCAAATTGTGAACTTTTACATGAGCTAGTCCATTAATGTTTTAAGTCATGACTTAGCTCTTCCCAAGTTCTAACTGTAATCAGGTTGCATTGAGGATTGCATTACAGGGAAGAGAGTTTTGTTTTGTTTTGTTTTGCTTTGTGAGTAAGAGAGAGAAAAGATCCAGAGGCATCTTGAAGAGTCCAGAGCAGAAAGAAGTGTAATAGACTGGACATGGCTTGGATATCTGTGGGAGACATGAGAGAGCAAGCGGCACTACTAGAGATAGCAAGAGTCAGAGAGAGACTAGTGAGGATAGCAAGGGATAGCATGCAAGAGAGTAGTGGAGATGTATAGACTGGGGGGAGTATAAAAATGGTGAGTAGTTCCCATAAAAGTGGGGAAGGAGGCTAGAATGGACTTTGAAATGAATAGCTGGTACCTGTGAATAGGGATTAAGAGAGCCTTGAGGTCAATATGAGCTTTGATGTGCTAATAGAAGACACAGGTAACCATATGCCCCCTTTCAGGTGAGAAAAATGACTCATTTTGGCAGATGGAAACAGATTTTATAAGTTCTTGAAGAATAATGCTGACTTTTATTTAACTGTCAGAAATCCTTATACAGTCCAGGTTCAGCTCATTTCTGGATATAGACTATATGAGACCTAACACATGGGACACATCTGGGGTGATGAGCTAAGTTATGGAAAGAATGAGAAAGTTTGAGTGATTTAGGAGGAAATTAGAAGATTAAGTTTTGGAAATAGCCAGAAAAAGTCATCATTACAAAATATTCTGTAATTAATTTAATGCATTTTGTGAATTCTGTGACTCTATCATTTACTTGTCTGCCTCTCTTTCCACGAATCTGCCTTCGTATAATCTGTTTATCTGTCTATTATTGTCATCTTTTACTATGCCCTCACTTTCTCCAAAGTCATGTTAATGAATTATTCTTAATAAAACTGAACAGTGAACTAATCCAGAATCTGTGTTTCTTGACCTTATGTTAGTCTCCAGTAACTACTCAGAGAAACCAAGATTTATTTAAAAACTACACCTCAATAGCTGAGCAAGTACCTGATCTATTCTTACTTTCTGTGCTACTGGGCTACCTCCCAGCCCCATCCCATGATACTTGCATATTATTATTGATTTGGCTCTTTGGATTCCCTTTTTATAGCTCTAATTCCTCCCCTTGCATGTGCTCTCCTTCTCTCCTCCCTCTTGCTAGTGGGTGTCCCACCCTATTCTCCATTCTGTCCAGCCACTGGGTGATCAGCATTTATTGACAAGGCAGAGAATAAATGGTAAGAACTGCTTACACAGACTTGAGACAGAAGATTCTTTTTTTAAATTAGATATATTCTTTATTTACATTTAAAATGATTTCCCCTTTCCTGGTTCCCCCCTCCCTGAATGTCCCATAAGCCCTCTTTCCTCTCCCTGTTCCCCAATCTCCCCCTCCTGCTTCCCTGTCCTGGTATTCCCCTACACTGCTGCATCGAGTTGAAACAGGACCGGGGCCTCTCCTTCCTTCTTCTTGGGCATCATTTGATATGTGAATTGTGTCTTGGGAATTCTGAGCTTCTGGGCTAGTGAGTGCATACCATGTGTGTTCTTTTGTGATTGGGTTACTTCACTTAGAATGATATTTTCCAGTTCTACCCATTTGCCTATGAATTTCATGAACATTGTTTTTAATAGCTGAGTAGTATTCCATAGTGTAAATATACCACATTTTCTCTATCCATTCTTCTGTTGAGGGACATCTGGGTTCTTTCCAGCTTCTGGCTATTATAAATAGGGCTGCTATGAACATAGTGGAGCATGTGTCCTTATTAGATGCTGGGGAATCCTCTGGGTATATGTCCAGGAGTGATATAATGGGGTCCTCTGATAGTATCATGCCCAGTTTTCAGAGGTGATGTCCAGAATGGTTGTACCAGCTTGCAATCCCTCCAGCAGTGGAGGAGTATTCCCCTTTCTCCACATCCTTACCAACACCTACTGTCTCCTGAGTTTTTATCTTACCATTCTGACTGGTGTGAGGTGAAAGAGATTTTTTTTACATTTTTGTACTTCATAGAATGTTATTTTTTTCTTTTTTCTTTTTATTTTCTATATTCTTTATTTACATTCCAGATGATTTCCCCTTTCCCAGTTCCACCCTCCCCAAAAGTCCCATAAGCCCTCTTTCCTCCCGCTGTTCCCCGGTCAACCCCTTCCTGTTTCTCTGTCCTGGTATTCCCCTACACTGCTACATCCAGTCTTAAGAGAAGATTCTTTTTTTTTTTTTTTTTTAAACTCTTTTTTTTTTCTTTTTTTTTTTTTTTGGTTTTTCGAGACAGGGTTTCTCTGTGTAGCCTTGGCTGTCCTGGAACTCACTTTGTAGACCAGGCTGGCCTCGAACTCAGAAATCCTCCTGCCTCTGCCTCCCAAGTGCTGGGATTAAAGGCGTGCGCCACCACCGCCCGGCTGAGAAGATTCTTAAGAAAATCATTACAATGCTGTATCCTCATTGAAACAAGATATGAGGGCAGAGAAATCTGCATATAAATAACCGAAGGGTCAATGTTACACAGAGTACAAAATATTATACCTACAAATTCATCCTCCATCTCCAAGGTAGTCATAAATGTGGCCCTATGAGGAAAAGAGTTGATTTCCATATTTTAGAATGGATGCAAACACAAAATAGAACTTCAAGAGACCAAGAGAAGATCTGGAAGCCTGTATTTGAAGTTGATTAGGAGATGATAAGTACTCTGGAAATTTATAGAAAATGAAGAACTCTTGGACATTTTATAATTTATTAGGTGAAATCATGTGGTATTGTAAGGGCCCACGACTCACCAAAAAATGATACCTGGACTTAAATAGTATAATCACAAAGAAGTGTTTTATTCTGTAGGCATCCAGCATTCTGTGGTTTCTCATTGCCAGAATAGAGAGACAACAAAATGAGCTTGCAGGCCTGATTTAAAGCACATTAGGGGAATTCCATGATAGGTGGGCTTTGTCTTACTCTATCTCTAGTTATTCCAGAACCATTTCTGGGGCATGCTGGCAGGAAACTGTTGCTGAGGATTCACGGAGTAGGTGGGCTTTGTTTTATTCTATCTCTAAGGATATTCCTTTACTGGGGTATTAATGCTGGCTGGAAACTGCTGACCCATTGTCTTTGCTTCAGGCCACGAGTTGGGGCAGTTTCTGATGGCAGGGCAGTTTCTGACTAGCTTCCTCAAGCCTGGGTTTTTAGCCCTAATCTCCTAAACTGCCAATTTGATGCCTGCCATGGAGTTAGCCTGTCTCATCACTTCCCCCTTCAGTTTTGGGACATCTCAAATCCTTGAGATGTTTAATAAATCTGTTCCTTAACAAAACTAACTGAAGTATTGATTAGGTAGAGACCACAAGTCAAAGCTAACATCATTAGGATCTGTTTTGTAGTCTCTTTCTGACTAAAACCATGGATTCTTTGACCACCTCTGAGTTGTCAAATATAGAAACAACATTCCTCTCCTAATGCAGCATAGAGTCCTTGCGGGAGGAACAGCAAGTCTAGGCCTCTTCTGTAAGACTACTTCTGCCAGTGAGGATAGGAAATCTTGCCGGGCTGTGATGGATTTTTCCATCTTTTGTATATCTGCATCTACCACTATCCACAGAGCCTTTTAAATATTATCTTGTAGTATTAGGGCTGAGGCCCCTACATTGGCAGTTTTAGCCAGATATGTATTAAGGAGAGAACCTAGTAACTTAAGGGAAAAGGCTACTCTTTTAACCAAATTGTTTGGAGGTACTAGCTGGTTGAAGATATCTTTCCCAGAATAATAAGTCACTCTTGTACTCTAGTATGAGCTGTATTAGAACATAAAAATCCCCAGTCCTATTTACAACCATGCCATAAATGGATGCAGTAAGCCCTGAGGTACCAGCCCACCAAACACTCTCTGGGGGCAATATGTATCCTGCAACAGTAGGGGTTACAGTGTGATTGCAGAGGTGGGAATAGGCTGGGGTACCTTATTTCCAAAGCAGCAACTCTTTCTGATAACCAACAGTTCTGGGTTAAGTACTGAGGTGAAAGGAGAACCTGCAGTCTAATCAGCCTTCTTGCCAGCCACTGTGAACCTGATGACAAAGTTGTTGCATTGCCCCTTGTGGGTACCCAGATAGCAAGGAGGCTAGTGGCTGGTGCAGCAAAGCATAAAGCAAGCAGCAAGCAAGCAGGATCAGGAGTACTGGAGTTACAGTTTCAGCAGACCAACAGGGTATGGGGTTACCTTTCATCATTCTTGTGGTGGTTCGCCTGGAATTCTCCTCGGCTGGGACCTCAACTGTTGGATCATCTCTCTCCTGGCAGGCTTAACGTGGGCGTGGTGTATCCATGTCCTGATTCCATCCACTTTAGCAGTCATAGCGTGTTCAGGATCAGGGTGAGAGGTCCTTTCCAGCAAGCTTCCAGAGTCTTGTTGTTATGTCTCTTAATCCAGACTTTGTTACCTGGTTCATAGCAATAGGGGTTAGGGGGACGAACAGACTTATAAACTTGGCAGATGGCAGGCCAGAATTGCTTCTGAACCCTATGGAGGGCTTCTAAGGATTTTAAAAATTTATGTTTTGTCATATTCAGCTAAACTATCAGATTGGAGGGTAGGCAGCATGGGAGGGGACCTTCCACATAGGAAATCAAAGAGGCAGGAGATACCAAGTATAAGGGATGTCCCTAGCCCTATATAAGGCATAAGGTTGGAGAGACGCCCCATCACTGCCAGTTTCAGGGATTAATTCAGTCTGAGATTACCTGATCAACCAAGTATCCTAAGTCAAATATTTTGTACCTTGCCCGTCATAGCAGTTCCTTCAGATTTCACTGAGCAGGTGTGACACTTGATGAATCTGATGAATGGGTTACTTAGGTAGGATGGTACAGTCTTCAGAAGTTAGCAACCATCCATTTCTTCTGTAATCTCCTGGGCATTTTGCCTGATGTCTTCAGCAGTATATTCAGAGATGGTTGGGAGCACAGGGAGGCAACAAAGTTACCAGGATGTTGTCAGTGGAAGCTTGGATAGTGTTCCTTTCAGCTTTATCAGCTTGCCTGTTCCCTCGGGCTATTTCTGATGTCCCTTTCTGATGCCCAGGGCAATGAATTATGACCACTTTGTGAGAAAGCCATAATGCATCTGATTAAGCAAGTATTCTTACCTTATTTTTGATGATTTTTCTTTCAGCAGTCAATAATCCCATCTGCTGAGAGTGTAAATATTAGCTATGGCTCTTTTTGCCATTTTAAAGCCTGGGTTAGAACCTTCAGTTTAGCTTTCTGGGCTGAAGTTCCTGGTGGCAAGGCAGTTGCCCGAATAACAGAGTCCAAGTCCGTTACCTCCTGTGCATTTCTGATTCTATTCTGGATGAAGCTACTTCCATCCATGAAGTAGATACCTGGGTATGAAGTAGTAGGGTATGTCAGTCAAGTCCATCATAATGTTCTGGATGTGCCGCAGAACTATAGAGAAATCATGCTGCATGTCTGAGGGTCAGGTAGCAGGGTGACTGGGTTTAGGGCAGATGATGGGTTATTATGTGCAGGGGATTCAAAAGTAGAGCCTGAAAGTGCACCAGTCTGATGTTGGATTCTTGAGGGTCCCCTCAATAGCATGGGGAGTGGTGACAACAAGTTCCTGTCCCATGGTTATTTTGTCAGCATCTTTGACTAGCAGGTGATTAAGGCTGAAACTCTTTTAGAGGAAGAAGGGTGGGGAGTAGCAATGCTGTATCAATAAAAAAAGGTCTCATACAAACAGGGGACTTCTAGCCACATGATGATACATGGCACTTGGTCTGGGTGGCCCTAAGTCTCATAAACTAAACCTTCACCTATAAATGATGGGGAGTTGGAAAGTCCCCTCCTCAGGCCATACCTGGGCCATTCATTCCTGCAAAAGATGTTTAGTTTGCAGGGATAAAAAAAAAAAAAACAAGACATCGGTGACTTGGTGAAAGTCTTCAAAATGGTTCAGGACCAGGCCCAGGGGGGTGCTTTGTGCTGGTTCCATCCTAGGAATCAAAAAAAAAAAATTGTATAAGAGAACAAAAAGTACAAACAGAATACACACTGACAAACAGAAGGTTATTCCAGGGAAAACAAAACTGTACGGGCTGGTTTTGTGTGTCAACTTGACACAAACTGGAGTTATCACAGAGAAAGGAGCTTCAGGTGAGGAAACACCTCTGTGAGATCCAGCTGTAAGGCATTTTCTCAATTAGTGATCAAGGGGAAAGGGCCCCTTGTGGGTGGTACCATCTCTGGGCTATGAGAAAGCAAGCTGAGCAAGGAAGGGGAAGCAAGCCAGTAAGAAGCATCCCTCCAAGGACTCTGCATCAGCTCCTGCTTCCTGACCTACTTGAGTTCAAGTCCTGATTTCTTTTAATGATAAACAGGAATATGGAAATGTAAGCTGAATAAACCCTTTCCTCTCCAACTTGCTTCTTGGTCATGATGTTTGTGCAGAAATAGAAACCCTGCCTAAGACAAAACCAAAACCGAGAGGTTGTCTCAGATGGTCTTCCTCCCCGCCCATGGGAGGCCCACAGATCCACAGCCAATTCAGAATCCAGATGAGAACTAGCAAGTTCTCCTGCTTCTGGTAGGGGGTCTGGAGCTTCCTCTGTTACCCCTGCCTGGTTGACAAAATAACACTTCTGCTTTGTCCCTCTTGGCCTCAAGTTAGAACCCTAAACAGAATTAAACCCAAAACAGAAACACAGATATGGACAAGACAAAAGACAACCGGTGCTTGGACTTACTGATCAGAAAAACACTTCACTATTTGGGTCAGGGGGTCTCCAGCAAATCCCAGAATGGGCCCCCAAATGTAAGGGTCCATGATTCACTGAAGAATGATACCCTGGACTCAAATAGTATGTAAATGGAAAGAGAGTTTTATTCTGCAGAAGTCCAGCATGCTGGGGTCTCCCATTGCCACCAGAATACAGAGACAACCAAGTGAGTTTGCAGGCCTGGTTTAATGCACATTAGGGGAATTCCGGGGTAGGTGGGCTTTATTTTATTCTATCTCTAAGACCATACCATTACTGGGGCTGGCTGGAAACTGCTGACTCATTGTCCTTGCTTCAGGCCAGGTGGTGGGGCAGTTTCTAATGGCAGGGCAGTTTCTGACTAGCTGCCTGAGGCCTGGGTTTTAGGCCTAATATCCTAAACTGTCTGTTTGAAGTCTGTTATGGAGTCAGCTTGTCTCATCACTATATTGCTATAATCAACTTACCGAAGTAGACAAAGACAATATTAGATTATGTATATATAGTCACATGCAAACTTATCTTTGGAGGAAAGGCCTTACATTTCACTCTAGATAATATGAAATAAGACACTGGGGTTTGGGGGAGAGACATCAGACATATGCATGATCCAGCATCCATGCATCCATGCCACATTTCCATGAACATTTGCAGCTCTCCCTTTTCCCTTCTTACCAAAAAATATTGAATCGTTTGTGTCATGATCATTACAAGTAGGCATTTAAAGAAGAAATTTCTATATTTGCTTTTTCCTAAGATACAGTCCAGGCCTATGGATGTTGTCTGACTATATGTGCCGAATGAATTAATTTCTAGCATCACAGAAAAGATTGCTATTCTTTTTTTTTTTTCTACATAGAATCTAACTTTCAGCACAATGTCTTCTATCCAGCAGGATCTCTATGAATGCATATGCTATTTAGTTATGGGAAGGTTTGTATGGGATGATAAGGTTACATCTAACTTTATTCTTCTGGCAAAGCAGTTAACTTTATTCAGTGGGATTCCAAAGACGCTAAGTGTTCACCACCATACCAGAATTTTCAAAAAAGACTGGGGCAATCTGTGTAATTAAAGAAAATGTGGAGCTCTGTCACAAGATGGAACACTCATTAGCTGCTAAGCCTGGGAAAGCCTCTTGAGAGATATTGGCAGATTGAGTTGTGAACAATTTAAGAGGACAGCTGCGGGTTTAACTCAGATAAATATGCTCCCATGCCTGGAAGAATTACTGATACATCGAAAAGATGGCGACAGAAGGGAATTCCTTTTATTTCCCCAAATTTCACGAGAACTCTCAGAATAAATATGAAGATGTTGCTGAAGTTTCTGGGGGGAGATTTTAACACTTTTCTAGACTATCCAGTATGTTCACTGATGTAAATTGGAAAGCTCCACATTAGTGTTTATCCACTAGAATATAGCTGCAATTAGGCAGGACCTGAAGATAGATATTTCCTAAAGTAGAGTTTTGGCAAGTCTAAAATCAGCCTTGAGGAATTTGGAAACATGGCCACTACATTCTGAGAAGACTGGGTAAGGCACGGCAAGTACATGAGTGGAGAGAAGAGATTGGTAAAAGATCAGGGGGAAACTGATATAGCACAACACGTCACTATTAACAAAAGTAGCCTAATGTATGACTGCCTTTTTCTTTAGTAGCGCCAGAAACTCAAGAAACCCGTGTTCCATGCAGTCTTTAAACTAGCATGAGAGCAGAACTTTTACAAGCTCCCGACAAAGACATATGGAAGAGTTGTCTACTTACCTCTTTTGCATGTAGAACTGCGGTTGCGGTTGCGACTATGGAAGGAAAAAAAAAAAAAGCAAGATTCTGGAGGGGGGAAGAAATTACATGCTACCATTATGTCTTCCATGTCCTGTCTCCACTTTAAATAACTTCCTACCATAAGGTGGAGCTATATCCTATCCACAAAAAAGTATCTGGTATAAGATCTGCCAAAAGACCACTTAAATAGTTTCTCTGCTTGCCTTGTGCTTTGCACTTTGAAAAAGTTTAAATGCATGGCAGCAACTCCGGAGCCCACCAGCAACCGATGGAGAAAGGGTTGTTATTTTAGTGCGAGCTTAGATTTTAATGTGGTGAAAGGTGTGTGATAGCAAGCAAGACCTTATTTATTTTTTTTTTTAAGCTTAGGCTGTCAAGGCAGCTCCAGGAGGAAGCCTTTGAAGTGCTGAGATCTGAAGTGGAGGGTGTTGAACCCCCTGAGGTAGCAGAGAGGTATCTGATACTGTTTGCTCTGGGTAAATCACCCAGAGTATCAAACACACAATTGACAAACAAAAGAGGGAGGGAAAACAAAAGAAAGTGTTTTATGTAAAAGAGCACACTATTGAATAGACGCCTGTTAAATAGGAGGTGGGTGGTTTCAAATGTTGAATTATAGCGGCACAAGAAAGGTTTTGTTTCTGAGTTTGTAATTCGAAATGAGCGGTCTCGCTATGGAAAGCCCCCTGCTGAGCTGCTTGTAAAACCCCTACCATCTCCACCGGAAGGAAAAAAATGATCCCCCAAAGAGCAAGAGCTCCACAGGTTTCCTGATAACACATCAAGGGTAATGGAGATAAAGGAGAATGCCTCAACAGGAGAGTGTATTGCCTGACTCCCTGGGCAGTGCTCTCTATGTGGAAATCAATTAAAGGGCAAGGTACACCAGCTCATGGCTGGTTTGGGATTTTTCTTAGCAGATATTTGCATAGAAACCTCTCCAACAACTAACACCTCTTGACAAAGGATGGGTTTGATCTTGGTGGAGAAAAATTTCTTTCCAATACAAACCACCAGTATCAGGAACGATGAGTTACCTAAGTGTACCATTGAATATACAAGTCTGCTTTTCCCCAGTTGACAGGATAAACTAGTCATCCAGCCACAGCATCTGTATTCCCAGTGTTCCGGTACAAGCTAACTGTCACCTTTCCGTCTAAACACTCAACCTTTCTGTACTGAGTCATGTCTAGTTCCTCAAAGAGCCTGGCGTGTAGCAGTTATACAATAGAAACTTTCTGAATATGTAACACTCAGTCCAACTGAGAAAACTCTACAGACAGATGACTCACCCCTTCCTTTATGCAATTCTCCTTTCCTCCTACATCTTCCTGTCCCTTTGTGTCTTTATTTTACTCTGTCAAATGCATGTGAGTTTTTTTTTTTGAGTGGATTTTCTCTCTCTCTCTCTCTCTCTCTCTCTCTCTCTCTCTCTCTCTCTCTCTCTCTCTCTCTGTGTGTGTGTGTGTGTGTGTGTATGCTTTTGTTGTTGTAATCAGAATGAGGTTCTCATTCATTCACCTAAGTCTTTTGTCTTACAACTTTGAAGGACTTTCTGCTTTCTTCACTACAAAGCACAAAGCGAACACTTCAAGTCAACCCCCATTCCCCGAGTTTCTGAGGCGCAGACTCACACTGTTGGGGATTGTCCATCCATCCAGAGCACCTGGGGTTTAAGGTGTAAGCAATTTTACTGTAATTGCCTCTTCTCAGCGGTTATTCCTTGAAGTGGTGGAGGGGGACATTTGGTTGGTTCTCTTTTTCCATCTACATAAGTAGATATTGGAACCAAATCCAACGAGCATGGCATGTTTATCTAGAAATAAATGTTACCCCCCATGACGAGAGGCTTTAGCTACGATTTTATTTGCCTCTTTCCCTTTCTTGGCTTATACCTTAGCAGAAACTTAATTCACTCTTCCATTTACATTTGATACTTTCATTTCTCTGGGTAAGTGCAAACATGGGTTTTATACTTTAATACTTAAATAAGTCACATTCTCCCCTCCCCTCCTTAGCTCTCAGTATTGAATTCATGTCCTTATATATGAATACTATCTTGTACTCAATACTAGTTCTTAAATGGTAAGTGAAAAGAGTCAATTAGTTCAAACCTGAGATATCAGCTTTTAAGAATCCGCTTTTTGTTGTTATTGTTGATTTTTTTTTGGTAAAAGAAAGCAGACCTGCTAGTTTTCATGACAGAGAATAGATATGTTAGTAATCTAGTGACTTGTACTTCAATTTGTGCATTGTTTCATTTTCATACAAAGAATTGTGCTACTGTGGCTTTGTTCTTAAAGGAAAATATTCTAGGAGAAGCAACATGTCTTCACAAGTACTTTAATGGACTATCAAAATGTTTTAAAGACACAAATAAAGTGCAAACTCAAAAAAGCAATAGCAAAATGAACTGTTTCTTCCTCCAAAGTGAATTGCTTCACAAGTCCCTGTATTCCAGTCAGCTCATCTGCATCAGCACACAGAAGGAGAGCCTGTACCATAGTGCCCTTCACAGAGGCAGTATAGAGTATGGGTTTTCCTGTCTAGGCATTAATATGCTATGAGAGGAATTTGACTCCTGTGAGAAAACAAGCCAATCTCTTATAAAACAAATATGAGAATGTCTCTACGAAAGAACCTGCATTGTCTTTATGTGAGTTTCATTCCTTAAGGATGTAACTTTGTTATTGTCCCCAAATGAATATATAGTTTTATTTATAACATAACTCATAAGAGGTCATGCAAATTTTTCATCAGTTGTTTCTCAACATCATAATGTTCACATTTGCTGCCAATGTCTAGGGAAGTGGACAAACAGAATAGAATGTGATGCTTGACTGTCTAAAGCATTTACAATATATATTCCAAGAGTGTGCTTTCACAATATGCAGCCTGTATGCTCTATTCCTAGGTAAGACAGCCATACAACTATCACCTATGTCATACAATTTGAGAAATGGAAGAGAGTCCTATCAATAAAAACTTTAAGACATTAAACAGAAACTCAGATTCTCTTAGGAGACATGAAGCAATTCTTAGTCTTATGGCTAGAGCTTAAGTCGCACATAACATTGATGCGTCGATTTCTGAGGTTTCAGTGACTCTACCAGAAGTGTCCAGCCTACAGCCTATAAATACATAGGCCCTAGGAGAGCCACGAGTGTGCCCAAAACAAAATCCTAAATGTAGGATGCTATGAAATCCTTTGTGATTTTTTTTTTTGTAAGCAGATTGTAAGTTTCTTGGGTATGAACTTTGCAGATGGCATTGGCATGCCCTATCACAATACCAAAAGAACTTATAGAATGCGAATCTAGAACTATATTCTAGTTATTCTTACACTTTTAGAAACTAAAAAGTCCAATCTATATTTCAGTAAAATGTTTGCATGTCATTTGGACGAAAGCAACATATGAGATAAAGCAGTAGCTAACAGTCAAGGAAATCTAGATGAAACCTGAATGGAATGGCCAAAGGATTGTGGAGGAGTAGTTTTGTGCTTAAATCTACAAGGACTCATTTTTAAGCTTCTCTGAGAATACTGTATCACAAGCTAATAGAACCATGTGCTTAGAAGAGTGTGCTGTCCCATAAATGGCAGTTACATCTGTGTCTCTTGCCTATGTTTGTTTCATGATGGTGCTTAGGCTGATCTCTGAGCAGGGCACTCACACAAATGCATGCCTTTTCACTCTTTTGTTTTCTTTTTTTACAAGAGTGAGAGTGCAAGCATTACAAGATGGTAATACACTTCTGCATAGTTATGAGAGGAGGGGTTTTCCTGCACTCAGGAACATTAAATTTTGCTCCTGGGGTTTAGTGCCTTCTAGTGGCTTCAATAAGGCACATGTGTGCTTCTTCCTGCCATGTGTGAGGGAAGAATATGGTCAATTACGACAGTGAAATTTACTAAATGTGATGATAAACACTTTTAAAAGCAGCTCAACAAATGATTATGGATTTCACACTTTTACTAATTGCTTCAATTTCTGACTGAAATAAAAACCTACTTGCTTTAGTATTGTAGGATAGCAAGCTTTAGAATATGTTACAAATATCTTCAAAGTCTCACTAGGCACCTTATCATTTTATTCTGGACTCTTTAGTCCTATAAATTAAAATTTTTTCAATTTTTTACATTTTCCATATAAAACAAATATAAAGGTAAGTGCATTTAGTATATGTTATTTATAAATACATATGTATGTGTTTATCTGTGTTTATTAATTTATATATAATTATTCTAATTGTCTTTTTATTACCAAAAGTTTTTGTTATTTCACAAAAATGTCAGATTTTGAAGTCTTCATTATAAAGACATAGATTTGACATTCTTCTTTTTTGGTTCTCAACTCAGTAAATTTCTAGCCCAAACACTGCTGTGTCGAGGGAGCTACAGTCACCCCATAGCCTTAGACTGGTTATTTGTTAAACTGGTGCTGCTGCCTATTTATTCTATGGAATTTACCACCTTGTAACTTCACTTTGTGTTGGTTTCCTGTCTCTACTCAGTAGAAGGCAATTTTGAGATGTCAGGGAGTGTGTTGACTTGATCACCATTTATGTGTAGACAGCACAGTACATAATACATGTCTAAGACTATGTGAGAAAAGAAGAGAAAAACAAAGGTAGAATGGAAGACCTTTACCTAAGATTTACTCCTAGAATTCTTCACAGTGATGTCTCCATGATTGCATGGTCATTCTCACAGTTAAGGATGTTTATTCAGCTCTAGGTTGAGGCATTAATAATCTTTATATTATTTTAATAAATGTTTTATGATTTTTATAATAATTATATTCATGTGATGACAATGTGGAGATCAGTAGGGAGCTGGTTGGGATGAGAGTTACCTCTTTTCATATTGTGGGTCCTGAACATCAAACTCAGGCAATCTCAGGGTTCTTCTTTTTTTTCCTATTCAGAAATGAAGTATTACCGTTTCCTGTTTTATCTTTTTTCTTCTTTATGGTTTACGTCCATTCCCATCAAAGGATGCTTTTAAACTTCTTTATTTTTTTAGCACATGCATTAAACAGATTGATGGAGGCAGCAGCATGGGGCTGAGGCCACCATATTGGATAAAGTACATTCCTCAGTACTGTTCCAATGCTTCATCTGTTGTCTTTCTATCATTTATCAAACTACTTTGGGGGATAAGACTTGTATTGCTTCTGCTGAACACCAATCCTTACTTCTCCCAAAAGACAATCTTGACATGTTCTCTTCTGCTCAGTGTTCTGGATGGGTCTGTTTGTGTTCAACTGATGGAAGGTCCATGGAGTTCCCTGATAGAGTCGAACTAGCATGGTCTTCTGACTTTGAAAACATACCAGCTCCATTTGCTGTTGTGAAAGTTCATGTAGCTGCCCTTCTTCATGATTCTGTTTAGTTCTAGAACTGCACGAGCCCTCTCCATTCTCAGAACTGTTTGTATAGAGCTTCTATGTTCTCCTTTGTACCTTAATCCACCTCTTCTTTTTCCAATTGATTGGGCTGTTATTTCATATTTATTTTCCACAAGACATGTTGTTTTGAATGAATAAAAGCACATAATTCAAAATTCCATCTTGTCACCATGATTCTTGACAAGCATCTAAATTTCACAAATAGCTGAGTCAACCTCTGATGACTCCATGAAGTATGATAATGTTTGTGAGAATCCCATTCAAAGCCCATGTTCCTTTAAATATAAACATGTTAGTTAGTTCTCCTATCGTTTCCTGACCGTGTGTCCTTTAAGAAAAAACATTCTTTCTGAGCCAAATTTTCTTCAGTTTTTTTCTTTGAAAAGTAGAACATCCTAAATCACAGAGATCTTTATCAGTGCTTATAATAGGACAAAGAGTTGGATTTTCATCTTAAATGCAAATAAGATGGTCACTTTGAGCCATTGCTTACAGCATTCAATGGTGTGTGCTGGGATGGTTAGTCACAGTGTTTTCCTTGATTTTATTTATCAGGAGCCATATTTGTTGCTAATGAATGAGTTTGTTTGTTTGTTTTTTTTTTTTCTCAGAGAAAACTAATTTTGGGGAGAAGTGGTTTTAAACTCCCTTCTGATTTTTGATTTTCCTATGCCCTTATTGTCAATACAGATTTTGCCTAGTTTCTTTCTGTATTCAATCCAACCATGTGGATATCAGCTTTTCTCCATGATGCCCAATTTGGGGCACAGCAGCACATTTGGTTGTTTGAAAGTCTGACAAACTGTAACAAAATTTTCTTCCTTAATTTTTCATCTCATTAGGACAATTTCTAAAGGGTCTTATGCATATCCAACAACTATATTAACAAGAGACAGTGATGGACACATGAAAACCATGGCAAATGTGTTTTTTCCTAGGTGCACCACAACAGGAAACACTTCTTGGGATTTTGTACTTTATCTGGAAACTTAGTATTCCTGTAACTAATTACTATGTTTTACTATTGTAATGAAGACAATATAGCCAGAAATTCCTTATGTAGCTTCTCCATACTTCCACTAAAATTAAGATCTATTACCTTATAATTTTGGCTTTCTTTTAAAAGATAACAATATAATATTTATTGACAGTTTTTAATTCAGGAATAAAGGTAAACAAAACTTTGGGAATATTTTTTGTCATTTAGCGACTATTACAATATATGGGTGGGTTTATTATGTAATCCTGTATGCTTGTTCTATATATTTCAGGATACATATATTGCTGTTACAGTTATTCTTAGAAAGTTCATATTAATTTTACTAAATCTCCCAGTATGTAATTTTATATCTGTTTCACTCTTTCCACATAGTTTGGCCAACCACCTCAAATAAATCTTATTTTGCTAGGTGTGCAATTAACATTTATGCATAGAAAAAGTATACATATTTCAGTGAATATATGTAGACTTTACTTAGCAGGATAAATGATAGCTGTGAAATATTCTATTATGTCTTTCTTAAATAAGATGATGTTATTGTTATGATGAAGTGATACAGTGAAAGATGCTGAAGCCCCATCATATCTCAGAAGCCACAGCTCTTTTCATGGCCAGTGGGTGTTGCTTGGGAATGGAAATCTAAGAACAGGAACTGAGAGAAAATGAAAATTATGAAAGATAAACAAGACGGAGAATCTCGTTTTCAAATACCACGTCTGAAATTGTTCTGAAGATCCTGGAAGCATTTTATAAATAAGCAGTCAGGAAAGAAGAACAGTGCGAAGGCAACATCGGTCTTATGCTCTCCTTCTGTGAAGTAAAAGCAAAAAGAAAAACAAAACAAAAAAGAACAACTTACGCGGCTAAGATTGTGTGAGAATCTGCTACGAGTGATGAAAGAACTGGCTCGCTGCAGGCTTTCTGAGCTTCTCCTTTCTCCATATGTTAGGAATTTCAAGACTTAAAAGTGGCTTTAGATAAGATATTTGTTACATGTCTAGAAAACTTTAATTTTCATCCTGAGATAGACTG
Organism: Tokudaia tokunoshimensis; assembly: GCA_036184795.1. Lineage (NCBI taxonomy): Eukaryota > Metazoa > Chordata > Mammalia > Rodentia > Muridae > Tokudaia > Tokudaia tokunoshimensis. Next base: position 139,062,645 of record BTHU01000001.1, on the reverse strand, counting down.
CTTTTATTACTTTATTATTTCAGATATTGTATAACGTTAAGACTGAATGAAAAGCATAAGGAATATTCTTAATTTGTTTTCTAATTTCTTTCTTTTATATAACAAAGGAAGTAAGTATAAGACTTCATTAAAGGGCAATGCTGTATATTCCCATACAGTTCTAGACACCAACTATGCGGATAGGGAAAATTTCAAGTTTTGTGAGATTAAATATATATGTGCAGATATATATGCATATAATGCAAATCTATGTAAAAGTGTGATAGCCTGAGTTCAGCTGCTCAGCTTGCAATATGTTAGCCTATAATTTACTCTCTGATCAAAAAAGTTGAAAAACTAGGAGTTAAAACTTTTACTCGGGCCCTTTCTTTAAGGATGCATTTCCTTTGTATTGCTTAATCAAATTTTGATACTCATAATATTAGCTCAAAATCTTTTGATTTGTGGTAGGATTAATACATTATTTTATTTTTTCAACATAACAAAAGAACTACTTATTGTCTATTGATAATATTCCTATCTTAAAATAAATGCTGAGGGCATATAAGATATAAAGCAAGATTGTTAGTCCACAAATGTGAGATAGCTCTACAAAAAAAATGAGAAGAAAAAGCAAAGGAGGAAGACAAAAAGTCGATTCCAGCTTGCTTTGTTCTTCACTTTAGATGCTAGAACTATCATTAAGAAAAAAGAAATTATCTAAAATAAAATCTGTGCTGCATACTGTACTGACTGTCTTCCGAGCCCTTGTGACCCATTAAGTCCCAATACCAAACTTTATTGAACTTCCCATCGTCAGTCTTTGTACACATGCTAAATTATTCTCCATCTTCCACATTACCAACAAGGACACCTAATTGAGATAATATGCAAAGTATCCTTCGTCTGTTCATAACTCTTCAAACCGGAAGCTTTATTTTCCAGTGAAGATTCCTAACATAATGGTAAAAGCATTAACAAATTACTCAGCAATGGCACAACTCTTTGAGAGGTGCTGTTCTAGCCCAATTCTCATTTTGATTTATTTAAGTTTAGAAATAACAGTATTAAATTAGCAAAGACGAGCAATGAACAAAGCCCTGGAGATGAATTAGCCATTGTCTCTGGTCCATTAATCTCCTCTTCAATTCAAGAGAATTGTGGCTCACCCAGACCCGAAGATCAAATAAAATGCCTAATTGGGAAAGTCCTAAACAAGTGTGTCCTGGGGAGCTTGAATTTATATGTCACCGCTCAAACAACTGTGTTGTTTATATAAGTCTTTAAAACCCTGATACTTTCCTGCTACTATGTCTTAATCCCTGGTTCTTTATGCTCAGGAGGGCAATTGAGAGTTGTTTTCAATTAACTAGAATGGAGAGGGGCACTTATTCCAAAAACAGATAGCTGTGTTGTGAGTATTTTGCCAAACATGCTGAGCAGTTTAGATCTAAGCATCAGGTTTGGGAGATGCTCTGGGATCTCCTTGAAGATAATGCTATCTGCTTTTTGATGGTTTTAATATCAGTAATAAAGGGTTGAACGTAATCACAATTAGGAACGTATGGTGAGGAGGAAGGTTGTGATGCTAAAGACAAACACAATTGTGAAGCAATGAGCTAAGGTAATTAGCTAGGATTGCAATTCAGACCCAGCAATGCTCTCATTAAAAATATGCAGATGATATGCAGATAATGCAGGGTAAAGTTTTTAACATAAGACAAAATAGAATGGAAATTGGTCTCTTGAATTTTATTCACCCAGAAATGGAGTGTTTTTCGGTTTTTTTTTGTTTTGTTTTGTTTTGTTTTTTTTGTGGTGGTGGTGGTGGTGGTGGTGGTGGTTGGGAGAATGTAATCATATTTCAGGTTCTATAAAAAATACCAACTGATTGGAAACTAGAAACCAACTAACAACAAAGCAACAATGCACAGTGTTCACTGATGCTGGTTTAGTCTCAACAGCCACTTAAATGTGGTGCTTTTCATTTGAACCAAATTACAAAAACAATGCTTTTTGATCCTCACAGTGAATGAAAAGCAGATAACATTGTTAGCTTTATCATTTTATGGATGAAGGCATGGGACTGTCTGTGTACTAGACATCACCCACCATTGACTAGCAGATGTGTTGTTTGATGAAAACCCACACTGCAGATGATCTATTTCTAAATAATACACTCCTGCTACATGACCATATGGCTATTACCAGTAAGATTGTAAAACTTCTAGCAGTGTTTGTTGGAGAGGTTGGTTAAATAAAATAGAAATTAAATTCCTGAACTTATGCGAACCCTGATAAGTTAGAATTTTTAAATATATAAAGGGATTTTCTATTTAGCAACATCTCTGTCATGATGAAAACATATTGCCCCTTCACTGTGACTTTGGTTAAACTGACCAGCTGTAGGAAGCTATATTATACTCTAAACCTACAGCTTAGCTTCTCTTTTCTGGTGCATTCGTCTTTAGCTGCAGTAATTAACTGAAGCAAAATAATAATGTGTTAGGGAATGTCGCATATGTATTGAGTCCAGGTGAGCATCGCACTGACTTCAACTTCCCTATTATTAATCAGCTCTACATTAATTTATTTTAAGTAAATACTCACTGAAGCAGAGCCTGAGCAGACTGTATTTAAGATGACAAAGTAGTTTAAAATGCAGGGATTATGAGATGATAATTATCCTGATAATCTAAGCATAAAAACCTTAGTACTATTTTATGTAGGCTTGTTCACACTTATTTGATTAGACAATTATATATAAAATTGATCATTTATAATATCTAATGTATAATAATAGCATAGCTACTTAGTAAGTACTTTCAATTAAGGGACTTAAGTATAGTGTTTTACTCATTTGTTGGAATACTCTTTTGTCTTATATATTTTTACTTTGCTATTTTAGCTAGAGAAAAATAAAGACACACATAACTTATATGGCTAGAGTAGCCATAGCTGTGAAATAGCTGCCTAAAGCAAAATCTAAGAGAGAAAGATAAGAGAGATTATAAAAAACATACTATAGTGTGATATTGAAATGTTTTACTTACATGGTACATTTTATGTGCTTTTCAAGCAGATAAATCCATATGTTCTTGACTGCGAATCTTGCTATATCTAGAGAAAAAAAAATGGTGACCAATGTCAGAAGATGACTCAGGCAGCAGACAAAAAATGGTGTGTAATTTTATTGCATCAAAATAGCATTATGGAGGAGACCTAAAAACAACTTGAAGGATTCAAAGATTAAAAGATGGTGTATGAGAAAGACTGAGAATATTTTTCCATTGTAAAAATGACAAAATTGCTTGTTTTAAAGATATTTAAAGATATTTACTACTAGTTAGAACTTTCTAGCTAATTATACATGACTATGGATGTCTTAGATCACTTACATTAAATATAGGAAATCTTTCTCCCTGTGCTTCCCTGTCCTTTCTCCCGCTTTCTCCTCTTTCCTCTCCTCTCCCTCCAGTAGTGGAATTATCATAGAGATATTGCATAATTGATGGAAAATTGCATAAAAGAATTATTTTTACCTGATATTTGAAGCCCTCACTATCCTGAGATCATGCCCACAAATATATAGGCAGGTTGTTCATGGAGAGTCTAAATATTCATAATACATTACGTTTTGAATCTTTTAGTATGCCTTTTTTAGAGGTTACATGCTATTTTGGAAACATTAAATAATGGACACAATATTAATTTCTCTATAATTAATTTACTGAATAAGATAAGTAAAAGGTATCATTAACTTTATATATACTAGATACTCTGATAGAATCACACAATATAAATTGAGCAAAAATTAAACACAATTTCTAAATTTTGTAGTCAAATTTTGACAATGTAGTCATTAAAATCGTGAGAAGCGAGAGGGGGTTGAATGGGGAACAGGGGGAGGGAAGGGGGCTTATGGGACTTTCGGGGAGGGAGGAAACGGGAAAGGGGAAATCATTTGGAATGTAAATAAAAAATATAGAAAATAAAAAACAATCATGTGATATGAAATTTACTACTTTTTTAAATAACTGGTAGAGTACTTTTTAAATTCCATACAGGAGAAACATGATTATAAAAACTATCCTGGGACATCTGGAAAGGTTTCTCTGAAATGTTACAGATTAGTGGAAGCTGAAGAGAAATTAAGTGAAAAGGGATGGGTAATCCAGAGCTTCCTGAAGGATGTTTGGAAGGAAACAGGCATACTAGGTTCACTAGAGCCAGAGGAAACAGCCATTGCAGAGCTTGTTGAGTTATCACATGTAAATGACTTTGGTAAATTTGATGATTTATTCTAAGCACCCACCTTGGTGATCACTAAGCTTAGACCCAGTCCTTCTATACTGCCATTACAAACTGTTTTTTAGATGATTAAACATACGAGTTAAGGGCTAGATAGCAAACTCATAGTTCTGACTTAATTGTAAGGGTGTTTTTAAGATATTTCGATTACAAATAGCTGAGAATAGTTAAAAGACAACAGCCCAGATTATTTTACATAGGCAGATATTTTTCAAAAGTGTCAGAAATCCACAGAATGTGGACATTTAATGTTATTTAATCATTTGTTGTTGAGACTTATCTGCTCCCGACAGCACCTCATTCTTGGATTCAAAGAAGAAACTGAGCATCTTTTCCTCAGTATATTGTAGCAAGGTAGCTACTGGGCAGAAATTGTCTATATCATCTGCAAACAGTACTGTCAAGGAAAGGACACTTTATGCAGAATAGTCAACTGTTGACCTTGCCGAGACAGGATAAGCAATAAATTTTGTACCTTACAAAGGTTGGTCAGATGATCCTGGGCCAAATGGCCACAGACTGATGCTCCAACATGTTGAGAAAAAGGGGAGTGTGTGGGTAAGCAGCTGTCTCTATAATTTGTTTCAGTTTTGGGAGCTATGTTAATGCTTCCTATATTTTCAGGTAAATTTTATGTTGCTCTCTGAATTCTGGTGGGATTGAAGACTAGCAGTAGTCTCTTAGCCGACACAAGCTATTTAGCATTGAGAAAAACTGTATGTATTTGAGAAGATGGTTTTAAGATAGTATTCAAGCTAAACCAAGACATAACAGGTGTAAAATTATAAGTCTTTTTAAGTTAGTATAGATGGCAGAGTGCTAAGGGGATCTGATCAAGCGACTCGGCAGCAAGCTTGCTGCAGGAACCATGGTGGGAGGCAAGATTGCCAACACAGGAGCATAGCCAGTTTAGTGTGCTGTGAATTATAAAACTACATGCTACAGGTAACTGAATATTTCTGGGGGTTTAGCGAAGGTCGCCTTGTGAAATGATGGACAATAAGTGCATCCAATGGCCTTCCAGAATATGGACAAGACTTGTTTAATCAGTGGGAAGTATAAACAGGACAAATATTAATCCCTTGTAATCTCTCTCTCCTCAAAAAAAAAAAAGTATTTTGCTTGGCTACTACCAATGGCCTGGAATGTCAACTCTGATGTCATCTCTTGCCTGTTGGTCTATCTTGCTGATTATTTATTGCTAGAGCTATAATAGATACCTAAGCCAATTCCTTAAAATAATTACCCCCTAATACAGTGCTTGTGAAAGTAATTCCTAGGACTCAACGCAGAGAGCAAAGTCTTTAATAAAATGTTATAGTATGGGTATGCTCTATGCATATTGCCCAGCCCAATTTAAACCCCCCTAACTTGGTTATGATACTTATAGAACATGAATGCTGCACAACTGTTGCAATTCTCAGGGAGAAGGACAAGGAAACTTATGTACCTTATCAGCATAGACACCATTCAAGAATATTTCAACTTGTGAATCTGAGGATGTGAAATTCATGGACATAGAAGGAAGTGGTGCATAGATTACAGATAATGGAGACAAGATGGCAGGCAGGCAGATAGTCACAGAGTAGGCACAGAGATACACAGAGAGATAGAGATGGAGGGTGAGAGAGATGGAAGGAGAGGGGGAGAAAGTAAGTAAGAGAAGGGGGAGGAAGAAGAAGAAGAAGAGGAGGAGGAGGAACAAGAACAAGAAGAAAAGAAAAAGAGTTTTAGTCTTATAAATATCAATCCTATTCCTTTTTCTTTAGAGGAAACATAACTAATATACTAGGTTACTACCATGGTTAAACACATAGCTAGATATCTTAGGCAGATATTAAACCTAATACATGAAAAAATAAATACAATATACAATTGAGACAAATGCCTGTAATATAACTATCACTATGAAGAGACTTTTGTGGGAGTCATGAATAGCCAGGCAGAGTGATGGGGTTTCTGGGAGTTATATGAGCTACTGGGACAAAGAAGGTGGTCCAGATCCTGCCTAGGCAACAGCGTGAGGCAGAAGTAAGTGTGAGCTGATGACTGCTGCCTGAACCTGCGCGAATGTGATAACAGACACTGAAGCCAGTCACTCTCCCCTGACATAGGAAAGAGATGGATCAGAACCCAGACCTGCCTCCTTCGCAAAAAAAGGAAAAATGGCATAGAGCAAGAGGATGTGTAGCCACCTCCATGAGAAAGCATGCTGCTAAGAGTGCCTTTATGAATTATTTAGAAAGAGGAAATTAAGAAACGAGCCCTGAACAACTGGCTAGCTCTTTCTGGGCTGCTTTCTCCTCGCGTGGGGATACAGAACAAGATGAGTAGAGGAAAAAGAAAGTGAAGTAACCACTCAGCCAAATATAGCTTGAGAAACAGCATGGTGAACTCTCAGCATGGGGAGGAGAGGAGAGCACTCCTGAGGGAGTCTTGCAGTCAGTCTCCTGCTCCTGTGATGGGAACCTTCACCAGTCAGCCGCAGCCCAACACTGCTCCTTATGCAACTGGGTTAATCTTGTTCTTTTCCTTTCAACTTTCTGGAGACTTTTACTGTAGGTAATGTCTGGGAAAGACTTTTTTGAGTGCACCTTGATACTGGCTGGCTGTGACAAAGCCAGACAGTGAGTTAGTCAACAGTTGAAGGCTTCTGTTCTTATTTGACGCTCTAAGTAGGTTCAGTTTGGGGGAAAAAAAGAACCCAGCTGTCCCAATTTCGGGCACACAGAGGTATTTCTTATGGGTTGCTGTATAAACAGGAATCCATTTATTGGGACTCCTCTAGGTAACGGTTTAGGGTGTTCATACAACTTACACATGATCTTCTGCATTGAGACAAAATGGCGGCTTGGGTCACTTGGGTAAGTAGGACATAAAAATGTAGGGATACTTTTAGAGAGGACAATGCAAAAATATTTTAAAATATTTCATATATTTATGATGTAGACATTTTAATGGCAATGACACATATGAGGAGGGAAGGGAGAAGTGGCAAATTTAGCAGACACTTTCATTCAGTTACTGAGGTGGTGAGAGGGTAGGAAGCATATTGTCCTTACTTAAGATATGTATGTTATATTTATAAACTATTCACACACTGTGCAACTGTGTATAATTGCACATTTACCGCAGGCAGCTTATTATATCTGTGGCTGAGAACACAGCTGTGGGTAAATCTGACCAGGTTTCTCCTGTTATTCTTATAATTGTCCCACTAGAGAAGTGGTGATCAAAAAATAGAGGAGAAGTTGCACATAGGCAGGCCTATCTGTTGCAGCACTGTGAGGTCAGCTAGAACAGTACCTGACAGAGTGTGCACTCCATGCTCAGGTTAAATGCTAGAAAGGGCTCCAGGAAAGGTAGAACACCATGCTCTATGATCAGCATCTCTAGGCTCTGATCATTACATGCCTGTTGGATGGTATTTCTATTTCAAAACACTCTACTTGTGGATTCATCTCCAAATATGGACATTTCTAAATTTAAAGCTTAAACCTCTGATATTCTCTTTGCAAGGTACTATAACATTTATGCTTCCTTTCTCCCTTTCCCTCTCCCTCCCTCCATTCCTTTATTCTTCCTTTCTTGGTACTTCAGAGTATATCTTTCTTTTATTTCCATTAGGGCCATTATTGTCAGGTGATTGAAAACCTTCTGGCACTCAAATGGTTTACAAAGTTTTGAATATATAATGCATTCCCTTAGGTGTAGGGGCTACAATAATTAACTTGTAGACAAACTCTTTCATCTGCTGTGGAAGGGGAGACAGGAAATAAAAAGATCAACATGAGAAGTGCACTTTAAACACAATGAAGAAGAGAGTGGAAGGGAAAGCTGGAGCAGGTCAAGGACGTCAGTGGCCCCAGAGGACCTTTCTGAGGTGGCAACACTTGAATTGAGAGTTGGATGAAGAAAATTTTCTAGATCAGTCAAGGAACTCAGAATTATAATTAGCATGCTTACCAAAGGGTGGAAAAGATGCTTCATGATGGCAGGTAGATTATGATTCAAGTGGGCACATCAATCCAGAAGGCCGTTGCATAGCAAGAAAGAGAGGAACACTTTTGGATTTTATTTTAATTGAAATGAAGGTTTTCACTTGGCAGTGTATTGATGAGTGCAAGGTCTGATTTATACTTGGAAAATTATCCTGGTTTTCATAGTACTGGACAGAGCGCCACACAGGAGGAATCAGAATAGCTAGGAAAAAGCTGCTTTAATATTTTAGGTAGGATATAATGATAGAGGCTTTGGAATGATGGGTCAGTATTTTAGAACACTGTCTGCTCTTCCAGAGGACCCAGGTTCAATATCTAGTTCCTATATGGCATTTCACAACTGTCTGCAATTCTAGTTCCAGTGGATCCAACACCCTTACACAGACATACGTGCAGGCAAAATAACAGCACACATAAAATGAACAAATAAATAAATAATCTAAAAGCAGAATTAATGGTGGAAATAATGAGAAAGATTCTGTTTAAAGTTAAACACAGCTTGTTGGTTTATCTTTAAGATGGTGGTGCACATCTGCTGCCCCAACTACCAAGTAGCCTGTAGGTATCGTCATTTGGTCTTAGGAGTTCTATACTAATTTGGGGACATAGACCTTTACCTAAAAAAATGATAAGGTGTAAAAAAAAATCAGTGGAGAAGCAAAGTAGAGTAAGAGGACAATCAAATTTGATCCTAAGGTTTCTGGTTGTTCTTGTTTCTTTGCTTGGTGCAGTTTGAAACAGGACTTTACTATATAGCCCTAGCTTTCCTGAAGGTTGTTATATGGATCAGGCTGTCCTTGAATTCACAGAGGTCTGCTTGCTTCTGCTAGGATTGAAGCTGTATACTACTGTGCCACCTGCTCAGATCCTAAATTTGAATAAGTGGTACATGAACCCCTTGCCAAGAGAGTCAGTAGCACTTAAGAAAGGTGGAAAGTAAAGTACTACATAAATGCACAAGCTGAATCAGAATAATGGCAGCACTATTTTGTCTGCTTTGAGTTTCCATAATATTAATGTCTGATAATGATCTTGATACACTGAGATGAATATGAACTTGGAAGTAGGACTAACACTAGAGATAACAATTTTAAAGTCATCAATGAGTATGGAGGAGTTTGGTGATATCTTGAGAGTTCAAAACAGTCCTGACTAGCAATGAGAGATGGCATCGGTGAGATTTTTGGGTTATCCACAATGACCAGCTGCTCCACAGGAGAAAAAGAGGGAGGGAAGAAATGGGGATTGAATATCACAGGAAGAGATAGATAGTCACTTGTAAAATATACATTTTATGTCAATTTGGTTGAGTTAGTAATTATAAACAAAAATTTGTGACCAGTTGTACTTTGGGAAGGATCATCTTTACAGGACCAAGGGACTGGATGGAGACTAAGTTTTCATTACTTTCAGTCACATTTTAATTCTTATTTAAACTTCCTCAATGAGTATCTCTTTCTATTTATCAACAGATCAATTAATTTATTAATTCCATAAATAAACATATCAATTGGCACATTACAAGGCATATCAAGAATCTAGAGTGCTCACTTCAGCAGCACATACACTAAAAGTGGAATGATAGAGAGAAGATTAGCATGGCCCCTGTGTAAGGATGACATACAAATTCATGAAGCATTTCATATTTTTTCACAGACCACATGAAGCTCAAGAAGAAGGAAGACCAAAATGTGGTTACTTCAGTTTTTCTGAGGAAGGGAACAAAATACTCATAGGAGTAATTATGGAGATAAAGTATAGAGCAGAGACTGAAGGAAAGGCCACCCAGAGACTGTCCTACCTGGGGATTCATCTTATAAACAGTCACCAAACTCTTGTGGATGCCAAGAAATGATTGCTGAAAGGAGACTGATATAGCTGTCTCCTGAGAAACTCTGTCAGAGCCTTACAAATACAGAGGCAGATACTCACAGTCAACCATTGGATTGAGCACAGGGTCCCCAATGGAGGAGTTAGAGAAAGGACTAAAGGAGCTGAAGGGGTTTGCAACCTCATAGGACAAACAACAATATCAACCAACCAATTCCCCCAGAGCTCCCAGGGACTAAGCCATCAACCAAGGGGTAGACATGGATCCAGCTGCATTTGTAGCAAAGGAATGCCTTGTCAGGCATCAATGGGAGGAAAGGTTCTTGGTCCTATGAAGGCTTGATAGATGCCCTAGTGTAGGGGAATCAAGGCCAGGGAGGTGGGAGTGGGATGGGTGGAGGAACATCCTCATAGAAGTAGGGGGAAGGAGGATGGGATAGGGGCTATCTGGGGTGGGGGTGAGGAACTGAGAAAGGAGATAACATTTGAAATGTAAATAAAGAATACATTCAATTAAAAAAAAGAGTCTGGAAACACACACACAAACACACAGGAATGCACACAAACACACCCCTAGATTCTAAGTGGCTTTTCACTTTAAGCATAAAAGCCATCAAGCATATTCATATGTATTATTGGTAGGATATATTCACGACTCCTGTTTACTGAATGCTTACATCAGGACCCACCCAAACACTATGGCACATTCATTTAATAATCTCAGTGTTTTCAGATTTCAACTATCTACTCTTTACAAATAAAGAATCCAGAAGTTGTTTGCTCAAAGTCATGATGTTGACTGCCTGCTCTTTTGTTGTGATAAGATTCTAACAACAGCAACTTAATGAAGCAAAATTTGTTGTCCTTCACTTGATGCAGAATCAAAAAACAAAACAGCACAATGATCTTTAAAATGGGCCATTTATATTAAAGAGGAACTTTTATGTGATAGCTTTGTTAGTTGAGTCTTAGAAAACAGCTCTTTTTGGAATGTATAGGTGTGGCAAAATGGCCATCGAGCATTTATTTGAGGTAGGGAGATAATTATTTTAACTAGATTGTAAATGACTGAAGCAGATGACTGAGATTGGGCCTGAAGCATGCCACATACAAACTTAACACACATATGTCCTCAGAGAAGCGATAAAACTGACTGGAAAGCTGGTGACCTGGGTGACCGGCTCTGTCTGCCCTTCACTGTTGCTGCTCCTTCAGTCACTTTCCATTCCAGGGTTTAAGGGGATTGCATTTTGTTAGCAAAATGTGAAGTTCTGACGTAGATTAGGGATGGAATTTCTGAAATGATCAGTGTATCTAAATCTATGTCTAGGGAAGAAACTTTCTGAGGGAAGGGTAAATTCTTCCTAAGAGCAGTAACAGCCTGTGAGAAGAGAGTGACGGAAAGGAGGACAAGGCATGCCCCTGGGACCATTGCCCTTCTTACCAATGATGAACCTAAATATATCCATTGGCTTAGCTGTACATGATACCTTTGATTAAAACCACCCCATAAAGTAAAACTCCCAGTGTTCCCTCAATTCTCCCCCACCCCTCTCTCTTGGAAAAGTAGCCACTGGCTCCCTTCTGTTAGACTCTTGGGTAGGAGGGTGAGAAGTAGCCTTAGTAACCTCCTAGCCACAGAATTCCCTATTATAGGGAAAAGAGATCAGAGAAGACATGGCTCACAGTACTTTCTAATCAATGGCTTTTCTTGACATTTACAGAACTTTGGGAGCTACAGATAACAGCATACCATCCCAAATGGCATCGTCCATGATGCTAGCCACTTTTACATGTTTCCAATGACTTCTTCTATCATCCCTGTGCATTTAGTCTCTAGATGGATTTGTAGCAGATGCAATCTTGTTTTGTTGGCTGGATTTCTGAGTAAACCTCTTTTCATTGCTCCAGAACTTATACTTGAGCCCTTGACTTCTTCCTGTGGTGAGCAAGGAACTCAGGTTCACAGTTACACTGATCGTATCTGCAAGCAACATGGCTTCCGTGGCTCCAGACTGGAAGGCCTGAAGCTATCAGAATGTCTTAGGGCAGAGGGTCCAGGTACCATCTATCAGGAAGGGTCAAATAAAGTTGTAGTGAGTAAATAACAGAAAATGGAATTTTTTGCCTTTGAAGGATACACTGGCTCAGAGAGGTCAAACTTTGTTACATGTGGCAAAGTAAACTTTGATGAGCATCCTAAGGACTATGCACTTTCTACCCTCTGTATGGCTCCTGGCCTTGATAGGATCTCTGGAAAGGAAGAGAATGGGAGTTCTTGAGAGAGGAAGTGAGAGATGATACTATCATCATAGCCAAGGGGGCATTCCAGATGTGTGGTGATTGTTAACTAAAAACTTTCTCCAAGTTCCTAGATATCTCACACTGATGAAGAGGGTCTGAACAGGAAGCTAGTGACAGTCAAGCAGTGAAATGTAACGTCACATTTCTTAGTCACCAGAACTTGAGCTGATTTAGTTCTGCTTCAAATTATTCAGGATGCAAATTTAATTGATTTTACTTATCTATCTGTCTATCTATCTATCTATCTATCTATCTATCTATCTATCTATCTATCTATCTATCTATCTATCTATCTACATTTCCATTCATTCATCCATCCATCTATCTATTTATTATTTTATTCATTATTTTTCTTTTTGGTGTGTGCATGTGTGTGTGTGTGTGCACGCATACACACGCGTGTGCATGCATACACGCTAACATTGTGCACAAATGTGTGTGCATGGCAGGTGTGTGAGAGTGCCCTCTGAGGCCAGAAAGAGTGTCAAAGCCCTGGGAATTAGTTATAGGTTTTTGTGATTCTCCTGACTTAGGTTCTGGGAAAAGCAACAAATTCTCCTAACTGATGAGCAATCTCTCCAGCCCCCCAGGCTGTGATTCTGACTAGGCTAGGATGTGGCAAGAAAAAAAGCTAAGGATCCCCTGGAGTTTATGTGATGAACATATTTCTCCTGGCTTAGAGTCTGGTTGTCCTTCCCATGTCTCCCAAGGCCTTATATGATTTTGGCTCTAACTCTCTGGACTCAAGAATATTTTTCTGTGTATTTCTGTTTAAGATGCAATTTTAGTTTCCCACCTCCTTCCCCTTTGCCCATTTTGCCTAAGTTGTAAAGCTATTGAAAAAATAGCTAACTGCAAAAAAATAAAACTAAAAAAATAAAGAAAATATAATTACATTTTAAATTGGGCATTAAATTTAAATCCAGGAATATTTGTTACTTTCCCAGTTAACTCAATGGCACATTTTATTGAATCAATCATTGAAACCAACCACTGAACTTAATTGTAGTAAGTCCTCCTTTCCTTTACTTTCTTGAATTTGTATGAACTGTTAGTGCTATAGGAAAATGTCTTTACAGTTGTGGGTCTGATATGTCACACAGGGGTACTTAGGAACAACCAGAGAGAGAGAGAGAGAGAGAGAGAGAGAGAGAGAGAGAGAGAGAGAGAGAGAGAGAGAGAGAGAGAGAGAAAGAGAATCATAGATCTTTCAGTGTCAGAGTGTCAGGACACATAGAACACTCTCTTGGTTTCTTCTGATTAATTCCATGCTCTGAAGTTGTCTCCTGAAATCACAATACACAAAAGGATGCCAAAGAGCCTCTTAAATCTAGAACTTTCCCTTTACTTAGAAAATCCATTAAAAAACAAAATGGAACTGATTTTACACTAGATTGAAACTCCTTACCAATAAGTCTGTGATACACTAGGAAAGGAACATTACAGAGTCTCCATTGGGACTTTACATGATTTAAGTTTCTAACTGATGTGTCCATAAACCTCACTCATGTCTTTTCTTTTCTCTTTTTTAAGTCAAAGATGGAGACTCTTATATAAAAAGTTTTATGCTGCTTTGTTGATTTAGCAACAAAATTCTTCCCTGGCAATGTAAAACCTGAAAAAGGTTAAAGTCCTACCTTTTGTACACCATTGTTACAAATGAAGGCATAAAAGAATAAAAGAAATGAGGAAGAACAGGTCAAAAATTAGTGGAAGGGAGAGTAATGAGACAAGAAGGAAAGACTATAAATTGCTTTTTTCTTTCTTTTCTGAGAGCTCAAGCTATTGCCTTATTCTTGGTTAAAAAACATCTTCAGGTGAACTCTAGTAAATGATTGTCATTCATCATATTGTGAAATTTGTCACATGGACTTAGGTGGCTTATTGTGTGGTATGCTGCTGATAAATCTACAAACCAGCAACTGTCATCACTGCTCTCAGATTCATTTTCCATATGTTGAGCAGTGTTTTTTTTTCAGACATTATTTGCCAGTACAACTTTTGCCTGACAAAATTGGCTTTGTCTGAATATTAAGCATTTTAAGCTACAGAAGGAATTAGTTATAAACACCCCAGGAGGTCAGCGTAAATTTCTCCAGACCACACACCGTTTTTGTGGCAACACAGAATTATTGTACTCATTTGTGCAGTGATAGGCAGTTAGGAGTTGAGGAATGGGTATTGAGTGAAGAAACTCTTTAAGCTGGGACATTGGCCCAGACCATTTTATTCTTTTGCCACAGACAGATTGCTTTGAGGTTATGTGTTCTGATTATGGTTATGTGTCCATACCAAATTAAACTGAAAAGGAGCTTGAATGAAAGTGGCTTTCTTATAGGTAGTTTAGCATCTGGCCAGTACTGTATATGACTTACCTATTAATTAATATCAAACAGATACTGGATCTCTGGTAACTTTAAAGGCATTTTTCCTTCTACATATTCTCATCCCTGGACTATTCATACCTTTTAAATTGTACATGGTATCTTTTCTTCTTTGAGGTTGCTTATTAGAGGGATGATTTTAACTTTACATTTTTCAAATACTATTTTAAATGATGGTTCTAAAACATTTTAACCTTCCTTGTAACCCACCACCCACTAGAAGTAGCAGAAAAGAAACCATACTGGGTGGGGTAAGTGGACCTGTTTAGAAAGGTTCTCTGGAGCAACTCTTGTCTGTATTGTCTGGAAATCACCAGTTCAGTTCACAGGGTAGCAGGCAGCAGCAGCTCGATCCACTTGCAAACACCTCACAGATACACCAGCAGTCCAGTTCAGTAGAGTCGGGTTAGCAACAGCAGTGACTCGACCTAGCAGAGACAGTCAGGCTTCAGCCTCAGTTCAAGTCAGCTGGAGAGACAATGAGGGATTCCAGGAGAAGTTCTCAGCTGTGCCTCTCTCAGGGAAGGGAAGAACAGTGAAGATGCAACCACACACAAGCATTGTACAGCTAGCTCTGTCTCTGCCACTCTGTGGAGTCCTATTTATTATCTCCAAACATCATGTGTCCTCTCCATGTCCTGCCTCAGCATGCGTCTTGCCTCAGCATGTGCATCCATTCAGCCCGAGACTGAGGAAGCAGCAAGAAACTGCAGTGCACCACCAGACATTTTTTGGTGTGTTTCTTTCTATGGATTCCTGACAAATGCAGGATAACTATGAAATGTAAGGTGGACCAATACATGCATGTTGTCAGCAAAGAATCCTTCCTCATGTGACTTTTCACGTGCTTGCTTTAGCAGAATATCATCTCTCCCATGTCTGCTTCAGTGAAACATTCCTTTGTTGTTTTTTTTTGGTTTTTTATTATTATTTATTTTATTTTATTTTTTTTAATTTACATTCCAAATCATTTCCCCTTTCCTGTTTCCTCCCTCCCCGAAAGTCCCATAAGCCCCCTTTCCTCCCTCTGGTCCCCATTCAACCCCCTCTCGTTTCTCTGTCCTGGCGTTCCCCTACATCCAGTCTTTCCAGGACCAGGGGTCTCTCCTTCCATCTTCTTAGAAATCTATTGATATGCAGATTGTGTCTAGGGTATTCCGAGATTCTGGGTCAATATCCCCTTATCAGTGACTGCATACCATGTTTGTTCTTTTGTGATTGGGTTACCTCACTAAGGATGATATTTTCAAGATCTGCCCATTTGCCTAGGAATTTCGTGAATTCATTGTTTTTAATTGCAGAGTAGTATTCCATTGTGTAGATATACCACATCTTCTGAATCCATTCCTCCGTTGAGGGACATCTGGGTTCTTTCCAGCTTCTGGCTATTATAAATAAGGCTGCTATGAACATAGTGGAGCATGTGTCCTTATTGAATGCAGGTAAAGCCTCTGGGTATATGCCCAGGAGTGGTATAGCCGGATCCTCCGGGAGTGTCATGCCCAGTTTTCTGAGGAACCGCCAGACTGCTTTCCAGAGTGGTTGTACCAGCTTGCAATTCCACCAGCAGTGGAGGAGTGTTCCTCTTTCTCCACATCCTCGCCAACACCTGCTGTCTCCTGTGTTTTTGATCTTAGCCATCCTGACTGGTGTGAGATGGAATCTCAGGGTTGTTTTGATTTGCATTTCCCTAATGACTAAGGATGATGAACATCTCTTTAGGTGCTTCTCAGCCATTAGATATTCTTCAGGTGAGAACTCTTTGTTTAGCTCTGTACCCCATTTTTTAATAGGGTTACTTGCCTCTCTGGAGTTTAACTTCTTGAGTTCTTTGTATATCTTGGATATTAGCCCTCTGTCGGATGTAAGGTTGGTAAAGATCATTTCCCAGTTAGTTGGTTGCCGCTTTGTCTTTTTGACAGTGTCTTTTGCCTTGCAAAAACTTTGTAATTTAATGAGGTCCCATTTGTCTATTCTTGATATTCCTTTGAAAGTCTGGTTTAGCCTTCCACACCTGTGTCCACTTTAATGAAACATTCTTTCACATGTTTGCCCCAACAAAACACCATCCAACCAACTTTCCAAAGATGTGTCAAGTTTCCACTTCAGAAGATTACTTTCTCTGTTAGACTACTGGATTTTGAAGAAATGCTTCAGAATCTTGATAAAATTCTTTGAATTTTTTTCTATTTTTGAAAATTTCTTTTTTCTTACAAAATATATCCCTGTTACAGTTTCCCCTCCCTCTCCTCCCAATTTCTCCTCACTGCTCCACAGATCCAGATCCACCCCCTTCTTCTCTCTCATGAGAAAATAAACAGGTTTCTAGGGGTTAATAATAAAATAAATAAGAAAAAATAACAGTGACACATTGGAATAGGACAAAAGAAACAAACGGAAGGAAAGTATCCCAAGGAAAGAAACAAGAAACAGATTGGAGAAACAGACCCACTTGTTTACACACTCAAAATTCCATAATAATGCTTATTTAGAAGCCATAGAGAAAAATATAAATAATATAAAATAAAAATGAGATATAATAAAGAAAATACCTTGACTTGACATTATGAGACAAGGAATCTTCAATGATGTTGCTGTACTTGTTTTGTTTTTACCATCTGGTGTTGGGCATGCAGACTACCTTTAAGAGTAGGTAGTTTTTTAATTTTTATTTTTGTCATCTATTTACATATTTAATTTTTTTACACTCCAGAGTTTATTCCCCCACTCATGGTCCACCCTCCAACTGTTCCATATCCTATACCTCCTTCCTACCCATCGGTCTCGCAAAGGTGTCGCCACCCTCACCCCCCCCCCCACACCCAGCCAGACCTCTAAACTCTATGGGGCCTCCAGTCTCTTGAGGGTTAGGTGCATTTTCTCTTACAGAACTGAGACCCGGCACTCCTCTGCTGTATATGTGTTGGGGTCCTCATATCAGCTGGCGTATGCTGCCTGGTTGGTGGTCCAGTGTTTGAGAGAACTCAGGGGTCCAGGTTATTTGAGATTGCTGGTCCTCCTACAGGGCCATCCTCCTCCTCAGCTTCTTCCAGCCTTTCCCAAATTCAACCACAGTGGTCACCAGCTTCTGTCCATTGATTGGGTACAAATATCTGCATTTGACTCTTTCAGCTACTTTTTGAGTCTTCTTGAGTGCCATCATGATAGGTCCATTTTTGTGAGCACTCCATAGACTCAGTAATAGTGTCAGGCCTTGAGACCTCCCCTTGAGCTGGATCCTACTTTGGGTCTGTGGCTGAACCTTTTTTTCCTCAGGATCCTCTTCATTTCCATCCTTGAAGTTCTTTCAGACAGGAAAAAAATAGGGGTCAGACTTTTGACTGTGGGATGGCAACCCCCTCACTTGATGCCCTGTCTTCCTGCTGGAGGTAGACTCTATAAGTTCCCTCCCCCTACTGTCAGGCACTTCTTCTCAGGTCCCTTTCTTTAAGTCCTGAAACTCTCTCACCTCCCAGGTCTCTGATACATTCTGGAGGGGTCCCCTAACTTACTACCTCCTGAAGTTGCCTGTTTTGAAAATTTCTGCTGGCCCTCAGGGCTTTAGTCCTTTTTCCTCACTGAATACCAGATCAGTTTCCCCTCCCCTCTCCTGTACCACCCCTTGCCCCTGTCCACTTTCTCTCCCAGGTCCCCTCCTTCTTTCCCCCTTGTGATGGCTTTCTTCTCCCTCCCAAGTGGGACTGAGGCATCCTGATTTGGGCCCTTCAGCTTGTTGACCGTTTTTAGTTCTGTGGACTGTATCATGGGTGTTCTGTACTTTTTTTTTCTTTTTTTCTTTTTTTTTTTTTTAGCTAATATTCACTTATTAGTGAGTAGATACCATGCATGTCCTCTTGATCTAAGTTACCTCACTCAGGATGACATTTTCTAGTTCCATCCATTTGCCTGCAAAACATAGGATGTCCTCCTTCTTAATAGCTTAGTTGTATTCCACTGTGTAAATGAACCACATTTTCTGTATCCATTCTTCTGTAGTGGGACACCTGGGTTGTTTCCAGATTCTGGCTATCACAATTAAGGCTGCTATGAATATAGTGGAACACATGCCCCTGTGGCATGGTGGGACATCATTTGAGTATATTCCCAAAAGTGGTATCACTGGGTGTTCAGGTAGATCTATTTCCAATTTCTGAGCAACTTCTAGATTGATTTCCAAAGTGGTTGTACCACTTTGCAATCCCACCAGCAATGGAGGAGTGTTCATCTTTCTCCACATCCTCACCAACATGTGTTGTCACCTGAGGTTTTGATCTCAGCCATTCTGATTGGTGTAAGGTGGAAACTCAGGGTCATTTTGATTTGCATTTTTCTGATCACTAAGGACTTTGAATATTTCTTTAGGTGCTTCTCAGTCATTCGAGATTCCTCTGTTGTGAATTCTTGGTTTAGTTCTATACCCCATTTTTTGTTTGGGTTATTTCATTTTTTGGTGGTTATCTTCTTGAGCAAGAAAAGAATGCCTACTGTCCCCATATATGTTCAATATAGTACTCAATATGCTAGCTAGAACAATAAGATAATAAAAAGAGGTCAACGGGAAACAAACTGGCAGAGAAAAAATGAAGGTATCACTATTTGCAGATGATATGATAGTATACATAAGCTAACCCAGAAATTCTACCAGAGAACTTCCCCAGCTGATAAACAACTTTAGCAAAGTGGCCAGATATAAAATTAACTCAAATAAATCAGTAGCCTTCCTTAATAAAAATATGCAGACTGAGAAAGAAATTAGTGAAACAACTTCCTTCACAATAGTCACAAATAATATAAAATATCTTGGAGTAACTCTAACCAAACAAGTGAAAGTTCTGTATGACAATACTTCAAATTTCTCAAGAAAGAAATCAAAGAAGATCTCAGAAAATAGAGAGATCTCCCATGTTCATGGGTTTGCAGAATCAACATAGTAAAAGTGGCCATCCTACCAAAGGAAATGTACAGATTCAACACAATCCCCATCAGAACCATAACCCAATTCTTCAAAGACATGGAAAGAACAATTTTCAAATGCATCTAGAAAGGCAAAAAACCCAAAACAGAGAAAGCAATTCTTAACAATAAAAGAGCATCTTGGGGAATCACCATCCCTGACCTCAAGCTTTACTACAGAGCAATAGTGACAAGACAAAAAAAAAAATCCTGCATGGTATTGGTACAGAGACAGACATGTTGATCAATGGAATATAATTGAAGACACAGAAATAAAACCATACATTTATAAGCACTTGATCTTTGACAAAGAAGCCAAAAATATACAATGGTAAAAAGAAAGCATATTCAATAAACATTGGTGGTCTAAGTGGCTGTCTGTGTGTAGAAAAATAAAAATAGACCCATATTTGTCACCTTGCACAAAGCTCAAGTCCAAGTGGATCAAGAACTTCAACATAAAATCAGATATGCTGAATCTAATACAAGAGAAAGTGGGAAAGAGCCTTGAATTCATTGGCACAAGGGGAAATTTCCTAAACAAAACGCTAATGGCTCATGTTCTAAGATAAAGAATTGATAAATGGAACTTCATGAAACTGGAAAGCTTCTGTAAGGCAAAGGACATAGTCAATAAGACAAATCAGCAACCTATAAATTGGGAAAAAATCTTCACGAACCCCACATCGTTAGAGGGTTAATATCCAATATATATAAATAGCAGTTTGTTTTCCCAGTGAGACTCCATAGAGAAAATTAAATTTTCATTTGCAAGGAGCTATCAGTTGAATATAGCTTGTGGATTCAGGATGGGGACATGTGTCCATTTCTTCTTTCAGCTCTAGGTCATGCTAGCATTCTTTTAATTTAATTTAGGATCATTGTATTTTAAAGAAAGCAAACAAGTTGAAATAATATCTCTCTGCGTCCACTGCCCACTAACACTCAATGCAACCTTTGAAACACAGGAATCTTTTCACAACCCACAGAAAATTCTTGGAGTTTCAGCTTGTGTTAAAAAATGGTAAGTACTGTGGGATTACTGAATTTATGCCTTCATATAAAATAGAGAAGGCAGGGCCTTCTCTATTTTAGTTTTCAAAATGTATCTCATGATATGTTTCTATCACAAACTATTTCTCTGAACTGTAAAGCTTCAAGTAAGCAGTCAGCACATTTATATCCTTTAAGTCATGTTCCATTACTGGACAATGATGCTGCTAATATCAGTTTTGAAAGGAAGAAACAAAGAAAAGAAAGGGAAGAAATAAAAATGGGAGAAAGAATGAAGGATAAAAAGGATAGAAGGAAGAAAAGGAAGAAGAGAAGAAGTGAGGGAAAGAAAGTAGAGGGTACTGGGAACATCTGAATTACAGTAGCAGGTTGTTTCTTTTATGTTATAATAACAAGTAACTAAAAATTATATTTGTTTGGCATCTGTCAATAATTCACTGTATCAATATTGGAAGAACTTAATATTCATAAACCAGATTAAAATAAACAAATCCAGGGATTTGTATGACTCAAGTATTTTTCCTTGTCAGTTCTGTAGAATCCATTATGTGAAAAAGTCATAGGAGAAAGAATTGCAGTATAACAACTTATATCTCTTGAAATTTAGCTCCCTAATCTCTCTACCTCTATGATGATGATGATGATGATGATACTTTTCTACCTCTGGAATTGTCTGCACATATTGGCTTTATCTCAATATTAAGTTTTTTAAGCAATGGAAATAGTGGCACCAGTGTCATGGGTGTAACCAACCACTTTCTGATTGGATTAAGGGCCTAGTCCACAGGTAGCATAGTTATTAAAGCCGATAACCTATGACTAGACAGGTCTCAATCCCTAGGGAAGAATCTATTTTTCTGCTAATGGGACACAATATTACTGTGACTTTTACTAACTTATAAACACTGATTAGTATATTTCTCAGTCCTTTTCAGAAATGCTTCCTTGTGTAGATGGCTATTAACTTAGAGACCCCAAAGTGGCCATAGTACAGAGAATATATGAGAGTGGACTGCTCATCACCAAAAGGGATGTCTATGTTAAACATATCCTTTTAAGGATCAGGGATCATTGGAGTAGGGAGTATATTGTAAGAGTCAGAGATGATGGATGACTATAATGAAACACTGATTTCTGTACACATTAGGGCAGTTGTACATAGGAATTCACAGACATTTGGATTGCATATATAAAACTGAATAAACCCAAGCCAGATAAAATCCCAACATGGAGAAGAGAAGTGGGTATGAAGTCCTGCTACTATATGAAGTACTTTAGATAAATGATAGTTGAGGGAAGATTTTATATATACATTGTATACATATACATAATACATACACATACACATACACAATCCAGAGATCTTCAAGGACCTGGATCCATTCTTTTAGAATTTCATCATCAAAAGATTAGACATCTTTCATAAATGACAATCAATAAATGTTGACAACTCTGCAACTATTGAAAGGATTCACTCTTAACAGCATTATCCTAATATTTTCTAAGGGTTTCTGGTAGCTCTCAACTTAAAACCTCCATAGTTCTTTGTTTCAGTACAACTGAGTTCGATCTATTTTCCTCTTACACCAGCTGTATTGAAACATTTCTTGCCTCTTTAATTGGTCCAATGCATTTTTTCTTTTACATGTCATATTGATTATTTTTTTCTCTAAGCACAGAACTGAAACACTGCGTATAAATAAAGTCTGAACTTTCCCAAACAAGAAAGTGCAGGAGTAGGGAATTGCAAACTAACAGGGCTTTATTAGACAGGGCTATAAAATGTCTTCATAACCTGATCTTCTCTATGTAGATACTGCATTGGTGAGAAAACACCACCTATTCTTGTGAGGGTTTTCTTCCTTTACTTAGTCCTCTAGGAACTGCAATGATGAAATATCTATCCAGAAGCATGCCTCTTAGAAGCTTCCAGATCCTGCCAAGTTTAAAACCAAAATTAACAGTCTCAGGTTTAGCTCTCAAAAACAATACAAACAATATCATGCAAACAGTACAAAACAAGAAAATATTTCATTTCCTTTACACTCTTATGGAACTCTAAATTCTGAGACTGTAGCAGGACAGCAGTATTCTACTGCCAATTATATTCCAGGAGCCTCCACTTAGCACTTCAGCATTAAGATGCCTCCATGGTTGAAGACAGCTCGGGCTTGCTGTTGTACACATTCTATTGTTACATAGAACCATATATTGTTTTTCTGCAGTAATTCGTAAGAAATAAGTATCTGTTTGAAATCCACTCTATGTGGTTTTTCATTTGATTTTTAAAGTTCCTTATTAAAAGTTTGATCGAGCAAGAAGTTCATACAATCAATGCCCCTGGAGTCTTAATATGACCTTTACCCTGATTTCCCAGATTACAGCCCAAGGTCCACACTTTTAAGTCTGGCCACAATGGCACTATTTGATTGTTATGAGATGTAAGGAGTCAAGTCCAGTTAGTCGATGTTTTGAGAATGTGTAAGTCTAAATAATTCTTTAAATAATTTCATGTGTTCTGGAAGTATACTATTTTAATACATAAAATAAGTAAAAAATTCTAAAATATTAGCTTTTATGTTCATAACTATACATTTATCAATTTACAACACTTAATTATTTGAGATTGAAATTATTGTTCTGGGAAGAGCTAGAGGTTATTACAATCTTAAATGATGTTCACTTCAAAAATTACTTTATATGGAGGTCCTTGATCCACTTGGAATTGAGCTTAGTGCAAGGAGATAAGAATGGGCCAATTTGCATTCTTCTGCATGTTGACCTCCAGTTGAACCAGCACCATTTGTTGAAAAGGCTATCTTTTTTCTACTGGATGGTTTTAGCTCCTTTGTCAAAGATCAAGTGACCATAGGAGTGTGGATTCATTTCTGGGTCCTCAGTTCTGTTCCATTGATCTACATGCCTGTCACTGTACCAATATCATGCAGTTTTTAACACTATTGCTCTGTAGTACAGCTTGAGGTCTGGGATACTGATTCCCCCAGAGGTTCTTTTACTCTTGAGAATAGTTTTAGCTATCCTGGGTTTTCTGTTATTCCAGATGAATTTTTGAATTGCTCTTTCTAACTCTATGAAGAATTGCATTGGGATTTTGATGGGGATTGCACTGAATCTGTATATTGCTTTTGGCAAGATGGACATTTTTACTATATTAATCCTGCTAATCCATGAGCATGGCAGATTTTTCCATCTTCTGAGGTCTTCTTCAATTTCTTTCTTCAGAGACTTGAAGTTCTTGTCATACAGATCTTTCACTTGTTTGGTTAGAGTCACACCAAGATACTTTATATTGTTTGTGGCTATCGTGAAGGGTATCATTTCTCTTATTTCTTTCTCAGCCTGCTTATCCTTTGAGTATAGGAAGGCTACTGACTTGCTTGAGTTGATTTTATATCCGGCCACTTTGCCAGACACACTGAAGCTAATAGAAAGGAAACTAGGGAAGAACCTGAACATATGGGCACAGGGGAGAATTTCCTGAACAGACCTCCAATAGCTTATGCTCTAAGATCAAGAAGTGACAAATGGGACCTCATAAAATTACAAAGTTTCTGTAAGGCAAAGGACACTGTGAAAAGGACAAAGTAGCAAGCAACAAACTGGGAAAAGGTCTTTACCAACCCTATATCCAACAGAGGGCTAATATCCAATATATACAAAGAACTCAAGAAGTTAGACTCCAGAGATTCAAATAACCCTATTAAAAAAGGGGTACAGAGCTAAACAAAGAGTTCTCACCTGAAGAATATCGAATGGCTGAGAAGCACCTAAAGAGATGTTCATCATCCTTAGTCATTAGGGAAATGCAAATCAAAACAACCCTGAGATTCCATCTCACACCAGTCAGGATGGCTAAGATCAAAAACACAGGAGACAGCAGTTGTTGGCGAGGATGTGGAGAAAGAGGAACACTCCTTCACTCCTGGTGGAATTACAAGCTGGTACAACCACTCTGGAAAGCAGTCTTGTGGTTCCTCAGAAAACTGGGCATGACACTCCCGGAGGATCCTGCTATACCACTCCTGGGCGTATACCCAGAGGCTTCCCCTGCATTCAATAAGGACACATGCTCCACTATGTTCATAGCAGCCTTATTTATAATAGCCAGAAGCTGGAAAGAACCCAGATGTCCCTCAACGGAAGAATGGATTCAGAAGATGTGGTATATTTACACAATGGAATACTACTCTGCAATTAAAAACAATGAATTCACGAAATTCCTAGGCAAATGGGCAGATCTTGAAAATATCATCCTTAGTGAGGTAACCCAATCACAAAAGAACAAACATGGTATGCAGTCACTGATAAGGGGATATTAACCCAGAATCTTGGAATACCCTAGACACAATTCGCTTATCAATAGATTTCCAAGAAGATGGAAGGAGAGACCCCTGGTCCTGGAAAGATTGGATGTAGGGGAATGCCAGGACAGAGAAGCGAGAGGGGGTTGAATGGGGACCAGAGGGAGGAAAGGGGGCTTATGGGACTTTCGGGGAGGGAGGAAACAGGAAAGGGGAAATCATTTGGAATGTAAATAAAAAAACTTAGAAAATAAAAAAAAGGAAAAAAATTACTTTAAGACATCAAAAAATATTGGCCCTGTAAGATGGTTCAGTGGGTAACAGTGATCACTGCTAAATCTGACAACCTGAAAGAAGGAAAAGACTCCTACAAGTTGTCCTCTAACAGCATGGCCTGGTGTTTATAAAAATACTCACAACACAGACACACACATACCACAGACAGACACAGACACTCAACACCGACACACACACACAGACACAGACATACATACATGCTGTTGAAAAATGTATAAGTATATTCTGATATTATAAAACTAGGTTAAAAGCCATGGTTTTCATGACACACCAATTTTATGAAGTTATTTGTAAAAACTAATAAATAACAATAATACTCAATATCTGTTATTTGATGATTTTGTCACCTTAATTTCAGTTTGGGGAGCCCTACCAAATGTATTGGTTAGATGATTTGACAAGTATTAGAAGTATTAATGAGTCTGTGTTTTGTCAGTTTCTTGAAATGAGTGGCCTTCTGACTTTGAGAAGTGATGTGATATGTGAAGTAATATCTACCACTTGTGTCTGATATTATTCTTCCCTCCACAGGAATTGTGAAAGCATGGGTTAAAGGAGAGGCTTCACATGAGTGAAGCTCCCGTAATGCCAAGCAACTTGTGGCCGAAAACTGCCTAGGACAGATGTCTAGGCTTGTCATGA
Organism: Tokudaia tokunoshimensis; assembly: GCA_036184795.1. Lineage (NCBI taxonomy): Eukaryota > Metazoa > Chordata > Mammalia > Rodentia > Muridae > Tokudaia > Tokudaia tokunoshimensis. The sequence continues at coordinate 139,036,608 of BTHU01000001.1, read as the reverse complement.
AATGATAAATTTTCACCATGCTAAGCAATAAATGTTTGTATTTTTTTAGCACGTCACCTATACTTTCAATGTAGATTTCTAGATTTGTATTTTACTTTCATTCATTTATAAAGAAACCATGGTAAAAATGCTTGACAGAAATTCAGTCCAACAAAACAAATAAGGAAAATCATTGATTGTTAAGATGTGTACTATGTAATATCATGCCCACGTTACTAGAGCCAGAGGAGAAATACCACAGAAGCAAGTGACACACACACCATGGACTTCTCAGGGAAATGAATGCCTATGTTACTACTATTTTAGTAGTAGCCTTTATATTTTGAAATTATTTTAGCATCTGATATTTTATTCTGTTGACAAAGAGTTCGTTAAATTAGATCAAACTTAAAAGAGTATAAACAGTGCTTCCCAAATATATTATGGACTATCAGATTAGTCAAGCTTGAATAAATCCAGATGCGCAAATGTCATAATGGCCACATTCATTTGCAGCTGGGGAACTAGTTTGGGCCTAATGAAGGATTGGTGTAGTGTTAGCTCTGTGGTGATTATTAAATTGCAGCTGTCTGCTATGTTGTCCATCAAAAACTCAGGTAGTCTGTTTTTAGGCCTTATTGTTTGAAAGTTTTTGAACACTAAGGTCTTAATTTTATGCTCAAGGTACACTGAGCTACAGAGCACTTCACTTTCTCAATGAGACATTCATTGTTTCCAGGTCTAGAGCAGTAATTTTCCTGGAAAAGGTAGAAAGTGAAATGCTCAACTACATTGATTATTTAATATTTGTGTAACATAGCGATGTTCTTTCCCCCTTTGATGTAAGTGACCTCTCTGTCTCAGTATTTTTCTATTGAAAAAAAAAAGCAAAACCCAAATGAAATGAAATTAGAATAAGCGTAAAAAAAACATAAAACAAAACTAAACTTCAGCACTAAACTATTTGGGGATTTGTAGTTTGCTTTACTTTGATAAAACATCCTCTAAGAAAAAATGGAATTGATAGTTTCACTATTAATAACCAAAAACTAAAGCTATGAAAAGGATTTAAATTCAATTGCATTTTTTGTTTCTTTTATGATCACTTTTAAGAAATACTAAGATTATGTTACTATTAATTTTTTTTTGATTTGGATCATTATAACAAATTAATTGCTCATTGAACGTGTATTTTACTTTAGAAGAACCTGGCTTATTCTCACAACCCTAATTATTACATAGCATTTTCTTACCAATTGCCAAAAATGTCCATTCTACTTGTTTAATAAGTTTTTCTTTCCCTATTAATTTTAACTTTTTCTGATATGTGGGTGTAGACATATATATATATATATAATATTACATACACATATATACATATACAATATATACACATATATAACACTTTATATCACACACATATATATATATATATATATATATATATGCTTTGATCTATTGATGAAAGTGTAATAGCTTTCCCAAATTATTAGATCATTATTTAAATGTTGAGGCATAAACAAATCTGTTTTTCAATCTCACAAAGATTACATACCAAGTGATAAATAAAAGTAAGTTGCAGCTTAAACTATCCTTACATGCCTCTTTACTTATCACTGCAACAAGAGACCATTGATCAGATTGCTACTGTTGACTTGGGTATAACCCATAGAGCCAGTGGTCTTTGGTAAGAGCAGTGAAAGACCTGAACTGTTGCCAAGGAAATTGCCAAGAAAAATCAGTGTTTATACTTTTAAGTCAAAGCAAATGTCTTAGTTTCTTTTCTAATGCTATGATTAAATACCTGGGCAAAAGCATCTCTAGGTGCTTAAGCTTTAGTTTGCCTTATACTTATACCCAGAGGGGTTACAGCCCAGCAGGTGGGGAAACATGGAGGAAGGAGTATGAACATGGCCCACCTAAATGCACCTGCAGTACAGAAGGAGAGAAAGAACAGGAAGTGAGGTTAGGTAGTAAAATTTTGAAGACTTCCCACAGTGATATGCTTTCTCTAGCAAAGCTCCACCTCCTAAACGTTACCTTCCCCAAACCACACCACCAATTGGACCATGTGTTCAAATACATGACCTTATGAGGGACAGTTTACATTCCACATTTGTAATTGGACCTTACACAATAAATGACAGGGTTGGAAGGAAAATAGACTTGGTACAAACTGCCTATAATATTCTTCATTGTAATAAACAGAAAATGAGTCTAGGATAAAAGGTGGCAATAGAGGATATAAAAATCACATTCTTTTTCTCTGTGTGAAAAAGTTAAATATTTAAATTAAAAGGAATGGAGCGCATGTTGATAGTTAAGGTTGATAGAGACTTGCTTCACAGTTCATTTGGATATGGAAAACAGAGCATCCCAAGTATACTGTCCAATGTATGCTTGGTATGACTGAACTGAGAATAGTAACAAGGGAGAAGCAATGGTCTTGCTGTGAATTATAGTACTAAATTACCACCTGCTACATAAGAAGGAGACACTCATGAGAATCTTGCCAGGTGAGCATCATAGATCATCATCAATATTCATGATTACACGAAAGTAAACACATTTCATTTTTCTGTGTTTCCAATAAATGTGTATCCAGACAGAAGATTTATCTGCCGTTAGGTAATGGTGACCGGTATGGAAGTAATTTTTCTCTATATTATTTCTGTGGTGCTTGCTATCATTCCAATAATGAAGATCAAGGAAAACATGGTAGAAGAGTACATCTGACATGCTGGGCATTATCTTATTCAAATTGTATCATATTTTACTTCAGCAGTGTTCATGGAATGAATAGAATAATAGTATAAGATGAAAAACAGATGCCACTTTCTCCTGCCTTTGTCCTTGTCATTTTTAATGAATTTACATCCTCTGTTTTTAGATAATACTTTCTGTCTGAATCAGGAACCATCTGCTGCCCTGTCTTCATTTCAGTTTTTGCTTCAGTTATATTGTTTTTTTTTTAAAAAAAGGCAATGAACTTAGTCACCTACTCCAGTGAGTCTCATTTCAATATCCATTCTGCTTGGAGCCTATCTTCCAGACATAGTTCACCAATTTTGGGGTCTAAGAACAATCTACTAATTCTATGTTTTTTTCATTGATAGCCCAAACTTACTGTCAGAGATCTTATCTACTTTGACTAATTTTTATGTCTGGAACACATTATTTTACTACTGGACTTAGCTCAGAATACATCAATACACAATAATTAGATAAAAATTAGATAAATAATATTGTCATCGAGATTCATTAGGTTTTTAATTTAAAATTTCTAGAATATCTATATCTATATTTATATCTATATAGATAGATATACATATATATATATATATTAAATTTCATGATTTGGTTTAATCAGGTAATTCCAGAGGAGGAGAAATCACTGAAACAAATAGTCTACCATCTGATAGATCCAATAACAAAAGCAGTTACAAACTCATATGTGTGTATTTACATTATATACTCAATATTCTCAGCTAGTTGGCTTTGTGTGGGGAGATGCATTAGGACAGGAGTGAAGCAGGCTTCCACTGCTTATTAGAAAGATGCCGTCAGACTCCTAGTGGGGGCGTAATATACAAATGAGGCACTTCTGAGGTCAAGGAAACAGCGAAATGTTCTAATCACTTCTTCACAAAAAAAACCTGTTCACACAAAAATCTGTGCATCTTTAATACAAAGGCTTTCGATTAGGTAATTCTTGAAAAAATTTAAAAAACTAGTAATTCTTGCAAGTTTAGCTTTTGGGAACAATGGATAACAGTGTACCAAAGCAACTGAAAGGTTTCCAATTGCCCAGCTGCTAGGTAACTGGTACCTTAAAGCCCCCTGCAACTTTTCTTCCCTCCGTACCTACATTTTGGTTTGTATAAATCACCTCTGCTTGTCTGTTGTGCATAATTTTAATATTTTCTCTTTGACTCACCTATGGCTGTACTATCATTTATTAGCAATGCACATTTACCATAACACATCAGGGCTCTATGCTATGACTATATAGTACGAACTTTGGTCATATGTTTAATGATTTACATGTGAACATTCTCTTTTTTTCTTTCCACTCACACTCAGATGATGTTTTTGATTTACATATGTGAATATCCATGAGTTAATACTTTCAAGATAAATTCCTATGGACGCTGATCCCATCGTAAGAGAAAAGGAAAATGTTACATTGGGTACGATAATTTTTATTTTACATGTTTATAGTGTATACAAATATTCCTCTTGTTTTAAACATGGCTCCACAATGGAAGAAATAATTAATGTTGGTTCATTATGATTGGAATGATTTTTTTATTACCTTGTCCAAGATGATCTGTCATAGAACAGTGTTTATTTAAAATGAAATCATTTACTTTTTCAGGACAAGCTTGTAGCTTCTCTTGTTAGATTGTTAGATATTAGGATTGACAAAAACCCCATGGTAAGAGATGAAGAAAATGCTGTTGTTAACCTGGTTCCCATAAGTGAGGCCTGCAAGTCCTACTCACCCCTGGGTCTAGCAGACCACTGTCGTTTACCAGCTCCTCAGCATCTCCACTCTTACCATGTTTGAGTAGAATCTTTGCTTTCGTCTTCTATCGTTGGGATGTGAACCCTTTAATTCTGCTGGACCCAGCTTACTCTGGACTCTCATTGTGACTTCCCAATTATTTTTACTTGATAATTGGCATGCATCCTACACCCAGTTATCCTTCACTATTCCTTTTGCCTGCTCTCTCTATGTAAGCCTGTACTCAGAGCATTCCATGACCTGGGCTCCTACAGTATCTCATCCTTTGAGAGATATTTCTTCAAAGGCCTCTATAGTACTTCTCTTCTGACAATTTTCAGAGCATTCCAGGAACAAAATATCTTTTCTTTTGTTTTAACTCCTAATATTTTGTACTACAGAATAATTTTAACATTAATAAAGTCTAAGTTTCTTGAATGGAGGACTACACCACACAATGTCTAATGGATTAACTACCCTAGATTTGCATTCAGATAAATGTGTAAGTTAACAGTTATCTGTCTGAAGCACAAAGAAATCTTTCTCTGAACAATCTGGTTCAATTACTAATGTTTAGCTTAGGGTTTCTTAATCTTAATCTTCCAGGCACTTGTTAATTAGTTGTTCTAATTGGGTTTCTGTTGATGTGTAAAATATCTTGACAACACTTAGGGGAGAAAACATTCATTATACAGTTCTGTGGGTGATGTGGAGGCCAACCTTGTGAAGGAAAAAGTGAGATGGAGAGCGAAGTGCCACAGGCTCCTGTGACTTCTCAAAGAGTATTTATTTATTTATTTATTTATGTTATTTTATTTATTTACATTTCATATGTTATCCCCCTTCCTGGACTCCCCTCCAAAAACCCCTATCCCAGCCCCTCTCCCCTGCTTCTATGAGGGTGCTCCCCCATCCACCTACCTACTCCCACCTCACCACCCTAGCATTCCTCTATGCTGGAGCATCAAGCGTTCACAGGACCAAGAGCCTCCCCTCCCACTGATGCCAGATAAAACCATCCTCTGCTACATATGTGGCTGGAGCCATGGGTCCCTCCATGTGTATTCTTTGGTTGGTGGTTTAGTTCCTGGGATCTCTGCGGGGGTGGGGTAGATCTGGTTGGTTAATGTTGTTCTTCCTATGGGGTTGCAAATCCCTTTTGCTACTTCAGTCTTTCCCCTAACTCCTCTATTGTGGTCCCTATGATCTGGCAAACATCTTAGATCTAAGATGGCTCCTGGAACACCAGGGAGACAACAAAAAGGAACCAAGGCCTCCCCTATGACAACTTCCCATCTTCAGGGAAGTCCTATGAAGTGATGATGCCCCTCATCCCCTAGGGCTTTCATTAGGGCACAGGGTGATGGTGTAGCAAGGCAAGGTACAATTGGCTAAGTGTTTAGAACTTGGAATTGGCTCAAATACTGTATATAAGCTTATGTGCTGTGCAATAAACTCAGATCTGCACTCTGGTGCTGGTCTCTGGAGTCTTATTCCTGGGATTGATCTCTTGACTTTGTTCCTTCTTACCCCTCCCACCATCTTCCATAGTTCTAGTTTATAGTCTATCTTTTGAAAGGAGTTATGCTTGAGGCATATGAAGATCTATGTTTGGTAGGGAAAAGAATCCTTTCTCTTTTGCTGGTTTCAAAGCAATCTTGCTTCCATTGAGGAAATGCAATTTATTCTTCAACACCATCAATACTTGCAAGTCAAAAGAATCACAGATGGGTTGTGATGTGGCAGAAGAATGGTGGGCTTCAGCTGTGCTTGGGATAATGGGAAGGGGTTATGAAGTATCTATTGATTTCTCAAGTGTCATGTTACATTTTTTGCAAATACTTCATGAAATCTCATTAAAACCATGCAAAATAGATAATAGTAGTCATCTGTCCATTCTACAAAGTATTACTCTTTCTCCAATTCATTGGTTGTAGCATCTTGCTTTGCTCATACTTGTGCAAACTATTTATTTCCTTTAGCACACCACCCCTCATCTCAGTGTGAGCTGTGGAGTTCTGTCTGCTAACAAGAAAATACTCCGCACAGCACATAATGCATATTTTAACATATGTTATAAACAGTACTTTTTAAACATATAGCCTTTTGGAAAATATCATTGGTAAAATTAATTAGTATTAAATCAAATTCCCTTTATTTTTATTTTGGTGTATGTATAGCTACATTATCTTATGGTGATAATTTATATTTGCTAGATTTGGTCTTTGATTTTTTTTTTTTATTTTGAAAGGTCACAGAAAATGAAGGTGTGACAGAACAGCATTCATAGCTGTTAAAGTAACTTATTCTCCTGATGTAATTGTTGTTTCAGTGGCTTACTTCTGAGTAAATTCACCCTATCTAGCTCTTTCTGAACTCTGGCTGGCTGACTCAACTCAGCTGTTCTGGCTCAAACTTCTCTCCAAGCTGATGGATTCAATCTGGCTTCTTTCAGTGTCTGGCTGAATTGCTCTTCTTGACCTGAAACTAATTTAAGCAGTGTGTCCTAAACTTCTGGCTCCTTCCTATTCTCTGGCTTGTTCTGTCTTCACCTCTCTCTAGCTTATTTCCTCTGTTACCTGTCTCTGAACTCACAAACAAACCTAATTCTACTGTACTGTACTCACTGCACTGACTTCCAACTGTTTTAACTGCCTTACCTGAACTCACCCGAACTGGCTGAAATGAACCCAACTCCCAACTGACTGAACAGAACTGACTGACTGTTTCTTCACTGTGTTGAATTAGCCTCCTTTACCTGTTCCCCTGAGAGTTGGTTGCATCCTATCTCTGACTCATTTTGTCAAATCTTGCTCTGATTGATTACTTTGTCTGCACCTTAACTAGATGGCACTTTCAAACATGGCTGCTTCCCTCCACAAACTAACTTTACCTTTGTTGTTTGGGATTAAACATGTATACTAAAGGTGTGTCTGTATTACAGTGAGAATAATCATGATGCTGGATTAAAATTCCTCCAAAGATAGCTTTAATATGAGCAAGTTCACAAAGAATAATACATGTTTAATTTTTGCTTCAAATCAGTCACATGCTGCACTTTGTTGAAATGAATTTAATTATACAAAATATCAATGAATTGAATGAATTACAAGTTTATGATACCCTTCTGTCTGCTCCTCCACCTTGGTCAGATCATCACTCAATACCCATCCATAACCTACACCCAAATTGACATGGGACTTAACCCCCATCCTGAGCTTCACATTCCTATCAGTCTGCTTCCTCACCCTGGCCAGACCAGCATTCTGATACCCTCCCACACCTTACAGCCTATCTGCCTCCCTAGAGGTCCACAGTAACTAGGGCCACAGTCTGTCTGCTTCCCAGGAGTTCCACAGTAACCAGGGACACAGAAGATCTGCTTTAATCAGAAACACATGAGACTCACCTTAACCAGATACAGCACTGCCTGCCTCCTAGAAAACTGACTCCAGATAGAGACAAATAGACCAGTTAGCACCAGAGATAACAAGATGGCAAGAGGCAAGTGCAAGATTATAAGTGACAGAACCCAATGCAATTTGGCATTACAAGAACCCAGTTTTCGTACCATAGCAAGCCCTGGGTAACCTAACATGCCTGAAAAGCAAGATAATGATCTAAAATCCCATCTTATGAAGATGATAGAAACCTTTAAGGAGGATAGAAATAGCTTCCTTAAAGAAACACAGGAAAACACAGGCAAACAGGTAAAAGCCCTTTAAGAAAAAAAACATACATTCCTTAAAGAAATTCAGAAAAATGCAATCAAGCAGGTGAAGAAATTGAACAAATGGTTCAAGAACTTAAAATGGAAATAAAAACAATAAAGAAAACAAAGAAAACACAAATGGTGGCAACCCTGGAGATGGACAATTTAGAAAAGAGATCAGGAGCTACAAAGTCAAGCATCATCAATGAATACAAGGAATAGAAGTGAGAATCTCAGGTGTAGAAGATATCAGAGAAGATATTGACACATTTGTCAAAGAAAATACAAAGTGTAAAAAGCTCCTAATCTAAAATGACCAGGAAAATCAAGACACAATGAAAAGATCAAACCTAAGAATAATAGGAATAGAAGGTGGTGAAGAATCCCAGCTCAAAGGGCCAGAAAACATCTTCAACAAACTCATAAAAGAAAACTTTCCTAACATAAAGAAAAGGATGGCCATAAATGTATAAGCATCTTATAGAACACCAAATAGATTGGACCAGAAAAGAAAATCCTCTCATCATATAATAATCAAAACACTAAGTGCACAGAAAAAAATAAAGAATATTAAAAGCTATAAGGAAAATGGCCAAGCAACATATGAATGCAGACCTACCAGATTTACACCAGACTTCTCAACAGAGACTCTAAATGCCAGAAGATCCTGGACAGATGTCATCTAAACCCCAAGAGAACACAAATGTCAGCAAAACTCTCAGTTACCATATAAATGGACAAACCATGATATTCCATGACAAAATAAAATTTAAACAGTAACTTTCTAATATTCCAGCCCTACAAAGGATACTGGAAGGAAATCTCCAAAACAAGGAGAGTAACTTTACCTGAGAAAACATAAGAAATTAAACATGTCATGACAACCCCAAAAGAAGACAATCATGCATATATAATACTACCTCCAGCAACAAAAACACAGGAAATAATGATCATCTGTCTTTAATATCTTTCAACATTAATGGACTCAATTCCACAATAAAAAGATACAGACTAACATACTGGATACATAAACAGGATTCAGCATTTTGTTGTATATAAGAAACACATCTCAGTGACAAAGACAGACACTACCTCAGAGTAGAAGGCTGGGAAAAAGTCTTACAAGCAAATGGTCCCAGATAAATTTTTGGAGTTGTCATTCTAATATCTAATAAAATAGATTTTCAGCCAAAAGTTATCAAAACAGATAGGGAAGAACATTTCATATCAAAGGAAAAGTCCACCAAGAGAAAGTCTCAACTCTAAACATCTATGCCACAAATGAAAGGGCACCCACATTCATAAGAGAAACTTTACTAAAGCTCAAAACACACATTGAACCTCACACAATAATAGTGGGAGACTTCAACACCCTATTCTCACCAGTAGACAGGTCATTGAAATAGAAACTAAACAGAGACACAGAAAAACTAACAGAAGTTAAGAACCAAATGGACAAAAGAAAAAAAGAAAAGAGACTGACAGAAAGGTGGTTCAATGAAGGTTCCAACTTGGGTTCTGTCTCACGGTGGGGGCAACAAGGTTTGACACTATTACTGATGCTATGATCTGCTTACAGACAGGAGCCTGGCATGGCTGTCCTCTGAAAGGCATTACTTGCAGCTGACTGGGACAGAAGCAGACACTTAGATCCAATCATTGGACTAAAGTCGAGTACCCATATGCTTGAATTAGGGGAAGGATTGAAGAAGGTGAAGGTGAAGTCGACCTCATAAGAAGACCAGTAGTCTCAACTAACTCAGACCACAGGAAGCTTCCAGAGATTAAGTCACCAACCAGGAGCATACATGGGCTGCTTCAAGACCCCTGGCACATATGTAGCAGAGATCAGCCTGGTCTGGCCTCACTGGGAGAAGATGCATTTAATCCTTGAGAGACATGAGGACCCAGAGAAGGGGGAGGCCTTTGGGGGGGGTGGAGCTCTTAGAGGCAAGGGGGAGGTGGAATGGGATGAGGAAACGTGAGATGGGGGACCTGGAGAGTGGGGTAATGACTGGAATGTAAATAAAAAAATAAAACGTTTTTTTTGAATGAATATAGAGTTTTTGATGTCTGTTTATGTTTTAATCCCTTCATATATATTTTCCAGCATAAAAGTTGTCTTCACTGTTTCCTTAGAATGCATAAGAAATACCATGAGTATGTCTTTGTAGCCTGTGGGTCCTTTTCTCCCATTCTATAGTGACCTGTGTGACTATTTCATTATCTACTGTAGATGATAAAAAATATCTACTGTATACAAGTAATCCATTATTCTCCCTGCTCAGTATCTTCTAGTACGGCATGAGCCAACATTCAATGAATTAATGGAAAGATACAGACTTAGTGAGATTATGTTCTTGTGCCCCTATCTTTATGCTGCTGTTTTTTTAATTACTGCTTTTTACTTTTTCTTTGAACAGAAAATGGTGTTTTATACTCTTCTTCTTTTCTCCAGATATTTATTTTAGAGAACAGAAGGACACCATTTCCATGTAATAGTCTGTCAATGCTGCTAATGACAAATAGATAAATTTTTGAATTCTTACAGGAGTTGTAGCTATTTGGATGTTGGCTGTTCTTCATTAACATTTCATATAGAAAATAGAAAGACAGATGAGCATGTATCTGTCCTGTGGTAAAAATCCTAGTCAAGGTCCACATGGGTTGGGCTCAGCCTGGTGACCATGAGATCTTCAACCTTCTAGGTCATTAGTTTCTCAAGTTCAGAACACTGATTTTCTTGAAAACTTAGGTATTTATGATTGCCTTTAATACCTATGATGGTCTCCATGTCTGAAGAGTTAACTTTCACTACAGATGCTCACCTTGACCTTATAAATGTTTCTTGACATTTCAGAGACCATTGTCTCCTTGTGTGGTAGGAGTTTTCTTGGCTTAAATATACACAGTACAAACATTACATATTAAAATGATGTGTCACCATCAAACTTATTAATCTAAAGTGATAAATATATGTTTTAATTTATGGCATTTGAGACCAAATTTCCAGGCTCATGTATGATAGATAAGAACGTTTCCACTGAACCATCTCTCCATCCCTTAAGTGAAAAGGAAATAAAACCAACTTTTGGCAACAAGATAAAATTATTCAAGAAGTCACTTTAAGGAACTATATTAAATAAAAAGATGTTTATACTAGAATACATACCTGAAGAAAAATGCACAAACAGTAATAATTAAGTGGGTACCTCTATTATTGGAAATTCAATAGAACACAAATTTCATGTTGATTCTAACACGATTATATTTGACTAGCAAATACAGCTATGTTTAATTTTATACAACATATCACAAGTATAAACATCATAGTGCTTGTACTGAGTGCTTATATGACTAGATATTTTTAAGATTATTTCTCATAATACTGCTTTTTCTAAATACTAGAATACATGTATTGTTATAGAAAATTTATTCAATGCATGGATAGTTTCCACACTTGCATGAGTGTTGGGAGAAATAGCCTTCTCTGAGATGATTTTCAGTGAAGCAGTTCCTCTTTATTTGTGATAACAAGGGTTATATAAACCTTGGGAAGTGTCCTGCTGCCACGGGGCTGGGAATGCTTTATTTGTATGAAGAGGAATTCCATGTCCTTGCTGGATATATCTGTATAGGTAGAGAGGAAATCAAATCTGCAATTTGGCCACCAAGCATTGTGATTGCCTCAAGGTTTGCAAAGGTGGGGGTCTTAAGGTCTTAAGGTCTATGTACTCTTGAACTTGCATACTAAGAGAAAGATTGTCCTGCTCCTGCTGGTCTTTTCAGGGTTTGGACAAGTCTCTACCTCATCCTTGCTCCATACTGCATGGCTTTCCAGCCCCATAGTAGGTACTATTTTGGGAGGTTATTAAATCTTTAGAAGGTAGAGTTTGCATATCAATTCTGATGTGATCCCAAATTTTGTCCAAAATGATAAAAAGAATTCTGAATACAAACAATTATCTCCTTTTCCGACTGTATCTAATCCGACCAAAACAGGGTTAAAAGATAAGCATAGCAAGAATGATGCATTATGTGTATATTTTTCCATAAAGAAATTATTAAAATAATATATATAATAATAACACATTCTTGATGAATGACAAGGAGGAGAAATAGGAGGAGCAGAAGGAGGAAGAGAGGGAGAAGGAAGAAGAGAAGGAATGGTGGCTGAAAAGTCCCTGTTATTCATATACATTTTCTGAGTAGGCAGAACATATTTTCACTTTTTGCATGGTACTTACAAATCTAAAATTTAAATGTATATGATTTCTGACCTAATCATTATATAGCTATGGGGTGTGTAAATACATAAGTAAATATTTGTATAGACCAGATAAGTAAGTGATAGAAAGATTTGTATATGTTCATCATAGAAACTTTGAATTTTTATATTAAAAATCTGGAAATAATAAGACAAATCTTATAGGATTAATGAATGGATTTCATTATGTACATATAGTTATGTTTTAATAGAATTTACTTGATTTCATGCTATGGTTTAAAAATCTGTCTGTAAAGGTTTTGAGTTGCTATGAGAACAAAAGAATTGATAACTTTTAAGACAGTAGAAAAGGAAAATGATGTTTAAATAATCCCATAAAAGACATTAAAAAGATGAGTTTAAAATATGAAATAATAAATACAAATACTCAAAATATACACACATCAGCTTTAGTAATGTTAAATATTGTAGTTCAAATGAACAATATCTATGATTTTTGAGTTTGAAAGATTTTTTTAATAAGTCAATATTATCAAGTATGGTTAGTTTTAATGGAAAACCCTAGAATTAGTTGAGTTAATGACCAGCTATGCTTTTAACACTCAACTGAGTGTCCTTGCACTTAACTCTACTGCATGCTAAAAGTAATCCATGACAGTTATTTGGGGTGGTTATTTATGGGAAAGGAAGAGTGTCTAGTGTGGGGCCTCATCCATACGGGATGAAATAAAAGCTTTCTGGTTAGCAAACTCAGACCATGAGCACAGTCCCACTATTGGCTGTTGCAGGATGGTGTCAGTAATTTGGACAGTGCTTGTATTTCAGATACTGTCTACATTTTCATGACAAGAGAGCTTCTTGAGTAAATATGAGATACATTTTCTTCAGCAGTAAGACTCACTGGATTCTTTGCTCTTGTTGCCATATCTTGAAAATAATTAAGGTGATAAAACACCCGTTTGGATGTAATAGTAATAAGTTGAGCAAACTAGATGTATTGTTGGGCTGGGGCCAGGGGGTTTATCTCATTCTCTGTGTATTATAATACCTAGCACATTTTTGATGCTAAATGAATATTAATAATGAAAGCTGTAATAATTTCAATTTAGCTTTCTTTATAGAATACAGATGTAGCAGAAATTTCTGCTGAACTTTTTCTCATAATGCAAATTTTGAGTATTACTTCGGATTTATCCCTGCTATTGACTAAATCTATATGCAGTAGCAAATTATTTAATATTCTTGTCCCTATGATTCCATCTATAAAATGGGGATAATAACATTGACCTGTTTAATTATTTAGTTATCCAGGATGCTGAGATGTTTTATTCAAGTTAATTATATGAAAACTACTTCAAGTTCAGTCCAATATTTAATACATTCATTTGATTTTGTGTGATACAACCTACCAATTATACCTGATATAATAAGCATGGATGATAAAAAATAATTTCAGGATATCTGAATAGTAGTGGTAAGTTAATATGAGGTGTTATTTCACATAATAGAATAATAATTCAAAGCTACTAGATATAATTGCTGACATACAAAAAATATTTAAGGACTATTATGTTCTTGATATGTAGTTTAAGAGTAATTAAAAACTTAAAAATTATCCAAAATTATATTTTATAAGACATAAACATTTATAATTGTAACATATTTTCAGAAATAGCTTAATTCTGATAATTTATAACATGGGATTATACGTATTGAAAAAATTGGTGCTAAAATGTAAACTGTCTATATGAATATAAGAACAGAATTAATAAAATGATAGATTCTTTTATTATTAATATAAAGAGTAAAAATTATTGAAGTAAAGTCATCTCATGCATCACACACTGCATTATATAGCCAAGAATGACCTTATATGATTCACATAAGAAATGTTTTGAAAAATAAATCTGCTCAAATAGCACTTAGTGATAGAGTCTAACTGCTTAAATTTGTGAATCTAGTTTACTTTAGTTTTTTTCTAATTTTCTTCAAGTAATTAATGCAATTTTCTAAAACTAAAGGTATCTTTAGTCCTCCTTTCTTTTCCCTCACTATCCCTTCCCAGATTCAGGAGCTTTCCTGGAAGACATCTTGCCCAGCACCTCTAATCATTGCTTTGTTTCCAGCATTAGCTTTGGCTATGTGGAAAATACAGCTACATTCTGTTCCAATAGCCAACTTTTCCTTTTTTCTTACCTTGGAGCTCCCTATTTAAAAACATTCTTTATAAATAATAAAATATAGTGTATTTTCTTCCATCTTTTGTTTTTAATTAGCATGCCATGGCACTTTTATTTTTGATTTTATCTGATGACCTATGTATTTGTTTTATGTGTATGACTATTTTGACTTCATATATGTCTTTTCACAGTGTGTACCTGTGCAAATGGAAGAGAGGAGAGTGTGAGATCGCTGAAACAGGAGTTACAAATGTTTCTGAGTCACCAAGTGTGCTTTGGGAGTCAAGGATCCAGGTCCTTCTCAGTATTTTCTCTTAAGTGCTGAGCCATATTTACAGTTTCTGTCATGACACTTAATATACTATGCATTGCAATTCAATTTAAATAAAAATGACACATTCTTATACATGCCAAACACCAGTTGAACTAGCACCATTTGTTGAAAATGTTGTCTGTTTTCCACTGGATGATTTTGAATCCTTTGTCAAAGATCAAGTGACCAAAGGTGTGTTCTTTTCTGGGTCTTCAACTATATCCATTGATCTACCTGTCTCTCTCTGTACAAATACAATGCGGTTTTTATCACTATTGCTCTGTAGTATAGTTTGAGGTCAGGGATGGTGATTCCTCCAGAAGTACATTTATTATTTAGAATGTTTTTTTGCTATTCTGAGTTTTGTGTTATTCCAGATAAAATTGAGAATTGCTCTTTCTATCTCTGTGAAGAATTGAGTTGGAATTTTGATGGGGATTGCATTGAATCTGTAGATTGCTTGTGGTAAGATGGCCACTTTTACTATGTTAGTCCTACTGATCCATGAGCATGGGAGATCTCTCCATCTCTTGAAGTCTTCTTCAATTTCTTTCTTCAGAGATTTGAAGTTCTTGTTACACAGATCTTTCACTGTCTTGGTTAGAGTCACACCAAGATATTTTGTATTATTTGTGACTATTGTGAAGGGTGTTGTTTCCCTAATTATTTTCTTATCCCGTTTATCCTTTGGACAGGAGGAATTCTGGATTAATATTTTTGAGGTGAGTGGGTGGCCCCATCCCTCAACCGGGGCCCATGCCTATCCACCAGAACATAGTCTCTACAAGTTCTATCTCACCTTTGTTGGGTATTTAGGCTAATGTTCTCCCTGTTGGGTCCTGGGAACCTCTTGAGTCCCTGGAATCTGAGACTTTCTAGTGACTAAGCCCAGTTCCCCATCCCCCACTGCTATTCTCCTCCTGTCAAATTCCTGACCCTCTTTACATCTCTTACATCTGACACAGAGTGAAGGAAAGGCCATTCAGAGACTGCCCCACCTAGGGATCCATTCCATCTGCAGATACCAAACTCAGACACTATTGCTGAAACTGAGAAGCGCTTGCTGACAGGAGCCTGGTATAGCTGACCCCTGAGAGGCTCTGTCAGAGTCTGATCAATACAGATGCAGATATAAAAAACCAAGTAGACTGAGCACTGATTAAGGGGAACTCAATGGAGATGTTAGGGCAAGGACTGAAGGAACTGAAGGTGTTTGCAATCCCATAGGAAGAACAATATCAACCAACCAACCCCTCTAAGGCTCCTAGGGACTATACCACTAACCAGAATACACAGGGGCAGGACACATGGCTCCAACTGGATATGTAGCAGAGGATTGCTTTATTTCAGGCATCACTGTGAGGGGATCCTGTGTAGGTTCAATGACCCATGGTAGGGAAATGCTAGGACGTTGAGCAGGAGTGGATGGGCATTGGGGGAGCACCCACACATAGGCAGGGGAGGGGGAGGGGAGGAGGGGAGAGTGTTTGTGGAGGGGCAACTGGGAAGGGGGGATAACATTTGATGTGTAAATAAATAAAATAACCAATAAAAATGAAAAAAACCATAAAAACTATGGCTCATTATTAATATAAATTAGTGTTCTTTAAAGTATTGGTTTTAAGTAAAAATATGAGGCTTTAATTTACCTGCTTAAATATAAAATTTGACAGCTTTTGCATAATATCTTAATCAGTTTTTTTTTGCTTACTTGTTTGTTTTTATGGAAAGAAATGTTGAAGAAAACTAGTACCTAAGAGTTTTTATTTCATATCTTGAGAAAAACACATTCTAGCAACACAAGTAACTCTGGGCAAAGGAACCTTGGGCATCCTTATCTCTGCCTCTCTTCTATCATCTCATCAGTGGCAGAGTTCGACTCAGGGGTAACCAACAGCCACGGGAAGCAAACTGCTGAGGACTTCTCATCTCTTAGAAGGCATTGGATTTCTTTCTCTATCTGGAGCAAGTCCTTGGTTGTACCAAAAGCATGACCTCTCTGGGACTGCTCATAGCACCACCTAAACAACTTTATTCTTCAAACAAACTTAAGTTGTTCTTGCTTCACGGTACCCACCCAGTATAATGAAGATTATGTAAATATACAACAGAGAATGACAGTGTATATATCTGCTCATACACTTCCTCCTTCCAATAGGACTTCACCGACCAAACTTAATTCAAAACACTAAGAATTTCACCATGGCTCTTGCAAAGTTCAACTGTTAACTTGAGACTATCCAGATTACTTTCCTGTGAAAGTATCTGGCCCTAATTATGATCTTTTTTCTTGGACTTTTAAGATTCAGGGTATTGCTTAAAGCTATGCTATTTGAGGCTATTATCAAAATCAGCTAAAAGTTTTTCATGATATAGAGCACACAAATCAGATCTAATACACCATAAATTCAGTTATAATTGTAGTCATCAGCATGAACAGTAGTACAGTAATATTTATTATATAATACTTTCTGGGTCATAAATGTCTATAGCTACTTAAGAGGTATCAGTAATTTCATGATATAATTAAACCACATACCAAAGTTCCATCTTTATATTCTTGAACATTATTTGATTGACTCCAAAACAAATTCCAGTCAAGAACAACTGATCTGTGGCAGGAAATAAAATATTTTATACTTTTAACTACAGATCCAAATGACTATGTGAAATATATCAAGTTATGGAAAAATTTACTGCTTGGTAGCAAAATGGTAGTGAAGCACTCATTAGCTCTGTATTAGTCAGGGTTTGTATTCCTGCACAAGGCATCATGACCAAGAAGAAGTTGGGGAGGAAAGGGTTTATTCAGCTTACACTTCCACATTGCTGTTCATTACCAAAGGAAGTCAGGATAGGAATTCCCACAGGGCAGGAACTTGGAGACAGGAGCCAATGTAGAGGCCATGGAGGGTATTGTTTACTGACTTGCTTCCCCTGGGTTGCTCAGCTTGCTTTCTTGTAGAACCCAGTACTACCAGCCCAGGGATAGCATCAACCACAATGAGCTAGGCCCTTCCTCCTTGATCACTAATTGAGAAAATGCCTTACAGCTGGATCTCATGGAGGCATTTCCTCAAGGGAGGCTCCTTACTCTGTGATAACTCCAGCTTGTGTCAAGTTGACACACAAAACCAGCCAATACAACTTCCTTGACTATGGTATTGAGAGCTTTGGTTAATTGGAACACCAGCTACAAAAAAGATCTTTGAAATTTCTAATAGGCCTATCGTAGAGTTAAGAGTGTCTCCAGAGTCTCATAGGCAGCATAGCAATTCCTAAATGTAGAATAAAGCAACTGGAAATGGACAGGTGAGTAAACATTTTGAAAGGGAGAAGAAAGTTCATATAAAACACAGAGGTGGGTTTCTCATAGTCCATATGAAATGGGAGCAAATGATACTCTCCTCATGGGATGGGCAGATTCTCAGTCAGTAGAATGACTGCCTGCCATATACAAAATCAGGCTTATTCTTGGACTGGAGAGGTAGAGGCAGGAAGATAAGTTCAAGTTTACCTTTACCTACAGGGTGAGTTTGAAGCCAGTCTGGTCTATGTGAGACTTTGAGAACAACAACAACAACAACAAAAATTAAATCAAATATGAAATAAAAGGTAAATAAATTAGACCCTTCTCTATTTTGTGTGAGTTCCTCAAAAGCTAGAACCAAGCCTTAGATTGTCCTCAGTGATTAGGACAATAATTTGCACCCAGTAGATGTGGGTGTTTGTTTATCTTTTCCATGGGGGAGGGACAAAAGATCGGATCAGGTGACAAATGAAGGGAATTGAGAACATACTGACACCCTCAAATAGCTATCAAGGATTTAGAGGCCGAGTCTTAAACAGTTTGGACATCTGGTGAAGTAACACAAAAATAGAAGCCCCAGTAGGATTTGAAAAAAAGAAAAAGAAGTAGAAAGAGATCTAGAAGCATCCCTTGAAATCTCTGCAGGAACATAATAAAGAAAAGACTTTAAATAGAAGCCTGGAGGAGAAATCTTTGTATGTTCCAGGAGATTAAAAAGGTAGAAAGCTTTCCATGTCTTGGAAGCTATATTGAAGGGTTTTACTCTAAACAGATGTAGGAAATTACAGGCTACATGGCTTTAAGGACCCTCTTTTAAATATATGCAATTAAACCCCTTTGAGAAGTTATCCTGCAACTCTCTGCCTTTGCCTACAGCCAGAGTCATCTGCTTCAGTAAGATCAGCTATACTGTTTCTAAGGTGTTTAAGAAATTAAAAATGTTTGGAAACAAATGCCATCAAGAAAAAATATTGACATATTTAACAAGTAATATGGATACTAGATTTTTTAAACTAATGTAAGTTTTTAAATAATGTTAGCATGGGACATAAATATCACTATGTGATTTATTAAGTATGAGGTATTATGTCTAGTTATTTGTTTGTTACCTGTTTTCCATATTTTACAGTGTTGGCTTGTTGTAATTGACATTTCTAGCTCACCTAAAGTCATGAGCAACTGCTTGAATTCACTGATTAGAATTAGTAAAGATACTCTGCTTACTTTTCTCACGATTATGTGGAGGGACACAGATCTGAAAGAGAGAAAAACAGAATCTGAATTGCCAACAAATTAAATAAATGCAAATGGAGTCTGAAAGTCCCTGACTAAGCCAGACTGTTTATTACAATTTGATTTTATTATAGTTGTTTTTCAGGATTTGTCACACTTTTACTATTTATTTCTTGGTATCAATGATCCCACTGATCATTGGGGTTTAAATGTGCACCACTGAATAGAAGACAATTCCTTTTATTGATTTCCCCTAATGAGATCCTTACATGTCTGTGGTTTTCACGCTTACCCACTTAGGAATCTTGACAAAGGTACCTTCTGAGAGGAGGGTACAAGATACTATCTTATTTTTGTGATGGCATCCAGTCCAAATGTCCTACAAAGGCCCTTGGGTAAAAGAACCTTGCTACCTTCCCAAGGTGCTCCTGGGATGTCATAGAACATTTTGGAGGTAGAACCTAAGGAAAAGAAGTTAGGTTGTTAGAAGCATGAGCCAAAGGAGATTAGTATCCTCACCCCGCCACTACTTCTCCTCTCTTTTATTGTTTACTCAATTTTTATGCATTGCTTCCAGCCACCAGAAGGTAAACATCTTTACTTTGCCACCTACTCCCTGCCTTACCATAGGATAGGACCCAAAACAGTAGAACCAATCAACTGAGCACTTAAACCCATGAAGCCAGGAAACAAAATGCCATTTTCCTCCTTGATGTTTCTTTTCTCTGATGTCTTATCACAGTGAGGGAAACTGACTTACAGATTTCTTCAGCCTTCTAAATAGTCTGGGTAGCACATAAAGAAGCAGAACCTGCTTCAGAGTTAGAAGTGCAGTTTCTTGAGTCAAATGTCAAGGAACATTTGTTTCTGAACATTACATTAGCCTATTTTTTTTAAAATTATGTTGTTATGTGACTAGAGAAGGAACAGCAGTGAGCAGGGCTGGAATGAGATGGGGCATATTCTAGGCTGTCTGGCAGATCTGGTATATAACTGGACTCCTTGCATTTAATAAATTGAATATTTTCTTCTGCATATTTCATACAGATGTTCCACCAACTCTTGTGGGAGGATGAGTTCCTGATCATTACCATGTAAATGTCTATTTCCCCTTCTTGATTCTCTTAATTTTTGCTTTATATAAATATGATTGCTTTAAAGCTGAAGAAATTTATATTGACAGTCGTAAACTCATCTTGATGAATGAATCCATTTACCGTATCGATAACCTTAGTCTTTAAGTTTTGACTTAAAATTTATTATGCATAAATAAATATTTTCCAGCTTTCCCTGCTAATTTTCAAAACCATTTCCGCAACATATTTTCTTTCATTCCTTCTCTTTCAGTCTAAAGGAGTTACCTGTAGGCAGCACATATTAGTTCTATTTAAATTAAGCCATCCTGCTATGTCTTTTGCTTAGAGGATTTAGTCCATTTAACATTAATCCATTAATCTTTTAGCTCTTCTTGTAAGGCCACTAATCAGTTTCCTTAATTACTTCCTAAGGCCTCACTTCCAAATGCCATCTCACTGGAGATGTAGACTTCAGCATATGCATTTTGAGAAGCACAAATTCATTGAACAGGAGAGTACAAATCATTTTTACACCATTTCTAGTATTGGAGAAAAAAATAGAACTAATACATTATACTTCACACTATCCAGAAAAATCAAGAACAAAAGAAAAAGAAACTGCTTTGCCTTTCAAAAAATAATGTGTTTGGACATTCTTAGAATAATCATACAATATTTGAATTCTTGTATTTGGAAAAAATTACAAATGTTTGTCTTTTATTCTAAAACAATTCATTCAGTACATACTTATTGAATATTTAGTATGTGCAAAGATTCTTGCTGTGTACTTGGACAAGATGGTTTGTAAATACTGTTTGTTCTCTAACAGAGTGTGATAACAATTGGATGAAGACAAGACAAAAAAATCCACCATATAACATATTAGTTCATAAAAGCATTAATAATTTAAGTTAATGTGAGTTCAAAGTATAAGAAAACTTGTAAATTTAAATTTTACATTTCCACAATATTAATGACAGGTAGATGGGTAGAAGTACATGCATATATATGTGTACATCTATATGTGTGTGTATGTAGTACAGATAGGGTTGTGTATATTTTGTGAAGAATGAATAATGTATATGATATTCCTGGTAGTATGAGTGATGAGAGAAATGATAAATATTTGAAAGAAGACTGTCAAGATGGATCAGCAGGTCATTGCACTTTCCAAAAATTTAATAATCTGAAATTGAATCTGCAGACACCTATTTTAGAAGAACTCAACTCTTGAACACTGTCCTCTCACCTCCATAAAAATATACCATAGCCTGTACTTCCATATGTGAGTACACATACACAGACAACAAAACAACAAATGCATATTGAAAGGAAGAATATTTTGGTCTAAGAAAGTAATTGAATGTGACTCAGTTTCCATGGATAACTACTATTGCAAATTACATTATCACATTGTAGAAAATATCCTGATTTTACTGTCTACATTCTGCAAACCCCATGACACCTAAAAATGTTAAGTATCTAAAGTACATTCAAAAGCAACCCCCCCACAATAGTCCTTTGCATTTTTTTTGTACAGTTTTTAATCTGAAGAAAGTATTTAATTCTTCAGTCTTAAGATTCTGAGAACACATCTTAAATAAAAACCAAAAGGTTGTACAGAAAAGGGAAAGGTTGATAGAGGAATCTGCTGTTAGTCATTTAAACTGCCTTCAAATATAAATGTATTGGGATATCAGTTAAAGTATGACAGCAGGAATGGAGTAGGATAGACTCAACCACAAGAAACTACCTAGATCTGCCTTAGTACTTTTTGCTTCTACTGGAAGTCTGTATAAACTTTCTGTTTCTATACCCCTGTGTTATTAAAACTCAGGCCCTCTACATACCAACAATTGGCTGGTGAAGAAATTAGACACAGATGGAATCAAAGTCATGCCCCTTGGCGACCACACTGCTGGCATTATTGGAGATTGCAGAGTGCACAGAAACCACTTTGTGACAGGATAGAAAACAACAACAAACAGTTTTCCCGAGGGAGAAAAATTACTTTTAGGAAAGGACAAAGATAAAGTGATTTTCAGTTTTCCAAATATTTCACCCTCTGGCAACTTTTCTAATACTGTTCTAAAGTCCTTTTATCTTTGACATTAACAATGTGATTGAGCAAGATATAACTAGACATTTGGGCTTAATTTTTTCTAATTAAATATAATAACTGGGTACTTAATTTTAAAAATGCATTCTTCTCTGGGATGGCTAATATTGCCTGTCAACATGACACACATTGGTAGACGAAACCTCAGTTAAGGAATTGTTGCTATTGGGTTGGCCAGTTGGCATGATTTTAGGGTATTTTCTTAGTTGCTAATTTATGTGGGAGTGTCTAGCCTACTGTAGGCAGTGCATAACATGCAGACTGCCATTGATTCTTTAAGAAAAGCAGCTGAATAAGCCAAGGGAAGGAGGTCAGTAAGCATCATTCTTTCATATCTCTGCTTAGTTCCTTACCTGAACTCCCTAACTGATGTATCCTGAGATTGAAGCATAAGCTAAATAATCTATTCCCTTCCCTAATTTTGTTTTGGACAGTGCTTGTTATAACAGAAAAATAACCTAGAACAGTATCCTTAGAAGCATATTAAAACTATTATCTAGAATTGTTTTATTTATTTTTAAATTTAACACTTATACTTACTGAATACAGATAAAGATTTATGTGACACAATTTCACAATAACATTTTAGTTCTTTTAAGTCTTTAATGTAAAAATAGAGTAAATGTTCAAAATTACTTAATGAGCAGATTCCTCAACACCGAAACAGGGGTTACTTTTACACACTTTGTAGTATACATTACTGATATCCTCTAATACAAGAGATAATACCCATGGATTCTTGAAGCTATTTATTTGATTACCTTTGACTTGGCTTTACAATAACCAGAACATTAAAAATAAATCATGCATAAATGTTTGAGTTAAGTAATAACCTACAGGCTATAGATAAATCACTTAATGTTAATGTTTTGATAGCTTTAATAGAAAGCCTGTAATTTTGGATGATAGAATCTTCAGATACCACATCCTGGACAAGATCCTGTGATGTAAACATTTTGTATGGGGATACCACCATCAACACAATGAAGTAAACAGTGTTTACTTAGAGAATACCTAGGCCTGTAGTCCTGCCAAAGAAATAGGCCAGAGAACACAGCTGATAGATTCATGGTGACCTGGAAGGAGGGAGGTCTTGAGACTCTTACTTGAGACTACAATCAATTTTATCTCCCATAGATGCAGGTAGCCTTGTCCCAATACTAATGAAATAGTTGGATGTTAGCAGGTCTTGAGCTCACTAGGAATGAACACTATCCTTACAACCTGTATCTGGTAAAACTAAGGATTTGTGCACCAAGATCTCATTAATAGTAGAAAGACTGCTGATGAGATCTGAGAAACATCACCTACTCTAGTCATGATACAGCATTTTGAACGTCCCAGAAGGCCATAGAATTACTTTCTTTTTTTTTTATTATTTATTTTATTTTATTTTTTTAATTTACATTCCAAATCACTTCCCCTTTCCAGTTTCCTCCCTCCCCGAAAGTCCCATAAGCCCCCTTCCCTCCCTCTTTTCTCCATTCAACCCCCTCTCGTTACTCTGTCCTGGCATTCCCCTACATCCAGTCTTTCCAGGACCAGGGGTCTCTCCTTCCATCTTTTTAGAAATCTATTGATATGCGGATTGTGTCTAGGGTATTCTGAGATTCTGGGTCAATATCCCCTTATCAGTGACTGCATACCATGTGTGTTCTTTTGTGATTGGGTTACCTCACTAAGGATGATATTCTAATAGAGACTTGCATTATTTTATCATCATATTATTTTTTGTGTATATGATATACATACTTGTACATGTTTGCGTGTATGTGCATGTGTAAATGCAGGTGACCAGGTACAAGTGTCTGTTTGCCTGTGGAGACTAGAGGTCAATTTTAGATGTCTTCTTCAATAACCTTCTGTCATATTTTTTGCTTCCAGGGTCTCTCATTTAACCTAGACCTTACTACTTCAACTATATTGGCTTCCAACTGACCCAAGGCATCCTTCTGTTTTCAGACCCTCTACCTATCAAAAAATTTACTGGTGTTAGAATTAGAAATGGAGATGGTACTAATGTCATCTCCCTTGGAGGTTATTGGTTGGCATTTATTGCAATGTCATGAATTTGTATCAAGTGCACACAAAAATATGCACTTGTAACACTAGCTTTTTATATGAACCCTGGGAATCTACACTTAAGTCTTTGTGGTTGTGCATCAAATACTTTTCTGAGTTCACCTAGCTGAAGCCTTTCTGATGAAGAACATCATTCCTTCATATAAGAGTTGATCCAAAGGAGCATGACAATCATTCTAACAATAAGATGTCCCTCAAGAAAACTGCCTGTTCCAGGCTTTATATATAATATGATGCCTTCCTAGAATCAGATAATAGTCTTGGTCATTGTCAACTCTCAACAACTGAGAAATGTGTTGCTCTTTATTATGCAATCCCCTGATGATTTTTTTCCAGTGCTACTGATTTTGCCTTTCCATGGAGTTTGCAAAAACAGAAGACAAACAGGAGTCTAAATCCTGGTGGGGATACCAGTAATATATGGTCTTGGTGGGCCTGCAGAATATAAGAAGTACAAGGATGACTGGGATTAGGGACTTTGCAGTGTTGCAGTGACCCATGAGACAATCATTCTGGAGATGAGGCTTCCCACTGATGTAGCTTCTTTGCAGTTGCCAATGTTTCTGCAAGAAATCTAACAGACTCATACATTTACCATAGTTCTTCATTCCTGACTGGGATGTCATTGTCACACTGATTCCCTTAAGACTCAGGAATCTATGAGGAAGAGGAAACAAAATGACTGTAAACGGCACAGGTAGATGATTCAAAAGAGAAAACATTTTCTAGACACAACTGGCATTGAGGGGTATATGAAGTCACAGAGACTGTGACAACACCATTTTTTTTTAAGAAGCACACAAGTGAGTTAAAGTCCCAGGCAGGTCTCTCAGGCAAGGGTAGCTAGTTGTCACTAAGACTGAACAGAGGGTAGTGTTATCTTAGTAACAGGATTCTCACAGCGGAATTTCTGAGTAATATGTTTCTTCACACATTTAGAAAATTTTAGTATATTTAGTATATGTGATCAGAGATTTGCTTGAGTTCTATTGGGCATGGTAAGTAGGCTGAAGATATGGCTTGCTTAGCATTTTAAATGAGTGAAAAACAGGTTATAAAACATCCCTCAGTATTGGTAAGGAATTGGCTTCAGGTTCTCCTTGATGAATTTCAAAACCTGCATCCAGCATAGGATGCTGAAGTCTATCTCCATAGAACTTATGACATACTCCTATCACTTCAAATCATCGACAGGCTAGTGACAATGTGCATCATAGTGTAACCACTAGGAAAGTCACTGTCACACTCTATTATCCAAGGAATACTGACAAAAAGGAAAGTATGTATTCAGAATAGATGTGTGTGCAACTCATGGAATTCCTCAACTTCATTCTCTTTTGTCTTCCTAGCCTAAGTACATGCAAAATATATGTTTCCATATATATGTGTTTGGCAGCAGAAATCATATGTAACTCACAGAATTTATGTTATTTATAGGTTTTATTTATTCATACACTCAAACACATAAAAACATCATTAATTTATTCTCATTTCAAAATAATAACTTTTGATTTTATTTGGGTTCCCAATTTTGTTAGTTTATAATCTTACTTCCAATTTTGAAAATCCCATTCCTACAATTTCCTCAAAACCATTAAAATGTATTAAAATTATGAAGAAATTCTGAAACCCTCCTTCTGTGCCTAATACCTTCCTAATTACAGATAACCTACCTTGTGCCCATATTTATACTCATTTCATTGTCTTGAATTTGGAAGCCACCAGAGGAAACTTCACTTGAGTTTATTATTTCTTTGTGAGAACATTTTTTCTATTTTTTGTGTTTTAATAAATCTTGATTGTTTTCATTTTCCCATTTTCTTTATTTTCATTATTGATCTGTGTTTATGATTTAATGTTATTGAAGCAACCAATGTATTAAAAACCATCAAAACTGGAGAGTGTCATTAATACTGTCAGGTTGGATCCCTCCTCTGAGATGGGTCTTAATTTGGGCCAGTCATTGGATGGCTACTCCCTCAATATCTGTTCCATGTTTATCTCTGCACATCTTATAGGCAAGTGAAATTTTGTTTTTGAGGGGGTAGGGTGGTGTTCTATATACACGCCACTAGAAGTCCAGCCTGGCTGCAGGAGATGTCAACTCCAGTTTACATATCCCTAGCTGCTAGGAGTCTTAGCTAGGGTCTTTTCCATAGATTCCAGCTTGTCCCAGAGATGTCAGTCCCCACCTATTTCTTTTCTTTCATAGCCCTGCCCCCATTCCTGTTATCATCACACCTGATGTCTACTCCCCTGGTCCCACTCCATTTGTACCCAGTTCCCTCACTCTATCTACTTTCTAGATCTATTTTATTACCCCTCCTGAATGAGATTCAAGCATCTTCCCTCACACCCTCCTTGTTACTTAGCTTCTTTGAATCTGTTGATTATAGCATCTTATCCTGTACTTTGTGGTTAATATTTACTTATAAATGAGTACATATCATGTGTGTCTGTATGTCTCTGTGTTACTTCACTTAGGATGATATTCTCAAGGTCCATACATTTGCCTCCAAACTTCATGATGTCTTTGTTTTTAATAGCTAAGCAGTATTTCATTGAGTAAATGTACCACATTTTCTTTATCCATTCTTCATTTGAGGAACATCTAGATTGTTTCCAGTTTCTGGCTATTATGAATAAATCTGATATGAACATAGTTGAGCAAGTGTCCTTGAGGTATAGTAGAACATCTTTTGGGTATATGCCCAGGAGTGTATAGTTGGTTCTTGAGGTAGATCTAGTCCCAACATTCTGAGAAACTGCTGAATTGATTTCCAAAGTGGTTGTTGTACTGGCTAGTTTTGTGTGTCAACTTGACACAGGCTGGAGTTATCACAGAGAAAGAATCTTCATTTGGGGAAGTGCCTCCATGAAATCCAACTGTGGGGCATTTTCTCAATTAGTGATCAAGGGAGGAGGGCCCCTTGTGGGTGGTACCATTCCTGGGCTGGTATTCTTAGGTTCTATAAGAGAGTAGACTGAGCAAGCCAGAGGAAGCAAGCCAGTTAGAAACATCCCTCCATAGCCTCTGCATCAGTTCCTGCTTCCTGACCTGCTTGAGTTCCAGTCCTGACTTCCTTTAGTGAAGAACAGCAGCATGGAAGTGTAAGCTCAATAAACCCTTTCCTCCCCAATTTGCTTCTTGGTCATGATGTTTGTGCAGGAATAGAAACCCTGACTAAGACAGTTGTACAAGTTTGTACTCCTACCATCTTGTAGACAGGAGTCTAGTATAACTTTCATCTGAGAGGCTTCATCTAGCAGCTGATGGAAACAGATGCAGAGACCCACGACCAAACAGTAAGTCTTGTAAAAGAGTTGGGGCAGGATTGAGGGAACCGGAGGTGTCAGGAACCCTATAATAAAAACTAGAGTCAACTTACCAGGGGTCAAGAGGTCTCACTGACAACCTCCAAGAGCATGCATGGGATGGACCTAGGCTCTTTACACATGTGCAATAGGTGTGCAGCTGTTTCTTTATGTGGATCTCTAGACAATTGGAGTGTGTGTGTGTGGGGGGGTGCTATCTCTGACTGCATTGCCTGCCTTTGGATACCTTTCCTCTAGCTAGGCTGACTTGGCTGACTTTAGTGGGAGAGGATGCTCTTAGTCCTTCTGCAACTTGATGTGCATGAGTGGGTTTGTACCCATGCAGGGACGACTTCTTTTGAGGGTGGGAATGAGAAGAGAGGAGGGATAGCAGCTAAGATCAGGATGTAAAGTGAATAAATAAATTTCTGGGAAAAACCTGGAAAGAGTACACAGAGCAAATTGAAATTACAGAATATCAATTTATTGTGACCATGGTGTCTTATATCCATTTTGCAAATGCATGCATTGAATTGCTACATGTACGGTTTCTTAGATGCTACTAACTCATACTGACTCATAAAATTTCTAGTAATGTCTAAGATATCTAGCACACTGCCTAACATACTTTATACCTTCGATTTATTTTGATCAGCACTTCTTGAGAATAATTTATTAGGAACACAGGCCATTCCATCATATTACTAGAGATTTTTAGTTCTAGCAAAGTTTATTTGCTTGTTCCCCAGAGAACTGATAGTTATGTTGGTTCTGGTTTTCCACTTTTCTCCTTTTTTCAATTGTTTATGATTGAACTAAAGATATTATAGAGTTCTTTCTTAGTAAACTTTAATTTGATCTAATAGTACAATTTTGAGGTTTGCATAATTGCAAGTTAGAAAGAACAGTAGACGTTGCAGATAAGGAAACTTTCAGCCAGTATAAGTTTGCCTACAACTGGAGTTTTATATTTTACTATGTGTTCAGTACACAAAACATAAAGAAAGAAAAAAAAAACATTTCATCACATTGAAGCCTTTGTTCTTGCAAGATTTTCCCTCCACTATTTATGCGGGAAAGATTTCTTGGGTTGTGAAGAGAACCCCAAAGGCCAAGATGATGGCTGCTACAGCAGCATTATCTTCTATAGATGTGGGAACTCTGATGGAGACTGTTTGCCCAGGACTGTTTTAGGGATGCATCTGAAAAAAGCAAAACAATGTCCTGTAAGCAAAGCTGAATCAGGAGATGAAGCCAAATGAGCTCCCATTCAGTTAGAGGAGAAAGGTCTCTAATGCACCCAGGACCCTCTCTCTTCACACTTGTATGCAGCGGGAACATTAGAGCACTAAAAACCTCACCCAGATTATCTGCAATTTAACAGCACCAGGCTGTTCTGGAAGCTGCACTCTGAGGTGTTTTGTTACTTCCATGTGAGGTTTGTGATGGAGTTTTTAAAAGAATTGTTTCAGCATTGATCTGTCAGTGCCCATAACCCACAGTTCAGTTTCAGGTTGAATGTCCAAGAAATGCATCACTCTCTTGGCAGCCATCACAGCCCCTCCCATCAAAAAAGTGCACCTGAAAGAGCAGCAACCCCTTAGCAGTCTTTTCATTTTTAAACTGGTTCTCATTATGAATATTGGACACATCTTGCCACATATCACCCAGTGTCTTGCTTTGTTAGGCACCGTGCTATGTAAAGATAGTCTAAGCTGAAATGATGTAAGCACAATTAAATATCCAGAACAGTTCGGATTGACAGCAGACAGTCAAAGACATTCTATTTTTCACTTCAGTCTATTTGCTTTATACTATAGACTATTTAAGCTCATGTAGTTTCTAACTTTTTGAATCTTACTATTCAGTTCTTTTCGTGAAGTGATGCTGAATTATTTTGTTTGCAATTTTTTTGCTTCTTAAATTGTATCATTTTTATTCAAACTAAAAATGCATCCTATCTTTTATTTGTATACCTTTTTTTAAAACCAAATTTTCCATGAGTGACATCTTATAATAATGAGGACCTATTCTATTTTATTTTTGTGTTATTCAAAACAAAACCATATTGTTTGTAAAGTCTCAATGACTGCCCATTCCTCTATGTATGGCTGCCCATTTTTATTTGTCAAATGTAATGAAGGAAATACAGAATGCATATGAGAATAGTTTATGGCTGGGTCTGTAGGTCAGTTGTTAAAGAATTTGCCTAGCATCCACAATTGCTCGAATTTGATTTCTCTCACTGCATAATCTCATCAACTGGAAATAGCTACAGGATGTAATATTCAACATTATAACATATTTGAGGCTAGCCTTGGATACATAACAAACTATCAAAAGAAATTTAAAAAGAAAAATAGTACTAGATCCAGATTAGAGAAACCTACATTGATTTTTTTTTTTTAAAATCAAGTCTTTAAATTTTTTTTTTAGCCAGGATTCACTAATGTACAAATCAGAAGCATGGGATATGTGATATATTTAATTCTTAGTGGTTGTGGTAGTATCAAGTAGACTCCTTTAATTAGTTTGAGACTAAAACTTAATTTCCCCCATTTGTAAGCACTAGGAAAAGACAAGGCATCTAGTCCAGGAGGATGTAATAGAACGGCAGAAATTGAGATGATCTGTTCTGGTCCCTCAGAAAGGTTATGGGTTTTGCTCTGGCTACTGATCTTCCTTAGTCCTTGGACTGTTTGGGTAAGGCCTTTTGTCACAGAATTCTCTTGAAAAAGGCTCAGGACTCTCTAACTATTTTGTGTCATGCTCTGTGGATCTACCCCTTTCCTCTTGTCCTGGATTCCTCAAGGATCATTCTTCTCTTGCTTCAGCATAGCTCTTCGTCCATCTCAATCACTCAAATGGATCAATTGCCCCTCAAACGTTTGAACCATATCCATTCTTCATTGATATTTTTACAAAGAGTAGATAAAAAGATGACCCGAGAAAACCACTTGAAACTAACATGATTTCCTTTCTCAACCCTTAGTCCCTCTTGTTCTTAAAGGACATTCTGGAAGCGTCCACTTACTGAAATGAGGCTAGTGGCTACTTCCTTTCTACTCACACTTTTCTAAGGTAGCAATTCTAAGGCAGTCTGAGCAAAAAAAGCATATAAAATCATTCTTATTGTCCTAACATGTGAAGTTAAAAGCAATTACTTTTTCCTTCACTTTCTTTTTAGAAAAAAAATCATTGGCTTGAAGATGGGCTACATTAATGTAATTGTTTCAACTTACAGTTTATCAAATCAGCAAAAGCAAGCTTTAAATCCGTGTCATTTTTCAGCCTTAAAATAAATTCTTCTCTGAATTTGGGCAGCTTATTTCTGGCAGTTTGCAGATGGACAGCCTCATGGCATTACTGAATGTATGCATTAGTACATAATTAGCTCTATGTAAAGATAGGTTTAGCTTCATCTAAATGGGTTAATCAGTTCTCACTGAATTCAAGAAAATCTAGGGAAGCTCACTACACAGTGCCTCTCAATTGGTGTAAACTGGTAGTTGACTGAAAATTTATATTTACCCCAATGAGAATGAGTTCTAAGGTATTCAACTTTGTTGTTAAGCTATAGAATTACGAGCATTACTGGTTCAGACGTTTTTGGTTTTGTGTGTTTTAATTTATTTATTTATTTATTTATTTATTTTTTGCTCTTCACATTGGTGGTTTCCATTTCTAATCAGAATCTTGGCAATGGTACAATTTAGAAGGCACCCCTAGCTGGTTGCTACACTTGAAAGTTGATTCCGAAGGGGCTCTGGGCTCATTTGCTTATCAGTAAAGCAATTGTTAGAATACCTTCTATGAAGTCTGACTTCTGAGTTGTTAACATGATGTTTCTGAAGACAGAAAACTGAAGTCCATCTCTGGCTTTCATTTTGCAGACCTGGGTCCTCTGCTTCCTGTGTGCTGCATGCTCTCCTTGGAGTCTGAAGCTTTGCTCCTCCAGGCACTTCTAGTTCTCTTTGCTTCCATATGTCTGGATGGGTTCTCATCCAGCCCCTTGCAAACATACTTTGTGTTCACACTACTGGAAGCCGAATGTGCATCTCTGGACTGACTTTACCTGTTGTGCTGTCTTCACTGGAGAACGTCATAGGTCATAGATGCTTTCAATGTATAGTACTGGGAACAGGGTTCATGATTCTGCCTCATGTTATATTCTATGTGACTATTGGCCACATTTAAGTTTTTTCAATTTCACAAAAAGACAATACTATCTCCCAGATCCCCAGAAGGCATCTCAGAGCTGGTTCTCTTTAAACTAATATACAACATAATAAAATTGTTCATAGTTATGGACACTGTGTAATGACTTGATACATTAAATGTCACTTTCTATAAAAACCTACATTTTCTTATGATTAAAAACATTAAGGTTCTTCCTATTTTTTTTGAACACCAGGCACATTCATAATACCAATGAGCTCATCAAGACTCTTATTTCTGTCTAAACTAAAGTTGCTACCATCAACTTTTAACCCTCACTCCATCTGCTCATCTTTAAACATCACTCCCCAGCCACTGATGTTCACTGCTTTATGAAATTAAATACTTTAGATTCCATGTGAGTTTGTTTAAGGTGACAACTTGTGCCTGGCTGATTTTATTCAAAATACTTTCCTTCAGTTGCCTCATGCTTCAAATGAGAAGATCTTGTTCTTTACATGACTGAATAGTATTCCAGTGTGCAGTACATTATCATTATCCACTATTAGGAGTTGAACCCTTCCGTTTTCTCCATTTGGCTATTTTATTGAGTGCTGCAGTAACTAAGGGAGTGAGGTGTCTGGTCAACACTAAATTCATTTTTCTTAAATATGACCCAGTCCTGGGGTGGCTATCACATTCCACTTCTCTTTCTAAATATCCAAATAAATTCCAGGTTTTTCTCCAGAATGATTTTGCCATTGCTTTATACATACCAGTGGTTCTATGTGACTTCTTTTTTCTCCTCCTGGTCCAAGTGCCATATATTTTGCATCTTTCGCAGGAACCATTCATACTGAGAAACATTTTTCATGGTTTATTTCATGCAGATTGGAATCTAACCAAGGAGAGTACAGATGTCTCAACCTCTAAGATAATACTTGCTTCATATTCAACTTGCTCATTTCCTGCCTCACAGCAGTGAACTCCTAGCTGAACTTCCTGCCTTCACTTCAGAAAACTTTTCAATAAAAGCAAGATGTTCGTTATTTATACCATTTGTTTCTTTTCAAAATGCCATTATAGAAAATTCTAAACATGCTAAAAATTAGTACAAATAGTACCGTGAGCCCTGTGTTGCCAACCACCTGCCAGGTTGACAGATTCTCAGTTGTTTAAATATATCCTCACTGGCTCCAACATATCCTTACATACTCTGAGGTAAACTGCAAACACAATACTACTTATGTGTAGTGATTTCATTATATTACTGAGGAAAAAAATGTTTCTGACAATTCTATTGAAGAAAACTCTACCCAATATTCAAATTTCTATGGTTGTGTTAATATATTATTTTGACGTTTTAGGTATTTCATACACTTACTTCTTTGGAGATTTCCCACATCTCTTATCATTAATTTTATTTATTATTTTCTATTTTTCTTCAAGTTTATTTGTGGAAGAGATTTGTCATTTGATCATTTGGAATGTTTGAGTTGGACATCTTCAGGCTTTGTGCCCTTCTAAGATGTACCTTTGGCTCATGAGTTATGAAGCTTGATTGCTATGTTCTGAATTATTTCAGAATCAAGCTCACATTGGGGCAAGAATAGTTTCCAGTGGTGTTTGTGTTACCTAGTTGTGATGGTCAATATTTCTTGTTTTCCTGATTGGATCTGAATCAGTTATGAGACACATCTCTGGGCTGATTTTGAGGGTACTTCCTGGATAGAGTACCTTACTGGGGAAGACTGTCCCCCAGAGTGAGTAATGTCTTTTGCAGGGAGCATCCTGATATAAAGGTTGTAAAAGAAAGGCTGCTGTGGTATGCTTGCCTGCCTTTCCCAGTTGCTTGTGAGTATGTCTACGCAGTGGTTGTTATTAATGCTGTCATTCTTCACTGACATTCACTCTGATCTTCTTCAGTCTTCCAAAGTGAACCAGTAACCAACGGAGCTCTGGAAATCCTCCAGCCTTCAGCTCTAGATTGGGATGCTGAGGACTTTATTCTTGTGGACTGAACAGCAGCTACCAAACTCTCAAGCATTCTATGGTGAAGGTAGCCATTGTTGAACTGCCCAGCACATATCTCTTACAACAATCTATTAAGTCCCCTTTCTCATAAGTGTTCCTTCTATAAGTTCAGTTCCTGTAGTGAGTCCTCACTAGAGTAGCATTTCAACAATTATATATTCTTTCCATCTCTGCTCCTGCCCCTGCCCCTGGTCCTTACTTCTTCACAGAGTTTCTTTCCCTTTCTTATTCAATTACCATCCTTTTGGGATTTTAAAACTGATCCACAGGTTAATGGACTGTCAGTATGCTGGAGTCATAATAATGCTTCCTAATTTCACTGAAGTTTGTTGCCTGTATTAATTATAATAGTAATAGTAGAAAGGTGTTACTATTTGAATTTCACATTAATTTTTCAGTCACTTGCTAGAGCCAAACAGAGAATATCTTTCACCAGCTTGTTAATGTCGAGGTGAGTTTGTATAGGAAATGCAGGTGCAATGAGATGTTTTTCTCACTAATCACAAATTTTAGTAAATTGATCATTTTCTTAGCATCTTTCAAGTCAATTAACATATTTATAGATGTGCTATTATATATATATAATATGGTATAATATGATATATTATGTATAAAATGTAATATATGGTAAATCCCATAAGCCGCCCCCCCCGGAAAATCCCATAAGCCATCTCCCCTCCCTCTGTTCCCCAATCAACCCTCTCCTGCTTCCCTGTCCTGGTATTTCCCTACACTGTGGTATTGAGCTTTTCCAGGACCAAGGGCCTCTCCTCCCTTTGATGTCCAACAAGGCCATCCTCTGCTGCCTATGCATCTGGAGCCATGGGTAACACCATGTGTACGCTCTGGTTGTCAGTTTTGTCCCTGGGAGCTCTGGGAGTACTGGGTGGCTTATATTGTTGTTCCTCCTATTGAGCTGCAACCCTCTTCAGCTCCTTGGGTCCTTTCTCTAGCCCCCCCATTGGGGACCTTATGCTCAGTTCAATGGCAAGCTGAGAGTGTCCCTCTCTCTATTTGTCATGTACTAGCATAGCCTCCCAGGAGATAGCTATATTCTGCTTCGGTCAGCAAGTACTTGTGGGCATTGATAATAGTGTTTGGGTTTTATAATTGTATATGGGATGGATCACTAGGTGGGGCAGTCTCTGGATGTCTTTCCCTCAGACTCTGCTCCACACTTTGTCTCTGTATCTACTTCTGTGGGTATTTTGTTCCCCCTTCTAAGAAGGACCATTGTTCTTCCTTTTTCTTGGGCATCATTTGATATGTGAATTGTGTCTTGTGTATTCCAAGCTTCTGGACTGATATCCACTTATCAGTGAGTGCATACCATGTCTGTTCTTCTGTGATTGGGTTACCTCACTTAGGATGATATTTTCCAGTTCCACTCATTTGCCTAAGAATTTCACGAATTCATTGTTTTTAATAGCTGAGTAGTATTCCATTGTGTAAATATACCACATTTTCTGTATTCATTCCTCTGCTGACATCTGGGTCCTTTCCAGCTTCTGGCTATTATAAATAGGGCTGCTATGAACATAGTGAAGCTTGTGTCCTTATTACATGCTGGAGAATCCTCTGGGTATATGCCCAGGAGTGGCATAACAGAGTTCTCCAACAATATTATGCCCAGTTTTCTTAAAGATAATAAATGACATGAATTCATAACCAAAGAACAATTTTTAGTATTAATTTGAATTTAAAACACTTACAACTGCATGTTTTCTCTTTTGTTAAATTCTAGGATTCTATCGCGAACATAAGTTCTCTTGCTCATCCTGATACACAAGTATATATGTGTATGTATGAGTGTTCAACACATGTATTAATGCAGTGCTAGACTAATGGGAGCTTTTTGAATGAGTGGCTTAGTCTCTGAAATGCAGTGGGTCTTAGTTTTAATGATTTCAAATTTTGCATTATTTCTTTTTGCCTATAAAATGTTTGTATTTTTTGTAGGATCTTTTTCAGTTCTCAAAATACAAGCCTTATGCATTCTACACAAGATCTCTACCACTAAACCACATCCCCATTTGACTTCATTTGGTTTTGCTCTGTAGTTATTAAAAAAAATTACACCATTCTTATTAAAACTACAGTGTCAGGTGATGAGAAATCCCAGGTCTAACTTAGTGAATTGCAGCGTAGTCTAGTTACTTTTTCTAGAAAACTTGATTTTTAACTTACAATCTTTCTTCTATAACTTTTTCCATGTCAGCACATGTTCATGCATGAGCAAATATGTGTGACCTTGGTGCATCGATAATAAAAACTGGCATATTGTATTCAGGCTCTTCTTCATTTATGGTTTCCTATCATTTTCACTTCTTTTATAGACAGATACCCCATAATGAATTGGATCCAGCATGTATGTATGGATCTCCATTTTTCTTTATAATCATGGCTTTTCTTGTCTAAAACACTCCTATTGCTCTAGGTGCTTTCAGATAAAAACTGAGCAACTGTCTGTAGTCTTCAAAGGATGTCCTTTGTATTTGTGTCTGTTTTTATTATGCTTCCTGAACTCACACAATTATCTCTAAGAGTTATAGTTTCACATTTCTGCACTTTTCATTCATCAAACACACTGAGGGTTTTTCAATTGTAGAGGTTTTCATTTTCTGATTCTACCTAAGAACAGGTTTTTTTTTTGTTTGTTTGTTTGTTTTTTGTTTTAGGACAAGTTTTCAGAGCTGAGTGATCCTGCTCTTGAGATTTGGGGATTCAAGTGGTCCTGGCTTAGATGTTCCTCTCCACAGAAGCCAATTTAAGGTCTTTCTATTGTCACTTCCTTGTTTGCATTCTATATGATACCCACCACAGTCGAAAGGTGCATGGAATGCTGATATTACTATCTAGCATTAGCCTCTGCTGTGTTTATCACAGACTGGGCCCACCTAAATATCTTTCTGAAAGCTGACTCATTCACATCCTGTTTGTGTTTAACAGATCAAACGGCTCACAGAGAATGCACGAATGCAGTGAAGTAAAGATTGAGAATATCAATTAATACAGAACATAATATGCCATCATGGGAAAGTATACAAAGTATCATCAAATAAAAATCTAAGTTTCAGCCTGACCTTTTAGTATATTGCATTGTTCCCTGACATCATCATTTCAATGGTGTCTGAAGATTAAAAATTTTAAGCATAATATTGTAAACATTAAACAGTCATTATTACTGTGCTTCCTTTCACAAAAGCCATTGGATCTGAGTGATGGGTTGACCCCTAGGAAGTGGAAAGTGGATATTTACTTTGTGTAAATGCAATTTGTGGTACAGGTGCTTCAGAAAGTCGTGAGTTGTGAATTCACATTCCTACTGCTTAATCATCTAATTTTCACTGATTTAATTGCTGTAAGTTGTCAAGGGCTTCATTATCTTATGGGCTCTTCTTCCTCACCCTTTCCTCACATACATATAAAAGAATAGATATTATAATATAGTTTTGAAAGCATCAAGAAAGGAACAGAGGTAGAGATAGAAAAATTTGGCTCCATGGAGATATCTTTAAAGTAAAAATACACATTTGCTATCATTTCTCTTCCTCCACATAAGTGCAGCAGTCCATCTCTTGGCAGTTTTGGTTATAACAGGCAAACAGAAGCATGCTGCCACATATTTTATTATAATAATATTATCACTCGTTTAGTATTAGCCATTTTCTGCAGCTTCCATAGCATCACACTTATATCCGGATAATTGCCTTTTGCTTTATTTCAGTTCAAAAGTATATCCTGAAAAAAGCAGCTCAGAATTCTATTTTTGGCTAAAAGAAGAAGTGGTCTTTTGTTCTTTACATATCCTCCAACCAGACACAGGTATAAAGCAGTAAGAAGTAGACTGGGGAGGATCTGTATTCAAGATTTGCAAACAGAGACTAAGACTGTTCATTAAGGATAAAAGAGAATGAAGCTCACACACACTGATTTTCTAGTTTTTCTCTTTCAGACTCATTCTGGACAACTGTGACCCAGGAGAGGGTTCTCATGCAAGGAACACAGTATTGCTGAGATGAGGGGACAGAACCACTGCCCAGGTAGGCAAAAGTGGCTGGAATTTGTGTGTTGATGAGGCCTGAGACACAAGCAAAGGCAATTTAGAAATTGTATTGGTGTCTCTTTGAGTCTCTTGCTGAGCACGAATCTGCAGCCACTGCATAGAATCCCGTGGGGCTGGAGAAGAATCGCTGGGGAGGTATGAACTGAAGAACAATCACAGTTTACCCAGGCCTGAGGAACAGACAAGCCACAGAAGGCCTAACTGGAGGCCCCTTGCTGAGTACAGACTTGTGAAGGTAAAACATTAGAAAAATAGGTAGTGAAAGAGGAAAGGCTCCCTTGGGACTATTATCATGGAACTAAATGTAGCCGTTAAAACTTCAGTTGGCCCAGTGCTGAGAAACACTGTAAACTCTAATCCTTTCTTTATAACCCACCTTCCATCCAGAGTTACATGCCTCCCACTAGCAATCTTTTAAATATAACTCTTCTACTTCTTCCCAGAATGGATGCTTAATGGCTGATAACTTACAGAATAGAATTTTATTCAATATAATCCTATTCCAAACAAAATTTTATGTTATCATTTTAATGAATATAAAAGTAAAAAGCATAATGTAAAAATAAATTTAGAAATTCAATTGTTTAATGGGCTAGTGAGATGCCTAATTAAGGACTGACTGCCCAGTCTAATTAATCACCCGACTTCACTTTCCAGAACTCAAAAAGGTGAAGGAATTATCTTATGAACAACACATGTATCTCCAACCTCACCCATACTACACAGATATAAACACACACACACACACACACACACACACACATATTAATTAATATTTTTGTAAAGGAACCAACAATAACTCAGTAGGTAAAGTCACTTACTGCCAGGCCTGAGACCTGGATTCAATCTTATGGATTTACACAGAGGAAAGAGACTCCTGGTCATTGTTCTCTGGCCTTTCCACACATAAGTGCTTATAGATATTCACATGCACACAAATGATTTAAGTAAAGAAGTAAAATATTGTTTTTTCTTAATGAAAGAGTTCAAAATACAGCATACTTAAATATTTCTCATAACCTAGCAAAATTACTGACTACATACAAAAAATAAACTGTTTAACTTATGCCTGGACATACATAAAGCCTATAGTAAAAGGGAGAGATTGAAGCAAAATCATTTTCACGAATCACAGCAGAATAAAAACAACGTTGCATTTAAATCTTTGTGATAGACATAAGATTTGTCAACATAGAAAGTGGCTTTAGAAACTCCATATTTGGAAAATATATTTTTAAATATTCCATTAAGAGCAGAGATTGAATAACTACTTGTATTCATAAATTTGGAATCAAATGCAACGGATAAGAATGACAGTAATAATCAATATAAAAAAATATTTCATAAGTCTACTTTGAAAATGCTCAGAGTGCTAGAGAATGATTTGCTGACCCACAATATTATCAAGTTGTAAAATGTGGATATGTTTCCAACTAATTCAGTGTTTTAGGATAACATTACATTACATTCCATTGCCATTTCAAAATGGAAAATATGTTTAGTCCACATTAAAATGTTTCTTACAGTCCAAACAATGTTCAATGATGTGCAAAATCTCTCTGACACTAAAGGCAATCTCCTAGATATGAGTGACTATAATTAAAAATTGACAATAAGTTACACACTTACAATGTTCAGTGTCATGACAGAAATATTTCTACTTCAGAGAGAGGAATGAGAATGTAGTAGGAAAAGACTGAGCAAGATCAAACTCATAGGATGAACCTAAAACCCTGCAATTCCCATGTCAAGGATCTGGGACTCACGGTGATACTCTGTAGGTTCTTATAGGCTTAGCCCTCCCTTCTAACTCTGCTACCTACAACAGAGTAGACTCCTTCTTAGAGTGTCTTCACTTAATACTTGGGAATTTCCTTGGCAGATGTCTCATGCTCATCTTCAGCAACTTTAGTTCTCCAGTGAAACTTGGGTTCACATTAACACCTCACCAAGTGTATCAGTTCCTCTTTTGTTGTTGTGATAAAACACCATAGCCAAAGAGATTTATGGAGGTCTAATTTTGGCTTACAGTTCTAGAGAGCACACAGGAAGTACAACATCAGCTGGCTGGACCACCCAAGGCCCTAGGCCACCAACCAAGGAGTGTACAGGGAGGGATACATGGCTCCACAGACATAGGTAGCAGACAATGGCCTTATCTAAAATCAATGGGAGGGAAGGTTCTCAGTCCTGTGGAGATCTCATGCCCCAGGGTAGGGGGATGCTGGAGGGGTGGGACAGGAGATGGTGGGTGGGGGAGCACTCTCATAGAGGCAAAGGGAGGGTGGATAGGGAGGTTGTAGAATGAGGGGCTTGTGGAGGGATAACCAGGAAGTGGGATATCATTTGAGATATAAACAAATGGAATGATTAATAAAAAAAATATTCCAGAGGGCAAGTCCATAATGATGGGATAAACATCAGGGAAGTTGAATCAATTGAAGATGTGGTCATCTTCAATTGCTAAGGAGAGGCAGGGAGATCATTTGGGCAGTGAGGCGAAGCTATGAACTGTAAAAGCCCACCCCCAGTGATATATAACCTCTATCAAGGCAACAGTACCCATAACCTCCACAAACAGCACCAATAACTAGTAACTAAGTTCAAATATCAGAGCCTTGGAGGCACATTTCTCATTCAAACCACTAACTCAGGATCCACTCATTCAATCCTGCTGCACATTTCCTGGTTTCCTCAACAATCTGGAACCTTGGTGCAAGTCTCTATTCTATCTGCCTGAAAAACTAGCAGCATGTACACCACTTTCCTGGGAGGTTACTTTTAATTTGAGAACAGCATGTTCATCAGCCAGGCTCATCCCTTTGGACTGAATTTGCATTTCCATACTTAAGCCTTGAATGACCCAAAGCTTGCTTTAAAGACCACTTGCTGACAACAACAGTGTGGTTATTCCAGGGTAACCTATGCAATTCCTCCCCAGTTGTACTGTTCTCTTAAACAATTGTGGTCCCTGTGTCTGTACATGCCTCGTTCTTCCTGAATGTAACTTTAACTGTGTCTATAATTTTTTCCTTGCCTAGTTGCTAATTTCTTATACCTTTCTTTTACACCTTTTGCTTTTTCTCGGGATAAATCAGACGAGCAGCAGGGCAGTAGCAGCAGCAGACCTCAGATGTCACGGTATGCTGAAATTTCCTCCATCAAATAACTTTGTCTTTAACTGTTGAATACAGTCACAATTAAATTTTCAGTACAAATGACTGCCAGAATGTAACATGGTGACCACTACTACAATTTCTGAATATTGTCTCCTTGAAACCTCAAGAGCTGGTGGGAAAAGGTCCACATGCAAACATTTGCAGATGTGTGGTTTCCCTTGACACAAGCAGCGTTAATTTCATTGCAGTTAATGTCACAGTACACTTTTGTGCAGAGTATGCACACATTAGTAAAACTCCCTTATGAGAGGAGTTTCATTGTTAAGTCTTCCTAATTATGATCCATTCCATTTACAACACTTTGCAGAAAGTGATTGTGCATAGTAAATCGTTTGAGAAATCCTATGTAAGGAGGGGAAGTTTGGGTATTGAACAAGTAACATATTTTCTACATTTTATCATTATGTATACACATGGGATATAATTCTGTCTCTGTTTTGCTCTCTCTAGCTCTTTGTCTCTCTCTCTCTCTCTTTCTCTCTCTCTCTCTCTGTCTATCTCTGTCTCTCTATGTCTCTGTCTCTGTCTTTCTGAGTGTGTGTTTGTATCTGTGTGAAGGAGAGAGATTTTATACACATATATCCATTATCATATAATCTATGAATTTTATAATGACTCCATGAAAATAGTTACTAATATATTTTAGTTTTATATTTCTAGATTATAATAGAAGGAAATGGCCTAACAGATAATGCTACACCAGAAA
Source organism: Tokudaia tokunoshimensis (assembly GCA_036184795.1). Lineage (NCBI taxonomy): Eukaryota > Metazoa > Chordata > Mammalia > Rodentia > Muridae > Tokudaia > Tokudaia tokunoshimensis. The sequence goes on along the minus strand of BTHU01000001.1, from coordinate 138,994,411 downwards.
ACATCAAAACTTTTCTAGAAGCACTAATCATGGAAAAGAAATACAAACTGTTTTACTATTATCCAACGCCATTCATAGAGACCTTCAGAAGGATAACGGAGGCCCGAATGTCATTATCTGAAATTTAGGATAGTTTAACTTCATACCTTCAGGAAGAGAAAGCAGATATGAATTTCATTTTATGAAGTTAAGGATAGTTTCAACTGCTTCACACCTTCATCAATATATGAAATTCAGTCATTATTTTCTTCCAAGTGTTTGTCTTCTCAGTATCTTCTGCAGAGCTCTAGTTTATGACTTCTACATGGCTTTCTACTCTCCTTGGTAAAATTTTAGTTTTTGAAAAATAGCTGAAGGAAAGATTCATGAAGGAATTGGTAGTTTCAATTTCTGATAAATGACAGTTACTTTAATCCCGAAAACAACTTTGTCATAGTGATATTCTTCTTACTTTTCAGATAAGGAAACTGAATCAGTAAATTTAACTGTTCCAGTATTTAACATACCTAACTGGCATTATCAGTTACTGAATTCAGACTTCAGACCCGTGTTACTTATAATTATAGTACACAGTGAAGAAATGAAGGAAGGAAGAATGAAAGAAGAAAGAAAGGAAGGAAGGACAAAAGAGACAAATGAAGGACAATGAGAGAAGGAAGGTACAGAATGAAGGAAGAAAGAGAGAAAGGAAGGAGAAACTGGAAGGAAGAAGAAATGAAGAGTTGGGAAGAAGGAAGCATGCAGGTTCTGTTGACAATAACACGCTGCATCCTTTTCCTGGTACCCAAATCTTCTACCACTTTCACGTTTGTGATGCATCTCAACTTTTCATGTTTGTATGGATTAAAAAGAAGTTCTGCCATTAAAGTTTCAAATTATGACATTAATATTTAACAGCCATCTGAAGGATGATGGACAGATAGGCTGAAAGAAACAGTACAGAAGAATGTAGGAGGGGACAGTCACACGAAACACAAAATTGTCCTTTTAAAGCACAGATTCCATGCTTTATTTTGATGTTTATTGCAGGCTCATTGGGGAGAGGTTTACAAGTATCAGCACTTTTTAGTGGGTGTATTTTAATTCTTTTCTTGTTTTGAAAAAAAATACATGTTGGGATCTGCATTTGTAAGTATTTTTGTGTACTTTGACTTGCTACTTTGATGCATTTAAAGTAAGAGAGAGAGAGAGAGAGAGAGAGAAGCCTGACAAGTTACTGCAAATAATGTTATATAGTCTTAGCTTCTGAAATGAATATGATGCTGGACATGGTGAGTGACAAGGATCATAATGGCTGGTTTATGTTTAACCATTAGGTAGAAAAAAAATCTTCAGTAAAACCCAAGCCTGTAACCTAAAACTATGTCCCTTTCTCCCTTTTTTCTTTTTTCTTTTGTTTAATTTATTTTCCTTTGAAATGTCATCCCCTTTCCCAGTTTCCCCTCTGCAAACACCCTATCCCATCCCCCCTTAAACTGCTTCTATGTGGGTGTTTCCCCCTCCTTCCCCCCCCAGGCCCCCATCTCACTGCCCTAGCATTCCTCTACACTGGGGCATCAAGACTTCACAGGACCAAGGGCCTCCCTTCCATTGATGCCAGATAAGGCCCCTTCAGCTCCTTAATCCTTCCCATAACCCCTCCATTTGGGTCTCTGTGCTCACTCAGTCTGAAGGTTGGCTGCGAGCATCTGTATTGGTCAGGATCTGGCAGAGCCTCTCAGGAGACAGCAGTATCAGGCTTCTATCAGCAAGCACTTCTTGGAATCCATAATACTGTCTGGGTTTGGTGTCTGCATGTGGGATGGATCCCCAGGTGGAGCAGTCTCTGGATGGTCTTTCCTTTAATATCTGTTCCACTCTTTGTCCCTATATTTCCTTTAGACAGGAGCAATTCTGAGTTAAAATTTTGGAGATGGGTGGGTAACCCCATCCCTCAACAGGGGAGCCGTGCCTAACTTCTGGCTATGGTCTCGACAGATTCTCTGTTCACTTTGTGGGGTTTTTCAGCTAATGTCATCCCTGTGGGGTCCTCAAAGGCTCTTGCTTTCCTGGCATCTGGGTGTTTCTAGTGACTACCCCTAATTCCCCATCCCCCATAGCTATACACCTCTGTTCAATTTCCTGACCTTCTATATATCTCCTCCATTGCTTCTCATACCTGATTCTTCCCCTCTTTTCCCATACCCCTCTTCACTTCCTCCCAATTCTCTCTCACCCTTTACTTCCCTTGATTATTTTGTTCCCTCTCCTAAGTAGTACTGAAGCATCCACTCTTTGGTCTTCCTTTCTCTTGAGCTTCTTAAACTACTTCTTAAACTTCAGAAACTCAAGTTTAGAGTATTTATGAAAAAGTTCTGGGTAAAGTGTAATGCTAAGAGAGTTATTATCTTCTGACTTTTGAGACTGCTATGTTGGATATTGTCAGAGAAACCCAGTTGGCTCAGAGGTCACAGTTATTTGACGATTTAACCTAGGAACCAAACTTATATCTTTCTGATATGCTCAAAAATGTACTTTGAAGTTATATATTTTATCTTCTTCACTTCTTCCAATTCACATCTGTGATATTATGCCAAATTGATTAAAAAAGTAAAACAAACAACTATAGCCATCTACGAGTGGGGAACCTCAGCTGAGAAAATGCTCTAATAATCTACGCTATGCACAGGCCATGCTTAGAGGGCATTTTCTTCACTAATATCTGATGGGGGAAGGGCACACTTACTGTGGGTGGGGCCATCACTGGTCTAGTGCTCTTGGGTTCTATAAGAAAGCAGGCTGAGCAAGCCATGGGAAACACGTCAGTAAGCACCACTTCTCTGTTGTCTCTGCATCAGCTCATGACTCTAGGTTCCTTATATGTCTAAGCTCATGTCTTGGTTTCTTGCAGTGGACTGCAATTCAGGATGTGTAAACACAATAAACCTTTTCATCTGCAAGTTCATTTTGGCCATGGTCTTTCATCATATCAATAGTAACCCTAAGTAAAACAACATGCAAAAATCTGGAGAAAAAATTTGGTGCCTCCATAGAAAATTTCTGAAAGAATGTGATTCTCCAATTAACAAATTCAATGATAATACTTACTTTAAATCATAACTAATAAGGCTTAATATTTCTATGGTGAATATCATTTTGATTTGTTCTAGAATGAATTTAGTTAAGCTAGATTTTGCTAAGAAATAGAAAGAGACTCCTGATTGAAAATAAAAAATAATTTACATTTATTTCTTAATAGTTTTGATTAATCTTTTACACAAGAGTCATTATTTTCAAATAAACACATTGAAACTAAATTGCTATAGACTTTATTCTTGGCTACAGCTACTGCAAATTATTTTAAGTTTCAGTTACTGAAAAGTATTTAAATACTCTGCCAGGCTTTGTAACTTATAATGATATCTCTTAGAGAAGATCAACATTCCTAAAAACAAGGGTTGACTTCATAAAAACTATTACTTAACCTTAAAATATTATTCATTTTCAAGTATTCTTAAATTTGTATTACCGATTACATCATAATGCTTCTTAAATTATTAATCAAATATTTTTGATAGTAGAAGTTGTTGCTAACGTCCTCTAACAAGTGTTTTAACTTATTAAATGCTGCTCATATTCATTTTTTGAATATTCCTTCATTTAAAAATGTTCACCACACAGCAATTTGAAATCTCTTTGCTTCTCTTTTCACACAAATTTCTGAGTAATTTAATCATCTTTATAGTTTTGAATGTCACAGAAGTCATGAGTTCTCCATGTTAGGACTGGTCATGGGTCATGGGCGCTTCTAATGACTTCTTTCTAATTTTCCTGCTACATCTGGGGATTTCTCCTCTACCTGGCTATTCACCAACCTCCAATATTATTTATCTTTCTACCCCCACATCTTTTCTTATTGGCATCTTATCTATTCTTACACCTCCAACTACCATCTGTTGATATCTTCCTAATCTGTTTATTCAAAATAGACTTCTATTTTAGACGTGTATAATTTAATGGGAACCAGATGTCTCCCAAACACCTCAAATTCAATGTCCTCTTCCTACACTCTCACATTTTATTGAAACTGCCTCTTTTTTCTGCAATTCCAACCCTGCTTCTTTGGATATAAACACCAATTATTTATATGCTATTCTAATAGCCCCTTTTAATAGGAATTAAAAGGTTCTTTAATGCTTCTTGGGTACATTATGTATTCTACATACTTTTCTGGCTTTATTTACACATTTTGGGGTCAGTCATTAATATTCTTTTCCGTGGACTAATATGAGATTGCATACTTTTTAAAGTTGACTTGAAAATTCGTGTGTTTCACTCTGAAAATTTTCTTGATATGGTCACTGTTTTGGACCGGGTAATTCCTAAATGTGGTAGGCAGTCCAGAATATCTTTGTCCTCCAGGAAGTAAGATTTTCAGCTCTGAAATAAAGCTATTTCTGTTGATAATTGTTCCCTGATGGACAAGATAGACCTTCACTGAAAATCTCCATACTAGTACAACTTCATCCTAATGTGTTCCCATGTTTTCAGCTATAATTTTCTTTAGTCCATTTTCTGCCAAAATTGATTTTCCAAAAATAACTTATTCTTACACATCTTAAAACTCTCCTGTTTAAAACCCTTCTGTGATTACATATTGCTCCAGAATTAAAACACAAAAACCATAAACCAAAAAAAAAAAAATACCAGAAAACAGAAACCTTTCAAGTCCCTCATAGCTTGGTCATCTATTTTCTTTTAGCCTACATGTGTTTCTGAAGGAGATGATATTTAACGTCTAATCCTTTGTATTTAATATACCCTTCACATCAGCAGACATACTCACAACATTCCTAATGTGATTGTTTAGTCTTCACTCCACAATAGCATTTAGAACCTAGGAAAGGTTATTTAAATCAATTCCCATATCCTTGATTTGTTGTATCCTATTTTTGTATACCTGGGCTACACAAAAAGTCATAGTTCAGTAAAAAGACAGTATTTTTAAGCACTGTCAGTGTAGAAGAAACTCAAAACAAGAGTTGCAGGCTGTTAAATTCCTATCCCTCTCAAATTATGTGCAAGAAAAGAGAGAAACAAAAACATTGTTCCCACCAAAAGAACAGCATATATTTCAATGCACAATTCAGATGCACCCACATTCGTCAGAAATGCCATGGCAGTACCCGACCTATTGTTAGAAATCTAGCAGGTACATTTTTCACCATTTTCCAGTGGGACTTTATGCCAACTGATATTGATTGCGAGAGTTCTGAACTTCTACTAGATTCCACTCTTCTTTTAGTTGATGATTATTTTAGCCCAACAGTAAAATGATTTAGAATTGTGAATATAAATTGAAAGATGCTGTAAAGGCTGGTTATCTTGGCTGTTTTTATTTGATACCAAAGCATAACAGTTCTGAACATAGATATTTCTGCAGAAGTTCTTCATTATTAGCCTCTAGTTAGATGTGAAGATAAATTATCTTATTTAAGAGAATTATGAAATATTCAATTTACCCTAAAATATTTATAAAGTTCAGTATTGTTCAGAATGATTCTTAGAATTCTGAAACATGTAGGCATCACAGTGTATGGAATGATATTTAAGATGGAGAGAAAAAAACACATAGGAGCAAAAAGGAACAGCGAGGTGGAGTGGATGCACGGCTCATCACTGGACATTTCTTGTGTTATAAAGCATTGCTACTTTGAAATAGACTTACGTTCAGATGTTTGGTTATAACTTCCATCCTTATTAGAGCATATACAATCCCCATAAAAGCAGTTATTCATGTTCCATAGGTCTCAAACAATGTCATTTACAATTGTCAGGGTGGGCTAGTGGTTGAAAAGATAATTCTGGGTTCAGACTGTTAGACCCAATTTCAGCCTCACAAGTCACACCTCATATGGCATTGGGTAAGTCAATCCAGTTCTGTACCTCAATTTTCCTGCATTTATTTATTTATTTATTTATTTATGCTTGCTTTTCAAGACAAAATTTCTCTGTGTAGCTCTGGCTGTCCTGGAACTGGCTCTGTAGATTAGGCTGGCCTAGAACTCATATGAATCTGTCTACTTTCTGTCTCCTGAGGGTTAGGATTAAAAGTACAATTGTCACCCAGCTCACTTTTTTTTTAAATAAAAATTTGAAAAATGCCAGTAATAATACTATTTACCTCAAGAGGCTACATTACTGAATTAATAGTCCATGCTAGCCCGCCATGGAGTAGCTGTTCAACAAGCACAGTCTATTAACTATTGTAATTTCACACAGCTGAAAATTAAGACCACGGCAGCGCAGAGGGTAGCTTTATAGTCAACTTGTGAGGGCAAAAGCTAACACCCCTAACAAGGTGGGATGCATTCAGTAACAAATGGTTCTCTCTCTCTTTCTTTACCTTGTTCTTGATGTCTGCTTTGTGGTCGTGTGGAACATTCTAATACCCATTTATCTCTCAGTCTAATTTAATGGTTGTGATACCTTTAATTCTGGTCTCAGTTCAGAGCTTAAAATTAGAAATATGGTCATTTACACCTCTTAGTTTAATTTTAAAAGGTCTTATGTAATGGGTTTTTAATGTAGAAAGAAACATGACAGTTTTCCCAGATGAGTTTAGCTGAAGGAGTGAGGCTTTGTGGACTGTATTTACTGTTAGGTTACTAACTGACAAATGCTGCTTTCCTTTTTCATATTTTCTTTCTGTTTGAAACAATCATTTTCTGTCACTACCCATTAGACGTTAATACTATATCCTCTCTTTACCATTAAGTTGATGTTTTTCCAAAGATTTTTTTAATTAATGCTATTCATAAATGCTGTAGCATTTAGCCTGGGGTCCCAAGGAGAAAGATATTATGGAAAATAATACTGTAATCACTATCAATAATAATATTAACAGCACATTGCAACTGTGAAAGATTTGGGAAGAAGATACCCTCGGGGACTTTGGAAGTTTATACTGATACTTGCTATGAAAATATACCTGTCTCTGGTTGTATGCTAATTGTATCTGTAAACCCAGTCAACAAGATGTTGGTCTTTTCATTCCCTATTTTCAACTTTCTGTTTTACATAGGCTGGTAATTACTGGCCAATGCCATGACCACCCTGCTGTGCTCTGACAAGATTACCTGGCTCTAGTGATTTCCACTTTCTGCTGAGGTGTGCACTCTTTCCCAGTGGTTAGTGACCGCTAAATCACCTCACAAAGAGGCAATGTCCCCGATTCACTGCAGAAAGAACTGATAATAGAAATGCCCTCCCTCCCTTTTAGTGATGCAGGTAAAGTTCAGACATACACCAGACATACATGGAGTTCTCTAGGTCCTAATTTCTCTAGATTGTACTTAAAGATCCAGACACTACCAAAAGTATCATATTTGTAGCTTTTCCCAAATGATTCCTTAGAATCCTGTGCTAAATGACTGAGGGCAGAGATTTTATCTTCTTTAAAAAAAGTTTGATGGGAAATAAAAGCCAAATATATGTCACTTTAAGAATCATTTAGAGTCCACAGTTCTATCTTTGAATTGACGTCTTTGCTTCATTCCACCATCTGCAACTTATGCACAAGAAGATGGTCACTACTTTAGAGCCAACAAATCATTAACTTTCAGCATAACCTATTGACTCAAGACATAATTGTAGTCATCCAGATAGGATGGCAATTTTAAATATGTAGTCTCCTAAGTTTCTCATCTTCAAACTTTCCACTCAGGAAAAGTTAGCTCTCAGCTACACACACAAACTAGAATTTAGGCAAATGATTCAGTGTATGCAGATATATATGGCTTAAAGAAATAGCTTAGGTATTCACATTCAGAGACCGGGTGGTATGACTTCTCAATCACTAGATAATGTTTGTCACCGCAAGACATTTGATGATAAGAAACTAGAGTGGCAAGAGTTTTGTAGTCTCTACTGTAAAGCAAATTATACAGGAACCTAGTAAATTCTCATGCTTCAGCTTCCTTAGCCTTGTGTTTGTGTAGGCTTATTTTTAATGCATGAGTATTAATTGTAGATGAAAAAGGCAATGTAACATGAATAAAAGTGTGAACTAGCCATTTATGTGAAAAATGAAAGATCAATTAAATGGCAATTATTTAATGTGTTTTCCAGGAAATTGTTTAGCTACTTTCACTAGTTTATGTAAATTGTATTCTTGACCTAAAAGAGAAAATAATTTTAGCATCTACCAAAGTGGAATATGGTCTCTAGTTGTTGAGGCCTTGCATGTCTCAACAAACTGGACAGTGGTTGTGAAAAGCTAGATAGGCATGTGAACTGAGCTTCTCTTAAATAGAATTACAAGTGTAAAACACCCAAGCTCTTTAAAGAATTAATATAAAATGTGTAAAATATCTCATTAAAATTTATTGATTATAAATTGAAATAATAGTATTATAAAATACATTATAATTTGATCTTTTAGTTTTATACTTTTAGCAAAAAATTATACATTTTAATTGTATATCTGATCTCTATTATATTTTATATTTTTCTGCTTTGGATATTGAAGAGGAAACCTGGGTGAAAACATATATGTACCAAATGCAATGAAACACATGACTTTATCACCAAGTCTACTCTCCATTCTGATAGTAGAGACACACAAGGAGTAGCTGGTAGCAAAAGAATGAAGAACTTTCATGGAATACACTGCTTCCCCAGAATGCAATGCAAAAGACCAATGTCTACCATATTCAGCCACACATAGTTTGTCACTGGCAGAGAATGAGCATCACCTGTTAGAGAGTCTGTGGAGCGTCAAACTTTGATTTGGTTTTAGTGAGGATTTATGACTATGTATTAGAATTCAAAATCCCCTGTTGTCCTTTCTCCGTTGCTAGTGAGTCACTCTTGAAACCTGCAAAAAAATCCGAGTCTCATGATAATATTCTCAGTGTCAAATGTAGATAGTACAATATTTAAATTTTTATCATTACCTAACTAAATTTTCCTTTAAACAGCATTTATCAATTATTGTAGGGCTATTTTCTCATTCAATAAACTAGGTTCTACTTTAAATAATATATTAGTCTTAAACATATATAATATTTTCAATATGTAGTATTTCTTTCCATGAAGTGATTTGAAAAATATTTCTTCAGATGGCTTTATTCTTTTTTTGATGGTTATTTTATTTTATTTTTACATTTCAAATGCTATACCCCTTCATGCTTTCCCCTCCAAAAAACCCTATCCCATCCCCTTCCCCCCTATTTCTATGAGGGTGCTCCTCCACCAACACACACACTCCCACCTCACCGCCCTAGCATTCCCCTATACTGGGACATCAAGCCCTCACAGGACTAATGGCCTGCCCTCTCCTTGATGCCAGATAAGGCCATCCTCAGCTACATATGCAGCTGGAGCCATGGGTTCTTCCATGTGTATTCTTTGGTTGGTTGTTTAGTCCCTGGGAGCTCTGGAGATCTAGTTGGTTGATATTGTTGTTCTTCCTATGAGGCTGTAAACTCTTTCAGCTTCCTCAGTCCTTCCCCTAACTCTTCCATTGAGGTCCACATGAGTGGCAGCAAGCATCTGCATCTGTATTGGTAAGGTTCTGGCAGAGCCGTGCTTTATTCTTTTCTTCAGGTTACTTCTGGTTAATGGACTTGACTTTGGTCATTTTGTGCATTTATCTCTGTACACCTATCATAATATAAACTTATTTGTAGGAATATCATATTTCTAAATACTCATATAACTTCTGCATCTATGATTTAATTCTAACTAAGGCAAATGTTTATCTTAGAGAGGTGATGGCCATGCATGTTGTGTGTAGATGACCAGAAGACAGCAGTATGGCTTTGCTTCACTTTGATGACTGAATCTAGTGCTTCATGATGATTTCATTTCTTCAAGAAACTAAAAATCCTGAGCTATGGTTAAGGATTTGGAAGCCATCAAAGAAAATTATCTATTCATTTTTTTTAAGAGTAGACGTTCATATTCCATAGAGCTTATTCAACAAGGATAATCAGGAAAACTTACTGAACAATATAGGTTGTCCACTGTGTTTTCCCTTACTTTATGTCTTGGCTATTTCATCATGTTTATTTGAAAATTGACTCACCTATGACAATCTATGGTGTTGAGTTTATTGTTAAAAGAGCATGTGTGATTAATGACCTTACTGAAATTATGGATTCCTATTGTTACTAGGTTCATATAGTAAGAACGAACAAAATTTTGTGTATGCCCCATACACATGTGGCATCCTTTAGTGTATCAATGTTGCATAAGTGCTGATAACATGGATTTTATTTTCTGACCTATATTAACACACAGCAAAAAGAAATATGGAGTATTTATTTCAAATTTGATTTTGTCTTTTCTCAAAATCAATACTTTTAAATTTTGTTTCTCTATACAAGAGAAGCTGTGTATTTTACATATGACTGCAGTCTGATGAAAGTCAAATTCCTGATATCTTTTAAGTGAATTAAATTAGATATTAAATTTGTTACTAACAAAGATTAGGCATTCTACAGTTTTCTAAATTTTTAATAAATAATTTGCAATTATTATTTTAATATTATGCATATATATCATGTATGGTTACTTATTTAAAATAACTATCATCTTTTTAAATTTAAATTTTTGACAGTCTCACACATATGTAGAATATATTGTGATTGTATGTTCCCCTCTCACTACCTACAGACCTTCCATCACATCCTGTTCCCATTTTTATATTCTTTTCTTTTTCTAAGAACTCAGAGTCCAGTTCAAATTTTCTGCATGCATTGGGTGTTGGGCCATTCACTCTATCTTTCTTTCTTTCTTTCTTTCTTTCTTTCTTTCTTTCTTTCTTTCTTTCTTTCTTTCTTTCTTTCTTTCTTTCTTTCTTTCTTTCTATCATCTATCTATCCATCTATCTATCTATCTATCTATCTATCTATCTATCTATCTATCTATCTATCTTTCTATCTATCTATCTGAAGTAGAGCGATATGTACACTGAGTTAAATACTGAGCCTATGCCCACACCATTCAGTTTACAGGGCTGTTAAGAGGCTAAGAAAAATAATACAAACAACAAAGTGCCAACATGTTTAGCATAAAATAGTTGCTCAACAATCATAACATAATGGCACAGCCTTCTTTGACTAACCTGGGCTGCTGGTGGCATGAAGTGTTCTGCATATATATATACATATATATATATATATATATATATATATATATGTGTGTATATATGTACTTATGCACATATATATGTATTAGTTTTTAAATAACCAATTTAGTAATATGAGAAAAGATTGCTGCAATAAATGAGTTGTTAAAAATAGTTTTAATGAGATCTTGGAAGCAAGAACACCTATTTTCAGGAATTTGTCAAGGAGATAGTGATTAGATTGTCAGTATTTGCATAAAATATCAATTGTGGATCTCCTTGTACAGATGGAAGAGAAAAGTTAATATCAGCAAGGCTTTTCTAAAGCCAATATTTTCTCTATTATTTATAAATGAATAATAAATAAATCCTGCACATATATGTTTGTTGTTTTGTTTTTAGATTGGAGCTCATGTCCACAGAGCCTGATAATTTCCTCAGTAGTTGCTTGTATGCTGGGAAACCTGAAGCTGCTTAGGCCAAGAAGCCTGTAGCTTTCAAACTGTACCAGAAACAATAGTGAAATCTCGTCCCAGGCTCAAGACTATGTAGCTCCTAGAAACCTACGGTTGTCATTTTATGCCCAAAAGCTGAGAAACTTTTAGTCCAGAATGCAGAACTGAAAGAAGCAGAAAATACATAGACTTGGGTAGGAAAGACATGAACCTGTGAGCCACCTTCCATCTTACTTTGTGTTATGTGAAAACTCTAACCCATTGAGTCTTTCGACATCCCGGCCCTTCCCATTCAGATCCTTTGCAGACATGACTGCAACTGTGTATTATCTCAGTATTCCTTCATATAGTCAAGTTGGCAGCAAATTAAGCACAAGTGCACTATTGTCCTCTGAAATTTTCATAGGTTTTCTTGAAGCATGCTTTTTCTCCAAATAAAGACACTAATATGGCCATCTTTGCTTTGAATACAATAAAAGTATCCTGCATATGAGTGCAAATGTTTGAAGTTCTTTCTCAGAAGAAATGATAAATGTTTTCAAATTTTGTTGTGTGTTATGTTTTGATACAGATTCCCACTGATACACAGACTGGATTTAAACAGGTAGTTTGTAAATGCTGTATACTCTTTTCCTAATATACCATAATATAAATACTATGCTATAAACTTAGTGATAATTAGATGTTAATATAAAATCAAAAAATCATATTATGTGATGAAAGAATATGAAAATAAAGTAATTAACTTAACACACATATGCACACAAACATAGTCATAGCAATATACAAAAGTAATACTAATAAAAATCTATGAAATAGGTTGCATGATCATGCCTTACATTTATAGAGAACTTCTACTACTTCCTGTGCTCTCCTTATCTTGAAAAATTGCCTCAGCAGAGCTATTTATCTGGTAGACTGTCCTGGGCTTTTCTTTTCTTTTCTTTTCTTTTCTTTTCTTTTCTTTCCTTTCCTTTCCTTTTCTTTTCTTTTTTTGTACATTTTAAAAAATATCTTTATTGTCTTTATTCTTGGGATATTCCTTGGGATTGATTTTATTTTAATTTTAAACTTCAGATTTTATTTCCCTTCTAGTCCACCCTCTGACTGTTCCACATCCCATTCCTCCTCTCTGCCCCCTTTCTCCATGAGGATGTTCCCACACCCACCCCATCAGACCTCTAAACTCCTTGGGACCTCCAGTCTCTTGAGAGTTAGGTGTTTCTTCTCTGACTGAACCCGGACATTGCAGTCCTCTGCTGTACATGTGTTGGGGCCTCATATCAGCTGGTGTATGCTGCCTGGTTGGTTGTCCAATATCTGAGAGATCTCGCGAGTTAAGTGAGACTGCTGGTCCTCCTACAGGTTTGCCCTCCTTCTTAGCTTCTTCCAGATTTCCCCTAATTCAGCCAACTACAGGGGTCAGAACCTTCTGTCCATTCATTGGGTGTAAATATATGCATCTGACTCTTTCAGCTGTTTGTTGGGTCTTCAGAGGCAGTCATACTAGGTCCCTTTTTGTGAGTGCTCCATAGCCTCAGTAATAGTGTCAGACCTTGGAACATTCCCTTAAGCTGGACCCCACTTTGGGCCATCTCTGGACTTTCTTTTCCTCAGGCCCTTCTCCATTCCTATCCCTGCAGTTCTTTTAGACAGGAAAAAATATGGGTGAGAGTTTTGACTGTGGGATGGCAACTCCATCCCTCACTTGATATAACACCCCTTCATGTTAAAAGTATTGGAGAGATCAGGAATTCAAGGCCCATACCTAAACATAATAAATGCAATAGACAGCAAACCAACAGCCAATATAAAATTAAATGGAGAGTTACTTGAAGCAATCCCACTGAAATCGGGGACAAGACATGGGTGCCCACTTTCCCAATATCTAATTTATATACTACTCAAAGTGTTAGCCAGAATAGTAAGACAACAAAAAGAGATCATGGGAATACAAATTGGTAAAGAAGAAATAAAGGTATCACTATTTGCAGATGATGTGATAGTATACATAATTGACTCTAAAACACTCTAACTGAGAACGTCTCCAGTTGATAAACAACTTCAGCCCAGTGGCCAGACATAAAATTAACTCAAAAAAAAAAAGCAACAAAACAGTAGCCTTCCTTTATACAAATGATAAACAGGCTGAGAAAGAAGTTAGGGAAACAACTCCCTTCACAATTGTCACAAATAGTATAAAATATCTTTGGGTAACTTTAACCGAACATGTGATAGATCTGTATGACAATAAATTCAAGTCTCTCAAGAAAGAAATCATAGAAGATCTCAGAAAATGGAGAGATATCCCATGCTCATGGATTGGCAGAACTGGCATAGTAAAAATGGCCATCCTACCAAAGGCGATCTACAGATTCAATGCAATCTCCACCAAAATTCCAACACAATTCTTTAAAGACATGGAAAGAGCAATTCTCAAATTCATCTGGAAAGGCAAAAAAATCCAGAATGCAAAAACAACACTTAACAATAAGAGAATGGCTGGGGTGATCACCATCCCTGACCTCAAGCAATAGTGACTACAGAGCAATAGTGATAAAAATTGCATGGTATTGCTACCGAGACAGAAACATTGATCAATGAAATAGAATTGAAGACCCAGAAATAAAACCACACATGAGCACTTGATCTTTGACAAAGAAGCTAAACATATACAATGGAAAATAGAAAACAGCTTCAACAAATGGTTCTGGTCTAACTGACTGTCTATATGTAGAAAAATGAAATAGAGCCATATTTTTCACCTTACACAAAGCTCAATTCCAAGTGTATCAAGGAACTCAACATAAAACCTGATACATTGATTCTAATAGAAGAGAAAGTGGAAAAGAGCCTTAAACTCATTGGCACAGAGGGAATTTCCTAAACAGAACTCCAATAGCTCATGTTCTAAGATCAATAATTGATAAATAGGACCTCATGAAATTGGAAAGATTTTGTAAGACAAAAGACATAGCCAATAAGACAAATTGGGAAAATTCTTCAATAACCCCACATTCAATATCCAAAATATTTAAAGAACTCAAGAAGCTAACCACCAAAAAACCAAACAACCCAATCAAAAAGTGGGGTATAGAATTAAACCAAGAATTCATAACAGAGGAATCTTGAATGCCTGAGAAGCACCTAAAGAAATGTTCAAAGTTTTTAGTGATCAGAGAAATGAAAATCAAAGTAACCTGAGTTTCCACCTTGCATCAATCAGAATGACTGAGATCAAAACTTCAGGCAACAGCACATGTTGGTGAGGATGTGGAGAAAGATGAACACTCCTCCATTGCTTGTAGGATTCCAAACTGGTACAACCACTCTGGAAATCAATCTAGAGGTTCCTCAGAAAATTGGAAATAGATCTACTTGAAGACCCAGCAATATCACTCATGAGAATATACCCAAAAGATGCTCCACCATGCCATAGAGGCACGTGTTCCACTATGCTCATAGTGGCCTTGCTTGTCATAGCCAGAAGCTGGAAACAACCCAGATGTCCCAATAAGGAAGAATAGATACAGAAAATTTGGTTCATTTACACAATGGAACTACACAGCTATTAGGAATGAGAAAATCCTGAGTTTTGCAGGCAAATGGATGGAACTAGAAAATATCATCCTGGGTGAGATAACTCAGACCAAAAAGGACATGCATGGTATATACTCACTAATAAGTGTATATTAGCCCAAAACAGCAGCAGCAGCAACAACAACAACGAAGTACTGAATATCCAAGATACAGTCCACAGAATTTAAAAGGTCAACAGTCTGAAGGGCCCAAGTGAGGATGCCTCAGTCCCACTTTGAGTGAGAAAAGGGGGGGGAGGTACCTGGGAGGGAAAGGGGATGGGGGTGGTCGTGGAGAGGGGGATCATGATCATGTATTGGGTTGGGGAAAAGTACTGAATTCCCCGAGGGACAGCAGAAAGAATGGAAGCATGCAACTTCAGGAGGTAGGAGGTTGGCAGGGGGGAACCTTCAGAATATACCAGAGACATGGGATAAGAGAGACTCCAAGAACTCAAAGAGAGGAACCTAGATGAAATGCCCTACAGTGCGGAGAGGGAATACGTAGAGCCCACCTCCAGCAGAAAGTCTGGCCTGTGCTTTTATTCCTGAAATATTTGCTCCATATCTGTTTCTGAGGTGGTTTGGATAAATAATCTGCCTCAGTTGTATACCTTTATTCTTTAGTTTTTGTTTTTTGTATGCTATTGTTATTTTGTTTTGTTTTTGAGACAGGCTTTCTCTGTGTAATTCTGGAACACACTGTAGACCAGGCTGGTCTTGAACTCAGTGAACCACCTGAGTGCATCTTTGTCTCTATTCATATGATACTGATTCACAGGGAAGAACGTCTTTTAATTTCAAGAAACTTCTGTTTCTTATTCAATGAAATCACTCAAATTTCCCAGTAGAGATATTGATTCTCAGAAAATAAGGTTTTTAGGTCAATAGAGCATAAGATTCTAGGAAGAGGAAAGCAAACATTTTTTAACAGGTTACTATGACTGGTGAAGTACACTCTTTTGGATTTTGCTCCTTGATTTCTGGGCATATAAATTTAACCTATTTGTAAAATATTATATTTTGGAAACAGAGTCAGAACATATATGACTTTTTGGAAAACCTTTCCTTGATTCTTCAAAATATTATTCAAATAGATTTTGCTTTAACTGTGTTTTCCAAAACCATTCTATCATGTTATCAAGGCATATTCTTATGGTATATGGTGTGTGATACAGTAATATTAAAAAACTTCATGAGAATGAAATCATTGCTGAATATTGTCTGTGAAGTGAGAAGTGAATATGCAAGTCAAAGGAAATAATATAGAGATTACTATGATAACAGTAGTCAATTTGAAAAAAAAAACACACCGTGAAAACCAAACTCATACCTGGAATGTGTCAATTTTAATAAGGACAAACTCCTCCTCCTATATATGATGAAATTTGTTAAATGTAATTAGCCTGTCATCACGAGGCTGGCTGGCTGATCCTCCTGAGAAATGGGACTTAGTAGATAATCAGTGCTGGTTTCTGCAGATAAGAGATTTGATAGTGGGATTGTCCCCTCAATGCTAACCTTTCCTGCACTGTAGACTTTGATACAGCTGAATTAGTCAATTACTGCTTCTCAATGCTAACCTTTCCTTCACTGTAGATTTTGATACAACAGAATTAGTAAATTACTGTTTCTAGAGCTATGGAAGATCAATAGGTCATTCTTTTTCCTGGGTCTATTTTGAACTATTTCAGTCATGTTTTTCTTTTGTAATTTTAAATTTTGAAGTCTCATATTAATTGTGGTTTAATTTGTTATAAGCTGTAAACAAGTGATAAAGATTCCACCTTCTGGTGCATACTCAGTTTTCCCAGCTTTTCTTTGTCTTAATAATATGCTATAATCACCAACATAATGCCATTTATATCATTTTATTATAATTAAATTATGTACTTGTATCCATTACCCAAACATGAATTACCAGCTTTTTAAAATATCTACAGAATTTTTATTTCATATAAGTTAACTAAATAGTGAAACAAGATAGATGAATGAATCATTGATTTGACAAATGAATGGATGCTAAGAAATAAATGCTATAATTCTAGGGTTATCTTCATTGCTTACATACGAATAATTTGTGTAATAAGAATATGTTTATCACATTGGATCAAGTCTAGTTAATAGGTTTTGCCAATATATTCTTTATGCTTTATTTAATCAAATATTTCTTTGTTTCTGAAATGAAAGATAGTGGTTTCTTCTCTTATCTCTGAATTTCCATAATTGTGAGAATACCACACAGTTCCTGGAATCAATGCTGGCACCATTAGGATGCTGTACATTTTGCTGTTCTTAATTAATTGTGGCAAACACATAACAGTCTCTGTGGCTGGCATCATCTGCATACAGCAACATAATCATTTTTCCTTATAGTAGAGATTGTTTTATGAGTCATAAGTCTTCCCTTGGGGGTGTGGTTATCATCTGATAATCACACCCCTGGGAGATTAAAAACACTTATCTTTGGATCATGACTTGCAGTGCCCCAGAGGTGTGATTATCTCAGGAAACTCGCACTCTCTGTCATGCCTAATTGCTTAATTATTATAGCTGTGAGTTCAGAGGACCATATAGGAAGTAAAGTTGTGTCAGCATTTCCAACAAACTACTTATCCAAGAGTATATAACTTAGCCTTTTAAGAAGGAGTTCTTAGTTTATTGAATCACAGCATTACAGATATTAGTCTAAGAATATGGTTTAATCGATAAGGTATTTTTATTTTGAGTTCCTATTCTTGTAGTGAATTGATCAAAGTTAAATTTTATTCCTTTAAAACATATATTCTGGGATGATAAGATAGAGCAGTGGGTTGAAGTGCTTGCTGCCAAATCTGAGGGCTTGAGTTTAATCCCAGAACACACATGACAGAAAGAAAGAACCAAATCCTGTACGTTGTCATCGGACACCCACATGAAACATGAGAACACACTATACTGACTCCTAGTCACATTCACACACAAACATAGAATAATTAAACTGAAATGCAACTTTTAAGAAAACAACATATTCTCTGAGACAGCTAAAGAAATAAGTCTTTTAAAAATAAAAAAGTTTAGTCAATTTAAATAGCACCAATAACTTACCTAATTTCTAATTTCCTTGGAAATGATCTTAAACTTTTCACAGCATTCATAAAGGATTATGGAAATAAAACAAACTATAATTGGAGAATCCTCTGATATATGTATCAAAACTCAACCAATTATTTTTAATTAATTTTTTCACTTATTCAATTTACTTCTTGCTCATTACCTGCCTCCTGATCACCCCCTCCCACAATCTTTCCCCCATCTACCCTCCCCTTCTCCACTGAGTGGGTGGGGGTCACTTGCATATTTCCCCACCCTTGCACTTCAAGTCTCTGGGAGGCTAATCACTTCCTCTACCACTGAGGCCACACAAGGCATCACATCTAGAATATAGACCATGTATAAGCAATAGCTTTTGGGATAACCCCGGTTTCATATTTCGGGACAGACATGAAGACCAAGCTACACAATCACTACATATGTGCTCAGAAGCCTAGGTCCAGCCTGTGTATGTTCTTTGATTGGTGGTACAGACTCTGAGAGCCCCAGGGGTCCAGGTTAGTTTACTCTGTTGATTTTCTTGTGGAGTTTGTATCTTACAGCCCGGATAGCAAAAACAGTTCTTAACAATGAAAGAACTTCTGGGGGAATCACCATCCCAGACCTCAAGCTGTACTACAGAACAATAAAGAAAACAACTGCATGGTGTAAGTACAGAAAGAGACACTTTGATTAATGGAATCAAATCAAAGTCTCAGAAATAAACCCACAGACCTATGGAGTCTTATTTTTGATAAAGAAGTCAAAACCATACAAAGGAAAACTGTAAGCATCTTCAATAAATGGTGCAGGTCTAACTGGATGTCTACATCTAGAAGAATAAAAATAGATTCATATTTATTACCCTGTAAAGATCTCAAGCCCAAGTGGATCAAGGACCTCAACGTAAAACAGGATATCCTAAAATCTCATAGAAGAGAAAGTGAGAAATTTCTTTGAACACATTGGTAGAAAATAGTTCAGACTCTTAGAATAACAATTGCTACATGGGAGCTCATGAAACTGTGAGCTCGGTAAGGTAAAGGACACTGTCAACAGGATAAATCAGCAGTCTACAGATTGGGAAGGGATCCACCCTACATCTGACAGAGGACTAATATCCAAAATTTACAAAGAACTTAAGAAGTTAAACACCAACAACCCAAATATCCCAATTAAAAAATGGGATACAGAGCTTAACAGGGAATTCTCAAGAGAGGAATCTAAAATGGCCAAGAAGCACTATAAAAATGCTCAAATATTTTCTTAGTTCATAAGTTGTTAACTTTTTAGGAAGGGTCAAATAATTGGGTTGAAACTAGGAAGGCAGATGTAGATAAAACACTGAAATTCCTTTGAGCAAGGTTCTTTAAGGCTTACCAGTGTCTCAGAGATCACAGATAATTCAAACCTGAAAGATTCTGCCTCATGCAGTTCAATTCATAGGTGATTAAAGATTAAGCTATGTTGTTAATGTAGTAATTCCTAAGAGATATATTTGGTTTACTAGCTGTGAGTCATCTGAGTTAATACTTTTCCAATAGCAGCATCCCTGACATGCTCACAATTTTTTTGTACATATGAGCTTGAATCAAACAAAAAGAATGTTGAGAGCCATCTCATTGTACTAAAGCTAAAAATAACCCTGTTCCTGGATCAGTAGGTAATTTTGCAATTACTAAATCCCTTTTAGAATATCTTTACCCAGACCACTTTCTGTTTGTTCCCTATGCCCTGTGTGAGTATATCTGAATATTTACATTTATAAAATTTATGTCTTAGAGTGCTATCTCACAAATAATATAAAAATTAATAATTTTCTATTCTCCATTTCAAGCCTTCAAGTTTTAGAATGAGGTCTCTCTCTCTCTCTCTCTCTCTCTCTCTCTCTCTCTCTCTCTCTCTCTCTCTCTCTCCCTCCCTCCCTCCCTCCCTCCCTCCCTCTCTCTCTCTCTCTCTGTCTCTCTCTCTCCCTCTCTCTCTCTGCATCAGATTTACAGGTATTGTATTTTTCTAAGCCTCCTAATAAAGTGTGCAAGGTGAGAATGTTAAGGCTAAAGTGAAAGCTAAGAACTTTTATTAGAACACAGAAATCCCTCTATCGGTGAACTTTGAAAAAAAGTTCTGTGAGGACCAAAAAAAAAAAGGCTGTCTTTTACAAACCAAGATAAACCCCCTGAAGGTGTCTTCTCATTGGACATAAATGTGTTTATTTTCAGTATGGACATTCTCTGTAAGATAAGTCATATTGTGTGCAACTCTGTTAGCACAATGTAAAGAGACTAATATGCTTCCTTCACATTAGCTCTGACTGGTAAACTGTGTCTAATTCTTTTTATTTATTTCTGAGTTTTTGTCCTCAGAAGTGCCACTTATTGATGCCTTTTATTTTGCAGGTAGACAATGCTCAATGATGTGAAGTTATAAATGATTCTAAGTTCAAGAAACATTAAATAAATAAGAATATATTTATGTAATTCCTATTAAAGACTCAGTTATGTGAGGGAGACGGGTTTTCTTTTATTACCCACAAAGAGAACATTTAATCTAAACTTGTGATGAACTTCAAGTGATAGTAAATAGCAAGAACAAAATTTGAAAACACCAAAGTTAGGAAATTTATATTTCTGGGCTCCAAAATTTATTACTACACTAAATGAATCAAAATAGCATAGTACTTGCATAAAAACAATCAATAACATATTAGTATAATGGAGAGTTCAGAATCTACCTTCACATGAAATGACTTTCAATAATGTTACTGAGTTCATTCACCACATGCAAGGATTAGACAATGGGATATTTGTATGATAAAGAATGACATTGAGCATTTATACTACATATAATACTTCATGCAATAATGGATCAAAGGCTAAAAACAAAGAAGAAAACTGTAAAACTCTTAAACTACAAAAATAAAAATTATCCTTTTTCTTTAGATCCGACAATGATTTCTTTGTGTATGATTCACCAAGTAACAGAAGTTAGATGAGTCAAACAGTATTAAAAATTCTTAAGACTTATTTTAAACTATAAGCAGAGTAATTAAATTTTTGCTGTAATAATATTTATACATATGTATTTGTATGTACATATATATCTGTATCTATCTATCTATCTATCTATCTATATATATATATATATATATATATATATATAATGCTATATTACCTGCATTATAACAATGGAAAATGCCTAGCAAACTGAATTTCAGACAGAAAAAGGTCTTGGTTGAACATTTATATAAAGATGTTATGCAAATGGCCAAAAAACAAATCAGCGTTATTGATTCTTGTATTACTTGGAATTCTCTAAAGGAGCAGAATTGTTAGAATTTACACACACACACACACACACACACACACACACACACACAATTTACTAGAGTAGCCTACAGGCAGTGATACTACTAGTTGAATTATGATTGTCTACCAAGAGAAATTCCAATCATGGTCTAGTCACTGAGACTTGATGTCTCAGTTGCTCTTTAGTATTTGCTAGAATCCTGAGGAACTAGGCTGCCATACCAGTGAATGATTGGACTTACCACTCAGACTGTGAGAATGCAGGTCAAGAGCAAAGAACTTTCTTCTTCCATTTCCTTTATGTATGCTGCCACCAGAAGATGGGTATCAAATCAAATGTAGATCTTCCCACATCACAATATCCAAATCAAAGGTGGTTTTTGCTATTTCAAATAGCTTAATTGAGAAAAATCCCTTTTAGATGTCTTCAGCCTTTTGGGTTTTAGTTAATTTCAGATATAGTTAATCTGTCATCAAAAATAGTCATCACATGACCTTGTTAGACATCAATGAGAGGAGAGGCCTTTGGTCCTGTGAAAGCTTGATGTCCCAGTTTCGGGGAATGCCAGGATGGGGAAGTGGGAGTGGGTGGATGGGTGGGTGGGGGCGACACCATCATAGAAGCAGGGGAAGGGCAGATGGGATAGGGGGTTTCCATAGGGGAAACCAGGAAAGGGGATAACATTTGAAATGTAAATAAAGAAAATATCTATCAGCAAAAAATAGTTATCACAATTCTTATGAAAATTTAATTCAAAATTATGATGATCCATAATTCACATTATTTATTACGATGTCTAGTAAGCAAATGGAAAGCTTCTCACAAGAATATAGAGAAAATATAGCTTCTATGTATTAGTAAAAGTCAAATTGTCATGGGTGTTATGGAAACCATATAACCATTTTCTAAAGTGCAAAATAAAATTCTATTTGAAAATACCACAAGTAAACCTGTTTATTACTTTGCATGGTAATTAAGAAATAGAATAAAAGTAAAAATAAATAATTTTTTATGTGACACAGCAATTCTCCTTTAAGTGGGTGTTTGTTCTAGGCTGATGCAATCCCTATATTATTTGCTGTATTGAGATCTTAATTTCCAATTCTGCAAAATGTGATCACATTCATAGTAGCCTTAGAGTTTTGATTAAGTTAAAACTAAGTCATTAGGCTAAGCACTAGTCTTACTGACTAATGTCTTTTTAATAAAAGGAATTTAGGACAGAGTGATTCAGAGATGGTAGATCATTCAAAGAGACATGGAGAAGATGGACATACTGAAGTCAAGAAGAGAGGCCTCAGAGAAAGCAAGCCTTCCAAGACCTAGGACTTTACCTTTTACATTCTAGCATGATTCAGGGGATGAATGTCTATTGTGTAAGTCACCCATTCTATTTTTTTTCTCCTGAAAGCACTAGAAAACCAATAAAATATTTAAAAGATTTCAGAGTATTTTTCTGCTGATCCTCTTGAGCACTGAGTTTCAGAGCCAGCACTATTCACAGTAATTAAAATGGGTAAGATGACTAAGGATGTGGTATCCATCCCACCAGCAGACACCAAACTCCTACACTATTGCTGATGCCAGGAAGTGCTTGCTGATAGGCACCTGGCATGGCTGTCCCCTGAGAGGCTCTGTCAGCGTCTGACCAACACAGATGCAGAAACTCACAGGCTACCATCTGAGTCCAGGGACCCCAATGGAAGAGTTAGGGGAAGGACTGAAGGAGCTGAAGGGGTTTGCAACCCCATAGGAAGAACAATAATATCAACCAACCAGACCACTCAGAGCTCCCAGGGACTAAACCACCAACCAAAGGGTACACATGGAGGGATCCATGACTCCAGTCGCATATGTAGCAGAGGTATCCCATCGTTGGCATCCCTTGGTTCTGTGGAGGATTGATATCCCAGCATAAGGGGACACTAGAGCGATGAGGTGGGATTTCGAGGGGGTGGGGGAGCACCTTCATACAGGGAAAGGGAGCAGGGTGGGATGAGGGGTTTACAGAGGGGAATCCTGGAAGGGGGACAAGATTTGAAATGTAAATAAATAAAATAGCCAATAAAAGAGGAAAAGGTAAAATAAATATATATTTTAAAAGAGAAATGTAAGAAACAGGGGGAGCGTGTTAAGATGGATTAAGTGAACATATAAACACAATTTCAATACAAGTTTACAGTGGAATACAAATCAGCCATTAAAAAGGAGACCCTGGGCCCAGTAACACATGGATAAAATTTTAGGGTATTATGCTATAAACTGAAATAAGTCCATAAAAGGCAAATTCTCTACCATGCTACCTTTGTACAGTATCTAGAGTAGTAAAATTCATAGAGGCAGAGAGTGGTATCTTGATTGATTGTCCAAAGAGTTAGAGAGAAGCAGAAAGTGTCTAATGGGTACAGAATTTTAGTACTGCAAGACAAACCCCAATGCTCTGTCCATGATGGGTTGTTCAGTAACACGAGTATAATTGACTACAATGAACTTGCTTTTAAGTTGGGGTGAAACATGACAGATCATATTCACTATAATACATGTACTTCGTCACTCTTGTAGCATAGGTTTGTGTAATGGTCCATTTTAGCTATTTGAATGGTTGCTATTTATTTGTTTTGAACACAAAAAATGAGTATTGGTTTAAATGTAGTGTTAGACAATGTTGCTAGTGAACTACAGGACATTTTTCTAAGTTGTAAGATCAGATAAACAACGAATAATTGTCAGTATCATAGGTACTGTAAGGCATAGAGTTAAATTAAAATACTTACTTTAAATTTTTATTTAACTGAATGACTTTTATTTTTACTTGCAAAATGTGATAACTGAATTTTTTTTTACTTACATTTGATATTTACCATACTACTAGTCTTGAAGGATACATGCTGTATTGTTGAAAAAATATGATACCTTCCATTGGAATATCAGGAACTATAAAGAGAGAAACTTTCTAGGATGTCCAGTTTAAGAGTTAATCTGAAATTTGGAATGAAAATGTGGCATAAATGCTATGATAGCATATATAATTATATCTCATGTTTAAATTCACTTACACTCTCTCCTCTTATCTTTGAAGAATTTGTACCTTTACGTCTATCCGTATTTATTTTACATACAGACCTTTTTGTGGCTAGATATGTTTTTAAAGCATTTTCCTTTTCTACATAGTTCAGTCATTTCTTATGCACACACATGAGCATACATGTACATAATCACATTTATCTACATGATTTTAAAAATATTATGTGTCTAATTGAATTTTGCAAAATTCTACTTCTATTGAATGCTTCTAGTTATTTACTTCTTCTCTCAGATTAATCAATATTGCTATAATGCAATAAGGTGAAGGAGAAAACATATTTAACTTCTCATTAAAACCCTAATCTAGGGCTGGAAAGATGCACTGACTGCTCTCTCAGAGCAGTCCTGAGTTCATTTCCCAGCAACCGCATGCTGGCTCACAACCATCTGTAATGGAATCTGGAAGACAGCTACAGTGTACTCATATACATAAAGTAAATAATTCTTAAAAAAGCAACACTAGTCTGTTTTTGAATCGTATGTACTTTGCTATTGTGCAATACACACATTACACTTGTGTGTATGCATATATACACAACAGAGTATTAAATATAATTAAAACGTAGATGAAATACATATAGTCACACGCAGAGTTGCTCACAAGGGGTTATGGGGAGATGAAAGTAGTAAAGCAGTGTAAGCAGGAAGATGAATGGGGAAATGTGGAAAGAATAGGTTTACATGGCAAATCCATGTGAATATCTGTACCTACAGGAAAGATACAAAGAATGCATTACTAAACCACACTCCTTGTTTCATAGTGAAAAAACAATGTTGAATTTTAACTCTAGTAGATAAATGAGAAAGACACATCCCCAAATGGTTTCTATTTTTGATGTAAAAGTAAGTAAAAATTAAATTAAAATGCATTATGTATTGGGCTGCCTTTTGTAACACTACTGCATATAGAAGCAATACACTAGACCGTTTTTCAGAACTCCTTAAAAGTAAGTCCAACCATATCGAGTAAAATGATTGAAATAATTATTTTGGCAGTAAAGCTGGCCATTTAATCTTCCCACCATGGAGCCTTTGCACAATCTGAACTATAGTGAGAGACTAGAAACAGTTTCTAGCTAAAAATTAGTTACTTGCTCATGAATGATGTAGAAATCTGTTTCTTTTGATTAGACTCTAATAAGTCTCAAAGGCAAACGAAGAATGTAGAGTGAATTAACTTCAGAGTTAAACTGAGTTTTCCATTTCAGAGTGAAGTTTGCTTGACTTCATCTTAAGTGGCTGGAAGCTTGTCCCTGTTTAAGGAGGTACTGGGGATGATGTCAGGGGAAAGCCAAGCTAAGCAGGAGTCTGTGGAGATAACTGCCAATGAGACCAGCGGTGAGACTGACACAGAGAAGAGCCGAGTCTCTGCCCACTTCAAGGACAGTCTCACTGTTCAGAGAAAAGCTGTTATAGAGGGGAAAAAAAAAGATTCCACTAGAAGACAACATAATTATTTCCATTTTATGTAGATTATTTTCATAAGCTAAAAGGAATAATGTGTTCATTATGTTATTATTTGAATGTAAAATATAATTATTAAAGCATAGTATTTATTTATTTACTTGGCATGTGTTTTATTTTCATGTGTATTTTTTGTTTTGTTTTGTTTCAGGTATGCCAAACCCTAAAAGAAACCAAGGGACTGTACTTGGAGATAATCCCTATAAGGATTCAATAAAAACTAAATGAATGTATAGAGATTGGTTTTGATCCTACATGACTAATGCGCTTATGAGAAAACGAAGCAACACCAGGTCCTTGTTTGTCTACCATTTGTGGACAGTGGGGAAGCAGCCCCTTGCATGCCAAACAGGCCCTCACCAGAAACCAAACCTTGGTTCTTAGCCTCAATTTAGGATTTCTAAGCTCTTCCTCTCTCAACAACTGGTATAGAAAGTTGCCTGCTATGAAGAGAATGCTCAGTTTCTAAGAGTATTTGTGGTTCTTGTTCAGGACACATGTTCACTTTCCAGTACCCACATGGTGGCTCACGAGTGTCTATGATTCCAGTTCCAAGGGATCTCATGTCCCCTTCTGACCTCTGTACTTATCAGGTATGTATACAGTTCACATGTATGCATGTAATTAAAGCATTCATATATTTAGTTCAAAGTAAATAAATTAAAATAAATAATGCAATTTTGGCACAAAAGTTGTAGGAATAACTCTTACTGATGGGATTTAAAACCTGTACTACAAGATGAAGAATTGTAGAAAATTGTGCCTGGTATAATTAACTGGGCCCCAAACTATGGCTGTCTCATAGGCCTTAGAGGAAAACAAATTTATTATTCTACTAAATGTTCTTAGTAATAAGTATTTTCCCAAGTTCTTATCTTTATTTATTTTTTTATTCTTTAATCCTTTTTCACAGTCCAGACTTTATCCCCCTCCCAGTTAACCTTCCTACTGTTCCACAACACACAACTTACCCTGTCCCCATTTCCAAGAGGATATTCCAACCACCCCACCCTACCAGACCTCCCCACTCCCTGGGACCCCAAGTCCCTCGAGGGTTAGGTGCATCTTCTCTGACTGAGTCCAGACCTTGCAGTCCTCTGCTGTATATGTGTTGGGTACCTCATGTCAGCTGCTGTACTTCACCTAATTGGTGGCTTAGTTGAGACTGCTGGTCTTCCTATGCGTTCACCCACCTCCTTATCTTCTTCCAGCTTTTCACTAATTCAACCACAGGGGTCATGAGCTTCTGTCCATTGGTTGGATGTAAATTTCTGTATCTGACTCTTTCAGCTGCTTGTTGGGCCTTTCAGAGGGCAATCACGATAGGCCCCTGTTTGTAATACCATAGCATTAGTAGCATTGTCAGGCCTTGGAGCCTCCCCCTGAGCTGGACCTCAATTTGGGCCTATCAGTGCCCTTCTCCTTTTCCTCAGGCTCTTCTCCACTTTTGTTTGTCCAGTTCTTTCAGACAGGAACAATTCTGGGTCACAGTTTTTGACTATGGGATGGCAACCCCATCCCTCACTTGATGCCTTGTCTTTCTGCTGGAGGTGGATTCTACAAATCCCTTCTCCCCACTGTAGGGCATTTCATCTAAGGTCCCTCCCTTTGAGTCCTGAGAGTCTCTCACACCCCAGGTCTCTGGTACATTCTAGTGGATCCCCTCATCTCTTAACTCCCGAGGTTGCCTGTTTTGATTCTTCAGGCTCTCAGGGGTCCTGTCTTCCCCCCCCCCTCAACACCTAATCATCTTCCCCTCCATGTTGCCTTTCCCACCCAGGCCGTTCCCTCCCCCCTCCTGTGATTTCTTTCTTCTCCCTCCCATGTGAGATTGAGGCATCCTCACTTGAGACTTTGGGCTTGTTAGCCTTCTTATAGCTCTCAACCTCCATCTGAGAAGCTTCATTTTTACAGTAGATGATGATTTATGTAGAAAATTACAAATGGTCAGTGTACAAAATAAGAGACTTGAGTGTTTAGCTCCAGATAGAACATCCCCCCACTACACAAAAAGGCTCAGAAATAATCAGAGAAGAAAATATAGAAAGATTGCAAGAGCCAAAATCATTGATGTCTCAGCAAAACAGCATTTATTCACTGGACATGAGTGACTTTGACAGCCACACAAACTCAGAGAACCTGGAGATGCACCTATGAGACTTGCATAAATCAAACCCATCAAAGTATTATTTTGGATGGAGTGGGTTATGAAGCCCCACCCCTAGCTGAAGAACTATTGGCAAATGATAGTTTTTGGAAAGGAGAGAGTCATTTTCTTCAAATATTTAGTCCCTGAGAGACTAAAAATGCTCCATTAGATGTTACTACAGCCATCCACATGCAGGCTATACTAAGTAGATTTAGTGGGTTTGAAAAAACAGCACATGAAGTTGAATCTCAAGCAAATAGTTTTTCATGTCAATTGATTTTTTTTTCTCTTTGGTAAGGATTCAGAAAATAAAAATTGAATAAAAATTGAAAAGTAGATATTTATTTTTACCAAAATGGTAGCTTAAAAATCATCTTTATACATTTTTTCTAATGTGAACTTAGAGATGATTGCTAACAGTTAATTGGTAGTGATTTTACATTGTATTTGTTCAGAAAATGATATTTGAGGCATGGTGCTTACAGTTTAGCAATTCAAAATCAGAAGTAGACAATTTGGTTGACCCTCAGTTCCAAGATTTTTTGTCATGCATTGGTTCATGAGAATCTTCGTTATATAACATCAGTTATATAATTTGTCAATTATGAGAACACAAAATTCCACTGGTGGAAAGAAAAAAATAAGAGAGGTGAAAAGGTAAATAAGAAAACACACGTGAAAGTTTTCCTCGGTGTCAAGAAGAGACAGATTGGCAGTGCCAGGGGTGCAGCCTGTATATTATACTTTCTTCCACTACCCTGCTCTGTGAACTCTGTTGCCACAAAACATTGTTTACTCCCTGACAGGAATACCTTTGCCTGTCCAAGGAATGCCATGGACAAGAGGTTTCCTCCCTTCTCCTCAGAAATGCAGTTTTCAGAGTTCTCGGGGTATTGTGTTACCAAGTCCTCAGTCAGTCATGGGTCTTTTTGTATCTTGAATACATCTGGTCAAGGTGTTAGGAAATACATTGTATGTTTATCATTGTCTCTCTGTCCCTGCTTTGAGTGCTGAGCTCTCTGCAATTAAAGTAGCACCAAAGGCCATGAAAGGCAGTCTCTGGAGCAGCAAGACTGAGAGAGAAACTACTGGTTCTGTTGAATCTCAAATTTGACTTCTAGGGGAACGCCAGGACAGAGTAATGAGAGGGGGTTGAACGGAGAAAAGAGGGAGGGAAGGGGGCTTATGGGACTTTCGGGGAGGGAGGAAACGGGAAAGGGGAAGTGATTTGGAATGTAAATTAAAAAAATAAAATAAAATTAAATTAAAAAAAAAACAAAAAAAAAATTTGACTTCTATTCATTTTCACTGGTCACTTGTGGGTTGCAATCTGTGGAAACCACCTTGGTAACTATCAACCAATTGATTTCTCATTCTTGTACCGTCCTTTCTTCAACCCATGTGTAAGACCACACACCAGCTGATCAAAAAAGACTCTCTGTGACTTCACAAACCCGAGACATGATGCCAGTAACTCTTTGGTTTGCAGTCTAATCCCTCCTGTGATTATTCTCCAATACTATTTCATAAAGACTTGATGTCCTAGGGAGGGGAGATGCACAGGGGTTTACCCTCCCAGAGTCAAAGGGGATGGGGGATGGAGGGAAGAATTCTGCAAGGGGGGACAAGAAGGAGGGCAACATTTGTAATGTAAATAAATGTAAATGTAAATAAAGAAAATAATTAATGAATTAAAAGAAAAGCCTGTCAAATGTCACACCACTGCCTGCCATTGTTCTGTTTCTCCAGCTGCTGTCTTCCTTGCAGTAAATGATCTCTCTGGACCTGAGGGTGTTCCTGCCTATCTTGCTTGACAGAAGCATGAAACATACAAATCAAATATGGAAAAACACAAAATTCTTCACACTGCATTAAACAAAACCTCACATCACCCTTAGATCTGATTGGCTAAATATCCAATATTGATTACAAAACTGTATTTTGGTTTTACTATGATTTTTATTTTTATTTTATTTTCTATCTTGAAGATCATTAACTGCATGAATTATAATGGGAAAATATCTTAGAAGATAGTAGGTTTATTTTTATTTCTTCGTTTTTTTAAGTTATTATTTATTATTTTATTACACTCCAGATTTTGTCCCCACTCCCGGTCCACCCTCCGACTACTCCATATCTCATACCTCTTCCCCAGCCCCCCTGTTTCCATGAAGATGTTCAAAACCCCCACACCCCAACCCACTTGACCTCTAAATACCCTGGGGCCTCTAGCCTCTTGAAGGTTAGGTGCATTATCTCTAATTGAAAACAAACCTGGCAGTCTTCTGCTGTATATGTTTTGGGGGCCTCATATCAGCTGGTGTATGCTGCCTAGTTGGTGGTCCAGTGTTTGATAGATCTCAGGGGTCCATGTTAATTGAGACTTCTGGTCCTCCTACAGGGTGGCCCTCCTCCTTAGCTTCTTTCTGCCTTTCCCTAATTCAACCACAGGGGCAGCAGCTTCTGTCCATTGGTTGGGTGCAAATATCTGCATCTAACTCTTTCAGCCGCTTGTTGGGTCTTCTAGAGTGTGGTCATGCTAGGTCCTTTTGTGTGGGCAGTCCATAGCCTCAGTAATAGTGTCAGGCCTTGGGTTCTCCCCTTGAACTGGATTCCACTGGGCCTGTCGCTGGACCTTGTATATAATCAAAATACCTTAGAGAAATTACCTTAATTTCTTGATTAAAAGTAGCATAAACATGTTATATATAATTCAATGCATAAGTGTGGTATTATTGTCTATTTGTTTTTCATGAGCTTCTATATATACTTCCTTGTTACCCAGCTTCTCAATTTATAGGAACATACTTTAATTTCAATATACTGTTATATGTAATATACATATGTCTCATATAAATGAATTTCAATAGCTTTTGTCCTACTTGAATACATAACATATTTAGGGAATGTATTTAGCTACTATGTCTACATACAGAATGATTGGAGTTATTTGTTAAAAGGGAATATGGAAAAGGACTACAGAATACAGAACTGGATGGTTTAGTGTCCACCATCAACTCAACACCAAGTTAGCCTTTGAGAGTTCTACACATGTCCTATTCTATTCTGTTCTATTCTGTTCTGTTCTGTTCTGTTCTGTTCTGTTCTGTTCTGTTCTATTCTATTCTATATTAATTCCATTATACTATACATAATATTACATTATATTAGATTGTATTTATTTTTTATGTATGCACACATGTGCACCATGGCATGTATAGAGGTCAGAGGACAGCTTACTGAAGTAGGCTCAATTTTTCTACAGTATGAATCACAGAGAAATAGCCTAGGTTTCCAGCTCATCAGCAAGTGTCTACTTCTGCTGAGCCACCTTACTAACCCAAAGCATGCATTTTCAGAACGCAAGAACATTCACAATACATAAAGTAACACCTAAGTGGTAGCACAAGCTTTTCCTAAGACCAGAGATATAAGGACATTTTATTATATTTGATAAAAATATTAAACAGTATAATAGAATAACATCTTATGATTAATTAAAAATGTATTTTGGAATGAAACTTCTTCCAGTTATGATATTTGTAGTAATTTCCTAAGGATATCACTTAAAATATTCACTGGAATAATAAAGGCTGATCACGATAGTATATGCCTTGTTTTTCCTTTAGGATTTTTGTGAAGTTTAGTTGGTGTGGTGTAGATATGGGGTTATTCAGAACAATTACAAATATTAGGGGGTCTATAAATATGTTCCTATAAATTTGAAATTCTAAAGTCCACAAAGTGCGTAGTAAATCTTCGAAAGTTAAAACTGCATGCTACAATTTATTTTCCATGAAAATAAATAGTTTACATCATGTAACTGTCGTGTCAGATGAAACATTTGCTTCGGATGGTACAGTGAAACATGTAGGTGAAAAGTAAATCATCTTACTTAAATAACTTCCCCATTCTGATTCTCAGTTTCACAGTTTTCTTATTTGTAAGCTTGGAATACAGGAAAACAAAATAGAAATCTATAGTCAAATGAGGATCTGGATAGTTGCTGTAGTGTGTTTTGTGTGTGTGTGTGTGTGTGTGTGTGTGTGTGTGTGAGAGAGAGAGAGAGAGAGAGAGAGAGAGAGAGAGAGAGAGAGAGAGACTCCCACCCTTCAACATTTCCCTGTCCTTTGCTGAGTCCATTGTGCCTCCTGCTCAACTTCCTGGAAATCATCCCCAACTTTCTTCCTGTCAGGAGTGGAACGAGAGATAAATAAACAATAACCAAGATTCACGTTTCTTTCCTCTTCTGTTTTCAGAGTTCCATCATTCCCTTAATACAGTGGCCTGGGCAGAGTTATGTTCCCTTATGATAGACTCTGTCTTCACAATAAAAAATTAGACTCACCTTTTCCCTGCTACACAAGCAAATTAAAGGTATAAGACCACAAAACATGAAGAGATTGCTTAACTCTTAAAAATATAGTCCTTCCTAGATTTTTAACATGTTCTTCCTTAGCAAATGTTCTTGTTTATCATTTGGAAGATTCCAAGCAACTGGTAATATATATTTTCACAATGAACTTGACACCCACTTTCGTTTAAGTGAGACTTCCTTACAACTCTATGTAAAACTGACTTTCAGAAACTGACTAGGAGCAATAAATCAGGCTTAGCACACATTCTACCTTCCTCTTCCCTGAGGGTCAGAGGGCTCCTGTAAATCTCTATTGATATGTGAAGTATGCTTGGGCTCCTATGTCCGAAAGCAGTTGTATTGCCATCACATAAGACAGAGCCCTTTACACTAACTAGCTCAACATGCAGTCTGAACTCACAGGTTATAGGAACACTATCTTTGTGTATGTGTTCAGACGAGAGGCTTGATTTAGTTTGTACTTCCTTTAATGTAGGTTGATAGAAAAGACTAACAAAAATGCCCTGATAGCATGTTTACTGTAATATACACGAACATAAACATAATTAAATAACAGTAAAAATGCCCATGCACTAAGTTGACCTAAATGAAGCTAGAGAATATTTAATCATGTGGATGGAAAATTAGGGAACAAGATTTTCAAAATAGTCCCTTCACAGGCAGAAATTTTAGTTTATGGATTAATAAGAGGTTTAGCTTTCAACTTCATATTGCCACATCTTAAGGATTCTTGTATCTATGATTTTATAGCCAAATCGACTGAAATGACAGCACTGTTAATAATTCATGATGTAGTAAAACAGCCTAAATTGAACTCAGCCAGCAGAGGCAGAAACTGTTTTTATTGATGACACGTTTTCATAGTAAATATAAAATAAAATGAATATCAAGTAGACCAAGATTATTTTGCTTCAAGTATTGCAAACAGACTCAGACTCTGTATAAAACTATACTTGCCTTAGTAAAAGATCTAATTGCACAAACCACCCATTTGCTGAAGAGTGGTGCTTGAGCTTAACTGTTGCTTGTTTGTGTTTGTGTACTAGCATGGCTCTCCGGGGCAGGGCATGGGGGTGTTATCTACTCTGCCCACAAGTAAAACTCCATGTGACTTAAGTGTTGGCATTGCAACAACAAAAACCTGTGTCATATTTTCCCCAAGATCCAAAGGAAGACAATCAAGAAATTGACTAACTTTATGGAAACATCCTGAAGGTTTTAAATGTCACTTTTCTTCTTCAGTTCTTGTGTCAAAGACAGGACACTCCTAAGTGAATTGAAACCTTACACCTCAGCCTGAGTGTTGGTTCTTGTTTTTCCAATTAGATACTGCTATGGTCCTCCCTTATGCATGAGTACTGGCCTAATGCGTTGCATGTTTATTATATTTGGAGATAGAGTTCTTGAAGAGGTAATTAAAAACAAGGCTGAAGGATGGGGCGCTAATAGCACACAACTGAAGTTCTTGTAATAAAGAAAATGAACTAAAGCTTTATTCTCATCCACCCAGAAGACAGATTGTGTGATGGTGTTATTAGAAGGAATGTATTAGGAAGAAGCCCATATGTGCCAAGAATAGAGGACATAAGAGAAACCCATCATTACAACTCCTTTATCTTGTAAAGGCATCCTCAACATTTGTGAGCAAAACAAAACAATGGAAATACCCAACCAACCAACCAAGCAATCGTACCAACAAAACAAATGAAGCAAAACAAAACAAAGAACAAAAAACCAACAAGCTTGCTGAGCCTCTGGTATTTTGTTATGAGAGCTGCATTTGCATTGGACCAAGGGACCTTGTTTAACTCTTGTATCATTTCTCCTCCTCCTCCTCCTCCTCCTCCTCCTCCTCCTCCTCCTCCTCCCCCTCCTTCTCCTTCAACAACAACAACAACAACACCAACAGCAACAGCAGCAACAACAAGCCTGCTGAGCCTGTGGTATTTTGTTATAAGTGTTGCATCTGCCATCAAAACCAAGGGACCTTGTTTACTACTTGTATCATTTCTCCCCCTCCTCCTCCTCCATCCTCTTCCTCCACCCCCTCCTCCTCCACTACCTTCTTATTTTCTCCTCATGCTAATTCTTTGTGTCTGTGTTAGGGAGAGGTGCATATGATTGTGCATATGATTGTAGAGGACAGAATACAACTTCAGGAGTGTCCTCGAGAACATGGTATACCTCTTTAGAGATAGGGTCTCTCATTGGCCTGGAACTCACCTATTAGACTGGACTGCCTCCCTAATAACTGAGATTACAATCACTTACCACTGCATACAACATTTTTATGGGGATATAGGGGAATTCACCTCAGCCCATCATGCTTGCTCTGCCTATCTTGAAAGCAAAGATGTCTCCCCAGCCCTCTTCTTTAAGCCTTACTGTTTTGCCAGTGTTTGCACTCAATAATTTGCTTCCCTTTATTTGTCTTCTGTATTTTTGTGCCTGAACATTGCCTAGACATTAATCTCTTTCAAATACACTTTTTAAATATCTGTACCTCTGGCTTCCTAATTGTGAATTTTTATATTTGAAGCTCTACTAACACATTTATAAATGTCATCTATTCACAAGTTATTGACTTTGTGTTTACTATCTGTCATTTGTCTCTTCATCTATGTTATATATGTTATATAATAAGTTATATGTATTCCTATAATAATTAAAGATATTAATATCTTTAGTTAAACCTAGACATATTATACATTAATTAATAATTAACTGCTAGGATAATTTAAAAATATCTGTTATTCAGTAGTAATTAGAAAAATAGAAAATTATTTTAATAGTTATATATAGAAATTAGAGAAAATTAAATTACAGATGAATGTAAGGAAATGCATTGTAGTCTCACAAGCAGCAGTATCTCACAATCAGAGCAATGTTCCAAACAATACAAGTGAAAGGCTTGTATGAGAAGCAAACAAATCCATTTTCTTTTTCAATTACTATGCACAGTACTGCTGACTATTCATTTCCAATATTTTGATATGAATGTGTTTTCAGAGGAAACTAATATAAGCCATATGTAATTTTAAGGAACTAGTGATATATGTACCTAAACCAAAGGTAAGGCCTACAAACTAACTTATGACTTCCTATTTTACAGATCTCTTTGATGATAGACTTCTTCATGTGGGACTCACGTGAGCTCACTATTGAACTTACAGGGATAGGAATCAATTCACTCATTTAGAGAGAAGCTATGTAAAAATTTGCCCCAGATTCTTTCCTTAAAATAGTTCCCAGTAGAGAACATTTTCTTTCTAATTATTCTTCTCACTCCAGCTGCCTAAAATCCTTTTTTTCCCCCTTGCTACCATTCCATGAATTATTCTATGTCTGGCCTTAATATAAAATTTCTTGAAACAATGGTCTATCTAGGTATCTCTGGGGGTAACTCTGTCTCCATAGATATACCCACATTTTAATGGAGACTGAATAATATAAAGTAAAATATTAGTAGGCCGAAAAGAACTGGCCTGGAGAAATCTTTCATAGCAATCATACAAATGGATGAAATTGATGATGAACACAGGTTCCACGTGACCTACTTGACACCTCACTTTAATTATGCAATTTTTTCTATTTCATAGCAAGTATGAAACTTTTTATAATGTTCATAGCACCACTCTTTGCCTACACAAGTTCTGTATCTTTGACATAAATTATAGTTTAGCCTCTTCTTAACTTCATCATATTTTCTAAAACAAATGGAGTTTATTTCCAATTAATCTAGAATCTGAGAAGCTTCTGATAATTTCCAGTAATTATATTGTACATCTGCTTATGGCCTCCTTTGAATGATTGTGTATCTGTGTGTTCCTTCAGTAAGGCATCTGTTTTCTATGTAAACTATATTTCTGCAACCAGTTGATTTTGTGTTTGGCCACATGAACTGTTTGGAGTTCAAAGGATGAGCAAAAAGGGTTGGGTTGGGTTGTCCATTCATAGCACAAGCTTTAGCAGTCAGGGTGGTTCCTTTGCAGAAACCAACGTTTATGTGTGGATGTATACGTATGAATAAATGCACAAATGGGAATGAGAACACACTCCTGTGTTGTTTTGAGGACAAAAAAATGGTGTTTGGTTTCTCAGAACTGAAGTTAGAGTCATTTGAAAGACTCATGACTGGTTTAGTGCTTACTGGAATCTGAACTCCAGTTCCTATGATTGCCAAACAAACTCTTTTTACACTGAGCAGTCACAAATCAAAAGAACAACAACAAATAAAGTTGGATCTGATGCACAGGCCAAAGTAAAAACCATAGGTGACCAAATAAAAGAGAAGAAAGATTACTGTTTTTGCCTGAAGCTTTGGTATTTTGTGTATATCTTAGATATACATGGGAATACAGAGAAGAGCTTGTTTTCTCTAACAAAAAATAAAACAGATTATCTTCTAGAATAAAATATTTTTATATAATAACCACTATAGTGGAAGCTAAACACTGTTGTCGTAATAGAGTATTTGTCTCTTTATTGATTGACTAACCATATTGTAATAGAACAGCCATATCCTGTAAGGTTTTAATGAAGCAATCAATATATCTAAGTTTTCAGAAATGATTTAAGATTTATATCTGGCATCTACAGAATATCAATATGGGCACTGTATTTGTTCCTCTCTCTTACTAGAATGGCTTCAAAGGATGCCTAGAGGAGAAGCACAATATTTACCATGACCTAGCTATAATGTAGCCATGCTATGACCATATCGGTAGAGACTATATGGGGACTTTAATTCCTCTCTGTCTAGCAATAAAGAGAACTTTGACACCAGAGAGTAGATGTGGGGCTGAGTGGGAACTGTATTAGTAATCAATCATCATTGTTTCCCATATATTCTCTGTCATCACAGTGTCAGAAAGAGAAGGGAACACATGATTTAAGTAAGATCCAGTTCCATGCTACACAAATATGAAAATATCCTGGTTTCAGTAAGAAATTCCTTAACACGCTAAGGACCAGGAAAATAGAAAGGTAATACCATGATTACGTAAAAATATAATCAGCTGACACCAACATGGGGATGTCAGAGAAGCTGGGAACATGAGAGACAAATGTAAGCATACTATCATAAATGTGTCTCAGAGAAAAACTATAAATGTGCCTGGAACTGTACAACAACAGAATATAAGACAGAAGCAAATTTTCAAAAAGATAAGAAAAAAGGACATCCCAATGACAACAACTACTTATAATTACTGAAATGAAAAGCACACAAGCTGCGCTCATTAGCACAAAAGGATAGGCAAGGGACAGAAGGTAAAGTGTAGAACAGGAGGGCGGTGGAAATGATCAACTCTGAGCAAAAGAGAGAAGGTAAGCCTGGGTGCAAGGATGAAAACATAGGAACTTGTGAAATGAAAATACAATTTATAACATTGGATTCTTAGGGGGAGAGGAGAAAGTAAGTCTGGCTAAAGAAGAGTCCACAGAAATGTCATATAAAAATTTTCATACTTGGCAAGGGACATACACTTTAACACAAAGATAGAAATTCAAATGAAGTCTTTGTTGAGAAAATTAAAACTAAATCACCAAACTAAACAAATCAAGCGGCCTAAAATTAGGCATAGAAAAATAACCAATTACCTAGAGGATTAAAAGAAAAATGAATCATATGAGACTTCCTATGAGAAACAGTGGAGTCCAGAAGATGCACCTCTAAATGGAAGGGAATTGGGCAGGTGAACCCTCTATACAAAAGTATAGTAGAAAAGATTATGGCTGTCAAATATACAGATAACAATAATTAAAGATAAGAAGTCATTAGTCTGAGAGAGATCAAGGGGTGAAATGATGTAATTATAATTTCAAGAAGTAAAAATGTTTATAAAGTGGTACATGAGTAAGTACAATTGACTTTCATTCTTTTGACCTATCTGGTTGTTTCACATTTGAAGCAATAGCTAGAACAACATCATATGTTGTATTTTTATTAGCTATAACTAAAAGATAATAAATAGGAAAATAAAAGAAGATAATGTTTACTGTTATTACCTCAAACTAAAGAAATAAATCCAGTATACTATGAGAAGTTACACAGATATAGTGTGCTAATTAGACAGATAATAATATAGGTAAAGATACAAATGCTAAGGTTGCAGATGTGGGTTAGCTCTTAAGGATATTTTCTACTCTTCCAGAGGAAGAGTTTGGTTCCTGACACCCACTTCAGGTGGGTCAGGATCATCTGTAATTCCAACTCCAGGTGTTCCAATACATTTTCTGCTCTCTACGGGCACCTACAAACACAGAAACAGACTGAGACAAACATGAATGCTATCATCACTACTGCTATTACTGCTACTAAACCGCTACAGAAAAGTGAGCCTATGATTAATATAAATGTCCAAGTGAAAACTTCAAATAAGATATAATTAAAAAATTGAAATAAAACCTAAATATTCAATACCATATAGAATTTAATTTAGTTATAATTAAGTTATTATAAGTTATTATTGAATCAATTAGAATAAATTAAATAAGTTTAAAAAACATGACCTCGCTGAGTAATTTACATGAGTTCAACTGTGATTGTGTAAGCCATTTGAGGTTAAGATCACAGGAAAAATATTTTATTAACACACTTATCGAAATAAAGCAGAAGTACATATATTAGTATGCTTAAGAGGGAGAGAAATAACCAGAGCAGGACAGTGTATTCCATCAAGATGCCTGAGAAGTCTTTTTATGTATGTATGTTTGGATGTATGTATGTATGTATGTATTTTTGTCTTTCTTATTTATTTATTTACACTACAGATTTTATTCCTTCACTCCATCTACCCTCCAAATGTTCCACATTCCATACCTACTCTCCACTGCCCTGTCATCACAAGGATGTCTCCATCTCTCCCCCTACCCACCCAACCAGACCTATAAACTTCCTGGGGTCTCCAGTCTCTTTAAGGTTAGGTGCAACTTCTCTGACTGAACCCAGACAAGGCAGTATATGAGTTGGGGGGGGGGTGTCATATCAGCTGGTGTATGCTGCCTGTTTGGTGTTCCAGAATCTGAAAGATCTGGGGTTCCAGGTTAATTGAGGCTGCTGGTCCTCCTACAGGGTCACCCTCCTCCTCAACTTCTTTCAGCCTTTCCCTAATTTAACCATAGGGGTCAGCAACTTCTGTCCATTGGTTGAGTACAAATTAACTGCATGTGTACCAAATAACAGGGAAACAGAAGATATTCAAACAATACCCAAGGGTATTGACAAGAAAGGCAAGGTTACAATTATTGTGTAGGTTAGTGGCCAATGTAGAAACTTCCCCAATCACTTTCCCCCCTATTTCTTGAGGAAGAAGTCTCCCCCTAAATTTAGATTTCACCATTTTGGTCAGAATGATTACCACCAAGCCTTGAAGCCTAATGTGTTTTCCCTCTGAATGCTGGGATTGTAGGCATATATCTCCATGACTTGCTTTTTATTTGGCTTATAGGAATCTTTCCTTGGGTTTTACTTTACTGAATAAACTGTCTCCAGAGCTCTAGTCAATTTTAGAATAATCAATTTGACCATAATGTAATGAAACTGAAAACTAATAACAGAAAAAGAGAAAAAATTAAGACCTAGAACATTAGATCACAGTTTTAAATAATTTATTATTCAAAACAAAAATCTTAATAAAATAAAATAACACAAATGTTTTCATCATCCATTCACCTGCTAATCCAATAGCTGGTTCATCCTACTTTCTTTTTTTATTAGATATTTAATTTACATTTCAAATGTTATCCCCTTTCCTCCTTTCCCCTCTGAAAACCCCCTATCCCATTCCCCCTCCCCCTGCTTACTAACACACCCACTCCTGTTTCCCTGACCTGGCATTTCCCTACCCTGGGGCAATGAGCCTTCACAGGTTCAAGGGCCTCTCCACTCATTGATGTCCCATAAGGCCATGCTCTGCTACCAATGTGGCTGGAGCCATGGTCCCTTCATGTGTACTCTTTGGTTGGTGGTTAAGTCCCTGGGACCTCTGGGGGGTACTGGTTGGTTCATATTGTTGTTCCTCCTATGGGGACATAAACCTATGGGGCTGTAAACCCCTTCAGCTCCTTGGGTCCTTTCTCTAGCGCCTCTGCTGGGGACCCTCTGCTCAGTTCAATGGTTGGCTGAGAACATTCCCCTCTGTATTTGTCAGGCACTGGTAGGGCCTCTCGGGAGACAGCTATATCAGGCTCTTGTCAGCAAGCACTTGTTGGCATCCACAATAGTAGCTGGGTTTGGTAACTGTATATGGGATGGATTCCCAGGTGTCACAGTTTATGAATGGTCTTTCCTTCTGTCTCTGCTCCACACTTTGTCTCTATATTTCCTCTCATGGGAATTTTCTACCCTATCTAAGAAGGACCACATTATCCATACTTTGGTCTTTCTTCTTAATGTTCATGTGGTCTCTGAATTATCTCTTGGGTATTCCAAGCTTCTGGGTTAATACCCACTTATTAGTGAGTGAATACCATGTGTATTCTTTTGTGATTGGGTTACCTCACTAAGGATATTTTCTAGTTTCATCCATTTGCCTAAGAATTTCATCAATTCATTGTATTTAATTGCTGAGTAGTACTCCACTGTATAAATGTACCACATTTTCTGTGTCCATTCCTCTGTTGAGGGACATCTGGATTTTCCAGCTTATGGCTATTATAAATAAGGCTGCTTTGAACATAGTGAAGCATGTGTCCTTATTACATGTTGGTGCTTCTTCTATGTATATGCCCAGGAGTAGTAGAGCTGGATCCTCAGGTAGTACTATGTCCAATTTTCTGAGGAACCGCCAAACTGATTTCCAGAGTGGTTGTACTAGCTTGCATTCCCACCATCAATGTGGAGGAGTGTTCCTCTTTCTCCACATCCTTGCCAGCATTTGCTGTCCCCTGAGTTTTTGATCTACTTTCTAGCTACACATAGACCAGAGAAAAAATAGACCAGAGTTAAAAAGGAGAACAGGAAGGTGATGAAGAAATATAGGATGCAGGTCATGGACTCTCAAGTCTCAAAAGAGGATATAGAGATAATTGTTTTCTAGTTTAACTGTATTGTGAATTTTCTCTTTTTTCTTTGGTGGTAGTTAACTGCATAAAAATATTTAATAATGAAAATATGAAATCCAAAATGAAGTTCCACATCTTCAGAATAGGTACTGTAACTGCACAGTTTGAGATGTATGGAATTTGGGTCTGGATAATTTTACTCTGTGAAATTTTTAAAAATTCTTTATAATAACATTTTAGTAAATTTCTTAATTGCCCAATAAAATTGATTAACAAAAATTCTAAGAGAATTCTGAGAGAAAGAGAAAGAGAGAGAGAGAGAGAGAGAGAGAGAGAGAGAGAGAGAGAGAGAGAATCTGAAATAAAATTTGTTTTTCCATTGTCCTGAAGACTTCAAAAGGAGAGTAAGGACATAGTACAAACATTTAGTGCAAAATGTGACAACTTATACAAAATGGCATAATTCCTCAAAAAGCACAGATTACAACAACTTCAAATAAAGCAAATTTAATATCCCCATCACTACTGAGGAAATTGAATTTGTAATTTGAAAACTCCCAGAATAGTAATTTCAAGTCCCAGATGGTTTCACTTGGAAAATTCTACAAAACACTTATGGAAGAATTAACAGCATCTCTACACAATTTCTTGCAGAAAACAGGAGAGGATATTTCTCTCTTCATCTTAGGAAGATAGGTTGATAGTAAACCAAAGGGAGGACCAAGGCAAAGAACACTGTCAATGAAAACATCAGCAAAGACCAAAAGCTCTCAAGCATGCTAACAAATAGATATATGTAACATGAAAATATTACAGACCATGGGCAAGTGTGATTAATTTACGTGACTCTAGTTCAGTGTTTGAAAAATCAATCCATGCAACCTACCATTTAAGAGTTCAAAGAAGAAGACAACAAATAAATCTACTACTAAACCTAAGACAAAACCAGTGGTAAAGTTCAGTACTCAAGAATATGTCACTCAGAGATGTAGAAATAGAGGTAGGCTTTCTCAGATGACTTAAACAATAAAAACATACAAATTATCCCACAGAATGCCAAAACTCGGGGCGTTCTCTCTATATCACACAGTGCTTGATACTTCTAACCACTTAAGAAAGCCAAGAGTCAAAATAAAA
Organism: Tokudaia tokunoshimensis; assembly: GCA_036184795.1. Classification (NCBI taxonomy): domain Eukaryota; kingdom Metazoa; phylum Chordata; class Mammalia; order Rodentia; family Muridae; genus Tokudaia; species Tokudaia tokunoshimensis. Next base: position 138,951,669 of record BTHU01000001.1, on the reverse strand, counting down.
GGATTAAAAACAGACATAACAAGATATGAGATTGACCTCACTAGTTGGTGCCATAATTATTTAGTAAAACCCCATAGAAAATAGAAACAAACCTGATAAAAGGTTTATTGTGACCTACTCTGTTGTGTTCCAGGGAATCATAAGAAGATGGTTTTAGATATGTGACAGGCAGAAGCCATGGCACCTCAGAGGTGTCAGGATTTTTTGCCTATTGTGCTACCAGCATGTCAAGTGGGATTAAATATGTAGCAGTTTATTAAGACCTTGACTTTACAAGCAGAAATTGTTCTGACCTTCCACAGTTGCTGTTTGTTACAGTACTGAGGGAAGTCACAGGAAATGGCCTTCCCCAGAGTAGATGACTGGCAAAAGGGGAGCCTAGGGAGACCTGACCTGCACAAGTCAGGAGCAATTTGATGCAGAGAATACGGACAGGATGTGCTGTTCTGCAATCTGACTAAAATATAACACTGTTTATGATCATCTATGAATACCCATTGCTATAGATCACTGTTGCAATTCTGATGTTGCTTAAGAAAAATGAGCTTTTAACCAGAAGAAACTGAGATGTTGAGCAGGTAAGATGCTGCTGCCTCCCTCCCTCCATTTCATGACAAAGGTTTCTCTTATTCTATAGCTTTAACCACTGGCTGGGAGAGTCCTCCTCAGTTTTGTCAGCTGAAAACATGACATTCTCAGAAAGTTATTATGTTTGTGTTAGAACTTACTTAATGTATTTGGAAAAGGACATCTAGTTATTTATAGATCCTTAGAGTCTTAAAAGGTCTTCTCCATTAACAAAATGCTTTCATTGTTAAATATATTCAACATGTGTGTATGTATTTTTGATTGTTTCTCTCTCTTTTTAATATAATTTTTTTTATTGTTTGGCTATTTTCCTGTTCATATAAAGAGAAAGGAAAACGTAGTAGTGAGGGTTTGGTGGGTGCTGAGGTGGGAAATGTCTAAGAGCACATGGGGGAAGGAAGGCAAATAGTGATGAGAAAGAAAATCTGTGCAAAAAAAGTTTTTCTCAATAAAAAAATTAAAATAAAAAACAATTTCTCAGAAAACTTCTTTTACTCTGTTGGAACATTACTTAAGTTTGAAGTGACTTGCAGTTGTTAAAGAAATGTCATTTTGAAGATTAAATTTATAATAGATCTCCAAATAACTCTTTACGCATGAGCAAATATGATAGCTTAGATCATTGCAAGATAAACTAAGTAATTGCACATTTTTCAATAATTATTAATAATTAGAGATAGTTTTGCAAAGATTCAAAAAATTTTAAAGGATTAATTTTCAATTGAGAGTAGAGAAAACACTAACAGTACTTAATAGAGAGAAGGTGATGTCATACTTTACATAGCATGCAAACACACATGAATAGCCTTGAGAAGTCCTTTCTAGCCACCTGTGTACTCGGACCCCATGAGTGAAAGTGACATAGGGTCTTGTATTATTTTCTGTTTTCTTTCTTCAGTGACTTCCCCATGGGCACACAAGAAATTCTGTAGAAGGGAAAAAAATATCATTCCTGATAAATAAAGCTGAAGCTGAACAAGACACATATACAACTGTGACTGAGTTAAAGTAACCACATCTCTGTACCATACATCCAGAAAACTGGAAAGTTCATTTGCTAGAACAATTTAGTCTGTTGGATTTTCAACACCTGGAATTCTGTGAACAAAGTAAGGAATATATGATATTTGAGAATTAACTTTTCTTCGTAGGTTGATTTAAAGAAAATGTATAAACGTTCACAGTGGTTCACACCTGTAACCTTAGCCCTATTTTGGCTGAACCAGGACAATTGTTCTGATTTGAAAGTAGCCTCAGCTACATACTGAGTGAGACACAGACCTGAGTCACAAAGTGAGAACCAGTCTCAAAGACATAAAGAAGAGAGAAAATGAAAATCCACGAGGGAGCAAACTAATGGTGGCATTACTTTGTACACATGCATAGGAATCTACCATATTTGGTTTGGTTGCTGCATGTGATTGTCAGAACACAGTTCATGAGTGAAGCCCTCTGAGGAGTTTGCTGAGTTCTTATGAGAAAACTCAATGTAAACTAAGAGTCTTGAACATATGGGCACAGGGGAGAATTTCCTGAACAGAACTCCAATAGCTTATGCTCTGAGATCAAGAATAGACAAATGGGACCTCATTAAATTACAAAGTTTTTGCAAGGCAAAAGACACTGTCAAAAAGACAAAGCGGCAACCAACTAACTGGGAAATGATCTTTACCAACCCTACATCCGACAGAGGGCTAATATCCAATATATACAAAGAACTCAAGAAGTTAAACTCCAGAGAGGCAAGTAACCCTATTAAAAAATGGGGTACAGAGCTAAACAAAGAGTTCTCACCTGAAGAATATCTAATGGCTGAGAAGCACCTAAAGAGATGTTCATCATCCTTAGTCATTAGGGAAATGCAAATCAAAACAACCCTGAGATTCCATCTTACACCAGTCAGGATGGCTAAGATCAAAAACACAGGAGACAGCAGTTGTTGGCGAGGATGTGGAGAAAGAGGAACACTCCTCCACTGCTGGTGGAATTGCAAGCTGGTACAACCACTCTGGAAAGCAGTCTGGCGGTTCCTCAGAAAACTGGGCATGACACTCCCGGAGGATCCGGCTATACCACTCCTGGGCATATATCCAGAGGCTTTACCTGCATGCAATAAGGACACATGCTCCACTATGTTCATAGCAGCCTTATTTATAATAGCTAGAAGCTGGAAAGAACCCAGATGTCCCTCAACGGAGGAATGGATTCAGAAGATGTGGTATATCTACACAATGGAATACTACTCTGCAATTAAAAACAATGAATTCACGAAATTCCTAGGCAAATGGTCAGATCTTGAAAATATCATCCTTAGTGAGGTAACCCAATCACAAAAGAATACACATGGTATGCAGTCACTGATAAGGGGATATTGACCCAGAATCTCGGAATACCCTAGACACAATCCGCATATCAATAGATTTCTAAGAAGATGGAAGGAGAGACCCCTGGTCCTGGAAAGACTGGATGTAGGGGAACGCCAGGACAGAGAAACGAGAGGGGGTTGAATGGAGAAAAGAGGGAGGGAAGGGGGCTTATGGGACTTTCGGGGAGGGAGGAAACGGGAAAGGGGAAATGATTTGGAATGTAAATTAAAAAAATAAAATAAAATAAATAATTAAAAAAAATAAAAATAAAAAAAATAAAGAAGTTTGAATACCAAAAAAAAAAAAACAAAAAAAAACTAAGAGTCTTGTAAAGTCTGTTCCTCCATAATGTGAATTTGTTCTTGCAATGTACTTTTGTTCTCCTCCCAGGTGTAGTAAATAGGAGTGGGTTTACTTTAGATTACATATGCTCTTACCCGATATTATTTAGTTGATTTTGTTATTTACTGTATACAGACTAGACTAATGTGACCTTGCCTTCATGACTGTATACAACTTGAAGTCAAGGAATTTCACTCATGTGACTTCTCTTTTTATATATATATTTATTGATTGATTTACATCCCAAATGCTGCATCCCTCCTTGTTCCCCACCATACTTACAAAGTCTCTCTCCTGTACCCCTTCTTCTCTGAGAGGGTGCTCCCTTTGGTATTCCCTCAAGTCTCTGCTACATTAGGCACATCCTCTCTCCCTGAGGCCAGACAAATCAACCCTGTTAGGGAATGGATACTACAGTCAGGTTACAGCTTTAGGGAGAGCCACCTCTCCAGTTGTTGGGGGACTCACTTGGAGACTGATCTGCAGGTAGCCAGACAGGACCTCTAGTGGAGGAATAAGGACACCAACCCATCTACAAAACTTTTAACCTGAAGTTTGTCCTGGCTTAAAGAAATGCAGGGACAAAGATGGAACACAGACTGAAGGATTGGTCAGTCAATAACTGGCCCAACTTGAAACCTATTCCGTGGGCAAGCCCCAATCCCTGACATCATTAATGACTGTTATGCTTCATGATAGGAGCCTATCATAACTGTCCTCTGAGAAGTTTTACCCAGAAGCTGACTGAAACAGGTACAGATACCCATAGCCATTGGATGGAAGTCAAGGACTCTTATGGAAGAGCTGGGGAAAGGACTGAAGGCCCTGAAGGGAAAGGGAACCCCTCAGGAAGACAAACATAGTTAACTAATCTTTACTCCTGGGAGTTTTCAGAGACTGAGCCTCCAATGAAAAAAACATATGTGGGCTGGAACAAAGCCCCCAGCCCATGACTTTTCTTAAGCCTAAGAATGCCCTCAGAACATAAATTGTCTGATGTCTGGGAAAAAAATGGCTATTGCATGAGACCTTAATTCATCTCATTCTTAGACTGCACTATTCTAGTTTTACCTCTGTGAATAAAGTAGTAAGTATGACCATTTATGAAATAGGAAGTTTTTCTTATTTGCTGTTTTTTTGGTTTACGTTTTACCATAATTCTCTATATTATGTTTATAACTAAAACTCTTTTGGATATATTAAGTTTTAAAAAGTCTGTGGTTACTAAAATTAGTAGTTATCAAAATTAAATGGATGTATCTCTGTTATGTCAGGTTTAGATTCTACATGGAACTAACCAGAATTCAAACGGAATTTTCCTTAATAATCTTTAAAATGATTTACTTTCTTATTTGCTAATTAACTTTTGGAAAATGTGATTTCATTTTTAGTAATTCCTTTAATGATAAAATTTTTTATCATTAGATGCTTATGTAGTTTAATGCTTTAATATTATTATATAAATTTACCAAACTATAAAAAAAAATCTGACCTAAAATGAATTGGACCACCATGGTAGCCCTGTCTTATCTTTGGAACTGTAAACAATGCTTGCATCTGCTACCCTTAAAGTCTTAATTAGTACTTAAACTACACAAAGAATCAATGTGATGTCATGTCTAGACAACATGTAAATTAATATGAAAGCACATGATTTACAAACTCTATACTAATACAAATTAATCTGAATTAAGCTTAATCTCTAGTTATTAACTGATTAAGAGTTCTGTTGGTAACTATAGAGCAGTGATTTCCATCTGTGATTTAGTGGGAAGATATAGCCACAAATACCAAATGCAAAGTGGCTTCATGTCTGTTCCTGGGCCTGAGGAGCTAGAGAAGTAAAACTGAAATATACAGTCTAAAAACATGTAGGAAGCTCTCCTTAAGTGTCATAATTAACTTTTGGCAAAGAGGATGTTTCAGGCATGTTGACTCTGGCTGTGACTGGCACACCATCTCTCTTAGAAAGTGTGTTCATCTGTTCAGAGGGAGAACTTGTTCTTGCTTTGAGCAAACATCAGATCAAAATTGCCAATATGTTCTTTCTTTTTTAGCAGAATTATTACAGTTTAATATGGACAGAAAGACACACTGTTATTGGACATTCCCATGAAAACTTCCTGGACATTGAGCTTATAGTGTTCTCTCTTCTACAGACAAAATCAACAGGTAACTAACTAACTGCTTTCTGACCAGATCTGTTCATGACTCCATCATGCACAAGTACTGGGCATATGAGGAAAATGTTGTATCTGTCCCTTTCCTGAGCATATTTTCTGTATTTACATATTGCTCAAAAATGTGTGTGCAACTATGTAAACACTGTGTCTCCTCCAATTTTGTTTCTTTAGTATTGTTTTTGTTTTGCTTTGCTTGATTTTTTGTTTTGTTTTGTTTTTAAAAATATTTTCTTGGGGAGGAAAACTTCTTCTCATAAACTTAGCCTGCACATTAGAGTTCTAAAAAACTCAGCATTGAAATATGCAGAACCTAACATGAAGGCTGGAACACATTTCCACTAACCAGGATTCATAACTATATTCATATAGTTCTGTTAATTAGAAACCAAGAACAATTGTAATGCATTATAACATGTTTTATTCTTTTTTGATATGGTATTCATGCTAAACTTATTTTCCAAGAAAACCCTACAGTTTATGTTGGAGAAATATTCTGAGTGCTTTATGGCAACAATATACATAAATTTGATAAAAAGCTACTATGTGATATAAGTTGAGGGTCGATGTATTTATATGAACTCTTTCACAGACATCCTACTCATTGTCATAATCACTGAGGCTGTCATGACCATGGTTTGTGCCTTACATGAAGCCCTAAACAATTCTGACAGGCTGCAGCTCATTAAGGGACAGTCATTTTGTTGAAATGTCTGTCAGCTCACAGGGATGCACCAAGATGAATAGGCCCAAAACAATAGGCCCATTTGTTAGAGCGGTAGCTTCTCTAATACATGATGAGACAATCAAGCCAAGCTGCCTTCGCCACAAAGACATAATTAATCAAATGGACAAATGGTTCAAAAATTGCTCTGGTATATTCTGTAGTGGACAGAGGTTTCCATGGAAACATTGGCGTTTGCATCACAGTTAATGACCATTCTGTACAATGAAGTCTCCCTCTGCCTACTCACTGCTGTACTCCCTCTCCACGCTACCTCTTTTCTGCACTTTTGCAACCATTAAAAACACAACCTAGAGAAAACAAACAAAACAGGGAGAGTGAGAAAATATAAAGAAGAACCTTGAGATTCTGCATTCTCTCTACAAAAAAAACCTATGAATCTAAGTGTGTTAAGTATTTATGAAACTAATTATGATTTTTTTCTTTTGGTTTCAAACTTAAAAAAAATGTATACATAGAAAATCAGTCTGAAATTCTGACTCTCAATGCTCTCCAATAAATATGGTGGCTTAACTGGGAGACTGTATAATACAGCTTAGATTATTACAGTGATTTGAAATATATTTGATATAATTAAATTATGATATACAAATATTAAAGGAAAATTCTGTAAAGTCTGTCATCAAGGGAGGATTTAAACTTCATTTTCTGGAGCAGAACATGTAAGTATTAATCAAGATGACTTTGTTACTTTATGTGCAAAATATCTTTGATTAATATTTAATCGAGTTAAAGGTAATCTCATTATGACACCTAAAAAAGCACACTGGTATTAGAATCTCCACTTTCAAAGTTGGTTTTGTTACTGTGCAGAAGTGTATGTTTTAGGCATTGACCTTCTCCTTTCCTTACAAAATAAGCTCATCAAAATACTGCTCCTTAATCACAAGCACTGTTTTGAGAGATGTTCTGACAAATGTTATGTGCTTATACTTAATACAAGTTGAATCACAAAATATTTCAAATGTCAACACTATTCTGAGATTTTAGGGATCTATGCATATTTGAAAAAGCAACTGTTCTTTTGCAAATACATCCTGATTGCTTATTGAAATGCTTACTTGTTTTATTATTTCTCTTTTTCTTGGTGTCTCTGTTTGAGAAGCTTAGAGGCTATGTAGAATCTTTTAATACTTTTACCTTTCAATTTAGCTCTGTACTCTTAAGAGCCACCACAGTGTGGGTTTTTCTTCATGGGACACAAAGAGGGTGATGCAGAGAGAAGTAGGAAGCTGAGAGTAAGAGTAAGTTGAGGAAAAATACTGCATTTGTGCTGAGGTATTTTCTGGCACACACATACACACACACACACACAGAGGCAGAGAGAGACAGGGAGGGACAACAGAGAGACAGAGACACAGAGAGAGACACACAGAGAGATACACAGAGAGACAGAGAGGGACAACAGAAACAGAGACACAGAGACACAGAGAGATACAAAGAGAGACGGAGAGACAGTGATAGACAGACAGAGAGAGAGAGAGAGAGAGAGAGAGAGAGAGAGAGAGAGAGAGAGAGAGAGAGAGAGAGAAGGGTTTTTAAACAAATTAAGGGTCCAGTATAGTATTTCAGTCATCACATGGAGAACCAGTTTTAATGTGCACTTATGTAAGTACAAATTCATTCTCACAGAGTAGTGAGTTTTTTAAATCTATCTTTTTCTTGGTTGCTTGCTTTCAAGGAGCTACACAAAGATGAGCCATGAGCAAGGGTTCATACAAAGGTGAATGGAAGCCCATGAATCAACATTTTTTTTCTACATCAAATATATATTAAATCTTGTCCTATTGTCCTACATCCAACTCAGATTGAATGTTACTTTTTAATTGTCCTTTTAAAACTGTTTTTATTGACTATTTGGATATGTAGAGAAAATATTTTCATTGTCTCAGGGTTTAGCTCTAAATAATATGGGATCTCTTTTTTTCACTACTGTGCAATAAGAAGAAATAACACACACAAAGACACACGCAGACACAAACATCGCATACAAACACACACATACAAACAGACCCCCATCACTACCACATACACATACACACAAACATGTGCAGAATGCACATGCACACATATACAAACACATGCACGTGTGCATATGTGTGTTCAACTCAGCCATCTGGTAGAGGATTGAGCCATAAACGAATCTTTTGAGCAGATATTGAAATATAACAAACATAGAAAAAAACACACAGTATGTAAACCTAATGCGCAACTGACCAAAAATCTCATGAAACAAATCATTGTCAGCATCTTAGAGCTTCTGAACTCACTTAATTAGCTACTGCTTTGACAAAGACAACCACTATGTGCACTTTAAATTCTGGAATTTCACTTTACTTGTTTTAAACTGTAGATTATAAATTCAGTGATGATATTTCATAAATATAATCCTATCTGAAATAACTAACTATAAAATTAAAATTAACAATAGATGATCAGTCAAAAGTCCAGACTTGGCTATAATCATCTTCATATACTGAGCACCTATACTTCCCATATTTCTTCCCTTTTGAAGAATAAGTTTGTTGTGGATGGAAAAGAAAACTTTATTTTTCTTTCAACATTGCACAAATTTCAAAGATTTTTGTCCCATTGTCTTTCGTTTAAAGAACTCCTCATGAGAATTATGCCACCAGTGCCAATTTTAAACCACTCTGAGAAATATGCCTCTGGCATTTCTTCCTGGTTTCCTCAAGAATTTGAGACCTCACCAACTGTGAGTAAGCGTTCTAACTTTCCTCACATCCTCATCAGCATTGATTGTTGATTGAATTCTTGATCTCAGCCATTCTGATTTGGGTAAGATGAAATCTTAAAGTAGTTTTAATATGTACTTCTATAATTGATAATAATGTTGAGCATTTTAAAAGATATTTCTTAGTCACTTTTATTTCTTCTTTTGAGAAAACCCATCAGACCCTTTACCTCTCTTTAAAACTACACCATTTTTAAATTATTTGTTTCTTTTTAAGTTGTCTGAACACTTTGCATATTGTTGTTCATACATATACACACACGTGTGCGAGTGTGTATATGTATGTAACAAAGATTCTCTTCTACTCTCTGAACTTTTTCATGACTTGTTTTCTTTGTTGTATAAATGTCTTTTAGGCCTATGAGGCCACATTTATTGTTGACTTTAATTTCTAAGTGAATGGAGTTCTATTCAGAAAGTCTCTTCCAATACCTATATCTAAGATAGTACTGTCTGTGTACCTTATAATAGTTCATTGTTTCAGGTTAATATCTTTGATAGATCAAGAATACAACTGACAATTAATGCTGGTGAGGTGCATAAAAGGGGACTCCTCATTCAGTAAAGGTGGGATTGAAAACTGGTGGATCCACTGTGGAAGTGTGGGGAATTTTGAAAAAGCAGAAAACAGACCTTCCACTTGAGCTAACTTCTCACCCCTTAGGGTATATCTATAATACTAAACATCCTAATATAGACACTTTTGCAGCCGTGTCGATTGCCATTTTATTCACAATACCTAAATAAATGGTAACAATCTATATGTCTTTCAAATGATAAATGGCAGATGGAAATGTAATAATACTCATAATGGATTTTATTTTATCTATGAAGGAGAACAAAATCATGAGACTTGCAGGTAAATGGATGAACCTGAGAATATTATATCGAGTGAGGTATAAGAGACCTGGAAAGATAAACCCTGAATATTCTCTCTTCTTTGTCGATTCTAGTTCTCAATCCTTAGATGTAAATATAAAATCTAGATTAACTGCAGCAAACACAAAAAACAAAAAATGTAAGATTTGGAGGGGAAGAAGGACCTCTTGAGAGAGGAGTAGTAGGACACAAGTATGCTGAGAAGGAAAACATGAGACATGATATTATGGAAGATTGTAGAAGTCACTGGGAAACATTCTTTTACAACCTCACTTAAAATACTATATAGATTGTGTATGTGTAAAAATATACTAAATGATATTAATGCACATATGTTCAAATGTAGTTGTGTCACACTAAATCATGTGACGTTTATGTGTCACATAAAAGGGATGATAATGTTCCTCTCAAGAGTCATACAATACCTAACAAAATACCTAATCTTTTTGGTCAAAGGGCTCCAAGAAACTCCTAAAATAATATGCGCTATTGACATGGCCCTTCAATGTCTTCCAGAACTTGAAGATAAAATCTTATTATTGAAGACACTTTACACTTTAAACACAGAACCTGGGTAAATCTGAAATGGAATCAACCTGGAAGGCTATTTTCTGAGTACTATACCCACAGTACTGAAAGCTCCAATGCAAGTTACCCAAAAGCAATCAATAATCATCCTTAGCTGAAAGGGGAAAAATAGAGCAGTGGCCAGCATGGCAAGATAACTTTATAGTGCATTAGTGGTGCAGGTACATTTATGTTGGGGAGACCAACAGATGTTTAGTTGGACTTAAGGCTCATCCAATATGAGGGAACACACCCTCTAAATTTCTTAAAGGCTTAGGGAGGATCATGGAAGGAGGAATTGAAAGATTATAACAAGCAGAGGGCTATGAAGTCTATTGTGAGACAGGGTCTTCTAGACAGGGAGGAAATGCTGTTCCTGTGAAATTGCAACAAGACCTGTATACTGAAAATGCCAGTTGTCATGCCAGCACAGATGAGGGAACTTTAACATGGCCCTAGACTTTAAAGAAGAATTACAGATAAAGACTGCTGAGTGGAGAATCAGTTAAATTAGTTTTCTCCAGGGTTGGGTTGCCTGATAGATTATCTAATCCCCAGTAGTTAACTCTAAACTCCTATGAGCTACAATAAGTAAACTGAGTAGGTTGTGTGTATGTGTGGATAACAGTAATATTTTAAAAAGACATTATGACTTTCAGAAGGGGTAGTATGAAGCCATACAGAATGAACTGGAGATGGAAGAGCAGAGGGTGAGAATGGTATAAACAGAGTAGTCATGTAAGCGATCTTAAAAATGGTTTTTAAAAAATTAAATATTAAAGCAAGTAAATTTGCTTTTTGTCTTTCCATAGACTAAGTAAGATGTGCCCATCTGTGATATTTTGTATATTTATTTATTTGATCTTCTGTGAGCATCCATGATCTATACTGATATTTGAATTTAATTTTAACTTTACATGCAATTGTTAGAAATAATATCTCTATTATTTTTTTCAAATGTTCTCTCTCCCCCCCACACAACAAACATACACCAAACACACACACACACACACACACACACACACACATATTCCAACTTAGAATGTTTCACTGTTCTCAGATGTTCTGACCTACTTTGATTTTGTTTAATATTACCTGGGATACCCTTCTCTGTCTGGCCTTTTTCTGTTGTAGCCTAGCCTAGCCTACCCTACCCTGCCTTGGCCTAGCTTAGCTTATCCTGACCTGTCCCGTCCTGTCCTGTCCTGTCCTATCCTCTTGTATTCTGGCCTGGCCTGGCCTGGCCTAGACTAGCCTAGCCTGACCTATCCTACCCTATGCTATCCCACATTGCTCCTTTTTTTCTTTGAATTTTATTTTGAGAAGTTTCTGTTTGCTTCTGCTCAAGCTCATTGACTCCCCAAGCTTGTTAAAGTTAAAACTGCTGATGAACTCATCAAAAGTAGACTTTATTTTTGACACTTTGTCTTTCATTTCTAGCCTTCCTTTTTTTATTCTTTCTAACAGTTTCCATCTCTCTGTTGACATTCCATCTGGTCTTACATGTTGGCTATATTTTCTATGACAGCCCTTGCCATAGTAAACAGAGTTATTTTAAATTTTTTTAAAGATGATTTCAATATCTTTTTTATAGCTATGTCTGATTCTGATGGTTATTTTGTTCCTTTGGATCATCCGTATTCTTGTCTCTTGGTTTACCTTGCATGTGGTATAAGCAGATTCAAGTTTGCTTCTATTGTATAGCAACTACTAATAAAATAAAGGTTCTCTATGAAAATTTATATTAATCTAACATGAAGTTCAGGACCTTTTAATGTTTAATTATGGGAAGCATCATATTTCCATGGTGAGTTTTGACCCATTACCACTTGGCTTTACTTTTCCTTTTGTAGATCCCATTAGAGAGCCTATGTCTTGATGATCTCTGACCCATAATCTAGGTACTATATCTGGAAGTTGTCACTGCTGTGTCAGGTGCCACAATGGAAGGTGAGTTCAGTTTTCTGAACTATTTTATCCATAATATTTAGACTATTCTAAATATCTGTGTCTGGGGGAAACTGTGTGATACTTTGCTATTTGTACGTCTGTCTGTACTCATTGTCTTCTGGTCCTTTCTCAGCTGCATTGGTCTTGGTCTTTTTCCTTGATATTCTCTTCCCATAATTCCTCAACCCCTTTATATAACACAGAAAAACCTTTATTCCATAAGTAGGTCAACATCCAATGACAACTTTCATTCTTGGTATTGATATTTGTTCGAATTGCAAATCAGGAAGAATTTCTACAATTCTTTCCATTCTCTTGTTTGGGCTACTGGGGAACTTTCTCAGATCCTCCAGGAAAAATTCACTGGTATTCCTACAAGAAAAAGCTTACAGAAATCTGACAGCCACCCTCAGAAATTCCCTTCCTCACTTAAGACATACACAATTTCCACTACTTATAGTACTAACATGGTCAGTGATCCTTAGCTGATAGCTTCTGATCATTCTAAGTCTTACGTTGTTCTGTGGAAATATTCTCCACTGCTCCTTCAGGTAAAAATCACCTCCTACCACTTTACTATGTTGCATTGTTTTTCAGCAAGTGACCTAAAGAGTAAAAGCAAGAAAGAGTAAGAGAGATGTCTGGGTAACCACATGTCCCTCAACAGAAGAATAGATACAGAAAATGTGGTACATTTACACAATAGAATACTACTCAGCTACTAAAAGCAATAAATTCATGAAATTCTTAGGCAAATGGATGGAACTAGAAAATATCATCCTGAGTGAAGTATCCCAATCACAAAAGAACACACATGGTATGTACTCACTGATGAGTGATATTAGCCTAGAAGCTTGGAATACCTAAGATACAATTCACAGACCAAATGAAGTCTAAGAAGATGGAAGACCAAAGTATGAATACTTTGGTACCCACAGAAGGAGATACAGAGACAAAGTGTGGAGCAGAGAATGAAGGAAATACCATCCAGAGACTACCCCACCTGGGGATCCATCCCGTATACAGTCACCAAACCCAGACACTATTGTGGATGCTAGCAAGTGCTTCCTGACAGGAGCCTGATATAGCTGTTTCCAGAGAGACCCTGCCAGAGCCTGACAAATACAGAGGCGAATGCTCTCAGCCAACCATTGGACTGAGCACAGGTCCCCAATGGAGGAGCTAGAGAAAGGACCCAAGGAGATGAAGGAGCTTGCAGCCCCATAGGAGGAACAACAATATGAACCACCAAGAACCCCAGAGCTCCCAGGGACCTAACCACCAAACAAAGTGTGCACATGCAGGGGCACATGGCTCCACCTGAATTATGTAGCAGAGGATGGCATTGTTGGACATCAAAGGGAGGAGAGGCCCTTGGTCCTGAGAAGACTTGATGCCCCAGTATAGGGAAATACCAGGACAGGGAAGCAGGAGTAGGTGGGATGGATCCCCAGGTGGGGCAGTCTCTGGATGGCCTTTCCTTGTTCCACACTTTGTCTCTGTATCTCTTCCCATGAGTACTTTGTTACTCCTTCTAAGAAGGACCAAAGTGTCCACACTTTGGTCTTCGTTCTTGAGCTTCATGTGGTCTGTGAATTATATCTTGGGTATTCTGAGTAGTCTTAAGCAATTCTGAAACTAGGCCTTTTGAGCCCTCCCCTGAAGTCCCAATTCCTTTTCAACCACTAGGTCCTAGTTCTAATGAGTGAAGAGACCTATATGGCCTGTGTTTGATCTTGTATAAATTTTAACAAGGTATGGAAAACAAAACAGACTCATATGAGCTTTGTGATCCTCATGGCAACTCTTCCTAGGAAATAAAAAGGTTCTAGAGGTTTTCTACCCCTAGATAGGGTACTCTGAAATATGCCGAAATCTTCTGTTGGCAGAATTGGTGCTCACCAAACTTCTTCCTAGGATTTCATTTTCTCTTTTAAGTACAACTCTTATCAATTTTCTAAGAAACCCCAGCTGAACCCTCCTTATCATCCAATTGCATCCTTCTGGGTCAGACCCTGTTCATGTGTAATATTTTCCTGTAGGCTCTAGTCTTTTCTTAGATCTTGGACCAGATGGCTGCCCTGTAACTTCAACAAGCCAATGGGCTCAAGAAAAGTTGAGAACTTGCTATTGTGCACATGCCTTTTTATATCAGTGTGAATTTTGAAACACGTAAATGTTTTACTTCTTCACACATTTGAAGGGGAAAAAGAAGAAATCTAGGACAAACTGGAACCTACTCAAAACTCTTGAGTGTGATAAGCATACTATTTAAAAGGTAAGGCAGTAATCAGTCCCCATATATTATTAATAACAGTGACACATTAAATTCACATGAGACACAATACAAAGAATTGCCATGACTGAACTTCAATTAAATAATCCTCCTTTTTGCTGATAATCGCAATGGGGATAGAGTCCATATTCTGATTGTAAGGAAAGGTATGGTAGAATTGTTTGGAGAAGTCAATGAAATTTTATGGTGCCAGTGCAAGCAAAGTTTGTATTAAGATGCACCACTGCATAGAAGTTTCATTTTTACTTATGGCTCATGTTAAAAGCTTTCCTACCTTGGTTCTATTCTTAGTCATCTAACAGTATAAATTGATGCTCAGTGTTTATTACTTCAAGAATTCTTTCGTTGAACTTAAAACTGTTTTCTTTGTGACAATTTTTTCCAGCTAAGAATTTATTCTTATTTATATATATTCACACACAGATACTTTTATTGCAACTAGTTTGTATGTATGTATACAGTTATACATGTCTCTTTCATATTTTCCAATTTGTAATTCATTTACCCATCTTGAAATTGTCATATTTTATGCATAATATGCATTCTTATTTATGTACATGGCATCTTAAATAAAATATATCTTGAATGTAAACCTGTTATAGCTTGTTGGAGCATGGTAAATTCTATTGTTTTGAAGAGAGACTATAAATGAACAAAACCAAATATAAAGTAAACACTTTTTCATATTTACTAATTGGATTAGTTGAGAGCTAAAACTAGAGTGTAAATATTTTCAGCTTTCTGGATGAGAACCAAGTGATGTACAGTTAGAAAGTCTCCTCCTGTCACCTCAGGCTTGGATGAGAGCATTTGGTTTGAGACATAAAAAGTATTGATTGCTTTTGTAACATACAGAATATTGTCAAGTCACTGAATAAAATTAATAAATGAATAGTAAAGAACTAGACACAATAATTTCTGTTAAAAATTTTCAATCAAACAGGCCTATCTCATCAGAAGCAATACTGTAAGTCAGAACCTTCTGCGTAATTCTTTAAGACTTTTCTCACATGTATCTCTAGTAAATGAAGTATTTGCATTAATACAGTTTTCAGGTATAAAAGGAGCAAGAGAAAGAGGAACCAGCTAAACTCATTAAACAAGTCAAGTAAGCATATATTTGGACAAGTAATTTGTTCTAGTCTTTGGGTAACAAATAATTTTGCTTAAATTATCTCAGTTACTCCTATAAGAAGACAAAAAATGGAGGTACTTACTGTCAAGTAATATTGGTATGAATTTACACATTTCTTCAAGGGTAAGATGCAAATAAACTATGGTGATTTCTGAGTGATCTTTATGTCATGAGAGAAAGAGAGAGGTGTGGAAAATAGTTGTTACTCTCAGGGATTGTGATTGCTTCCAGGTTCCCACACATATTTTTCCGGTTTTTTTTTCTGAAACCATACATTTCATTAAATAAATAAATTTTGGAGTCATAAAAAGGTCCAGGTTAAACAAGCAAACATCATCGAACAGAATGGCAGAGAATGCAATTATTCACTAATAATCTTTGCTACTAACTTAGACACATCTTCCTATGATATAAACCCTTGAGATAGATGATAGATACAGGATCAGATATTGGTGTAATGTGCTGAATTTTGGCTGCAGAAATGAGGGGTAAAATATTTGTCACCATGGGGATAGATCCATTACTGCACTTTTGAAAATGTCAAGGGTACATTTGAAAAGCAGTAGCAATTTTCTCCCTTTTTTATAAAGATAATTCCCTGTTTGTACTTCACACATGAGAATCTGTGACTTAATAAAAAAAACTCTTTTCATGGTTTTAGGATAATAATTCCAACTTTACATGTATTTACATACATATATAAATTTCTCTTTGTATCTCTCTACATATGTGTACATGTATAGAGTTTTAAGTGTATAAATTCCGAGGAACCAAAAATAGTTTTATTACTGAATTAATGCTCGTTTCATTTTTATGAGCTTGATTTTTATAGGAAGGTGGAGTTTGTTATTTTTTAAATGTTAAATCGTAGATAAACCAAAGCATATTTTAATACATTTGCCTTTATTGTTTCATAAAACCTGTTTTTGGCCTTGGGTATTAAAAGAATGAATGCTCTTATTTGTCTGCTGATAAAGGTTAATTTTTCAGTATATTTCATAATCTATGGGAGGAGAGACTAGCAGATGTTCAGTGGTAAAGTTCAGTAACTACTAGCATTATACTGCATTTCTATCTCCACACAAGGAATCAAAAGCACCAGTTTCTAACTTTTAAGAAAATGTTTCAGAAAATTATTTCTATTACACCATTAAAACGTTCAATTCAGAAATATTAAAAGACCAAAGTGAACAATGGCCATCCTGTAATATATATATTTAAAAAGCCTTTACTTTTCTTTATTTCAAGACATACTTGCATCAACTGTTAGTCTCATAAGTTCTAGCTGCTTTTACAGCAAAACATCCCATTAACCTAACAGCTTAAATGATAATTTTTAAAGAATTCTTTTATATTTTTACTATAAAGGACAGGGAAAATAAAGTTAGTGGAATATTTTATTTGAAAAGTCAATTCATTAATATTTGATTCTATAGAAATTTTTGCAATTCTCAGTGCCTTGTCAAGTTAGTCATCATGTTTGATTACTGCTTAATTTTTTTATGCTTCACTTTTAATTTTTAAACATGCTATAATCAATAGACCCAAAGAAGATAAATAACAAGGAGGGCATAAGGGAGGATGGTTGAGTATTTCTCTGAGGGGAAAACAATATAGATATTGGATGTCAAAGGAAGGAGGAAGCTGGGTGGAAGAGAGGATTGGGAGGGGAGGCAAGAGATCATATGTAGAGAAAGCAGGGGAAAGAGATGGGAGATCGGCTCGGGTGGCAATCTCTAGGGCATACCAGAGTCCTGGGATGGGGAGAAGCCCCAGAGGGTCTAATGGGGCAACTCTAAGTGAGATTCCTAGCAGTGAAGCATGTGAATCTCGAGCTGGTCACTTACTGTAGCCAGGCAGGACTCCCAGTGGAAGGATAAAGTCAGCAACCCCCTCACAAAGTTTTTGTCCCAAAATGTGTCCTGCATACAAGACATGCAGGGACAAAGATAAAGTAGAGACTGAGGGAATGGCCTATCAATGATTGCTCCAAATTGAGACCTATCCCAGGGGTAAGAACAAAACCATGGCACTACTAATGATACTTGTTAGCTTGCAGACAGGGACCTAGCATAACTGTCCTCTGAGAGGCTCCACCCAGCATCCCATGGAAGGAGATGCAGAGATCTAAGACCCAAAAGTTAACCTGACATCAGGGAGTCTTATGGAGAGTTGGGAGGAAGATTGAGGAACCCAAAGGGGATAAGGATTCCACAAGAAAAGCAACAGAGTCAACTAACCTGGACCCTTGCGGGCTTCCCAGAGACTGAACCACCAACCAGAGAGAGCATGGGCTGGAACTATGGCCCCTGTACATGTATAGAAGATGAGCAGCTTGGGCTTCATGTGGCTCCCCCAAAACAACTGGAGCAGGGGCTTACCCTGAGCCTGCTACTTGCCTGCTGGCCTGCCGGCCTGCCTGCCTGTCTGTGGAACCTGCATCCCTGAATGAACAGACTTGTCTGACCTCAGTGAGAAAGAATGAGCCTAGTCCTGCAGCGACTCGGTGTCTGTGTGTATGGGGGATTGGAAGGGGAGGGTGTTGACACCCAGAGGTGTCTCAAAAGAGAAAGGGAAAAGGGAATGGGGTCAGAGTTTGTGTGAGAGGGTAATGGGAGGAAAGGAAGGGCTGATATTGGGTTGTAAAGTGAACAAATAAATCAATTTAATAATTTTTAATGTTGTTCCGAGATTTCCAAGTACTGCACGTATGATTGTTATCCATACATAGTCTATGATTGAAAGGCTGGTTTGACTAGAGGACATTTATTGTATAAAAATCCAGGCATCTGACATCTTTTTATTATGCGTTACAGCTGAAATCATGAAAGCAGGAGTGGCAGGATGCTTACCAAGGTCCAGGATTGGGGGTAGACACCACACTTCCACTCTGACATATTTACGTTGTATGGAGCTCCCTTTACTATCTTTAGTCTAGTATTTGTTAGTCTAATAAGTTCTAGCTGCTTTTACAACAAAACATCCCATTAATCTAACAGTTTAAATGATACTTTTAAAAGAATTCTTTTATATTTTTACTATAATGGAGAGAAAAGAAACAATGTAAAACTAGTGGAACATTTTATATTTTATTTGAAAAGTCGCCTCTCTTAACTGTCTTTACTATAAAACAGCTTTTAGGCCTACAATGAAGGCAAGCTGGTTCTTCATTTAAAAAAAAATGATTGTTGATGTATTGAAAGATGCTCTCAATTTGGAATTTTTTCATCCTGTCCCACCTGTCAAATGCTGGAATTAACTTTCTATATCATCAAGACTTCCTCCCAGTACAGTAATAAATTTTCAAATTTGTATGTTTACTATCTAAAATGATATTATGACAATAAAACTATACGGAACTACTTATAAACCATAATTTACAATAATAAAGTATTCCTGTTGAGAAATGTTTTCTATATATTTCTTTATGTACATAAATGTGTGTTTTCACATAAAGGTGAGTCTCATAAAACAAACAAAATTCTCATGTAAAGTGAGCTAAAAACCATAAATATACCTTACAGCATACTGCATGAAGAAAATTGAAAAAACTTTCCATAAATGACTGATGAGATAACAGCACACATTCTTCTTCTCTTGCTGTATGTGGTACTTGAACCTTGGGCAGAGCATTCAGGCAAGAAATATAATCCAAAGGCTTTTGAATGCATGAAGTAAGATCAACACTGTTAGCTACCAGGGAAATGCAAATCAGAACAGCACAGATTTCCTATCCCTTCCCAGTCACAATGGATATCAGAGTGACATAATGACAAGACTTGATTATGATACAAGTGGAAGTTGGCCTTTGCCTATGGTCGGAGGAATGTAAATGAAAACATCTAATAGAGAAGTGTAGAGACTCCCTCATAGCCCTAAGATAGAACTGGCATATGAACTGACAATATCTCATCTGAATATTTTTCTAATGAATAACATCAGCATGCAGAAAGATATTTTCATATTTGTGCTATTGAGGCAAACAGATGAGTGTAGTAAGAGAATGTCAAGCAGACATACATACACATACACACATAGAAACCCCAGTTTGCACAGTCACATGTCCATGCAGCTCAGTGGAATATTCATAAGACAATAAATTATGTCACTTAGGGAAAACTGATGAATCATGGAATATCATAATTAGTGAAACAAGCCAGACACAAGGCACAAAAAGAGAGCTATTAAATATTTTCTGTCTGTGAATAAACATAAATTCTTGAATTTTGACTCAAACCCTACATTAACATAATGTATTACTGCAATGTGTTCTGTTTACCAAATAAGGACTATTCTTACCTTTTACTTATTTCTAATTCCTTTTGTTTGTTTGTTTATTTGCTGCATAATTTAGAGTATTTTATTCCAGCGAAAGGTATAGAACTAAATCATTCATATAACTTGTGGCACAGTTTCCAAAGTTGATGAACACTTGAATATTTTCTTAGAAATTTCATAATTGGTTGACTATTTTTTATGTATCTTCAGCTACTTTGCAAGTTCTATTAACATATAATATTGAAAATATGTGTATCTCCTTAATTATGATTAGATAATTTGCTTTAGCCATGCATGGCATAAAGTCTCACTTTAGGTCTAACATCATTACTAAATTATTTTAATAGTATAGTGGGCAGAGTGCATGAAATATAATAGCTAATAAATGTTGTTCAACACATAATTGAATAAGCTTCTCTATGGTTAGAATTAGGGATTCTTTTCTTAGAATACTACAAATTAGATACCTGGTGAAGGAACGATTTCTTCTTCTTAGAATCCCAGCAGTGCTCAGGGGACTGATGAGAGTATTGACTCATGCTGGAGAATGGTGTAGGATACACAAGGATTATCAGGCCTATCGGGCTAACTATCAAGACCCAAATGCAAAAGCAAATAAAAATATAAATAAATAACAAAATTCAGTATCTGCGACATCTATTGCTTAAACGCTCACAATTGTTTTACTGATTATTGTAATGGAATAAACATTTTTGTTGGTTCTATTTCTTTCTGCTGTACACAAGGCCCACTATTTTACTGTTGTTTTTAAAGAATTATGTTGATTAGTAATAGTGTATAAAGAAATGAGGTTTTCATATTAATATAGATTTTTTTTTCAGAATGCTGCATGAGAGAAAGTAATTCTTTCATGGGAATTGCCTTGATTAAGCAGTAGGACATCTTCACACTCATTCAGAAGTTTAGTTTTATTTATATAAGCATATTATTACTCTGTTCTGTTTTTATTCTATATGTTACCAAGGCATGATTTGCATGATATGAAGATATAATCACCGATTAAAAACTTTTCAACATTATTATTAGTGGCCTGGAAGAGAAAGCAGGTAGCCAGAGGAACAGGCAATGTTCTCAGGAAAAATGCAAGGTGGCAGCTTGGCAAAGGCTCTCGGGTGAGGACCAGGCTCATAACTGGCAAAGCCTTCTCTCATTTGAAAGAGAGCCTGTGCAAAATGCAGTAACCACAGCATTCTCCTCTCAGATATTTAAAAACTTGACACTTTTGGCCTACAGACACCTCCTGTGGAGACTAGCTAACAACTCCACCACTCTCCACCAACAGCTATCAGACTAGACATAACTTCTCTGAGATTTGTGGTTGCAGAAGTAGTCAGTGTGGCCCCATCAGAAGGCTCAGTCCCTTTTCCATAAATGTGTATGTGTGTCTACACTTTGTTCATTCCTTTCTTCTCCTACTGAAGTTTCCAGTATTTAGGTGCATTGGGTGCAGTAATTTATGTTGTGTCCTCTCAAGAGCAAACCCAAACTTCATTTGGAAAATTAAAGCTCTTCCATGCCTGAAGAATGACTGATATGAGTAAGAAAAGAATGAAACTATCAAATGAATCAAAAATGAAGAACTGTCAAATGTCTCCTGCTGGATATGAATTAAGAAGCAATAAACAATTACTAAATAGGGAAAATCTTCATAAAATTATTCAGTCAAGTTATATTGGCAGGAAGCTAAGACCTTTGTCCTGGTATTAATTTCAGAATCTAACATATTTCAGTAGTTTACAATTATGACGAGGAAATACACTAAAAACTGGATTCTATGAGTAATGTTTTGTTCCTTGAGAAATAATACATGTCTAATTTTTTAAAAGTATGACAATTTGCTGTAAATTTTGTTTATAACATACAAATTTATGAGCTTAGTTCCATTTTATATTAGTTAGTAAAACTTCAGCTTCTCTACTGAAGGTTGTTTTATTGCTTTTAGTATATTTTGATAACTATAATGTCTAAAATTGTAATAAAAACACATTTATATAATCTACTGGGGAAAATGGCTCCATTAACCTATACAGCAAATTCTGATCTTCATGCTATCAAGACTCTTCACAAACAAGTGCTTGATTTTATTCTATGTCTCTTTAAATCATTTCTAATGCTTTTTATTTGACACTTTTGCAATGTTTTGTGTGAAGATTCCCATGAGATTGGTATGAAAGCACATTGAAAATGTAAGAGTTCTAAAATCAAGGACCATTACAGCAAGAGAACATTAATAGTCTTCTAATAGTTTATGCAATTAAACCAAGCACTCAGTTGTCTGTATCAGGGCTACTTAAACTTTTTCCACATATGACCACTTCTTTACAATATGCATACAAATGAAGAATTTTCTGATGATAAATCACATTTATTTTATGGTAGTTCTTTAATGTATGTATATATGTATTTACTATTTAGTAAGGATACTTTGAATACTATCATAGAGGATGTGTTTGCTTATTTTTATACAAAAAAATTAAATCTTGGCTAGGCATGTAATACTACAGGACATATATCATCTTCATTGTCATTTAGAGTTGATTAATATTGCAGTTTTAATTTAGAAGGTCTCTCATGGGCTCATGTGTTATGACATTTAATTCCATGGCTGATGATGGTAGTTTGAAAAGTTGTGGAACCCTTCCGGCCACCATCTGCAGCAGGGAACCAGGCAGCTCCAAAGCCTTATGTGCTTAGCCCGCCAGGAGACAGTGATCTCCCAAGAGTGATTTCACTTCTGTGTGCAGAGGAGAGATCTCTACCTTCTCTCTGGAGGGGTACAGCTAGGAGTGCACAGGGCATATGATCAGTGTTGCTTTTGGGACAGGAGTCTTCCTTTTCGGCCACCATCTGCAGCAGGGAACCAGGCAGCTCCAAAGCCTTCTGTGCTTAGCCCTCTAGGAGAGAGTGATCTTCCAGCGGTGATTTCACTTCTGAGTGTGGAGGTGAGATATTCACCTTCTCTCTGGAGGGGTACAGCTAAGAGGGCACAGGGCATAAGATCAGTGGAGCTGCTGGGACGGGAGTCTTCCTTTCTAGCCGCCATTTGCTTCAGGGAACCAGACAGCTCCACAGTCTTCTGTGCACAGACCCTGCCAGAAGACAGTTGGTCTCCCAGGAGTACAGACACAGGCTTACAGGCCCATAGGAGGGGCAAGCTCCAGTCAGAGACAGCAACACCAACTAACACCAGAGATAACCAGATGGCAAAAGGCAAGCACAAGAACCCTACCAACAGAAACTAAGGCTACTTGGCAACATCAGATCCAGTTCTCACACCACATCAAGTCCCAGATACCCCAACACACCAGAAAAGCAAGAGATGGATTTAAAGTCTCATCTCATGATGCTGATAGAGGACATCAAGAAGGATATAAATAACTCCCTTAAAGAAATACAGGTGAACATGGGTCAATTGGTAAAAGCCTTTAAAGAGGAAACACAAAAATCCCTGAAAGAAATAGAGGAGAGCATGCGTGAACAATTAGAGGCCCTTAAAGAGGAAATACAAAAATCCCTTAAAAATTACAGGAGAACACAAACAAACAAGTGAAGGAACTGAACAAAACCATCAAGGATCTAAAAATGGAAGTAGAAACAATAAAGAAATCACAAAGTGAGATATCTCTGGAGATACAAAATCTTGAAAAGAATTCAGGAGTCATAGATGCAAGCATCAACAACAGAATACAAGAGATAGAAGAAAGAATCTCAGGGGATAAAGATACCATAGAAAACATCGACTCAACAGTTAAAGAGAATGCAAAATGCAAAAAGCTCCTGAGCCAAAACATCCAGGAAATCCAGGACACAATGAGAAGACCGAACCTAAGGATTATAAGTATAGAATAGAGCAAAGATTTCCAACTTAAAAGGTCAGTAAATATCTTCAACAAAATTATAGAAGAAAACTTCCCTAACCTAAAGAAAGAGATGTCCATGAACATACAAGAAGCCTATAGAACTCCAAATAGACTGGACCAGACCAGAAAGTCATGCCGGCACATAATAATCAAAACACCAAATGCACTAAACAAAGAATATTAAAAGCAGTAAGAGAAAAAGGTCAAGTAACCTATAAAGGCAGGCCTATCAGAATTACCCAGACTTCTCACCTGAGATGATGAAAGCTAGAAGATCCTTGGCAGATCTCATACAGATCCTAAGAGAACACAAATGCCAGCCCAAACTATTATACCCAGCAAAATTCTCAGTTACCATAGATGGAGAAAACAAGATACTCCTTGATAAAACCAAAATTATGCAGTATCTTTCTACAAATCCAGTCCTACAAAGGATAATAGATGGAAAACGCCAACA
Source organism: Tokudaia tokunoshimensis (assembly GCA_036184795.1). Lineage (NCBI taxonomy): Eukaryota > Metazoa > Chordata > Mammalia > Rodentia > Muridae > Tokudaia > Tokudaia tokunoshimensis. The sequence continues at coordinate 138,927,250 of BTHU01000001.1, read as the reverse complement.
TGAGGAGGGAAACTACACCCTAGAAAAAGCAAGAAAGTAATCTTTTCCCAACAAACCCAAAAGAAAGTAACCACACAAACATGTAAAGAACATTAAAAATAAAAGGAAGCAACAATCACTGTTCCTTAATATCTTATAACATCAATGGACTCAATTCCCCAACAAAAAACAGTTAACAGAAATATTTTTCATGTAAATCTTCAATTTTATCAGAAAATGTTTGTGACTCCTCTTTCAATTTAGTAATACTTTTTATATCTACCATTTTTACTGTATTATTTTCCATGATAATCTTTAATTTTAACATTTTTTCTATATATTTCTTCAATTTTATCAGAAATATTTTCCATTTAAATCTTCAATTTTGTCAGAAAATGTTTATAATTCCACTTTCAATCAATTTAGGAATATTTTTGTACCTACCATTTTATTGGTATAATTTTCCATGATAATCTTCAATTTAAATATTTTTCTGTATTTTTCTTCAATTTTATCAGAAATATTTTCAATGTAAATCTTCAATTTTATCAGACAATGTCTATAATTTTTCTTTCACTCAACATAGGAACATTTTTATTCCTTCCATTTTATCTGTATAATTTTCCATGAATGTCAGTTTTAACATGTTTTTCTATATATTTCTTGAATTTTATCAGAAATATTTTCCTTGTAGATGTTCAATTTTATCAGAAAATGTTTATAATTCCACTTTCAAAAAACTTAGGAATATTTTTATGCCTACCATTTTATCTGTATAATTTTTCCATTAAACACTCAATCTTAACGTGTTTTTCTATATATTTCTTCAATTTTATCAGAGATACTTTCCATGACAATCTTCAATTTTATCAGAAAATGTTTATAATTCCACTTTCAATCAACTTAGAACTTTTTTATGTCTACCATTTTATCTGTATAATTTTCCATGAAATAGTCATTTTTAATGTGTTTTTCTATATATTTCTTGAATTTTATCAGAGATATTTTCCTTGTAGATGTTCAATTTTATCAGAAAATGTTTATAATTCCACTTTCAAACAACTTAGGAATATTTTTATGCCTACCATTTAATCTATAATTTTCCATGATAATCTTCAATTTTAATGCTATTTTATATTTTTCTACAATTTTATTAGAAATATTTCACATGTAAATCTTCAGTTCTATCATAAAATGTTTCTACTTCCTTTTTCAATTAATTTAGTAATGTTTTTTGTGTCTACCATTTTACTCATTAATTTTCTACGAAAATTGTCAAACTTAATGTGTTTTTCTATATGCTTCTTCAACTTTGTTAGAAACATTTTCCATGTAAATCTTTAATTTTATCATAAAATGTTTTTACTTCCTTTTTCGTTTAAAAAAAGTTCTAAAAAAAAAAAGAAAAGTTGTGGAAATTTCAGGACAGGGAGTCTTGTAGTCATTGAGTTTGTGGAGTAGATCCTTTATAGCTCAAATCTATATCTCTTCTCCTCTCTGATTCTTTTTTTTTTTTTTTTAAAAGATTTATTTTATGTATATGAGTACACTATAGCTATCTTCAGACACTCCAGAAGAGGGCATCAGATCTCATTACAGATGGTTGTGAGCCACCATGTGGTTGCTGGGATTTGAACTCAGGACCTCTGGAAGAGCAGTCAGTGCTCTTAACCGCTGAGCCATCTCTCCAGCCCTCCTCTCTGATTCTTGACTACAGTAGCATATGACCAGACATCTCATACTCCTGCTACTAAACTTTCCTACTACAATCAACTGTATCCTCCAACGAAGTCAAAACAAATTGTCTCTCACTTAAGTTTCTCATTGTCATAGCAACAGAAAAGTAACTACTATTATCACCATTTTTATTTCATAATTGGAAAAACTGAGATACTCTTTTGTGTCAGTGCCTACTACAAAATAGCTGAGTGGTAGAACATGCATTGTAGTTATCCTTCCAAAGTTACAGCTTTGTCTTGTTCATTCTGTTTGCTTAAGATAGGATGTGGCTATGTAGATCAGGCTACTCTGGAACTCTACCTTATTGCCTCAGTCTCCTGAGTGAAGAGATGATAGAAGGGTACCAAGACACCTGACTCAGAGTCTATATTGTGTCCTGGAGGTTGACATTGTGTTCTAACCTATTGATAACAATCAACGCAACTAAAGTGTTTTGTTTGGTCATTTTTATGTTTATATATGTATGCATCTGTACAGACACATAAGAACATTTATGTGAATACATGTGGAAGCTAAAAGACAATAGTCACAGTCTATTTTCTTTTTTTTTTTTTTTTTTTTTGTGAGACAAGGTTGCTCATACCAAGTAGTGGCCAGCAAGCTCTAGAGATCTGCTTGTCTCTGTGTCTTGTCTCATGTGGTTTCCAGGAAGGCTGATTACTAGTAATCTTTTTCTTGCTGTTTTTCTCAATAGTGAGAAATTATTTTTTAAATATCTCTAATACAATTTGGTTAAACTTTTTCTTCACCAACAATGTGAATAATTCATAAAATGCATACTTTTCCTGAATGAAATGGAATCCAGGTAATAGATAATATATTTGGAAAATTAGTTTCTATTAAATAATATTCACCTAAATACTTAATATTTACTCTTTTAAGCATCCTATATAATTCCAGTTGTATTGCTTATAATAAGTGATATTGAAATGTATTTCCAGCTGTATTTTATGGAATATGGCTGAATACAGGAAGGATGTATGTGAATTACATGCATACATTTTGTGGTGTCTACCTGTCAAGATGGTATTAAGAGGCATATGGAAGAAATCAATTTGCTCTATTGAAATACATACTCTACAGTGAACACACTTGACTGATAGCCCAATTTGCTTTCTATTGTCATGGTAAACACCATAACAAAAAGCAACTTGAGCAGTAAAGGGCTTACCACCTTACAATTTTAAATCTGCCATTTAGGGAAGTTTGGCAGGAAATGAAGCAAGGCAGGAACTGAAGCAGAGACCTGGAGGAGTGCTCCTTACTGGCATGCTTCTTATAGCTTGTCCAGTCTGCTTTCTTATATGCCTTGAATCCATCTATCCAAAGGTAATACCACTTACAGTGGGCTCAGCCCTACCACATCAATCGTTCTTCAAGAAAAGGCCTCAATGACTTGCACAGAGACTAATTTTGTGGAGGTGGTTTCTCTATTGAAGATTCCTCTTTCTCGATGACTCTAGCTGTGTCTGGCTGACAAATAAACAAACAAAACTTATCAGCACAACTGATATCACAAATCCTGCTATCTATCTCTTATTTTATTGAGTCCTAGAAATATTGATCTTTCATAAGACATATCAATTGGCTTGCCTTTGTTTGATGCTATATGTTTTGTTGTACAATTTTTAGGATATATTGTTCTTGCTTTAAGTTAACTATTCTTCTGAAGATAAATTAGTCGTCCCTGAGATATATAAAAAGGCCTGTAATATAAAGATTCCTCTGTAAAATGGAATCTGTTACTTATGATAAAGTATTTCATATTCTTTCTATTTTCCTTTGATATAATGAGAGTAATATGGTAAAAAGAAGCAACTTATATATGTTTACCTAGACATTTTTAAGTTTAATATCACATTATTATCTCTGCATGGACTATAAATATCCTTTGTAATAATTTTCTGTAACAGAAAGTATTATCTATTTAAATTATCAGAGTGAAATTTTAGTAAAGAAAATGTATTCAGACTAATTTATCATTACTAATTTATAACACTAAAGGGAACATGGAATATTAAACAATATCTTGGCCCTTACACATGTAAATGCTTTGCTCTTGATGCAAACAGGCATTCAGAAGAAAATGGTCAATATAAATATAGAACACCCATTTACCTATTTAATTCTTATACAGGAACTAAAAAATGGCGCAATATCTTCAGTCAAGATTTAAAAAAATCTTCTTAGCACATGTAACTTAGATTTTCAACAGGTCTTAACATGAAGAGACTGGTGTAGAGTTGTTTGCACAGATTCCTCTGCAAATTTTTCTCTTGTGTCCTGCCTACAATCTCTACTAATATCTCCTTTAGATTGCATACTTTCTTCTTGTAACTTGATTAATAGCCTTGTCTTCCAATAACTGTTTCTTCTTGAACAATTTTACTATAAATTCCCCAGAGACAGTACCATACCATTTTTTGTCCACCTTTGCGTATGCATGTGAACATTTAAAATACAAGACCCATTCATATTTCAAGGAGCAGTAGACCGTGGGGACTGAGGAGGTTGGGCATCTCTAGATAGAACATCCGCCTTATTTCTTCTTTCTCAAGGTTGCATAAGACCCATAAAAACATTCTAATTCTGTGTTGCACAGAGGAGAAAGACTATAGATTTTATTCTGTTTTTCATACTTGCATAATTGTAGGGGTTGGCCAATCGAAAATGTACAAATCAAGTTGGGGAGCTGGACAGTCAAAACATAGCTGAAGTTTCAGAATTTTGGTGGAATTCCTTCTTTGAGAAAACTCAGTGTTTTGTTCTCAACTATCACAAAATTGGATGAGACTGCACAACTTTTCCAATATACTCATCTTTCAAATCCAACTAGTTTTAGATGTTAGTCTATACTTCACAACACAGATAGTAACACTTGACTAAATAATGGGATAGTCCACTATAGGCAAAGCTTTCGGGTTAAACACCAAGGTACAGAAATCCAGGGGAATCTCCTAGGCATCTTACTAAAGGTGATGCTTAGTATCTATTTTACTTGTTTTTAAACTGCTTTCCTTGGATCTGAAATGTAAATTCCACTGATGGATTCCAAATCTCTGCATGTTCCTCTACCACCAGCAGGGTTACTGAAATTCTTGTCAAAAAAAACTTCTGTGAAAGAGTTAGACCACATTACCTCTTGGTAGATACTAAAATGGTAGTTTTCTATAGACACATAGGATTCTAAAATATGCACGTTTTTGTGCTAGTATCAGTAAATTTGTATGAGAATATTAGTGAAAATGTGATTGCATACTCTCCTCTTACAGTAAAGAAACTCTTGCCCCTGTGCTTAAGGTAGAGAGACTACAGATTTTATGCTAGTTTTCAATTTTGTATTGCCACATAAAAGTAAATAAAATAGCAGATATTAAAGAACATTGTTCAATAGAGTGCTTGCTATTCAATTACTTTTTCTATAATAAAATAAGAATTTGGGTGTGTTAGCCTTCTCTGTTTGTCTGTCTCTCACTCTGTGTGTGTGTTTGTGTGTTTGTGTGTGTGTGTGTGTGTGTGTGTGTGTGTGTGTGTGTGTGTATGTGTGTACTTATCTCAAAACAAGAAACTTGCAACACAGCACCAGGTGATTCAATTCATGTCAGCTGTTTCAGTAAGAAGTCAGAGGTAGAGTAGGGACCTTCAATTCTCTGGTCTTAGTCCAATGTCAGCGTCCAAAGCCCAAGGTCACAGCATTTCAATCTGGCTGCAGGAATACAAAAAGCCTTTCCTGAGATTAATGGCAGGGCTGAGCCAGAGATGACTGAAGGGGAACCCTATGGCAAGCTCATCTATCAGGGATTTACTCTTTGGCTAATGATAGCAATAACAGTTTTTATCTGACAGACTCAACTGGGCATCTGGGATGAGAAACTCTATATTTGAGTTGGGATTGTGTTGGATCTAAACAATGTCTTGTGCTACTGTCTGGGTTGTCTTCCCAGCATCTGCCAGTGAAGTTTGTGCTTGAGTTTTTAAAGAGAAAGGTAATTGTTTCCAAGGAGAAATTTGTAACACACAATTATATCAAATGAATTGTTCTGAAACCTTTGTATTTATAGGACCATTGTTCATGTACATTAGCAATTTGTAGATGTGTGCAACTGTAAGTGAAGAATTCATTTCATCTAATTAGACTGTTACTAATATCACTATCTTGTACTCTCAATTTCCAAGTAACATTGTTTTGATGTTTTTGTTCTGCTATAAATTTTATTCTCATAGGAAATATATTAAATAGCGATTAACAAATACAGGCACTTACTAACTTGCCACTGTATTGTAATCACTCTTAGCAATACCTGCTTTTCTTATATCCTTAATGTATTTTCATGTGTGTTAATCCATGCCCACGTAGATGAACACATACATTGTGAGTGGTGTGTGATCATAGAATAAAAATTGGAAATGTTTCTTTCCTTTTCTTAATTACTTCTATTTTTATGAAAACAGCAATTTCATTAATTATCCTTATTTTAAATAACTGAAGAACTTATCCCATTTAGTACTTATATTTAACCCAGTTCCTGATAGACATCTTTCAGCCTCTCAAGGAACACCGTGATGAGGACTGCATTGTAAATTTGGTATCAACCCTTAAAATTATTAATCATAGTATTTCTGGGTAAAAACATGTAGACATTTGATAATTTAATCATGGGAATTGCGACTTCAAGTGTAGCCACTGAAATAATGTCATAATATATAGCCTCTATATAAATGTCAAAATAAGACATATTGATAGGGAACAGTCAACCAAAAAAAAATGATAAGGAATAAGAGAAAAACAAGTATAAACTATAAGATATTTTTAACCCTTCCCATCCTCTTAAGCAATTTACATTAATAAGGATGAGTAATAAGTATGCCTCACATATACTGAAAATTCACTGTAGCTATTTAAGTAATAATACTTCCTGCTATGAAAAATTTATTGAAATAGCTGTTTATAATCTGTTTATATAAATAATGTGATATTCAAATTAAAATATATATGCATATATGTTAGACACTTATTTTATACTATATTACTCACATGGCACTGAAGAAAATAGAATATGGAATACTCTATCATAAGTAAGATTCATTTATTTTGCTCTGTATTGATTCTTTGTGAATTTCACATAATGCATCCTAATCTCACTAATCTCCCTGGCATTCCATATCCACCCTCTACCCCTGCAATTTCCCCTCAAAAGAAAACAAAAATAAAAATAAAATAAAATAAAAATTCTCCATGGAAGCTTCAGTGTATCACATAGTATACCATTTTGCCTAAACAGCTTGCTTGACTTGCAAATGTTCATTGCAATGAGTCACTGGTCTGGTTTGAGATCTCTGAGGTCTCTGTTTTTGTTGCATCATTGGGACATCATGGGATGGAGGTCAGGGTTGGTAGAGGGATTAACTGGGCAGTGAGATATAATTTGAGATGGAAACAAGTAGAATGATTAGTAAAAAAGTATAGTGGATCGTCACCTGGACTCCTCTCCAACATAATGTTGGCCTGTGTCGTAGAGATCCTAGAGTACTGGTTCTGCAGGACCAGACGCTTCACAAACTTCAGCAATTCATTCATGGGGTAGATGTTGGGGTTAGCCAGCTCCAAACCTTTGGTGGAACCTGAGTTGGTCAGCCTACCAGCCCTCCTTGCACCCACACTGGCCAATGTCAGCTCCCCACTTTGCTCCACCTAAGGCCAGGCCAGGCTCCTATACATATACCTTGTATCACATGGGCCAGCTTTCTTGCACTACCTTGGAGAGGAGGATATTTTCATTAAAAGCCTTTAACAAACATGTGTCTTGGGAATCAGTAATGTATCTTCAAAAGTGTAACTAACTCACAGCAAGAGCAATGCAGAATAGTGTGCACCAACTCATTACATCATCAAAGACCCAACCAATTGATAAATCTTTTGCAAGATCAATATTTGTAGGACTTAATAAAGCACAAAGAAGAAAGCCAAGATTTGCCATTTCAGTCATCCTGGTTAGTTTTTGTCAGCTGGACACAGGAAAAATCATCCAGGTAAAGGAACATCAACTCCACAATATTAACTTATGTGCAAGCCTGTGGAGGGTCTCAGCCCACTGTAAGTGGTGTTCCCCCTAGACAGGTGGGCTCAGAATATATTTAAAAAAAAGCAGACTAAACAAGTCATTGGGAGCAAGTCAAAAACAATATTCATCCATGTTTTCTGCTTTAGTTTCTTCCTTTGATTTCTTGCCCTGCTTAAGTGCCTGCTGGACAAGTCAAAGTGTTTGAAAGCTTCCAGAAAAAGAGAAGAAGAGAGGAGCTCTATAGTGTATAGCTTTTGCTATCCTGCCTAAACTTCAGGTAGATGGCATTACCAGCCCCCACCCAGAGAATATTGAACCCAAGGATAAAAAATACAGACACATGTTGTTCAATTTCAACTCATCTTATTGGCTAAATTGCTGGACACTACTACCCTTCTCAATACTCTTAGCTCTCAACCTCTCAATCTGCCCTAGCTTCAGTTGCTCAGTTACCTTTAATCTCAGCCCAAACCCCAACCTCCTGCTTGGAGAAGCAGCCTATGGTCACTCTGCACGAGATCTTACATGACTGGTTGGCCTTTTTCTCTCCAGTACAAGGCCAAAACCCATTTACTCTCTCCTGTGTCTGTCAGCTTGGCCTGGGGACCCAGAAGTCCTGTCTATTCTATTCTACCCAACAAATTGGCCACTAGTATCTTTATTGATAGATCAAGAACCAATTGGGGAGCAGGATTTTGGCATTAGATGCTCTCTTATAGCGCTCCAAGTAGAGGAGTCACACCCATTGATCAAAATTAATAATAACCACTATGCAAGACAACAGTGCTATGACTATTCACACAGCATTTTCCATGGATCAGATACCACAGTAAAATGTCCACAATTAGGAGCTGATTTTACTATAAAGAGCACTATGCTTTACATTCATTAATTTATTGTCTTAATATTTGAATTTCAAAGGCAAGAATTACAGTGCATTGTAATATATGGCAAAGTTACGAATTAATATTGAAGTATTTTAGATTATTGCACAAGTGTTTGTGCATAGAAATGATTTCAATCTGTAGGATACTTTGTGTATTTATTGTTTGCCTTTTTCTAAGCAGATATGAATAAATGTCTATTCAGCTGAGATAAGGCAAGGTAACACCAAAGAAATGTGTCTACCAAAGCCTAGTGGTGTGATCAGGGAGGATTTTGGAGTTACTTGGAAGAGTGGAGTTTTCTAGGCACTTTGAAACCATCAATCAAAAAGATCATCTGTCAACAAAACAATTGTTTACAGCTTGCATCACTTTTAGAAGGAGCCATGCGAGCATTCTGAGCATTTTATTTTTTAAAGATTCCTGAATCTGTCTTGTGAGCCTCAGTCCTTTCCCTAGGAGGAAATGTTTCTATCAATATAAAACAGCTATACAATATCATTCATATTTACATGTGAAAATTAATATTTGAAAGTAAGTTAAAATCTAAAACAGTATTTCACAAAAAACATTGTCATAAAGCACTTTAAAGGTTTCTGCTCCAGATACTGTTTGTACAAGAATTAGTAAGGGGTGAGAATAGTTTCATTCATTTAAATCTAGTTCCTCAGCCACGGCACTTAAGAAGTGGCAATCAAAGATGATCTTTCTTGAAGCCTCTGCTGACAATAGTCATTTCAGAGAGAATTTAAGACAAGGTCATTGCCTGCTTAATAAACACCCTTCTTTGTCATGTACAGCATCTGCATAATTGCCCTGAGATATTCTTCATGCACATGAACACTTATCATTCATCCTTCTGGGCCTTCTGTAGAATATCTTATTTTACCAGTGAATAGTTGAATATAAGTGTTTTCCTTAACTTGGAGTTAAATGATACTCTTTCATTTGCTCATAATGAAGCAATTATTTGGTTCAAAGATGTTACAGGTGACACTGTAATGACAGGAAAAAAAAAACTTAGCTTTTATTCCAAGATCTTCTGATGCTACAAAAAAGCTTAATTTGATTATATAAACATATAAGTGCTCAAATATATGCATCTACATGATTTGCAAGACTAATAAAACATTTCATAAAACTCTCATAATTGGTTGAAAATCTAATTCTTCTCTTTGGGGAGTTGGACATTTTGATAGAAAGGAGAAGGAATTCTTTGTAAAACAATAGACTCAAACATTATTAATAACTCAAACATTTTCCCATCACAGAAATAGTAACAAGGCCAAACCTCAAATTCCCAAGCTTCACTCTTCAAGCTACAGGACTGTTGCTTTTAGGAATACCTTAGAGGGAATTGATGGAGGTAGAAACAGGTAGAACCTGTATGATCCTTCATAGAGGCCCTCAAGTAAAATCTAGAGAGCCATATATTAACTACAGTGCAGAGATGAATATGACATCATATGGGTAGGAAGAAATGGATGTGGCAGAGTGAGTTAAGTTATTTGCTTCATAACTAGAATTGCCTCCTTCTTTTTATCACTGAGAAACAGTTAATATTTCAGAATACCTCACAGGAGAGTGCAGTGATGTGTTTCTGTCAGCCATAATTTTCAATATCTACTTTTATGACATTAGTGTATGGTTTTAAATAATTGAGTTTATACTGTGCTGAGTGTTAGGAGTTCATGATTTTAGTATTTCCCATCTGTCCCAATTCTCTTCTTGGTGCAGAATGAACTATGCTTTCCTGACCCTGTCTATTTACTATGAAAATACACACACAGAAGACTGTTCCCTGTTTGAATCTCAATATTAAATTTAGGCTAAAATTTAAAAATGTATTAATTTGGTCCAGTAGCCAATTTGAGGACCAAAAACACCTTCCAGGAAAGATTACCAAGGAAAGATTAAACTCCAAGTATTTCTGTTTTTTTAAAGGATGGGACAGTTTTTTATTACACATACACACACACACACACACAATTTTATTGGTTATAATATATTTTTATTTTATTATTATGTATATATTTTATTAGTTTTTTATTTATTTACATTTCAAATGGTATCACCCTTCCCAGTTTCCCCTCCAGAAATCCCATCGCCTTCTTCCTGCTTCTATGAGGGTGCTCCCACCCCAACTACCCACTCCTGCCTCACCACCCTAAAATTCCCCTACTTTGGAACATTAAGACTCCACAGAATGAAGGACATCTCCTCCCATTGATGCCAGAAAATGCAATCCTCTGCTATATATGCAGTTGGAGCCATGGCTACTCCTGTATACTATTTGGTTGGTGGTTTGGTTGGTCCCTGGGAGCTCGGGGAGGGGGGTCTGGTTGGTTGATATTGGCTCTTTTTCATATGGCATTGCAAATCACTTGAGCTCCTCGACCCATCCTTTAACTCCTCCATTTGGGATCCTAGGGCTTAGTCTGATGGTTGGCTGCAAACATCTGCATCTCCAGTAGAGTCTCTCAGGATACAGCCATAACAGGCTCCTGTTAGCAAGCATTTCTTGGCATCAGCAATAGTGTCTCGGTTTGGTATCTAAAGATGGAATGTATCACAAGGTGGGGCAGTCTCTGGATGACCTTTACTTCAGTCTTTACTCCACTCTTTTTCCATGCATTAAAAAGAATTCTCCACTGAAGAATCTTGAATGGCCTAGAAGCACCTAAAGAAATGTTCAACATTCTTAGTCATGAGGGAAATGCAAATCAAAATGACCCGAAGAAATTACACCTCATACCAGTCAGAATGGCTAAGAACAAAAACACATTTAGCACCAGATGTTGGCAAGGATTTAGAGAAAGTGGAACATTTCTCCACTGTTGGTGGGATTAAAAGCTGGTACAACCACTCCGGAAATCTGTCTGGCAGTTCCTCAGATAATAGTACTACCTGAAGACTTAGCTATACTATTCCTGGGTATATACCCAAAAGATGCTACGACAAGGACACATACTCCACTATATTTATAACAGCCTTATTTATAATAGCCAGAAACTGGAAAGAACCCAGATGTCCCTCATCAGAGGGATGGATACAGAAAATGTGGTACATTTAAACAATGGAGTACTACTCAGCTATTAAAAACAATGACTTCATGAAATTCACAGGCAAATGGATGGAACTATATAATATCATCCTGAGTGAGGTATCCCAGTCACAAAAGTATACACACAGTATATATATTCAGTGATAGGTGGATATTAGGCAAAAAGCTCAGAATATCCATAATAAAACTCATAGACCATATGGAGCTCAAAAAAAGGAAAACCAGAGTGTGGATGCTTCAGTCCTACTTAGAAGGGAGAATGAAATAATCATGGAAGGTAAAGGGAGGGAGGGACGTGAGAGGGTAAGAGGAAGGGGAGGAAAAAGGGGAGCAAGGACAGGCATGGGAGGAGACTGGGGAGAAATACAGTGGGTCAGAAAATTGAACAAAGGTGTGTAGCAGTGAGGGATGGGGAATTGTGGGTAGACACTAAAATGTCCCAGATGCTAGGAAAACAAGAGGCTCCCAGGACCCAACGGGGGTGACATTAGCTGAAATACCCAAGGAAGGGGAGAGAGAACTTGCAGAGACCACATCCAGAGTTTAGGTATGATCCCTGGTTGAGGGATGGGGCCACCCACCCATGTCAAAAATATTATTCCAGAATTGCTGCTGTTTAAATCCAAGTATTTATAACTGATTAGTTTTACAAAGTATTAGAAACACACTTGTGAGAAAACTTTTTTATAAACCTTGCTATCCATACTTTCAATTTTGTTGATCTCATGCCAAGATGTCAATTAAAGATATGTGTAAATCACTTAAAGTTCTAAAGAGAAAAAAAATGGTTATGAAACACAAGATCATACTCAGGCAATCAAGGAAACAAAAAGAAAAAAAAAAGTTGTGAACGGCAGGCAAGCCATGATCAGAAGGAATGCTATGTGCTTCAAACCTCAAAGATGACTGTTTAAATAGGTGGCTGCAGTATTGACCTTCATATTAGAACATTCTATGTACCATTTCTAAGATTCATAGAATCTTAGAATTCATCTATGAATCTAAGATTCATAGAATCTTAGAAATGGATGTACCAGATGCACATTGATTTTCTGCTTTATAATTTAATATTTATTAATTTTATTATTCTATAAATATCTTTTCAAAAAATGACAGTCTATGCTTACATTTTTAAAAAAATCAATGATAGTATATATAGGATTCATAGTAAATAAATAGCCTTACTTCTTTAAACCTATTATCTATAAATATATATTCATATATACATTGTAATTTCCTGTACTGTACTGTTATAGAAGTCAAACATAGTATATACACATGAATAATATCAGAATATAAATTCATGTTTGAAAGCAAAATCTCATATAACTGCCTATGAGCCTCAATTACTTTCTCTGACTCTTCAAAATTGCATATGGAATACAGATAAGGATAAAAATTACTAAGTGTATTATTTTTCAAAGCTTTTGAAGAAATTTCAGGATCCCAGTGAATATTCCAATGCTATTAAATTCTATATCATCAAAAGATTCACTCAGTTTTGCAGGAATAAATCCACATGATACTGACAATGCCATAGCTTTAGTTTCCTTTCTTGGTATACCTATTGTCTCTCTAAGTACAATGTGACATCCGATGGAGTCCAGAGCACCATGGTAACATGGAGGCCAGAGTGACCTGTTGCCATGGTCATAAGTATTAATGACAACCTGAAAACTTTGATGCGGGAACATTTCGTTTTCATTAATTCCTAGAAAGAAAGTCAGATTTTCTCTGGACCCCTGAGATCCCTCAAACACTGGACCACCAAATAGGCAGCTTGTACCAGCTGACATACAGTAGAGATCTGCCAGTCTGTGTTCATTCAGGGATGGTGCACCTAACTCTTAAGAGACTGTTGGCCCCAGGGAGTTCAGAAGTCAGGTGGGTGGGGTGTGGGGTCATCCATGTGGAGACAAGTTGGTGGGAAGGAGGTATAGGATGTGGAACAGTCAGAGGGTGGATGGGGCAAGGGAATAAAATCTCTAGTTTAAAAAATAAATTAATTAATTAAAAAAAGAAAAGAAAGTCAGATTTTTAAAACATGTGCCACCTGAGGCACAAGAACAATTGGTCACTGGACGTAGAATGCTATTTGGGTTTTGAAAGATTTAAATTTATGAGATATACTTTTCAGTTTTCAGAGAACACAAACTCTCTTCCATTCTTTACTATTCACCCTTCCATTCTGACTTCAATGTCACCATTAACTGTTTTCTTTCTCTAGCCTCAGACTACTCCCAAAGACCCTTCCAGCACCCAGTTCTCACTTGGAATTTCCTGGATAATATTTCATTTAGTTTTTCATATCACTATTTCATACTGCAGTCCAATTTGAGATGTTGAAGAACTAGCCCATGCTCTCTTGTTTATGTGCCTGATTTATTGTACAAGTGCTGAAAAGGCTTTGTCATTCCTTCTATCCAACAACAATGGAGGAGCAGTGGAGGATGAATATTTGTTAGCATATGTGGTATGTTCCTAGAAGATCTGCTAAGTGTCATAGCTGAGGGCCTAAGAAGAAAAGAGAATAGCTACTAATATAGTGTGACTCTAAGTTCTAGATTTGGACCTAATAAAAGTCAAACAATATTGACAATAAAAGTTAAATTCATAATTATAAATGGGAATGTATTCGACCAACTTTCTCAGATCATATAATTGGGAATCAAGAACTGACAGATAAAAAGGGCTTATCTCTTAGTATTCTGAAGTGAACTGCTGGATGAAATTTTAACATTTATTTTTCTACATCACTATAATTATTTATTATACCTCAAGAAATTAGAGATACTCCAAGGGATAGTAAAAATAAAACTAATACTTTGTGATGAAATGAGTGTGAAGGCTTAAAAGAAAACAAATTACATATTTTAATTATACTGTCAACTTAGAATTTTGAGTCATTAGTAAAGGCAATAATGAAGCCAAAGCAGTGTGTTTCCAACATTGTTTTTGAGACTATGTGAAGTGGCAAGACAGTTTTGAATCTTTGAGCTTTTGGGGACATGCCAAAATGTAGTACTGTTTGATTTGGTTTTGGTATTGAATATTAGACCTCTGATTTTATTATTAACATCCAATCTTAGAAGTTACTTTCACCTCAAAGAACATCAAGACATTGTCTTCTGTAAATGTTAGAAATGAAATATGATGAAAGATTCATGTGAGGCCTGACTGTGAATCCTGCACTAAGCAATTCCTCAAACACTTCAGATGCTTTCAGAAAGAAAAAATTTGGACATTCTATGAAATAAAAATAAAACACCTTTAAAAAAAGCATCCAGCATATGAAATGAGAGAGAAAATGTGGTTATGTACATATTGGGCTTTTACTCAACCATCAAGAAGTACAAACTTCTGTCATTTATGGAAAATAGATGAAGATGAAACTCATCATGTAAAGCTAGCTAAGCCAGACTCAAAAAGAAAAAGATCACATATGTTTTCTACTGTGCAGAATATGGATTTTAAAAATAATATATGAAATTGCAAATGGAATTATATAGGTAGAGGAAGGCAATCAGAGTAAGTGATAAAGAAGAGACTATAATACAGGTATTAGTTTGATCAAACAGTATAATAAATAAATATGAAAATGGTATAAAAATTATTGTTTTATAGAGTAAATATATACTAAAAATCTAAAAAAAAAAGAATTATCTTTTTCAGAAGAGTTCTGTACACAGTCTAATGAAAAGTGTAATGGGAGAAATTACGATTGACCTTGACCAATGGTACACTTATGTGTGATTGAAGATATGTGGCACTGTATTTGGTTAGTATACTTTATTCCATAAAGAGATTCATTCTCTTGTTATTCATTTTACTTCAATCCATTTTGAATGAAGGTGACTCCAATGATTTCTTTCCTTTCAGTTATGTCAGCTGTCTTGAACGTCTTCAGTGGTACTAAGGAATGTCGTAGGTTTGCTTTTATGCTTAGAGATGAAAAGCCTATATGAACAGTTAGAATAGAGAACTCATTCCTGTTTCCTCTGCCTTCTCGTGTGTGATGGTGTTTATTTATCACCAGACCCTGTGAGCTCAGCTTGCGCTGCTGTCAAATGAATAAATACAATAACTTTTTTTGTACACATTTACAAAGGGTTCACATATTGACTGGAGATGTAGCCAGTAGAGAATAACATTTAAGAGGGATTAATACTATTACTTTTTCATGATAAAGGAGAAAATTTCTCAAGGAATCAAGTAAAGATTAAAAAATAAATAAAAAGAAAAGGAACTGGGAGATTATGAAAGCAGGATTAGTGGAAAGTTTTAAAATCTGAAAAATGGTAGAATGGAAATGTTAAAGATTTGAGTGTGAGGACATGGTGACTTCTTAATAACATCACATCTTCTGGTGAATGAACAACAATTACACCAAAAATATGGAAACAAAATTTTGTTTGCTAAAATCATTAGATAATTCTATGGGCCATAAATTTCCCATAAGTATGGATTACAAGTTTGAAACACAAACCTCAACCCAAAAATACTCAAATTATTTCTCTTAGCACTATTAAAAGGTAAAAATATATTGATTCATGCTTGACTGGATAATTTGCAATAAATAATGAAATTTTTTGAGAATCAATTTATTAGTTTTAAAATAAACTTATTATACAGCTACAATGACCCATCTTGATTGTCATCTAGATGAGATTTAGTCATCATACAAACAACCCTCTGGATATGTCTGCGAAAAATTATCTAATGACAATTTCGGTGGAAAGATTCACTTTAAATGTGGTGGATGCCATTCCATGAACTGGTTTCCCAGTTTCAGGATGGAAGTAACAACGATACACTGCAAAGAATATTACTGTGGACTGAAGTTGGCCTGACCTATTAAAACAGGCTGTGTGAATCACAGATGCCAGAGATAAAGAGGTCGGACTGCCCAAAGCCTTTAGAAACCAGAAGATCATGCATTATTTTAAGTCATGGAACAGTGAGGTACTTATCCTGTTGCATTTTTGTTCATTTTGACCTCATTGAAACTGTGGCCTTGTTCATCCCATTTGGAATAAAAAAAAGTGTTGTACCTTATTTTGAATTTTATAGGAGTTCACCATTAAAAAGCTTTAAACTTTTAAAGATATATTAAACTTTTAACATACTGGGAATTTTAAAGTGTGTGGAACTTCTAAGAGTTATGAGATATGGGGGATACACAAGAAACAAAGGTTACAGTTTAATAGTTATGCGTCTTTGTGTCAAG
Organism: Tokudaia tokunoshimensis; assembly: GCA_036184795.1. Classification (NCBI taxonomy): domain Eukaryota; kingdom Metazoa; phylum Chordata; class Mammalia; order Rodentia; family Muridae; genus Tokudaia; species Tokudaia tokunoshimensis. The sequence goes on along the minus strand of BTHU01000001.1, from coordinate 138,910,294 downwards.
TTGACAGAGTCAGTTGTGCTGGTTTCTGTCAAGTTGGCACAAGCTAGAGTCACCTTAGAAAGAATGAAATTGTCACATCAGTTTGGCCGGTACACATGTACACAAATGTGACAGACATTCTCTGGATTAATAATTGGTGTGGGAGGACGAAGTGCACGTGGGTGGCTTCTCTACTGGAAAGTAGTCCTAATGGCAAACCAGGGGAGCTGGCCAATAAACACCATTTTCTATGTTCTTTGCTTCAGTTCTTGTCTCCAGGTCACTGCCGTGCTTTAGTTCCCACCTATACTTCATTCAGTGGTGGCTTATGATTGGGACAAATAAACCCTTTTCTCCACGAGTTATTTTTGATATTTATTATGTCAATATAAAACCAACTCAAAAATACCTATTCCACAAACTCAAGTGCTGTAGTTAGAGGTGTATGTGGCCATTAATGGGTTTTACATAGATGTTGAATAACCAAACGCAGGTCTTCATGTTTTTTGTTTTTGTTTTGTTTTGTTTTGTGTTAGTCAGCAAGGGTATTTATCTACTGGTAAATCTTGCTACCTCTCTCTTATTCTCCTATACCTTTATGTCCATGTATTTTCAAACATGTTCTTAAGAACTTTTTCTTTGTTTTTCCTTGTTTCTGTACCATAGTTTAGAATTCCATTGTTAACTAACACTGGGTTTTGAAAATAACTCAGAGTATTCTAGTACACTTCATTGATCTGCTGCTTCTTGTGTTCTTTCTTGGGGGCTTCTATTAGGATACTTTGAGACATTGCTGTCACAAAAGCATCCTGAGCATAAGTCCAATTATACTTTGTACCTGTTCGCATATTTAAAAATGACACCTTGGCCTCCTACATATAGAAATAATCCAGTTAGTTGGTTGCTGCTTTGTCTTTTTGACAGTGTCTTTTGCCTTGCAAAATCTTTGTAATTTAATGAGGTCCCATTTGTCAATTCTTGATCTTAGAGCATAAGCTATTGGAATTCTGTTCAGGAAATTCTCCCCTGTGCCCATATGTTCAAGGTTCTTCCCTAGTCTCCTTTCTATTAGTTTCAGTGTGTCTGGTTTGATGTAGAGGTCCTTGATCCACTTGGAATTGAGCTTAGTGAAAGGAGATAAGAATGGGTCAATTTGCATTCTTCTGCATGCTGACCTCCAGTTGAGCCAGCACCATTTGTTGAAAAGGCTATCTTTTTTCCACTGGATGGTTTTAGCTCCTTTGTCAAAGATCAAGTGACCATAGGAGTGTGGATTCATTTCTGGGTCTTCAATTCTGTTCCATTGATCTACATGCCTGTCACTGCTCCAATACCATGCAGTTTTTAACACTATTGCTCTGTAGTACAGCTTGAGGTCCGGGATACTGATTCCCCCAGAGGTTCTTTTACTCTTGAGAATAGTTTTAGCTATTCTGGGTTTTCTGTTATTCCAGATGAATTTTTGAATTGCTCTTTCTAACTCTATGAAGAATTGAGTTGGGATTTTGATAGGGATTGCATTGAATCTGTATATTGCTTTTGGCAAGATGGTGGCTTTACCTACATGCAATAAGGACACATGCTCCACTATGTTCATAGCAGCCTTATTTATAATAGCCAGAAGCTCGAAAGAACCCAAATGTCCCTCAACAGAGGAATGGATTCAGAAGAAGTGGTATATTTACACAATGGAATACTACTCTGCAATTAAAAACAATGAATTCACGAAATTCCTAGGCAAATGGTCAGATCTTGAAAATATCATCCTTAGTGAGGTAACCCAATCACAAAAGAACACACATGGTATGCAGTCACTGATAAGGGGATATTAACCCAGAATCTCTGAATACCCTAGACACAATTCTCATATCAATAGTTTTCCACGAAGATGGAAGGAGAGACCCCTGGTCCTGGAAAGACTAGATGTAGGGGAATGCCAGGACAGAGAAGTGAGAGGGGGTTGAATGGGGAAAAGAGGGAAGGAAGGGGCTTATGGGACTTTCGGCGAGGGAGGAAATGGGAAAGGGGAAATTATTTTGATTGTAAATAAAAAAACTTATAAAATTAAAAAAAAGAGAAATAATCCAAAGGATCTCACTATTTGTTAATGTACTGAATATGGCAACTTCCACTTTCAGATTGCTACTGAATGTCAATCTTTCAATCTACTAGCTCAGACTCTCATCCCAACCCTCAGATCAGTTAGCACAGGACTTTCAATGCCTAGGTAGGCAATGCCCATGTACTTAGCTTGAGAAAACCTCAGATAAAGGAAATATAACTATCAACAACTTTTAGAATTAAGCTATTGATGTGTCATATTGGGAAATTGAGGCAGGATGCAAAAACCATGGCATTTAAGAACATCAGAAGGAAAAGGAGCTCCTGAGTACTAATAGATAAAAATCAAGAATATCGCAAAGCATTTTAGGAACTAAACACAAGCCTTAAATCCCTGTGACCCAAGTAAGCTAAGGATTTCATTGACATTTTTTGGTCTGTGTTTTTATCTTATAAGTCTGCAAATATGGAAAGTGTACCTAATATGCTATTTCTAATCTTATTTACAAAAGAAATGTATCTTATTTAAAAATGAGAATCACAAACTTTTAAATATATCTTTTGAAATCATTTAAAGTATATCATTTGAGAACTGTCCTGTTGTTATGGCATTATTTTAAGGATGCTGAAATGTAGCACTTGTCTTTGAGAAGTCTATACTCACTCTAGGGTGGGCTATAACATCATTTTGCTACATGCTTATCTTCCTTATTCTCAATATCAATAGTAATAAGTACTTCTACAATTTCATTAAGGGGAATACCAGGACAGAGAAGCGATAGGGGGTTGAATGGGGAACAGAGGGAAGGAGGGGACTTATGGGACTTTCGGGGAGGGAGGAAACGGGAAAGGGGAAATTATTTGGAATGTAAATAAAAAAACTTAGAAAATGAAAAAAAGATTTTTCTTAATTTAATATAACATTGCCACAAACAGAAGATAACCATCACAACAAACAAAAGACACCACACTCCTCCTTCCTGAAATTTACTAATTCTTACCAGAGATTTATCACTAGTTTTTGGACTTCTTATCTTTTGCCATTTTTTCCTCACTTTTGGATTTAAATTCTCCCATTTTAGATGGTCTGGAAATAGGGGAGATGTAAATAGGGGTTATGTTTGTTTCATTTTGTAAACATTTAAAGACTTGAATGTGTTAATTGTTGATAAAGGAAAAAAAAACTTAAGAAATTGGAATCAAGAAGACATCTAGTGGTTCCAAACATTGTAAATTAAGTATTAGGGTGGAGAAAATATATATTAAAAAGTTAATCCAGGGCTGAGATATAGAAGTAAAGAAAAATGAAGGAAAGATCAATGGAATTCAAGTGATAAAATAAAAATCATTAGATAAGTCTTGTATAGAAAAGGAAAATATATGAAAAGAAAAGAAATGTTAATAATATCCAAAGGGGTTTTCAAAGAAATAAATAGGGATTATGTATATACTAATTAACGAGAGGATAATGAAACCCACAAAGACTTTGAAATGCCTATGATATTGACCTGCTTTCTAAAATCATCTTTTAATAACACATAAGTTTTTAAAAGAAGACAAGGTAGGAAATTGAAGTTGAAGTAATTAGGATAGAATAAAGATCTCAGCAAACAGGAGGGGCATGGGATGGGTCATTTTAGTCAAGTATTTTGCTTTTCTCCCACAAAATCCAGAGTCTTGACTAACACACGCACACACACACAAACACACACACACACACATGCACACACATGCACACACACGCACGCACACTCTCACACACACACACACATGCACACATATGGATACATGTGTAGAAAGCCGTATTGGGGTGCCATGTCAACTGGCAGGAACTTGACATTGACCAAAGTGAAATTATTCTCTCAGCATTTGAGCGGAAATTCTTGTGTTAGCCATAATCACTGTTTTTGCAGTGAAAATAAAATCATGCCAGGAAAATTTATTTGCTTTCTCCTCCCTTGTGGATAAAATCATGAGATTACCAGATGAAAGCTGCCATGAATGTGCAGTATCTTCATTCCAGCACAGCCAAGTGATCATATATCTCACAAAATTTTACTTAAAAATTAGTTTGAATCAGCTTAGATAGAAACATTTTATTATTATTATTATTTTTTTTTTTAATGTAGCCTAAAAATCAGTTACGGTTTCACATGAAAGAACAACTTTTATAGACGGGAGGAAGAACCCAGGGGACTGCCACAAAGGTTAGTAGTAGGTCCAGTTATTTTAAAGGAACTCATTAATAATGGTAACAAGAAAGAAAAGGGGATGCTAATTATATTTGTAGACTATACAAAATTGAGTAATATTGTATATATCTCCAAGCTCAAGAAGCAATAACAAGTGGTGAGGATGCTTGTTTCTTTCGTCAAAATTTTATGTCAACTCATTCAAGTGGAAGATTCACCAGGGAAAAATATTCTTAGAGCACATAGAATTCTGAGGCAAAGGGTGCATGCAGTAGCTGCAGTAGAAACTATTCAGCACCACTTATTTTAAATACATGGGTCTGGATGTACTTTGGAGTTTGGGACTCCTTAGACTTTCAAATAATTGTATATCCATAATTTAAAAATTATTGCAAATGGACACTACATCTAACCTCACATTGGGCAATATTTCATAAAAGTACTAAACCAACAGCCTGAAGATACTTTTCTTGCATTACTACTGAGTGCCTGTATTTTGGTACTGAGCAATCACATGACCTCAGTGTTATTTCCACTTTGTGGTACTATGTAACTACTAAAAAGGTATGGGAATTTGAAGCAATTTGAATTCTGTGCTTTCAAGTTAGAAATAGTTTCACAAGTAATTAAAATTAACTAACTGATTTTCAAATTAACTAAAATTTATCTATAGTTATAATATACACTAGTTCTCTAGATTTGTTTCCTCATAGTTACCACTTTCCATTTTCTGACCTTTATATGTCTATGTCCTTCCTTGGATTCATAAATCCCTGTGTGGTTATCTGGACTTGTGCTCTATGCAAGAAGCAGCCTAATGTACACTTTTCCATCGTATCTCGAGACATTTTCAAGCCTAATTCAAGTGATGTGCACTTGTGCTTTAAGCACATTTTAGTCTGAGCAGAGAAGGTAAGTTTTGGCATCACATTTACTTGATTTTCAGTAACACACTAAGAAAAAATGACAATGCTCCAGGAATCATGGCAAAGGGGTAGCCATGGCAAAATAATTTACCTAACAGCCTAGCTCTATCTTTAAATAAGTTTCATTTGTTGATGACATCTATTGCTATTAACTCATTTTCAATGTAGACACACTTTGTAAGTAAATGGTGAGAGTTTATAAAGAGAATTACCAAAATATGACTTGAAAGGGTAAAATCTTTATAAATAATTTCATATCGGAAGAAACCACCAAGAAAAACCCATTATATGATAGCAAGACATTTTTAAAGCATCATTGTGACACTGAAATGAATTTTCAAAAGAAAGAGTTATCAATATTTGGCATTCAAAACAGTAGACACAGGATGATTCCATTCTCATATTATGATATATAAACCCCTATAGGAGGTGTAAGGAGATTTTACTTTTTATTAAAATAGTTATGTTTATATGGCTGCTAATAGCTAAGCAATCTTTAATTTTATTTTCACATTTCTCTGGATGTTTGAAATCCTTCATCATCATTTTTTGTAAAAATTGTATATAGTTCAATATGTAAATTTGAATGCATATTATGTGAAATGAACAGAAAGGAGGAAAAAGGCAGCAAGAATCGAATATTAATCATGTAAACTAAAGCTATGGGTGTGTTAAAAGTAAACAGAAAGAATATGAAGGTATTGGAATTTAATAACTATGACAGTTTGATATAATGCGAAAGCATTCACATTAAATATGGCTTTAGCATTCAGAATTTACTTAGTAGGAAAAAGGACTTAAGTTTATAGTAAAAGTGCACAAAGGCTGGGAAGTTTGAGCTTAGTTTGGTATGTCCTTTTGAAATGTCATTGGAAGTGTGAAATTCTTTGGATGGTTTATATATATGCAACAGTGTTTATATTCATAAAATTTAAAGTGGGCTATTTACAAAATCAGAGTTTTGTGATCAAACTCATCATTATGTTTTAACATTTAAAGTTACATAAATGGTTTGGATAAGATGTAATATATTCAAGTCTAGTTTAGTCAGACATGTTTGCAGCACATCATTGATAGAACATCTTACATCCCTAGGAAATACAATCTCACAGAAAACTTGTTCTTTCAGGTCCCAATCTAAAAAAGCTAACAAAATTTTTAAAAAGTAGACACATGAAAACTTTTGAAGTCTTCCACACAAATTATTAGCCTAAAATGTAAGTTATTTATTTTTGTGATAAAAAAGCTCAATCTGTGTTTCTATCTCATCCTATATAATATGAGATATCCATAAATTTGTTCTGTTTTTAAATGAACTGGGTATATGCATTACATAGAGGAAAATTATGAAGTTGTGTATAGAAGTGAAAGCTTCCTTGTGTTTTAGAGTCTTTATCACGGTAGAGAAAGCAGTGATGTGGACCTGCTGTAGAATATGGAGCTATTCATTTTACCTTACTTAAGAAGATCTTGATCTTGCTTCGAGTTTGTACACACCTCTTCTAAGAATGACAGCAGGAAAGTCACCATTTCTAGACTAATGGCTTAGAAAATAGGAATATGACAACTGCCACTCTGCAGGAGACAACTTTTTTGAAATATGCAGTATGGAGCTCTGAGTGCCACCGTCGCTGAATCACATAATCAGAATAGCCACAGCACTATATTCCTTTCCAAACTGGACAATAAGTTTAATGAAAATACAAAGAAATTAGTTTCTTTCTTTTATTTTTGGTGGCAATTTTTTCCAACTCATCTTTTACACTATATAAATGTTGGCATGTACATTTAAAACACCAGAAATGATACTATGAGTCACATATAAATGATCAAATTGTCATTATAATGAAGCAGTTTCTCATATTCAGAAGAGATAACTTCTATTTCATCCTAAATGAAGTACAGTCTTACCTATTATGGCATAGCTCTAGAGCTGATTCTTTATATCTGACACACTGAACCTCTGAGCATTGCGCTTGCAACTTCTCTCTCTCAACTTGGTAAGTACCATTTTGCTCTTAATTACTATAAACTTGAATTTGAAAGAATTCACATGTGAATAAGATCACACAATACTTCCATTTGTAAGTCTACTTATTTATTAGTATAATTTCTAGAAAATGCTGAGATCTTATCCTTTGCAGGGTTTAATATTTCATTTTATATATACCTAGTTTCCTTATCCAATCATCTGATGCTGTATAGTTGGGTTGTTTTCATATCTTTGATATTGTGAGCAGCATTTCAGCTAAAATGAGAATCTAGGCACATTCAAGAATAGTGCTTTGCTCTCATGTGAACATATATGAAAGAGAAGTTTCTGAATTACATTTATTCCCCAGGGGGAGTGGATTACATGCGTTAGATTTGCATTGTTGTGTTAATCGTATGCTTTCGTAATATTTACCCCATCTATCCCAAAGCTATTTATTCATTTTCTAAATGCCTACAGATATCTGATATCTTACTTTCAAGATCAGGACTGACAGACTTTATTTTTATTTATTTAATAATTAACTATTTAAAGGCACATGGTCAGTTTTTCAAGTTTGAGGCCAGATTGTTTTCTGAAATTTTTAGAATCTCTTGTTCTTAGGGCTGGGTTAAGGTTACCCCAAACTTCAACTTAGACAACATTAAGAAAGTGATCCACGCAGACGTTCCATTTGTAGTTTTAATCTACATTTACATGGAAACATCCTCTTTCCAAGTGTGGCAATGGTTAAGTTTCCTTAAGAATCATAAAAAATTTCATGATTCTGGACCATGTGAACTTCTTATTCACTCATTCTATTCATTTACCTACAACATACCATTAATGAAGCTCTGCAACTGGTTTCAAAACAATGAAAATGGTTCTGTTTTCAGGAGTTCCTAGCGCATTAAGAAAGTACTTTACGATAATGCAGTAGAATTCAACATGGAAAACAAATATTTAGCTTGTACCAACTCAAAAAATTACAAATGAATAAAGCATATAAAATTTACTATACTTTAATCAGATGATAAATGGAACCAACCAGTATAATAATGATTCATGTTCTAGACAGATGGTAGGACAGAGATAAATATTATTTATATTTCCATTAAAAGTTACCAATAACTACTCATATTTATGCATAAACTATAGGAGTACACTCATGTATATAAAATGCATATCAAATAACCATAACTGGAATTCCAAATTGGTGTCTGATAACTTATTCCAATGGAACACATTGTTTCTTTTCTTAAAACAGAGATCTTTTCTTAGTACTCATTTCCAGTTGGATGTTTTAAATAGACATGGCAATAGAATGCAAGATGAACAACTTTTATAGCCCTCTGCTCCCCAAACACTTCTCCTATCCTTTATGCAGCAACTGATGCTGTATTTTAAACAAATTTTAGCATTCTTATTTAATACTATCTTTAATGTCTTTAGTGCCAACTCATTAATGAATTTCATAATTTTGACCCAAATCTCATTGTTCTCAAATTCTCAATGCACAATACACGTATTTTGTACTAATTATAATGACACTTTTCCATTTTTTCTCTTACTAGTAAACTTATTTAGCCCATGTTGATAAAATAGGATCAACATCCTATCATTGATAAATATATACTAATTAACTTTATATCTTGGGAAAGTATTAAATTTTTCATTATTATACTGAATATTTTCCTTAATGCTCAGTATTTGCTATTTCACTGAAATACATCACTTCTTTTGATTATATATATATATATATATATATATATATATATATGATTATATGTTATATATCTATATGGATAGATAGATAGATAGATAGATAGATAGATAGATAGATAGATAGATAGATAGATAGATAGAAGATAGATAAAGTTCTCTATGTAACACAAAATGGTCAGCCCTGAAATCATACATATTAGTAACTGTATATAGGCAAAGGAGATCTCAATCTAGCCATTGTAATTGTGTTAAGATAAAAATCTCAGAGTAGTTTTAATTGCATTACTTTAATGAATCATTACATTGTAGATTTATAGATGTTTCTTAGTCATAAGATCACACTTTTTAGATCCATATACAGCCAATTCTTTTACAACTTCAAAATGATATTTTATCACATATTTACAAATATACACAGATTAAAATAAATACTAAACAGTTACCACAATAGATTTTCTTGAAATAGAAATGAAGCTGTAGTCTTGGTAACTTTCAGGAGTTTTTTTTTATTTAAAAAATACTTCTTTTAATGTTTGAGACTGTAATATAGCTACATCATTCCCCCTCCCACTTCATTTCTTGACTCTAAATACTTCCACATACTACATCTTGCGCTCTCTCTCTCTCTCTCTCTCTCTCTCTCTCTCTCTCTCTCTCTCTCTCTAATTTATTGCCTTTAAAAAAATCATTGTTGTTACATACACACACACACATACACACATAAATATATGTCATTCAAATGATGTTACATATCAATTAAAATGGTACCTGTGAACTACAGTAATAACCAGAATGGGATAATAACCTTGAAATCTGTGAAATACTGGCATGCATAGTTTGGCAGTAACCAACAGCTCTCCAATTGGACTTAAGACCTCGTCAAAAAGAGAGAAATTTTACATGATGCCAGAAACTGAGACATCACACCAAAGAATTATGCAGTCATGGGTCTTGAAGGAGACTACAAAAACCACATTACTAAACTATCATGATCCCTAACTACATGCCCTTAAACGACAAATAAACACTGTCCTTACCCATCATCTAGGAAATATTCTCTTTGGATACCACTGTAGAATTACACAGCCAATCAAAATACAAATATGTGGAAGCCATCCCCACCTTATACATATAGAATATAATTTCTTCAAATAAAACTCAGAAATTATTGTGGAAGAGGGGTTAGAAATAATGTAAGATACAGCAAAATGGTTTTCTATGAACTCATGTTTCCCAGTAGTGTCAATAGCTACAGCCATAAAGCATCACAAATATGATTCATTAAACATGAGTTGAAGAAAGATTATACCAACTTTGATGGTGGAAGTTTTATGAAAGCCTAAACTTTCACAGAAAACTACAGTCAAAGAAATCAGGGTTTGAGAAATAGTTTTCTTTCAGAGTTCAGCATACCAATTGATTATCGAATACCAACTGATCATCATGAAAATATATGCATTCAAATAACGTTATATGGATGGAGAGGTCTCATTTATGTATTTAAAGACATATATTAGTATGGAAGAACAGTGAATAAAACAATACCATTGAATCTATGAACCACAGCATGTAGAACTGTTGACTGTTTTCCTCTGGAAGTTTGGATGGTGCTTCTTAGTAAAGGAAGGTTAATCCTCAAAGAGGATGCTTTCAGGTTCCTTACAGCTCGTGGGCATCTTACACTTGCACCTAAAGTATGCAATTTCTTAATCACTAAAGACTTACCTTCAACCTCTGGGAGTGAAGCAAAGTAATAGAAATACCTCATAATGTTTTGGGGGTCTCCTGAACATTTCTGACCAACAGCTCAAGAGTGCTTATCATGCTTAGCATTGAGTTTTTGCTAGGTGGTCTATGGCTCTTTGTAGATGCATTGTCAGTGAAGATTCGAAATTTTATTTAGCCGGGTAATGGTGGAACATGCCTTTAATCCAAGTACTTGGGAAGCAGAGGCAGACAGATTTCTGAGTTCGAGGCCAGTCTGGTCTACAGAGTAAGTTCCAGGACAGCCAGGACTATACAGAGAAACCCTGTCTTGAAAAACAAAAAATCAAAATACAAAAAACAAAAACAACAAACAAAAAAAAGAAAGAAAGAAAAAAGAAAGAAATGTATTTAAACTACAGATGTTGTGATGTTGTGTATTTATATACTAACTTATATTTATTACAATTATTTTAAATAGTTAATATTATTCTTTATGTCTTTTGCAGAAATCCATACACCTTCCTTTTTCTGTATTTTTCTTTCTCCCATCCCTGAATAGAACATGACAATTTCCCCATTTACCCCTTAATATAACTTGTAACCTGCTATCTTCCTGTGTCTTGTTCAATCTTGAAAATGGTTCATGTTTCTTCTTTAGTTTCTGCAGTTACCAAAGACATATACTCACTTCTAAAGATTAGATTTATGCCATTAGCCAGAGGTTTTATTCTTCTCCTATGCTTATAATTTATAAACTTTGTCTTCTTGTGATGTCTTGAAGTTCTGGAATATTTCTTGTGTGTGTGTGCATGTGTGTGTGTGTGTGTGGGGGGGGGGGTTGAAGTCATACTTTTTGATTGAGTGATTCAATTCTTCAATTTTATTTTCAAGCCTTGATATTCTATTCTCATCCATTCTACTTACAAGGCATCTCCCTGAGTTTTCTAATAGGGTTATTGAGTTTTCAGTTCCATTTTCATTTCAGTTTTGTTTTCTTCTTTTAATGGAACTCAATTTATTTTTCAGATTCTGGCTATTCTTTGTTATCTAATTCAACTATACATTTGTCTTTTCTTATACTTCATTGAAAGTCTATTCCTATACTCTTTAAAATTTATGCCACTGTTCATAGGCATTTTAAATTCCTTGAAATATTAGTCCATGTTTGTGATTATTCTTTGAAATTCTGGACTATTTTGTTCTTGTAGGTAATTATAATTAGAGAACATTTTCAAGTGTTGTTATTGGGTAGTATTTTATCTTGGCTTTTCATATTTTTGTGTTTGTGGGATTCTATTTGCATTTGTTTTGTCAAAGTACATTTGTTTGTTTTTAAACTTGGTTAGTTTACAATCTGGTTTGAAGATTTGATATGTCAAACTTTTCAATTATTTACTATTGATTCTTTTTTAAATGGAGGAAATGATTGCTTTTAATTCAGTTGTAACCAATTAAGTATGAGAATGAGATGTCCAGTTAGGTCTTCCTGGGCTCCTGAGCAAGTTATAGTACTCAAGGTATTCCTAGGAGGATGAGAATGACATAAATAGTCTAGAATCTGGAGCACACATGTGGCTAGACTAGTGAAGCTATGTTCTCAGAATTAATTATACCTTGGGTAAGAGATGGTGTTGGAGGCTTATCACACTGTGTGAAAACAACTGTTTCAGGCCTATAGTGAAATTTTTGGAAATGTATAACTGTAATATTAGCAGAAAGAATAAATACAAACAAATGTTCACCTCTTAACAATATTCATGAACTGAATTGTTTAGTTAAGAGTTTAAAATGTTCATAGTGTTAATAGACCATCTTGACTTATAAGTATACAGTCTTCATAATCATTTTATAAAATATGGATATTAGATTAAGCTGTCACATGTACCATTCTTCAATAAATTAATGGATTTTGGAGAATAACAAATTTCAATCTACTTGCATATTTGCTTGAAAACTATGTTTAACTGGAGAGATGCTGAGGCAATGGCACTATAAAAGTACTTGTACATATGTATTCCTTCAGTAAGTTATAAACACACAAAGAAGAGGTCAAAAGAAAACAATAAAGTGTAGATTTTTCGTGTTTTAAATCATAGCAATAATCAAAATTAGTCATTTTGGTTTTTATTAGCTATTTGAGAAATTCACTCAATATGTTTTGATTAAATGTATCACCCCAATTCCTTACCCCTCTTCTGTACAATGGTGATATATGGGTACAAACTTGAGCTTTAAGCCCAGTCAGAAAGTGGTTGGTTACTTACATAACATTTGTGCCACTCTTGCAGCAGTGGCCATAACTTGCATTGTAGCACACAGGGCACATACAGTTTGAGGGGTTTGGAGTTGAAACACATTTATCTGAAAGTTCAATCTAACATTCACAAAGCAAAAGAAAACAGAATAACAACAACAACAACAACAACATCACATTTATTTTTTTGAGTTTGGTTACTTCAAAATTATACTTAATTTTGATACACCACACAGACCCAAAGAATTTAAATAAGGAAGGTCCATGCAAGGATGCTTGAATCCCACTTAGAAGGGGAACAAAATATTCATGGGAAGCAGAGGGAGGGAGGGACTTGTTGGGGAAGGATGAGGAGAATTGGAGGACAAAATTAGGCATGGGGAGAGATAGGAATGAATACCAGTGGGCCAGAAAAATGAGTGGAAATCTGCAGCTACTGAAGGTGGGGGTTGGAGGCGTTTCCTAGGATTCCCAGAGACCCAGGTTAAAGGAGGCTCCCAAGAGTCAAATCAGGTGACCTTAGCCAAAATTCCCAACATTGGGAATATGGAACCTGATGGGACCACTTCTTAAGGTAACCAGACAGGACCCCATATGGAGGAATGGGACACCAACCCACCTACAAAATTTTTGACTCAAAATTGGTCCTCTCTAGTAGAAATTCAGGGACAAAGATGGAGCAGAGACAGAAAGAATGGCCAACCAGTGGTCGGCCCATTTTGAGACCCATCCCATAGGCAGGCACCAATCCCTCTGCTCTGTTGTGCTTGCAGACAGGAGCCTAGGATAGCAGCTGATTGAGACAGATGCAGATAGCCACAGAAAAACCTTGGACTGAGATCAGGTACTCCTATGGAAGAGTTAGGAGAAGAAGTTCCTCAAGGAGATGGCAGTCCCATCAGAAGACCAACAGTGTCAACTAACCTGGAATCTGGGGAGATCCCAGAGACTGAGCCACCAACCAAAGAACATGCAGGAGCTTGTCCGAGGCCCCAGCACATGTGGATCACATTGGGAAAGGATGAGCCTCATCTTGCAGAGATTTGATGTACCAGGGTATGGGAATAATAAAGGAGATGGGCTGCCCACTCAAAGATGATGGGAGGGGGAGGAACTTTGCAAGGGGGGTCTACAGAAGCAGCATTTGGAATGTATATAAACTAATTAAATAATTAATTAATTAAAATATATTTTGCTACTATCATACTTAATTAACTTCAAATGTTGATACAGAAATTATACTTGCCAGTCATGTAAAATACATATTTAATGTAAATTCATTCAGTTTTACACTTTGAAATCCATTTAATATCATACTAATCAAAATACTTCGTAAAACATTGAGTGTCCCCAAAATTTTGTTTGTAAAGATTTAAAGATTATTATGCATGGTCCATGCAATTTATTTGTATAAATTTTAAACACAATAGTATTTGATTTTATTCAAATGCTTTTGATTCAATTTGCTTATTATTATTTACACTTACTCCACTATTGCCTATGAAAATAACAATTAAATTCACACATTTTATTTTCAATCCCAGTGAATCCAGGATTCTAATATAATCCATTAATCAGAAACATGAAGATGTAGTTTTCTTGCGAACTCATTCACTGGGGAAGACAAGATGTGATCATAGACGAACTTAGTTACATAAACCTTCCTTGTAAATTGGCATGCAGTGGTTTATGTGGTTCTGCAGCATTGATTTATGGTACTGAATTGATAAGAAAAATCTTTCCAAGACCTGCTTAAAATTTCACACTGAATGTGTAAACAACTTTATATTACACTTAGGGAAAATACATTCTTATTCTATTTGTTTCTAATTGTTACATTTCGAAGATTTATTTATTTTTATTTTATGGATATTGGCATTTGCCTACATGTGCATGAAGAGCCCATGGTTGCCAGAAGAAGATGGCGTAGTCTCTGGAATTAGCGTTGGAGTTGGTTGTTGCCTGCCATTTTGATGCTCTGGAAACCCAGTGAGTTCTCTTAGTTTTTGAGCCATATCTTCATACTGTTAATAATAAATATAATAACAAAATAACAGCAGTTGTTTTTTTCTCCATTTTCTATCAAGTATTTTCTTGAAATCCTCTTTTGACAGTGCTATCATGTAGGTGTTGATATTCTTCTGTTTGTGTGTGAATAGTGAAAGGTTTATATATGCTTTGTCCTTATACATTTACTTACTAAATATATTATAAAGCAGAACGTAAATCTAAATACGTACATATCAAAATCTCATACTTTCAATTTTCATTTAAAGTATTTTAAAAATAAAAATCTAATATTCATAGAAAAGTTAACATAAAATAAATTACTACAATATGTAGTATAGCTTTTGTCACTTTTGCTTTATCAAGTTTACTCCTAGTCTTTACATATTTTAGAAACAAAGTACTCTTCTTAAACAAATAGCATACAATTATTAATTAATTAATAATTAATTTAGGATCTCCTACATGTATAAGTGGCTACTATTTAATTTGTCATGCATGTTGAAATTTTATGAATTTCTTCATGACTCCTTATTTCAATAGGTAAACAATCACATTTGGAACTGAGCAAAAACCACTGTTAACCCCATGATTTTTTTGTGAATTTAGAAGTATTTGTAATATAAAAGCTTGTTTAAACAGAGGTATGATTTGGATTTTACTAATGCTTCCTCAGAATCACATTTAAGTTACATACTCTTAAGAAGGATGCACCATACATTGTGCTGGCTGCAGGAGATCACTCTGGACTTCCTTGAGCTTCTTTTCAAAACGGCGGCTCAATCCTTGTACACAGGGTGCAGTATAGTGGACACAGTGAGCATAAGGCAGAGGGGAAGAAGCACACTCTTATGGACTAAGAGAGCAGATAATGCACAAAGGGACCATTATTCTGGTGTACGGTGGAAGCAGGCTTTATATTATTTGTAAAGTTTCTAGAAAGACAGATCTTCTGGGGGTATTTGTCTTATCTTTTACATGGACAGACTTGTTTTGTTTGACCTTAAGAAAGGGCAGAGGGGTGACTTTGTTTTTCATTAGAAAGCTTTCTACTACACAGTAAGGTTAAGGGATTGTGGAAACAGGGTTAGTTCTCTACTAAGAATTTACAAGGCAATAAAGAATTCCTTGTTTCCTCCTATGGCCAAAAACATGAATCAGGTCCCATTTCTGTAACCAGTAAACAGTCTTCTTTTTTCAATCCTAATGTCCAGTACTAATGCCCTCTACTCCACTTCCTAATATGTTAGCAATGTTCTCTCTCTCTTTTTTTCAGTTATCTATTCCTATTTGTTAAATCTGTCATGGTATCTTTATCATGCTTACCTTTCCTAATTGGTTAAGTAGGGTTTTGATAATTTTGTACTGTAAAGTTACTGTATTTCTACTTGTACTTGTTGAGCATTATATAAAACTGTCCTGTTTCTTTACAAATAATCTTGTATTTTATTAACCTAGCTTCCTTAGATAATTACTCTGATAAATCCTTGTAATTGTTAAAAAAGCTACTCTTCTCGTTATATTATTTTCCATATGTTTAATTGTTGTCCCTTATGTAAAAATACTTCTTTATTCACAGAGATGACATCATGATGAACTCAAAAAATCATATCACTTATCCTTAATAGTTGATTAATGATAAAACCTTTCTATATTTCATGAGAAAGCCTCTCTTTAACTTAATACCTTTTCTATCCTTTTGACATCTGCCTACCAATTTTTAAAACTTAAATGATTTCTTTTTACTTAGTGTTATAACAAAATGGTTTAGCCTTATTATTCTGTTTTAGTGTGCTTTCTGTTGCCACAAGTAAAGAAAGTAAGTAAGTAAGTAAAAAAGAAAGAAAGAAAGAAAGAAAGAAAGAAAGAAAGAAAGAAAGAAAGAAAGAAAGAAAGAAAAACAAAGAAACAAAGAAAGAAATGAAACAAAGAAGGAAAGAAGAAAAACCCAACTTAAGGAGTAGGGTTAATTTCTTCTTACATGTTACAGTCTATCATAACTAAAGGCAGAAACCCAGAGGTAAAACCTGAATCAAACAACATGAAGGAACACTGCTTATGGGATTGCTCTTCCATGGCTGGTACAGCTTGCTTAGTTATCCAATCCAGGACCCATAGCCCACTGGTAGCACCATTCACAATGGACTGGGCCCTCTCTTATTAATGAACCATCAAAAAATGTCCCATAGATGTGCCAACAGGGCAATCTGATGAAGGCAGTTTCTCAATTCCAGTTCCTTGTTCTGAGATGACAACAACTTATGTCAGGACAACAAAGACAAAACTGCACATTTGACACCTTAACAACACAATTCACAAACACATCACTATTAAATGATGATCTTTTCTTTTTTTTTGTTTATCTCTGATGTCTCATGTTAATATTAATGTCACAGTATAAGTCACGGTCCAAATTTTTATAAGTCCTACAGTCTTTAAAATTTCCATCTCTTAAAATAAAAGGCATGCCAGTGGAAGCTATTCTTATCTGAGAATTCTGTTTTTAACTTTATACCATAAACTTCCTTATTTTAAATGCATAATTCATAGAATTTTGATAAATTTGCCAAGTTGTGCAACCATCAGTTCCAGCTAGTTTTAGACCAATTCTTATCCTAGAAATATCTTGCTGTGCTCATTTATATGCATTCAATACACCCCTCCCTCTTAAATACTAATCTATTTTCTAGATCTATTGGTTTGCTTTTCTAAACTTTAATAGTTAATAAGTACCTGCTACTTTGTGCTTGACTTCATTCATACAGGAATTTATTGAGGACTATCACGTTATAGCATGAATGCTGCTTATCTTAACCTTTTATTCTCTCATGCATTATATCCTGAGCACAGTTTCTCCTTCTCCCATTCCTTCCAGTTCCTCTTGCCATTTTCTGATTTCCCCAGACCTACCCTTCTGCCTTGTCCCTTCAGAAAAGAACAGACCTACCAGGAATATCAGCAAAACACAGAATAACAAGTTACAATAAGACTAGGCACAAGCTCTCATATCAAGTCTGGAGAAAGCAATCTGATAGGGGGAAAGGAGACCCAAGAGCAGGCAAAACAATCTGAGACAACTTCCACACTCACAGTTAGGTGACCTATAAGAATACCAAGTTACACAATCATAACATACATTCAGATGACCTAGTGAACACCCATACAGGCTCTTCAATTACTGTAAGCCACCATGAGACCTGTGAGGTCCTGTGGGCTCTTTTCTCCTAGTGTCCACATACCTTTTGGCCTCTATAATTCTTCCTTCCTATCTTCTATGGGGTTTTCTGAATTCCACTGTAGTGAGAACTTGGGTTTCCTTAAAAACACAGAAATATAAGATTAAGTTTTGGTTTTAATCCCTGTTGTGGGGTATGGGCTGCTTCAGATTGCCCCAGCAGATGGCTATGAATTGCTTCATGCACTACCAGAAGCATGGTTTTGCAAGCTGAAGATAGGTTCTGCTATTAAGTGACATTTGGAATTATGGGAATGTTTCAGAGGGTATGTAATGGTTAGCACCTAGAGTAGTAGGGTTGGTCATTGTTGGTCCGTTGAGAGGGATGGTGTCTGTTTTATAGTTTGATAGTAGTTGTAGTTAAAGGAGAAAAAAAAGAAAGAATTCAAGGATCTCTTTCTCTCCTACCTACTGTTACAGCATTGATGGGTAGACTAAAGGTAGAGAAGATTGGAAGAAAGAAGAATCCACAAAGTAGCCAGAACTCCAGTTATGGTCCACCCAGTGTTTATGTGTGAGTCCTTGCATCTGCTGCCATTAGTTACTGAATAAAACCCCAATGATAATGATTGGGCAATTGGCACAAAACTACAAATAAAGCAAAATATAATTAGCAATCATTTTATTGACTTTTGTTTTGTTTGTTTGTTTGTTTTTTGGCCACTTACATTTGGTTCTATGCTAGGACTCTGGGCTGTCCAGCATCTAATTCCTGGCTAGTGTCATATGTGAGTTTCTTCCAAAGGAATGGAACTCAAGTTTGAACATAGTTGAGCAAGTTTCCTTATGGTAGGATGGTTGCATCCTTTGGATATATGTTTAGGAGTCAAATAGCTTGGTCTTGAGGTAGATAGATCTCCAATTTTCTAAGGTACTAACAGATTGATTTTTTTATAGTGCCTATACAAATTTGCATTCCACTAACAATGGAGGAATCTTACATTTGCTCTATGTCATTGGCAGGAAAAGATATGACCCATATTGTATTGTTGATCTTAGTCATTTTGACATTGTAAAATGGAATCTCAAAGTAGTTTTGAATTTCATTTCCCTGATGGCTGAAAATGTTGAACATTTCTTTAAGTGTTTCTTAGTAATTTAAGAGTCATTTGTTGAGAATTCTCTGTTTAGATCCGAATACCACTTTTAATTGGATTATTTGGTTTCATATCTAATTTCTTGAGTTCCTTATACAGTTAGACCTCTGTTGGATTTGAAGCTGGTGAAAATCTTTTTTCACCCTGTAGGATGACAATTTGTCCTACTGGCAATATCTTTTGTCTTACAGAAGCTTTCAGATTCATGAGGTCTAGTTTATTATTTGTTAATGGTAGTGCTTGTGCTATTGGTGTTTTGTTCAGGAAGTTTTCTTCTGTGGCAATGCATTTGAAACTATTCCACACTGGCCCCTTCACAAGTTCA
The DNA here is from genome assembly GCA_036184795.1 of Tokudaia tokunoshimensis. Lineage (NCBI taxonomy): Eukaryota > Metazoa > Chordata > Mammalia > Rodentia > Muridae > Tokudaia > Tokudaia tokunoshimensis. The sequence continues at coordinate 138,890,814 of BTHU01000001.1, read as the reverse complement.
GTGCACTTGGTTTATGTTGATGTATTTGAGCCAATTGGACTTGAATTTTGTGGAAGGTGATAGATATAGATTTACTTACATGTTTTTACATACAAACCTTTACTTAGACCAGCACCATTTGTTGAAGATCCTTTCTTCATATCTTTTGTATTTTTCTGGCATCTTTATCAAAATCAATGGCCACAGATGAGTGAATTTATGCCTGTATAGAGGCATTTTAATCCAGCAAAATGTCTTCTCTGGCAAGGAATCACAGCCAAAGACCTTCTGGGTTTATCTGATCTGACTGGAATGCAGACATACCCTTACCATGCACCTTTAATCCATAACAATGAAGGTAAGACTTGTATGAAAGTGTTGTTTGATTGATGGGCAGACAAAGCAATTAATCAGGGAAAGATAGGGACCGAATCAGTCAGAGATTGGATATGCCCAATTCTCACCAGAAGAGAGAGGAAGGATAGGTTACTATGGAGCAGAGCAAGGACCCAAGGAGCTGAACAGGTTTGCAGCCCCATAGGAGGAAAAACAATATGAACCAACCAGTATTCCCAGAGCTCCCAGGGACTAAACTACCAACCAAAGAAGACACATGGAGGGACCCATGACTCCAGCTGCATATGTAGCAGAGGATGCCCTTGTTGGACATCAAAGGGAGGTGAAGCCCTTTGTCCTGAGAAGGCTCAATGCCCCAGTATAGGGGAATGCCAGGACAGGGAATCATGAATGAGTGGGTTGGTAAGCAGGGGGAGGGGGAATGGGATATGGAAAACAAGGAAAGGGGATAACATTTGAAATGTAAATAAAGAAAATATCTAATAATAAAAAATATTCTGACTAAAAAAAAAGAAAAGATGAGTGTATGTGGCATTTTTAGTGGGACAGTTTTATAAAGGCTGGTGGTAGAAAAAAGATGTCACAGATGAAGACAAAATGAGAAGAAGCCAGAAGATTAGAACATATTGCTGAGAATGGATCAATGTGCAGTTTTCTACATGCTGATCACAAGTTGAAGCAGCACCATTTGTTGAAAATGTTGTCTTTTTTCCATCGGATGGTTTTAGTTCCTTTCTCAAATATCAAGTGACCATAGGTATGTGGGTATATTTCTGGGTCTTCAACTCTATTCCACTGAACTATATGCCTGTCACTGTACCAATACCATGCAGTTTTTATCACTATTGCTCTGTAATACAGTTTGAGATCAGAGATGGGGATTACCCTATTATTGTTCAGAATAGTTTTTGCTCTCCTGGGTTTTTTATTATTCCAAATGAATTTGCAAATTGCTCTTTCTAACTCTATGAAGAATTGAGTAGGAATTTTGAAAGAGATTGCATTGAATGTGTGGATTGCTTTGACCAAGATGACCATTATTGCTGTATTATCCCTGCCAATCCATGAGCATGGGAATTTTTTCCATTTTCCAAGATCTTCTTTGATTTCTTTCTTCAGGGACTTAAAGATTTTTTCATACAGATATTTTACTTGATTGCTTAGTGTCACACCAAGGTATTTTATATTATTTGTGACTATTGTAAAGGGTGTTATTTCCTGAATTTATTTCTCAGTCTGTTTATCCTTTGAGTAGAGGAAGGCTATTGCTTTGTTTGAGATAATTTTATATTCAGCCACTTAGCTGAAGTTGTTTATCAGGAAGAGAAGTTCTCTGGTGGAATTTTTGGGGTCACATAAGTATACTATCATATCATGTGCAAATATTGATATTTTGACTTCTTCAAAAGCTCAAGTCAAAGTGGATCAAGGACCTACACATCAAACCACTGAAACTAATAGAAGAGATAGTGGGGAAGTGCCTCGAACACATGGGCACAGGAAAAAAACTTACTGAACAGAACAACAATGGCTTATGCTCTAAGATCAACAATTGACAAATGGGACCTCATAAAATTACAAAGCTTCTGTAAGTCAAAGGCTTAATAGCCTATTTGTCAATAGGACAAAATGACAGCCATCAGATTGAAAAAAAAAAGATCTTTACCAATCCTACATCTGATAGAGGGCTAATATTCAATATATACAAAGAACTCAAGAAGTTAGACTTCAGAGAACTAAATAACCCTATTAAAATGGGGTACAGAGCTAAACAAAGAATTCTCAACTGAGGAATATTGAATGGCTCAGAAACACCTAAAGAAATGTTCAGCATCCTTAGTCATCAGGGAAATGCAAATCAAAACAACCCTGAGATTTCACTTTACACCAGTTAGAATGGTTAAGATCAAAACTCTGGTGACAACAGATGCTGGCAAGGATGTGGAGAAAGGAACATGCCTCCATTTCTTGTGGGATTGCAAACTGGTACAATCAGTCTGTAAATCTGTCTGGTAGTTTCTCAGAAAATTGAAAACAGTACCACCCGAGCTATACCACTACAGGGCATATACCCAAAAGAAGCTCCAATATATAACTAAGGACACATTCTCCATTATGTTAATAGCAGTCTTATTTAGAGTAGCCAGAAGCTAGAAAGAACCCACATGACTTCAAGAAACTGGGATTCAAGTAGATGGAACTAGAAAATATCATCCTGAGTGTGGTAACTCAGTCACAAAAGAACACACATGGTTGCAATCACTGATATGTGCATATTAGCCCAAATGCTCTGAATACCCAACATATAATTCACAGACCGTAAGAAGCTAAAGAAGAACAAAGACCAAAATTTGGATGCTTCAGTTTTTCTTAGAAGGGGACACAAAATACTCACAGGAGGCAAAGGTGGGAGGAACTTGGTAGGAAAAGAGGAGGGGGAGGGGAACAAAAGGGCAGGATCAGGTATGAGAGGAGACAGGGATGTTATACAGAGGGGTTAGGAATTTAAACAGAGGTGTGTAGAAATGGGACATGGGGAACTGGGGGTAGCCATTAGCAAATTCCAGATGCCAGGAAAGCAAGAGGCTCCCAGAACCCAACAGATATGACATTAGCTAAAATGCAGAACAAAGGGGAGAGAGAACCTGTAGAGACCATATCCAGAGGTTAAAGAAAGGCCCCAGTTGTGGGATGGGGACATTCACTCATCTCCAAATTGTTAACCCAGAAGGGCTTTTGTCTAAAGGAAATATGGGGACAAAATTTGGAGCAGAGACTGAAGGAAAGGCCATCCAGAGACTGCCCCACCTGGGGATCTATGCCACATAAAGACACCAAACCCAAACACTTTTGAAGATGCCAAGAAATGGCATCTTGCTGACAGGACCCTGTTATCACTGTCTCCTGAGAGGCTTTGCCAGAGTCTGACAAATACAGAGGTGAATGTTTGCAGCTTAACATTGGACTTAGTACTGGGTCCCCAATGGGGGAGTTGAAGAAAGGACTGAGGGAGCTTAACTAGCTTGCAATTCCATAGGAACAATATCAACCAACCAGACCTCACAGAGCTCCCAGGGACTAAACCACCAGCCAAAGAGTACACATGGAGAGACCCATGGCTCCAGCTGTATATGTAGCAGAGGATGGCATTGTTGGGCATCAATGAGAAGAGAGGCCTTTGGTCCTGTGAAGGCTTTATGTTCCAGTGTAGGGAAATGCTAGGGTGGTGAGGTGGGTGGGAAGCAGAGCATCCTCATAGAAGCAGGGAGAGGGGGTTGGGAGAGGGGCGTTCTGGAGGGGAAACTTGGTAAGGGTATAATATTTGAAATGTAAATACATAAAATATCCAATAAAAAAATATATTGCTGGAGTTAGTACGAGGCCAAGCAGAGCAATTCAGTGACAAGCTGAGAGACTTGTAATTAGTTTGGATGAGTCTTGTTGATTTTATCAAAGGACCAACTCTTTGTTTCACTGACTCTTTGTATTGTTCTTTGTTTCTATTTTATTGGACTCAGCATTCAGCTTGATTAATTCCTGTCCTCTACTCTTCTTGAGTGTATTTATTTCTTTATGTTCTAGAGCTTTCAAGTGTGCTGTTAAAAGTGGTAGTCTGAGATATCTCATATTTTTCATGTAGGCACTTAGTGCTATGTTCTTTCCCCTTAGCACTACTTTGCATTGTGCCCCATAAATTTGGGTATGTTTTGCATTCATTTTCATTGAATTCTAAAAAGTCTAATTTCTTATTTATTACTGCCTTGACCCAGTAAGTGTTGTTCCATTTACATCAGCTTGTAGGATTTTTGTTATTGAAATCTAGCTGTAATCTATGGTAGTCTTATAGAATATGGGTATTATTTCAATTTTCTTGTGTTTGTGTCGTCATGCTTTGTGACCATGTTTGTGGGCAGTTTTGGATAAAGGTCCATGAGGGTTGAAAAGAAGTATATTTGTTTGTGTTTGGGTGAAATGTCCTGTAAAGAACTGTTGTTAGATCCATTTTGTTCATAATGTCTTTTAGTTCCAATATTTCTCATTTTATACTTTTGGATGACTTTGTCTATCAGTGACAGTGGGTACTGAGGGCTCACTATCAGTGTGCAAGGATCAATGTGTTATTTAAGTTTTAGTAATGTTTCTTTTGCAAACATATGTGCTCTTGCACTTAAGACATGTAGATGTTAAGAATTGAATCATTATGCTATTGTGTTTTATCTTTGATGGGTATGACATGTCATTCCTCATCTCTTTTGATTAATTTTGATTTAAAGTCTCCTTTGTTAGATATTATAATGGCAATACCAACTTGCTTCATAGGTACATTTGCTTAGAAAATCTTTTTCCAACTCTTTACTCTGAGGTAATGTATATCTTTGATGGTGAAGTGTGTTTCTTGTATGCAGCACAAAGAAGGATACTGCAGAAAGAAGTATACTGTCTTTGTAACTGTTCAGGAAGTCTGTTTTTTACGGAGGGGAATTTTTGCTTTTGTTCTTAAATTGGGGAAATATCAATGACCAATGATTATTGATTCATATTATTTTGTTGTTGTTCTTGGTGGAGTGGTGTATATATGTGTGTGTGTGTGTGTGTGTGTGTATTTTCCTTCTTTTGGTTTTGGTGGCGTGAGATTACTTATTTCCTGTGTTCTCATGGGTGTACTTAAATTTCTGTGATGGAGTATTCTTTCTAGTACCTTCTGTAAGGCTGGATTTTTAGATTAATAAGGTTTACATTTGATTGTATCATGGAGTATTTTGTTTTCTCTATTTATGGTGATTGAAAGTTTTTCTAGATGAAGTAGTATGGGCTGGTATCTGTAGTCTCTTAGAGTCTGTAGAACATCTGTACAGGCACTCCAGTGTTTTAGGGTCTCCACTAAAAAACAGGTGCAATTCAAATAGATCTACCTTTATATATTACTTGCTCTTTTTTCCCCTTTTAGGTTTTAATATTCTTTATCATGTAAGTTTAGTGTTTTGGTTATTTCCTGGCAAGGAGACTTTCTTTCTGGTCCAATCTGTTTGGTATTCTGTATGTTGATTATACATTTATAGGCATCTCCTTCCTTTTTCTTTTTTTTTTAATTAGATATTTGCTTTATTTACATTTCAAATGTTATCCACTTTCCTCATTACCCCTCCAAATACCCCCTATCCCATCTCCCCTAAACTGGCTCAGTTCCCCCTCCAATTCCCTGACTTGCATTACCCTATTTTGGGAAATTGAGCCTTCATAGAACCAATGGCCTCACCTCTCATTGGTGTCTGAAATGGTCATCTTCTGCTACATATGTAGCTGGAGCCATGTGTACTCTTTGGTTGGTGGTTTAGTCACTGGGAACTCTGAGGGTACTGGTTGGCACATATTATTGTTCCTTCTGTAGGGTTACAAACCTCCTCAGGTCCTTGGGTCCTTTCTTTAGCTGTTCCATTGGGGACCCTATGCTAAGTTATTGCTTGGCTGTGAGCTATGTGTATTTTGATCCCCTTTCCAATAAGGATCCACACTTTGGTCTTCCTTCTTTTTGAGCTTCATGTGGTCTGTGAGTTGTATCTTGAGTATTCTGAGCTTTTGGGCTAATATCAATTTATCAGAAAGTGCATACCTACTGTGTATGTTCTTTTGTGATTGAGTTACCTCACTCAGGATGATATTTTTTAGCTCCATCCATTTGCCTAAGAATTTCTTGAATTCATTGTTTTCAATGGCTGAATAATACTCTATTTTGTAAATGTACCACATTTTCTCTATCCATTCCTCTGCTGAGGGACATCTGGGTTCTTTCCAGCTTCTGGCTATTATAAATAAGGCTGCTGTGAACATAGTGGGCCATGTGTCCTTATTACATGTTGGAGAATCTTGTGGGTATATGCCCAGAAGTGATATAGCTGGATCCTCAGGTAGTGCTATGTCCAATTTTCTGAGGAACCACCAGACTGATTTCCAGAGTAGTTTTACAAGCTTGCAATTCCACCAGCAATGGAGGCATGTTCCTCTTTCTCCACATCCTCACCAACATTTGCTGTCCCCTGAGATTTTGACGTTGGCCATTCTGACTGGTGTGAATCACAGGGTTGTTTTGATTTGCATTTCCCTGATGATTAAGGATGTCGAACATTTCTTAATATGTTTCTCAGCTGTCCAGTATTCCTCAGTTGAGAATTCTTTATTTAGCTCTGAACCCCATTTTTTTTAAAAGAGTTATTTGGTTCTCTGGAGTCTAACATTTTGAGTTCTTTGTATACATTGTATAGTATTCCTCTATCAGATGTAGATTGGTAAAGATCTTTTCCCAATCTGTTGGTTGCCGTTTTGTCCAATTGAAAGTGTCCTTTGCCTTACAGAAGCTTTGCAATTTTATGGGTCCCATTTGTCAATTATTGATCTTAGAGCATAAGCTATTACAGTTCTATTCAGAAAAATTTCCCCTTTGTCCATGTGCTCCAGGTTCTCCCCCATTTTCTCTTCCATTTGATTCAATATATCTAGTTTTATATGGTGGTCCTTGATCAACTTGGACTTGAACTTTGTACTGGGAGATAAGAATGCATCAATTTGCATCCTTCTACATGTTGACTGCCAGTTGACCCAGCACCATTTGTTGAAAATGTTATCTTTTTAACACTTCATGGTTTTCGCTACTTTGTCAAAGATCAAGTGACCATAGGTGTGAGGGTTCATTTCTGGGTCTTCAATTCTATTTTATTGATCGTCCTGCCTGACACTGTACTAATACCATGCAGTTTTTATTACTATTGCTCTGTAGTATAGCTTGAGATCAGGGATGATGATTCCTCCTGAAGATCTTTTATTGTTGAGAATAGTTTTTGCTATCCTGGGTTTTTTGTTAATCAAGATAAATTTGGAAATTGCTCTTTCTAACTATGAAGAATTGAGTTGGAATTTTGATGAGGATTGCATTGAATCTGTAGATTACTTTAGGCCAGATGACAATTTCTACTATGTTAACCCTGCCAATTCATGTGCATCGGAGCTCTTTCCGTCTTCTGAGATCTTCAATGCCTTTCTTCAGAGACTTCAAGTTCTTGTCATACAGATCTTTCACTTGCTTGGTTAGAGTCTCACCAAGGTATTTTATTTGTGACTATTGTGAAAGATGTCATTTCCCTAATTTCTTTCTCAGCCTTTTTCTCATCTGAGTATAGGAAGGCTACTGATTTGCTTGAGTTTATCTTATATCCAGCCATTTTCCTTCTTTAAGTTAGAACAATTTTCTTCTACGATTTTTTTGAAAATGCTCTCTGCCTCCTGTGATTATTTTGTTCCCCTTTCTAAGTAGGAATGAAGCATCCATACTTTGGTCTGCCTTCTTCTTGAGCTTCAAATGATCTGTGTGTTGTATCATGGGTATTTCAAGCTTTTTTCCTAATATTCACTTATCAGTGAGTACATACCATGTGTGTACTTTTGTGACTCAGTTACCTCACTCAGCATGATATTTTCTAGTTTCATCCATTTGCCTAAGAATTTCATGAAGTCATTGTTTTTAATAGCTGAGTAGTATTGCATTGTGTAAATGTACCAAGCAATCTGTATCCATTCCTCTGTTGAGGAACAACTGGGTTCTTTTCAGCTTCTGGCTATTATAAATAAGGCCGCTATGAACATAGTGGAGCATGTGTCCTTGTTATATATTGGAGCATCTTTTGGGTATATATCCAGGAGTGTTATAGCAGGGTCTTAAAGTAGAACTATTTCTAATTTTCTGAGGAACTCCCAGACTGGTTTTCAGCTGGGAATCCCACCATCAATGGAGGAGTATTCCTAGAAAGTCCCAGATGGCAGGGAAACAAGAGGATCCCAGTACCCATAGGGGATGACATTAACCAAAATATCCAACAAAGTGGAGATAGAGCCTGTAGAGACCATATGTAGTGGTTAGGGATGGCCTCTGGTTGAGAGATACGGCCACCAACCCATCTCAAAAATAATAACATAGAGTTGCTCCTGTCTAAAGGAAGTGCAGGGACAAAGATTAGAGCAGAGACTGAAGGAAAGGTTATCCAGAAACTGCACCCCTTAGGGATCCATCCCATCTACAGGCACCAAACTGAGACACTATTCCTCATGCCAAAACGTGTTTGCTGACAGGAGCCTGTTATAGCTGTCCCCTGAGAGGTTCTGCTAGAGCCTGAACAATACCAATGTGGATGCTTGCAGCCAACCATCAGAATGAACACGAGGACTCTAATGGGGGAGTTAAGGGAAGGACTGAAGAATCTGAAGGGGTTAGTAACCCCATAGGAACAATATAAAGTAACCAGATCCCCAGAGCTCCCAGGGACTAAGCCACCAACCAAAGAATAAACATGGAAGGACCCATGGCTCCAGCTGTATATGTAGCAAATGAAGGCCTTATCTGGCATCAATGGGAGGGGAAACCCTTGATCCTATGGAGGCTTGAGACCCCAGAGTAGGTAAATGCTAGGGCGGTGAGGTGGGAGTTGGTGGGTGGGTGGGGGAACACCCTCATAGAATCAGGGCGGGGAGGAAGATGGCATAGGGGATTTTCAGAGGGGAAACCAGAAATGGGGATAATATTTGAAATGTAAATAAATAAAATAACCAATAAAAATTAATTAAAAGTATTTTCTGTACTTTTGAGCTGGAATTCTACATCTATTTATATAATTTTTAGGTTTGGTTTTTATTACAGTGTCCCCGACTTCCTGATTATTTTTAATTAGGAATTTTTCAGACTTAGCTTTTTCTTGACCAGTGTATCTGTTTCTTCTATTTTATATTCAATGCCTGAGAGTCACCCTTCCTTGTATTTTGCTGGTGGTGCTTATGACTGTCTCATTTTCCTTTTTTCTCTTACCTACTCTAACTCCAGAATTTCTTCAGGTGATGTTTTCTTTATTCCTTATGTCTCCATATTTATGTCTTCAACAGTTTTATTCATTTCCTTCAACTGTTTGTTCTTTCTTGGCTTTCTATAAGGGATTTATACATTTCTTCCAATCTTTCTGTTTGTCTTTGATTTCTTCAAGGTATTTATTCATTTCTTCTTTAAGGAGTTCTATCATCTTCTTACAGTTCATATTAAGGGTTTTTCTTGTGATTCATCTGTCTTGCAATATCCATGGCTTTCTGTAGTAGTAGAGGTGGGCTCTGTTGGTGGTATATTGCCCTGGCAGTTGCTATGTATGTGTGTGTGTTTTTTTTTGTAGATATTTTCTTTATTTACATTTGAAATGTTATCCCCCTTTCTGCTTTCTTCTCCAAAAATTCCCTATCTTATAGCCCCTCCCCCTGCTCACCAATCCACCCACTCCTGCTTCCCTGTCCTGGAATTCCCTATACCAGGGCATCGAACCTTCTCAGGACTAAGGGCCTCTCTTCCCATTGATGTCCAACAAGGCCATCCTCTGCTACATATGCAGCTGGAGCCATGAGTCCCTCTATGTGTCCTCCTTGGTTGGTGGTTTAGTTCCTGGGAACTCTGGGGGGTGGGACTGTTTGGTTCATATTGTTTTTCCTCCTATGGAGCCGCAAACCCCTTCAGTTCCTTGGGTCCTTTTTCTAGCTCTTCCATTGGGGACCCTGTGCTAAGTTAAATGGTTGGCTGAGAGCATCCACCTCTGTATTTGTCAGGTTCTGGCAGAGCCTCTCAGGAGGCAGTTATATGAGGCTCCTGTCAGCAAGCACTTGCTAGCATCCACAATAGTGTCTGGGTTTGGTGACTATATATGGGATGGACCCCCAGGTGGGGCAGTCTCTGGATGGTCTTTCCTTCAGTCTCTGCTCCACACTTTGTATCTGTTTCTCCTCCCATGGATATTTTGTTCCCCATTCTAAGAAGAATCAAAGCTCATTGATTGTGTTCTTATGCTGTTATATAAGTATCTGGTTTTGGGGTCATGTGCTAATTTCTTAGTGTTTTTTTTTGTTGAATGATTACTTTTTTCCTTGGTTTTGTTTTATCTCTAGCCTTCTGGACTTTGTGACCTTTAAGCAAGTGTTCTACACCTAAGTGAGAGGTTGGGACATTGTGAGGAGGAGGGGAGGGGGATTAGATATAGGGTTGTGGGGGCAGGAATAACCACTGAGAAATTGGAGCAGGTATATAGAAAGGCAGCCTAATCTAGAGTTCTGATCACTGACATGGCCTCTGGTGCAATAGGGAATCTCTACATAAGTTTGCCTACCTGCTCTCTGGCTATAATGGGCGATATTTTGTTATGTAATGTTGTTCTGAGTTGAGGGTGGGTCCCAGAAATGGGCACAGGCAGTGGAGGGAGTGTGAAAGTTTGTGTCTACAGGAACCAAGAAAGATACAGGTTTCTAACTTTTCTATATTATTATTAGTGCTTATGTTTCTCTTCCAGTCTAGTTTTCCCTTTTTACAGAAATCTTTATTTCTCAAAAGGTTTCAATTTCAAGGAACTCTAAGATGTTAAAGTTTTTCTTATTTATTTATCTATTTATTATTTTATATTTCTATTTCCTTTGGTTTGCTCTTATTTACCTAGTTTCTTATAGTAAAATCTTTTTTATTGGATATTTTCTTTATTTACATTTCAAACATTATCCCCTTTCCCAGTTCTCCCCTCCTGGAAGCTCCCTATCCCATACCCCCTCCCCCTGATTTTATGAGGGTGTTCCTCCATCCTCCCACCCACTCCTGCCTTTCTCTCCTCAACTCCCATACATGGGGGCATCTATCAAGCCTTCATAGAACCAAGGACCTCTCCTCCCATTGATGCCTGACAAGGCAATCCTCTGCTACATATGCATCTGGAGCCATGTGTACTCCTTGGATGGTGGCTTAGTCCCTGGGTGCTCTGGTGGGTCTGGTTGGTTGATATTGTTGTTCTTCCTATGGGGTTGCAAATCCCTTCATCTCCTACAGTCCTTTCTCTAACTCCTCCTTTGGGGACCCCACACTCAGTCAGATGCTTGGCTGTGAGCATCCGTCTCTCTATTTGTTAGGCTCTGGTAAGGCCTCTCAGTAGACAGCTATATCAATCTCCTGTCAGCAAACATTTCTTGGCATTAGACTGGGTTTGGTGGCTGCATACAGGCAGGTGGGGCAGTCTCTGGATGGCCTTTCCTTCAGTCTCTGCTCTATACTTTGTCTCCATACTTTCTCCTGTGAGTATTTTGTTCCCCTTTGTAAGAAGGACAGAAGCAATCAAACTTTGATCTTCCTTCTTCTTGAGCTTCATATGATCTATGAATTGTATCTTGGGTATTTGGAGCTTTTGGGCTAATACTCACTTATTAGTTTGCATACCATGTGTGTTCTTTTGTGATTGGGTTACCTCACTCAGGATAATATTTTCTAGTTCTATCCATGAAGTTCTTGGCCTAAGAACTTCATGAATTCTTCATTTTTAATAGCTGAGTAGTACTCCATTGTGTAAATGTACCACATTTCCTGTATCCATTCCACTGTTGAAGGACATCTGGGTTCTTTCTAGCTTCTGGCTATTATAAATAATGTGGATATGAACATAGTAGAACATGTGTCCTTGTTATATGTTGGAGAATCTTTTGGGTATATGCCCAGGAGTGGTATAGCTGGGTCCACAGGTAGTACTATGTCCAATTTTCTGAGGTTCTGCCAGATAAAATCTTATGTCGCCAGTTTGATACCTTACCTACCACAGGTCTATGATGATATATTCTTTCTGAGCTGCTTCTGCAGCACTTATTTTTGATTTCTTTATGATTTTTTCTTCGTTCAGTTAAATGTAGTTTTAAAATTTCCTTTTGTGATTTCTTTTTAAATCCATGGATAAATAAAAGTTGCATTGCTTAATTTCTAATTATTAACACATTTCCTGAACTGATTTGTCACCAAGTTCTAATTTTTTAATTATAAGATCATAAATTTTTAATTGTTTTCAGTCTATTTCTGTTTCTTATGTACTTTTTCATGAGAATGCCGAATGTCTGTACAGGTGTATGATTTCTTTACATTTCATAAGAATCTGTGACTATTAGGTACATTGCTCTATAAGTGTCATTCAATCAATTTGTTTGATAGTGCTCTCTGGGTCTGCTGTTTTGTCTGTTGTTGCTGAAAGTGCTATTTTTGAGAGTAACAACCTCCAGTGTTATTGAGATTGCCTATATCTTCCCTCAATATTGTCATTTTGTGCTTTGTGTGACTGGAGACATTAGCATCAGCTGAAATCATTTGGATAGTTACATCTTCCTGAAGAACTGGTGTTTCACCACATCCCACACCTCTTTGTTTCTACAGGGATTCTCTTTCTTTGAAGATAATTTTGCCTGACATTAGGTTGTTTATTCTAGTTCTCCTGTAACAACTGTTTAACCATCTGCATTTTGGCTAATCAAACAGTTTTTTTTTTGGCTGTATTCTCTTAACTCTGAAGAACTCAAGTACTGTTTTCCTGTTAACAATAGCAGATGCAGTGAAAAGAGACAATTGGATGACTATATTTTGTGCTCATGGTAGTTCTATCCACAGCAGTCAAGCTTTATAACAAACCTACAATTACAACATCAGGTGAATGTAGAGAATGAAGAATGGTGAGTTTGATACTACTCAGACATTAACAAGAAATCCTTTCTTGAGAGACACCAAGCATATATGGAATTTAAGCCACCTTGTAAAATAAAATAGGTCAATTACAGAAAGACCAGTAATATAGGTTCTTATTTATATGTGCAGTCATAAACAAACAAGTCCACAGCAGAAAACATCATGGTGGCTACCAGAGTTCTAGATAGGGGTAAAGAAAATTATGAGTTATTATAATTAATACTAGTAATAGAAGTAACAGTAACTTGCTTAAGTTTATGATTCATAATATGGTAATTAATTAGTGATGCTGTAGTGCATATTTCAAAATAACTTCATAATTTCTCACCACACAAAATGATATTAGAGATAGTAGATATGATAGTTACTTTCTTTTTGAATTTCACATGATGCACCTCAATCCCATTCGTTTTTTTATCACTTACTATTTGCTCTTTATCCTTGTAATAAACCCCTTGAAGAAAACAAAAAATAAAAATAGTATAAAATAAATGATCTCACCATGGAAGCTGCAGTATGTTCACAGTGTGTCATACAATATACTTGTTTGCCCTAACAGCTTTACTTGCAAATGTTCATTGCAATGAGTCATTGGTTCAAGGTCTCTGACTTCTGTTAAACTATCAATACTGGATCCTACCCTGGACTCCTCTCAGATATCATGGTGAATATGCTTGACCCATGGGAAGTGACAATATTAGGAGGGGTGGCCTTATCATAGGAGGCATTGTTTTGTTAGAGGAAATATGTCACTGTGGAGGCAGGGTTTTGAGGTCTCAAATATATGCTCAATTCTGGCCAGAGATAAACAGTCTCCTGGTTGCCTGCAGAAGACAATCTCCTCCTTGCTGCCTTTGGTTCAAAATGTAGAAATCTCAGCTCCTCCAGTATCAAGTCTGCCTACAAAATGCAATGCTTCCCACCATGATGATAATGGATGGGCCTCTGAAGCTAAGCCAATCCCAATTAAAATGCTTGCCTTTTTAAGAGTTGCCTTGGTCATAATGTCTCTTATTAGCAATAAAACACAAACTTAGACAATTGTTGTTTCCTAGTGTCATGGAGATCCTGCAGATTTAGATCTGTAGAACTGATCCCTTGATATGCTCCAGCAGTTCATAGATGGTAGGTGTTCATGTGGGCCAACTCAAAGTCCAGAATCGTGGACTAGGTGGTAGCTGAGTTGTTAATCCCACCCACTCTCTTCACTTATACCACCAGAGCCAACTCTCCTGCTTTGCCCTGGTGAGAGCCCAGGCTAGCTCTTCACCATCCTCAGACATCAACATGGTACCAGGTGGCAGCCAGGACCAGGGATACCTGCATGGTCTTAGGCAGTGACATGGGCCATGAACTCCTATTGCTACAGTGCCATCCATGCACACAGAGATGGCTTTCAACAGCATCATGAGACAGGAAATTGCCATGGTCTCAGG